>CM031244.1:554384061-555584061 GCA_018340775.1 Taxus wallichiana var. yunnanensis | reverse complement strand
CTATTGCAAATATCATTCCAAAAGCACTCAAGGGTCTCCTAAATATGCCCAAATTAGTTGCACATCAATTAGAGTAATCCCTACTATAGGTTTAGAGCACTACACTAGGTCAAAGAGATTAGCTTCCTCCATTTCCAATCATGTAAAGGTCATAGAGCCATGTCTTAGTAAGAGCAAAGTCACTCCAAACATTGTCAAAGGGTTTTAAGGAACAAAGGGTTAGGTCACGTAGCTGAGGCACACCACATCACACTACTACTGCATTGGGTACATTCTATACTATACAATTAGCCTATTATCTTTGTTTCAAGAGACACAAGGGCACCCCTAGGGGTTGAATTAGATTGCAATCACACTTGCACAAACACATATGATAACTACATGAGGCTTGATCCCACACAAGAGAATGTAGTGCAACACTTGGGTTTGACCACCAAGGTTATTCTAACCTCACCACACACACACGATTTATCTTTTTGGTTTGTTAATGCCTTGGTGAATGATATTTCAAGTTTCTATGGTTTCCACTTTTTGTAGGTGATTATAGGTCATTCTAAAGTTGTGTAAGCTGGAGAGACATACAAAAAAGGAAATTTCTAGGAAAGGGAAGCACTCATGAATTTTTAGATCCCAAATTCTAAAGGGGCCAAAATCGTACAATCTAGGTCAAGAGAATACAATTCCATTCTAAACGATACAAAAGTTATATGATCTTACCACTGCTCAATTTTCAGATCCAAAAATCACAATTAAACATTTCCAGTTTCTTATTTTTGTTTTCCACCTATCTACACATATGGATCACTTATGTCCTAACATGTACAACTAAGTCCTCTTCTCCTTTTGTATATTTGAGCTAGTGTTTATCATGTATTGATTGTTGCAAGTGTTAATGTGTTGTTTTGGTTTTGAATGGTTAATTATAAATCGATTAGATCAGAATATCCCTTGTTGTAAACCCTTACATCCTCTTTATTGTTGTGTAATTCCGTAACATTAGCTTTAATTACAAAGGTCAAACATGTTTATGTCCTTAAATGTAATCGATGTCATAGATGAAACATAACCCTTTTGAACGTTTTTTCTTCGATTTATTAAGGATTCAATATAATAGAATGATGGAGTGATGGTGTCGATTATAGTGCTCTCTTACAATGGTGAATGTCCATCATTTGATTATATTTTTTTCTTTTGTTTGGTGAGTGAATACAATGGTCTTTGATATTAAAATCAAATTAAACATGCAAATATCATGTTGGATGCTATCTTTGAGCCCCACAGCAAAAAAATCATTGAGGTTATCCTAAGTGATGTCCCCCACTCGCAAGGACAAGCTATAAAATTGATGAATATACTCTTTGGTTGTACCTATTTGTCATAGCTTCAATTGTTGACCAAATTTATTCATTTGTATTTAGATTAGTGAAAATATGAAGGGTTTACGGACCTTGAAATGGAATAATGATATGGATGGGTGTAAATTATGGATCCTTCTCCATTGCAAGCTAAGTGACTTACAAATCAAGATAACTTGACAAAAAATGATTGAATTAGTAAATAGGATGGGAGGATTTTTCGACAAAGTCAATCCCAAGAAGTGTGAGCTTCCTAGGATGGATGTCAACCCTAGTGTTTATTAAATATAGATAAAACAAATATTTGATAAATTATATGTGGCGTCTATATAGAATATGGAGTAAAACAAAACTTGAAAGTTAGATCTATGATGATAAAGGAAGATCTAATATAAATACGACAAAAAAATAAACCCCAGGCGGAGTCGGTGATGACCCGAGACTACGAGAGGGCTAGTTGACGGTGAATGAGACAGATGAGGAGAAAATACATGAAGACATGTCTACAAGGACTCCTCACGTGGATGTTAGGATGATATTAGGGGAATGCTTAGTGCAATAAGAGTACAAGAGCTCTAATATGATTTCCATCTTGTTCTGAAAGAGGGGGAAGGCTCTTATTTATAGCCTAAGGGTGAGATTAATTTGGGGGTTTTTGGGTAATCATGATTTAGAAAATTCAACCTGATTAGGTGAGTGGGGGACATGAGAGATGGACGTGGATTAGATTTGAATATTAAATTCACAATTGGATGAATATGTATTAAATTCACAAGTGGATTGACATGGATTAGTTTTGAATATTAAATTCACAAGTCGATGAATATGGAGCATATTTAGCATGTAATGAGGAATAATATTTGTTTAGGGATTTAAAAGGGGTTAATTAATTAACATTGATTAATTGGATATGGATTTTTATGGGAAATGGAATGGGGAAATTAATTGAATTAGGAGGGTGGTAGAATTAGGGTGTCTACATTTTCCCCTTTTTGTCGAGTGGTTTGCGTTGGGAAAACCATGAGACAAAAATGAGAAGAGATGAAAGATGATTGATGAGGTGTTCCCCCTCAAACTAGGGATCGATGATACGAAGGGGAATTGGTCACGAGTTTGAAAGAGATTGATGAAGAGATAAAGAGTGGAAAGGATGAGAAAAGGAGAAGATGAAAACCAAGGATGCCCTAAACGAGGAGAAAGAAAAAACTAAAAATAAACAAAAATATGGCGGTGATTTTGGAATCACTTCGGTAGGGAACAAAGTACAACCTCAATGGAGATGATGACAATGTCCTAAAATCGGTGAGTCAGTGAAAATCACTACAATATGGATGTGCAAGCCATGGGACCAATGGGTCAAAGGCGGACATCAAAAATATGTGTAAACAAATGTGAATGATAATATAGACAAAATTCTGACAAGTTGTGGGGAAAAAGAGGATGTGATATCCTTCATACATGAGGAATTGAGAAAATATGCATCTGGGTACTATGAAAGTAGTGTCCTTTCAAAGAAAGTAGACGGAATGGGTGAATATGCCCTAAGCGAAGGGATTTATGGTTTTGAAGATATCTTTCTTAAGGAAGGTGTTCCTTCGATAAGAAATTATTAGAGGAAGAAAAGAGAAAGCATTCTCTAAACAAAAAGTAGAACAAAATTTTTCTCATGAGAATGGGGGAAGAATTCAATCTACTTTTTCTAAGCAAAAAGTAGAGCAGACGTTTGTTAGGGAGAATAGAAGGTGGTAGTGATGAATGTTATGGTATCCTCCAAGACAAAAATTCCATGGGAAGATGTGATTAGGGATAGATGTGATGATGCCCCCTCGAGAGGGATTGACGAGAATGAAAGAGATGACATACCTCTCAAAAAGAGGAGATATCAATGTTGTGGAGAGAGGATGAGAATGGGGTATAAGAGAATGGATCAATATGACGGTGCGTAAATAGGAGAAAATTTAATCGGCCTTGAATGCTATGTGTTTGAAGGAAAAATGTTGAGGGACATAAAAGGAATGGATAGGAGTGGTGGTTGATTATGGGTAAGTGAAAATGAGGAAAGAAAAGTTGGAGGTGAAGAAGACAAGGGTATGGAATAGAGTGGATGGAGACAGAGGAGGAGGAGAAAAAGGGGAATGAAAGAGGTGGAAGAGAATAATAGAGAAGGATGATAGGATAAGGGATAAGGGGATGAGAAAGGATGAACACCAAGAAGACGAGATCATATGAGAGAAGATGAAAGAGTAGAGGGTGAAATCATTAAAAAAGGAATAGAGAGAGGTGAAAAATGAAGGTAATGGAATAGAAAATATACAAAGTGAAGAGGGATGGATGAGATAAAGGAAGAGAAGGATGGAAAAATTAAGGAGATGAGGAAGATGAAGAATTTAAAGAAGATGAAAGAGATGATAGAACAGAGAAAAAAAAGAAACTATAGGAGAACAAGAAGATGTGAGAAGATCGCAGAAATTAAGAGAAACTAGTATAGAATGGATGAAACATGTAGGGGTGGTAGATTAAATAAGGGGAGGAGGAGGAAGGTAAAAATGTTGGAGGAAGAAGAGATGACAGAGTGGATACAAGGAGAAGATTGAAGGAACGTAAGTTATCACGAGGAAGACCAACAAAGAATATGGGACAAACCACACATAAATGCATGTGAAGATGAAGGGATAAAAAAAACTGATAATGAGAAAGAGACAAGGTGATAATGAGGTAAAAGGGGGCAAAAAAAAAATGATGTAAATAAAGAAATAGAGAAAGAAACGAAGAGTGGGAAGGAGGAGAGGACAATGAAGAAAATGATGCAGAAGGAAGGGAATCAAGAATAGGGATATTCGGTGGAGAGTGGGTAACATCAAGAATGTAATGAGAAGAAAGAGGGGATGAATGACACGGAAGTGGAAAATCCATGAAGATGTGTGAGATGAGGATTATGATAAAATAGATAAAGGTTGTATGATGAACATAGTAAAGATATTGAAAATGGCGAAGGGAATATGGAGAGGTGGCGAAGAAGTGACAAGAAAGGGTGGGGGTGGAGAAAAGGGATGGGAGGAAAGAGAGAATGGGGGATAGAAGAGGCAATGTTAGTGAAGGGACGTTAGGGGAAGACCAACAATAATTATTGTTGATGGAAAACATGCAAGAAGGATAAAGAAGAGAGTGAAAAAGGAAGTGGAGAATGATGATGAGTGATTTTTAGGGGTCAAACAACAATAATTATTAGCGTGGAAATGGAAGATGATGATGAAAGGATGTCAAAGGGATACCAATAGTGGTGGTTAGACATGGGAGTGGATATGTGGGAGAATTTGAGAAGATGGAGTGGAAAGAGTAAAGAAATCATGAGGATGATTTGTGACAATATGAAGGTGAGGAGAGGATGCAGAGGATGAGGATGGATGAGGTAGAGGTAAGGAAATGAGATATGGAAAAAATGGCAAAGATCATGATGAAAAAATATAGAACAAGGAGGGGAAGAGGGGGAGGAATGTGGTGATAAGCTAAAGATGGTGAAAGCACTCTATGATATGATAGGTTGAGAAAGGATAATGGTAGGAGGAAAAATTGGTTGGTAGGGGAAACAAGAAGGAAGTAAGGATCAATAGAGGGAATGAAGAATGAGTCGAGGGAGAAGTTCAAAATGAAAAATCCATCTAAAGGGGATTTTTAAAGACAATCCTTAAGTAAAATAGTCATGTAAGAAGTGATTAAGTAAGATTTCCAAGAAGAAGACGGTTGAAAGAGAATGAGGAGAGAGATGTGATGATGGGGAATGCCAAGAAAAAATGGAGGGTGAGGATATGTAGTGATAAAGGAGTACAATATGACAAATATTCCTTAAGAGGAACTCTTAATTAAGATCATCATTCCGTATGAATGGTTAAGTAAGATCACCAAACTGACAGTGATGATGATGAAAGTGAATGGAGGTGTTGGAAGACAAGAATATTTTTTTTCTAAGAAGATAATGATAGTGGAGGGGGGAAAAATAGGATGGAGGAAATTTGATGGGATGGGGGAGGGCCAAATGGAAAATCAACCTTAAGAGGGACTCTTAAGTAAGATTGTCATGTTACATGAATGGTTAAGTAAAATCACCAAACCGAAGATGAAGAAGAATGATGGTAAGAGTATTTGATAGGTAAGTGGTGGCCAAGTGATTGATGGAGTTAGGGGAAGAGTGTATGCCAAAGGTGGATCAAGGGGAACCCTTAAGTGAATTTTCCATACTGTGAGAATGTGTAAGTAATATTACCAAATAGAATATGGATACTAGGAAGAATGAGAAAAGAGGAAATGGTGTATGCGAGAATGGAACGAGGGGTGAGAGGTGGTGATACCAAGGAAGGAAGGAAACAAAGGACCAAAAAGATGAATAGATAGAGGAGATATATGTGTAGAATTGATTATGAGAGAAATCCTTAATTAGGATGCCCATGTGATGGGAGTGATGAGGAAAGAATGGAAGGTGGACATAGTGGAGTGAAAAGACTTTTGTGGTGGTGATTATCATTTGATAGAAGAATAAATGGTGGAGAAGTTTCTATAGAGGGAAGATCTTAGGAAGAAGGTATACCTCCAAAAAGAGACCAACGTTATAGGGGTGATTAAGTAAGATTGTCAAGCTGAAAGTGAAAAGGGAAAATGGTGACGAAAAGGGAAGGAAGGTACACAAAATAGTGAAAGGGGACAAAAATGGTGATAATTTTGATGTGGAGATAAGTGATGGGTGGATAAAAGTGATGAGGGAGGATAAATGGAGAAAGGACAAGTTGACCATGGTGGGGGATGAGGAGTCACAGGATAGCAAATTCTTGCTGAGAAAGATCCTCAAGTAGGATTCACAAACTGCAACAATGGTGATCAAGTAGGATTCCCAAACTAGAAGGTGTATTATGGATGATGTTAATTGATGTTAATAGAATCATGGAATTATGGATGATGTTAATAGATGTTATACTTAAAATTAAACATATGGATATATATGGCATGGTTTGAAATTAGATATGTAAGGATGTGAACTCGATAAAAGGTGACCATAACAATAATAAACAACACATAATTGTAATAAAGAGTGTATGAGGAAACAATGTTTTAAACGGATTGGAGGTAAACAAGAAAGGAGCCACTTAAGGAAATGCACTTGTAGCCAATAGCATGTGTTAACACATAACCAATGATAGTTAGTTATTTCAAGGACCATGTAGAAAAGGTGGAAGTGGACTCATAAACCTAAATTAGACATGAAAAAGGGTTTAGATGTGACTTGCACGTAGGGATATAGGTTCTCCATAGGTGGGTTTCCCTAGGTCTATGCCCCAGCTCTGGGTGAGGGGAAATGCAAATTGATCAATGCGGGAAGTTTTTATAAATGAGAAAGTTGATTGATGCAAGAAACTTTATTTGGATGCTTGTTTTGATTTTTATGCTTTGTTTTATGAGATAGAAGGTTGATCAATGCGGGAAGCCTTTGCTGCCATGATATAAAAGGAGTAGCCATCCTTCGAGGGAGTGGTCTACTTTTTTTTTTTTTTTTTTTGACAAATGGCAGGGATAATACATGCATGATAGTTGTCCTTCGAGGGATTAGTCTACCTTTTGAATTTTTATGCTTTCATGAACAATTGTCCTTCGAGGGATCAATCTGTTTGCTTTTGAATTTTGATAATGAGCATCCATAGAATTTTGACATGGGGAAGAGTTGGAGATAGCTAGATAGACCACTTAGGAGGGGACAATGAATGTACAAGTGACACCTATGGACCCTTAGCATGGTTCCAATAGGTAAATAAGAGGGTGATGTAATGATCACAAAATTTTTACCAAAAGGAAGAACCTATCCATAAGGAATATACTTTAAGTAGAGTTTGTGGTGCCCATATTCAAGGTCACAACTAGGAAAGTGATGGTAGACCACATAATTCCATATCATTATGAGGAAATATGGAAATGGCTAATGATGGATGGATGATCATGGAGATAACTAAGTTCACATTGGTAAGTATGTTAATATTAGAATGGCCTACAAGTGAAATGCATTAAGAGGTTCCATTTTAGGTTTACCATCAAGGGAAGCCAAATGATAGGCCCCATACCCGTACTTATGCATGATAATGTAAGGTCCAATCCAATTAGGAAGAAAACTTTCCACGTTGGATCCTTTCTAGAGTAACGACGTTTTGATTTTCTTTAAGGACAAGATCATCGATGTTAAAGTCACACTTTTTTTAAAGGCGAGAGTGGATAGGGTAAGATGATAGCTTTGTGCATAATATAGATGAGGTGAGATAGATAAAAGGAGGTAAGATATTATGCACTATCTTCCTAATAGTGAGGAAATATGTCCATGGTAAGATGAATATGGCCACAAGGTGGACTTAGGATGAGGTATGGTGCTCCAAGAGAGGCACAAAGAAGGCCACAATAGTGGACTTAGAAAGAGAAGCGGTGATAGATAAATGGATAGGATGAGATGTGATAAAAAATTATATGTAGGATAAGATTAGGTAGGATTAGATAAGATGATGTGGGGATCAAGAGGAAGAGGACCATCTTGATAATAGATCAGTTCTAGAGTGGTTTTCGATGTCCATGGAATGGTTGGATGAAGAAGGAGATGTGAAAGGACTAAGAGAGAGAAGTGTACTCTCCCCAGGTGAGAGATGTTGCATAACTTTGGGAAACTTAGATATAGACATGGACAAGATAGTGAGATATAAAAGGAGATTGGGTAAGATCATTAGAAGGATGAGCAAATATTCCTTTTGGATTTAATTGGATGGACGATTGAGGATCGTAAAGGCAAGGAGGATTAGTGACGTGGATGACATCGATGAAGAGAGGGGGCTTCCCTTTAGGAGAAATAGAGCTTGGAGGAGGGATTTGATGCATGTTTTGAATGGAGAAGATAACTTATATGCCTTAGGAGGTGAGAGTTTGATTGTAGGATTGGATTTATATGTGGATGAGATGGAAGGAAGAGGGTGATCTTTGTGGATGAGGGGCTCATCTTCCTTCATTAAATTATGGATGAGATTTTGGAGGGATTTACAATGTTCAGTGTCATGCCCAAGGGTGTGATGATAAGTACACACGACATTAGGATCAAACCAAGGAGGTCTTGGAGCATGTGGATCAAAAGACTTGATAGGAGGAAGGGTGATTGTTGAGGTTTGGAGTAAGCGTTGAAAGGTTATAGTGTAGGACCCAATAGGGGCTTTCAAAGAAGAGGTTGTTGATGAAGTGGGTTTGGTAGATGAAGGAGGAAAAGGAGGTGGTTTGCTTTGATGAGTCCTCATGAGAACCTTTGGTTCAAATTTAGAGTTAGAGGAAGAAATGGATATTTGTGATTTGGTTTTGATGACTTGGGGCTTAGTTGATTTTGAAGGATAATTGGATCTAAAAGGAAGGTTAAATTACTTGGATTTAAATTGGTTAATGATATGTGACTTAGATGAAGGGCCTGGCCCTAAGATGGAGGAGAGGTGTCCCCAGAGTAATGATGTAACATTGGTTTACTTAGGCTTGGGAGATGAGGGTTTACATTCGGCAGAATTATTACAATTTCAACTGGGGGTTCTGAGAAGCAGAACCAAATGGTGTGGCTAGTGTTGTAGATGAGGATATTGAGGATGGAAGATAATTTTAGATGATGTGCTTGATGATATCAAAAGAGGTTGTAGATTATTATATTTTAGATGGATTAGTGTAGGGGTGATTAGTTTTATAGATGGGGAATGAATATTATTTGTGGTTGTCTTAAGTGGGGGTGTTTGTGTCATAAATGTTTCAAGGGGTATCATAGATATATGTGCAAATTGGGATGTAGATATGGGTGTGGTTATGCTAGAAGATGCGATTGATGTGGAAGATATAGGAGTGATAGGTGTTAATGAAGAATCATATATGACAGATAGATGGGGATGTAGTGATAGTGGGTATACTTGAGATAGTTGTAGATATGGGTGGTGTAGATACAATAGTAGGTGTATTTGACACGGATGTGGATGAGGGACTAGATGTGATGGGTCAAGATGTGGTAGGTGTAGAGATAGGCATGGATATCAATGAGGTTATTGTTGTAGAAGAAGTGTTTGAAGTAAAGGTAGATGTAGTAGTTAATGGGGTAGTGGATGTAGGTTCTTGATTTATAGTGTTAACTGCATGAGTCTTAGGTTCATAAGATGTGGGGGTGGAAATTTATTTGTTGATGGATGATTGGGGAATGGTTGTTTAGAGACATTAAGGGATTGATTAGATGATGTGTTAGGATTGTCTACTTGAATATCCCCCTTATTTATAAATTTTTGGATGCGATCTTTAAAGGAACGAAACTTCTCAATGTCGTGACCTTGGACTTGGTGATACTTACAGTAATGCCCCTCACATTACCATACTAGTTTGGGTCATGAGTCGTCAACAGGTCGGATGGGGAAGCGAAATGAGATAAGCTACCATCAACTTGTCAAATACGGAACTATATGATTCCCCCAATGGGGTATAATTAGGAAGTGGTTTAGGAGCTCTTTGTGGAGGCTCCATGTGAGAAGTGGATGTAGATGAAGATTGAACCATGATGGTATTGGTGGTAGTTTTAGATTTATCACCATTCATGGAGGGTTTGGTGAACTCGGTTTTGGGTTTGTTTGATCTAATTTTAAGGTGGCCTTGGTCAAGGGCGCATATTTCAAGTTTACGAGCCATAGTGAATGCTCCTGAAAGGTATGGAATGATTAGATTTGGAGGGTTGAAGATATATGCTTTGTATTAGGAAAACATTTATCAATGCTCTCATTATATATTGTTAGTAACGGGATTATTGTTGTATAGTACAACAATAATATATTTCTTTGTTATACCCATGATTATTCAGGTTCTTTGTTGTACCTACTTCCTATTTATTAGGAAGTGAGTTTGTTGTCCATGGCTATATATTAGCCATTGTATTTACAAGATCAATATACAAAATATTATTGTTTACACCGTGTTCGGCTCCTCTATCCCCTTCATCTGGTATCAGAGTGAGAATGTCACAATGAGAGTCCTTTGCAAGCTAAAAGAGTTTTCATTTAGACATGTTTGTGTTTAAGGTGATAAGATCTACATCCATGTTTTTACAACTATCTGAAATGTGATTCTACCTGCCCCATGCTTCACAATATTATTATTCTCGTGGGTAAATAAAAAGGCAAAGTTAATTTGGTTAGGCGGCGTTCACTGATAGTTGACTCGTAATAAGAGATGTGTGTAAATTATACTAAAAGGTATCTAAACAAGCATCTTTCTTGAGTTCATTAACAACGTGCTCTCTCAATGACCATGGTGCATTCATTTGATGGATTCTATTGTAAATTATGTGGATCTATAAACATTACAAGGAAATATGTCTCATGTAGGCGCCTCTTAAATTATGATCCCAACATTGAAATCAAAAGCAAAGACTAAAATTGTTATGGCATGTACAATTTCCCGAAGTTTCTGAGTTGAAAATATTTGATGAAATCTACCATAAATTTGACATCCCTATGGTGTCATTGTCTATCGATTGTGTCGAGGATCCAACAAAGAATCCTAAAGTAAGAATTTCTTATTCTATATTTCTATTCCAAGCTTGGAGATTTTCCTATAGCCACTTTGTTCTGAATAACTCAACATTTGTTTTGAGTTCCTTGAGCTCCAAATCAATTCTGGCACCTTGCATACATCAAATTCTTTACATACATGGCATATCTTCTCCCAACACGGTGTAAGGATCTGTATGTACTCCATAATTGTCACCTCCATCCAACTGTCGGTCACTATCCACTCTGTAGCGGCATTCTAGATTATCTTTGATTCAATATGCATGGCTATAATACTCCATGTGGATGCAATATATTTACCCGAGCCTCAAACCCACGTCTTTTCCTTCACATTCGGCCTTGGCTTCAAAGATGTACAGTTAGTATGGTTTTCGGTTTACTAAGTTTTTAGGTATTTTAAAGCTTTTTTTTTTTAGAATGGTCAAATACAATAGAGTTTTTATGCTCCCAATCAACTTTTTTCAACCCTCGTCAATTGTGTATAGATTTTTTAAAAGTGGAGTTGGAGAACTAGTTGAGTGTATGATAATTTTTCATTTTTCCATTTAGTGTGTCGAAATTGTCACCAATGTGTTATTATACATTGTCATTAAATTATCAAGAATTATGTCATATGACATTAGTGTTATCTAAATTGTGTTAGCCAAATATTAATTGTGAGTCGTCATCATTTGTTGTCCTTTCATAAATTTTAATGTCATTTTTAAATCATTGTTGTAACTATTAGTGCGAAATCATAGCACCCCCAAATGAGTTATGGATCTACTTTTCTAAGGCAGGGTCATTTGGTGTGATTTACATAACATGGGACCATCTCTCAAGTTGTGGGACTTGTAGACTTGAGATGGCCCTCCGGAGAAAGCTAGCTTCTTCTTCCTGATCCTAATGCTAAACTACTCCTAATGCAGAAATGACATCTAACTACACCTATCCTAACAATGCCAAGGAGACAGGGAGAGAGAAATTTCATAAAGAGAGAAATCCTACACTAACGAGGTGATAACACCAAGAAAAGGGAGTGTTGGTCACAATCTCAGCTTCCTGAAGTGGAGAGAGGTGAGCAGAGGAGAGGGTGGACAAGATGCACCACAGACCAGGGATAGATTTCACACAAAACACCACTTTAAAGCCCATTAAACACAGCTCCTAGGACCTACAACAAACATCGAATATATGCACAGTATACCCTGTAATGACGAGAGGTGAGGAGAGACAATAAAATAAGTAAAGGATGGACAGATGCATCACAAAACTGATTTTATTGCTCCAAAAGTTCACACATTACATTGTTAGTGGGAAAGAGGCAAGAGAATGCCATTACAGAGCCGTGAAAGGAGGTTCAAACTCCATTTTCAACCCTAGGGAAGAAAAGAAGAGGGGAGGCAGAGAAGAAGAATGAACAACAACTTTACAATGAGCCCCGACCCTTCTTTTATAGATGTAGTGAAGAGGGAAGAAGAAAAGAGGCGGGAGACTTGATTCGAAGCTCAGCTACTGGTTGATAATGCCCTGCAAATCCTACCCATGATCCATTGAGCTTGGTTCCCCATGCCTTTTTTCATATGAGAGAAGATGGCAGACCAAAATCTTAATATCCGGGTAGTGGAAGCCATCGGATCCCGCACTAACAGAGTGGAAGACACTTTCCAAACTTTCTCTTTATTCTGCTCTTGATTTAGTGTTGTCTTTGACACTTAGCATCCTCCATTGTCCGCCTCATTGCTTCGACTATTTAACTCGACTCTGTCCCCTTTTGATATGGGACACGTGGTAGCTAGATTGGAACAAAAAATCAGGCCTATGGGTTGCAATTCATCTTTTCCCTTTCCTCTAATTCCCGTTTGGCTTTGACTCGGGCCCAAATGCTAACTTTTTCTTTTGGTGGAGTTGCGAGGCCATTTTGTAACTTTTACCCCTTTTTGAGATAGCAAGGGTCAAAGAACTAACTTTTCTCCTAGCGGCCCATTTTCCTTTGGGGACACACAGCAGACTGGTGCTCATTTGGGCTTCCCTTTTTGGATTCATCTTTGGAGAAGCACCGCTAAGACACGTGGCTCTCTTTGTTGGCTTTGCTCCTTCATTTCGAGCCCACCTATAACCTATTTGTCGTCTTGGAATGTGAGCTCGTGGGTCTGAGTCATTTCCTTCATAATTTCCTTATGTGCAGGAGTTGTCTTGACCAAATTTTCTAGGGGGTGAATTTGGGATAACAATTTGACTCATGGGGACATCTACTGCTAGATGAAGAGACCAGTGGCCTTGGAGCATCCATTGGGCATGGAGTCAAGAATGATGGCCTGACACTGATCCTTCTTATAAAATGGACTCTCTGACTCTCTGAACTTTGCTGACCTATGTCGACTCAATCCACCCGCACATCGGCACTCTCAATTTTCATAAGAAAATCTTAAAATGGAGTTTCTGAGAGTAGAAAATTGTATTGACCCAGGCTTTCACCTGTCCCTAAAATGGATTGTTTTGAAACGACTTAAGTTGCTCTGGATTTGTTTTTTTTTTTAGCTAAATCAATCATTGCATGCAAACCGCTATGAGTCTTCTTGCCATGAATATTAAAGAGCCTGGCCTTATGCACCCTTAGAGCAAAATGGAAAAAACTTATATACGAAGATGAAATCATGAATGCCTCAAATGAGAAATGGAAAGTGTGCATAAGCACTTCTTCTGCTGGAAACAAAGTCTACTCCTACTCCTACACTAACCAGAGAGAAAGAATGCTAAACAAAGTCGTTATAGGCAGGGAGAAGTAGCTTCCCTTTCTCAAGAGGGGCAGCCATGCAAATGATTTGACACTAAATATAGCTACCTGTATGAGTGAAAAACTGACTTTAAGTCGGTCCTCCACCCAAATCATCAAGGTATCAACATTAATGGAAAATACCTCCTCAAGCTGACTTGCATTCAACTCCTGGAGGTATTGATGATAACCCTTGGTACTTTGATGCTCATCCTCATGCCCTGAAGTAGGCATGACTAGTTTTGGTTTCTCCTTTGGCTCTAATGAAGCCAAATACCTGATTGGGCATGGTCTGATCCGATAGATGTGCCCATGGTTTTGAACTCTAACTCTAAAAATGGAGTCTTTTTGCTGACCCTCATGGATGGATGGTGTGAGAGGGATAGTGACGTCTTTACGCCCTTTCCTTTTCTCCTCCTCCTGTGAAGAGCATGGAAGGTTTAAGTCTCCCAAACTTGATTCCAGAGGGCTGCTATAAAATGCAGGCTGCTACAATTGAATGCTCTCCTCCATGACAGTAGGTTCATATGCTTGGAAGGTGGATGAAGGAGGAGAAAACAATAGAAACTCAACTGGTTCTTCTCCATCAAAACAGTCCTCCAAATCAGACAAATAAATTGCCTCATTGTTGTTCTGCTGCAAATGTTCAACCTCTTCCATGGTGTCCTCTTGGTCTGCAACTTGATCACCATGGCTCCCTTCACTCTCAAACATGAAGTTTGAAAGATCAAACTCTTCTTCAACATCAGATCTTGAAGGGGATGAAGTGGGAGGAAGAACTGAAGGTTCTTTTATAGCCTGCTCCACACTTGGGCCTCTGAAACTGTATGGTCCTCCTCCATTAAAGGTTCATCAATCAAATTAGTTCCTTGAAATGAAAGCAAAGAATCTTCAATGATGCCTATTCAACACTGATTTGATTTTTCCCAACTGCTCCTTTTCAATGGGACTTGGAGCTGATTGTTCCTCCTCCTTTTCTGGTTGTGCAGCTTGGATCATATCAGCATCCTCTTTAGGTAAAGAGCCATAAACAGACTGTTGATTTTCTTCTTGTTGTTCTTGATCTTCTTCTTTGCAAACTCAGCCTCAGCCACCACTGGTTCTTCAATATTGACCTCCTCTATTATCTTAACCATCAAGGGGATCTTTGTAAACCCAAATTTGGCAGCCCAACTCTTCATATTATCTGTCATTTCTTTTATGTTGGGATCCTCTTCTTGATGTTCTCCTTGACTGGATTCTTGAGTCTCTTCCCAACGTGGGCTTGAGAAAGCAAGAGGAGTGGCAGGTTGGGGTTCAACCAGCTTTGTAATTGTTTGTGGTGGGGAGGGAGGTGGAACTTCTTGTTTGTTTAGAGGGGATGACTGTTTGGAAGGGAAAAGGGTAGAAGAACTGAAATGGGATGGAAGACTAGGGGATGGAGAAATGGATTTCACACTTGGGGCAGCATACAATGGGAAGCTTGGAAATTGAAGCTCAAATTGAGATGGTGTTGCTTGAGGAGTGGAGAGAAAATTACCAGATAATGGTGTAGGATTTACCCATTGACAAGGCTTCCTGGCACCAAATTCATAGGCCTCGATCTCCTCAGTCCATTGTGTAAGTTGGGGCAGCATTTCAACCATGAATTCTAGCTTCTCCTGAGGGCTATAATGTCTTGGAAAAGGGCCTTCCCATGGACAAGGTGCCCTATAACCAATCTTGAATGCCTTCATTCATGTTATGCCCCTTGACTGAACCATGCCAGCCTCCATTTTTGAATCTTCTCCAACAGAGAAAAGTATCTTACATGTAGTTGTTACCATTGTATGCATCCCCTTGTTCTTGATAAGCTTCATGGCCAAACCGGTTTGACACTGCTCATATGGGTAAGCATAATGGCTCTAGACCTGATCATAATGTTGATATGGAGGAGTTGGGAAATACATTGGAGGTGGGTTGTATTGTTGTAAATGTGAGTTCCATTAAGGGAATGAAGTCATGATTGCACGACTTCATGAAATGGAAGAAAATGGGAGATATGGAAAGAAAATTGAATGAAAATGAGTGGAAATGGATGGAAAAGGTCTGCAACTCAGAGAATGGGTTGTTGACTAGATGGAGTCACCAAATGTGCTTGAAAGTGCCTCCAAAGGCTGAAATATTCACCAAGAGCACATCAAACCTAATGAAGTGAAGTGGTAAGGTGCTTCAGACCTGTCCCACCAGGCGTGCCAAAAGAAGATGAAATATCTAACCCCGTTAGTGCAAAATCACAACACCCCCAAATGAGTTATGGATATGATTTTCTAAGGCATGGTCATTTGGTGTGATTTACATAACATGGGACCATCTCTCAAGCTGTGGGACTTGCGGACTTGAGATGGCCCTCTGGAGAAAGCCAACTTCTTCTTCCTGATCCTAATGCTAAACTACTCCTAATGCAAAAATGACGTCTAACTACACCTATCCTAACAATGCCAAGGAGACAGGGAGAGAGAAAGTGCATAAAGAGGGAAATCCTACACTAACAAGGTGATAGCACCAAGAAAAGGGGAGTGTTGGTCACAATCTCAACTACCTGAAGTGGAGAGAGGTGAGCAAAGGAGAGGGTGGACAAGATGCACCACAGACTAGAGATAGATTTCACATAGAACACCACTTCAAAACCCATTAAACACAGCTCCCAGGACCTGCAACAAACATCATAATATGCACAATATACCCTACAATGATGAGAGGTGAGAAGAGACAATAAAATAAGCAAAGGATGGACAAATGCATCACAAAACAAATTTTATTGCTCCAAAAGTTCACACAATACATCATTAGTGGGAAAGAGGCAAGAGAATGCCATTACAAAGCCATGAAAGGAGGTTCAAACTCCATTTTTGACCTTGGGGAAGAAAAGAAGAGGGGAGGCAGAGAAGAAGAATGAACAACAACTTTACAATGAGCCCCAACCCTTATTTTATAGATGTAGCAAAGAGGGAAGAAGAAAAGAGGCGGGAGACTTGATTCGAAGCTCAGCTACTAGCCGACAATGCCCCCGCAAATCCTACCCATGATCCGTCGAGCTTGGTTCCCCATGCCTGTTTGTCATATGAGAGAAGATGGCAGACCAAAATCTCAATATTCGGTAGTGGAAGCCATCAAATCCTGCACTAACGAAGTGGAAGATACTTTCCAATTTCTCTTTATTATGCTCTTGATTTAGTGTCGTGCCGACACTTGGCATCCTCCACTGGTCTGCCTCATTGCTTGGACTATTCAACCCGACTCTATCCCCTTTTGATATGGGACACGTGGCAGCCATATTGGAACAAAAATCAGGCCTACGGGTCCATAATTTATCTTTTTCCCTTTCCTCTGATTCCCGCTTGGCTTTGACTCGGGCCCAAATGCTGACTTTTTCCTTGGGTGGAGTTGCAGAGCCATTTTGTAACTTTTACCCCTTTTTGAGATAGCAAGGGGAAAAGAACCAAATTTTCTCCCAATGGCCCATTTTCCCCTGGGACACACGACATCCTAGCACTCGTTTGGGCTTCCCTTTTTGGATTCATCTTTGGAGAAGCGCCGCTAGGACACGCAGCTCTCTCTGTTGGCTCTGCTCCTTCATTTCCAAGCCCACCTATAACCTATTTGTTGTCCTAGAATGTGAGCTCGCGAGTCTGAGTTATTTCCTTCATAATTTCCTTATGTGCAGGAGTTTTCTTAACCAAATTTATTAGGGGGTGAATTTGGGATAACAGTAACCCTTTTGTCAATCAATCATACAGTCATTGTAAATTGTTATTTTGTCGTGTTATAAGCCTTTGTGTCATTGTAAAAGTCCAAAAACTAAAAAAATGCCTTACGGATGTATTTTTGATGTTACCCGACGTCCTAGCAATCATTGATCCTTAAAAGTTACATTTGTTGAGCTAATAGCATGATAATGGAGGCAAAAGGCATCGAGAGGATGGAGGTCAATTAACCTCTCATCCATCACCACCACTGACGAGGCCATGCATACTGATTTGGTGACGTGTGTGAGTGTGTGTGGTGTTTTCAGAATAAATGTGTTATGGAAACTTCACATTGTGGGGAGGAAATGACACAATGCTTCAGTTTGTATGTGTGGAATGTTATCTTTGCACTGTGATGGATTCCAAATGTTATCTCCGGAAGAGCAACTATGATGAGGGCCAAAGAATTCACTAGCACATCGTGATATGGTTGTAGGTAAACCATTTGAAAACCTTCACCCCTTTGTGGTTTGTGGTCAACCACTGGAAAACCACCTTCCTCTCGGTTTTGGTTAACCGATGGAAAACCAACTTTTGGTTTGTGATCATCCAAAGGAAAATCACATGATTGTGAAATTAGGTGCAATGTAGTATGGAGGTTTTCCTATGTTTGCACTAAGGGGGGAATGTTAAGAAAACATTTATTAGTACCCTCATTATATATTTTTATTAACGAAATTATTGTTGTATATTACAACAATAATATATGTCTTTGTTATACCCGTGATTATTTTGGGTTCTTTATTGTACCTAATTCCTATTTATTAGGAAGTGAGTTTGTTGTCCATGGCTATATATTAGCCATTGTATTTGCGAGATCAATACACAAAATATTATTGTTTAAACAATTTTTGGCTCCTCTATCCCCTTCACTTCGCACATGACCTTGAGAAAATTTCAATGAGTTTGGTTTGTGGAAGAGGAAATGACAATTGATTAGTGATGTTACACCAATGTGCAACGAAGTATGTGATAAATTAAATCGTCAAATTTTTGAATGGCATAAAGGTCGTTGATAGTAACCTCGCGCGCAATATTGATCGAGAAATGCTCAAGAAATAACTGTGCAAGTTGAGTGAAGGTGAATAACGAGTGTTGTGGGATACTATTGTACCAATCTAAAGTTGGTCTGGCTAATGACATAGGGAACGTACGAAGCATGAGATCTTGGTCGTGAGCGATAAGATAACACATGTGCCTAAAATCACGTAAATGTTGTTGAGGGTCCTCCTTACTATTAAATTTAGAGAACTTCAACAATTCCCAATGAGGAGGATAAGATTTGACAAGAACAAATGGGTTGATGGGTTCATTGCAAATTTGGTCATAGGAAAATGTGGTCTTAGATCCCAACGTTGCGGCTTCAAGGTTAGCCATTCTATTTAGTAATGTTTGTAAGGGATCATTTGATGGTTGAGATGTTGGAAGGTGAAGTTGAGAAGTATGTGAGGTTGATGGGTTGGGTTGTTAATATGTTTGGTAAGTTTGGGGATGTGTTGGTGTAGGTGGAAGTGGTTGATAGGGAGGAATGTAATTAAGGGGTTGTGACTGAATTGGTTGAGATAAGGGTTGATGTTGAGATATGGGGATGTGGTAAGATTGATTTGATTGGGTTGGTTGTTGTGAGATGGGAATGTTTGATTGATTTTCCATGGGGTTGGTTGGGATGTAATTGGTAGGTGGTTGAGATACTTGAATAGATTGGTTAGGAAATGCATAACTAAGGGCACCTTGGTGAGGAGGTTGATAAGTTTTCATTGATCCAGGTGGATGAGGTTGTGAAGTGATTACATTAGCATGGATATGTGGAGTGGAGATAAGGGGTGGAGCCGTGTTACATTGTTCGATGATGTAGGAGGAAGCAGGTGTGATTGTTGAGATGATTGAATAGGCACACTAGTAATAGTAGCAGATGAAGTAGGGATGGTGTTGATATGAGGTGATTTGGGTGGAATGGGATCCACCAATTGAGTAAACAGATGAGGTTGAGGGGTTGTGGAGGACTTGTGAAATAGGTAATCATAAAGGGTGATGGGGTTAGCATTGTTTTCCAGTCAAAATTCCCCGCTCTGATAAGAGTAAAATTTCAAAATTTTGAGTTTAAGTGTTTTTCTCTGAAGTGCCTAAGTCGTGAAATTGAAAAAATCTGTGTTTTGGGTCATTTTGTGTGATTTTCGGGCCTGTCGGAACTTTTTGTCCCAACTGTCCCAAGTACGAAAGTGCACTCTGTTCCCCGATCGGCCGAAATCCCCGAAGCTGTCCCATTTTCGGGCCCGTCGGAAAGTTTTGTCCCAAGTGTCCCAAAACTTTTTGTGCGAGTTGTTCCAATTTCGGCCGAAACACCCGAACCGCGTACTACGCACTTTCATGTCTCAAATGTCCCAAAGTTAAAAAGTGCGAGCTTTCCAATTTTCGGCCGAAACTCCCGTGTCGCGTACTTC
Organism: Taxus wallichiana var. yunnanensis; assembly: GCA_018340775.1. Lineage (NCBI taxonomy): Eukaryota > Viridiplantae > Streptophyta > Pinopsida > Cupressales > Taxaceae > Taxus > Taxus wallichiana. The sequence goes on along the minus strand of CM031244.1, from coordinate 555,564,156 downwards.
AGAGCTCCTTGTCCCAAATCGAAAAATGCAAGCTGTTTCAATTTCACCCGAACCGGCCAAACCGCGTACTCCGGAACTTTTTGTCCCGAATGTCCCAAGTCCAAACGGGCCCACTGTTCCATTTTCGGCCGAATCACCCGAACCGCGTACTTCGCGCATTTTTGTCCCAATCGTTCCAAAAAGCATATGTGCATCCTCTCCCTGTTTCACCCGAATCGGCCGAGCCGCGTGTTTCGCGCATTCGCGTCTCACATGTCCCAAGCGTACCAAGTGTGATTCACACTTAGTTTTTCCCGCTCACTCCGAGTATGATGCTATTCAAATTGGTGGTTGTGTATTCAATGCGCATTAAATTCATTCCTCTCTCCAAATGGCTATATAACGAGCATTTCCCCTTTGCATTTTTCGCATTGCTTCCATGCTATCTTTGCTCGAACCCTTGCAATTTGAAAACCTGCGCAAATATCCCCTCCCTTTGCAAATTCCTTCCCGAGTCTAGGTTGCAGCTCCGAGACTATCAATATGAAGATCAAGTTTCAGGGACAGGAGCAAATTTCTCCGCTTGAGTCTCACGTTAGCAATATTGGGGGCAATGGCTCGTCATCTCGACTTCGGTGATTTTGGGCAAGAATGGCAGATCGAACCCTACACCAATAGCACAAACGATTCATGATAGCGGTTTGGCTTTTGCCGGTGGTTTCCCAATCTCAGTACAGTGTGCTGATACTTTGTCTTTGTGCTTTCATGCGGAGCTCACTTCGACCCCGCTTCGAGCGAATTGACAAATGTACATGGAGAACTCATTGCTGCCGGACGCTGCCACCATTGGCGCTGCTCGAGGATTCCGGAGTTGGACAATGCTATAGTCGTCTCCCGGGATCAAGCACAGACCCTATTCGACCAAGACAGTGACAAATACAAGGCGCGAGTGGCGAAGTCTTGGTTGAAGAACCCTAAGAAAGGTGCTTCTCGCCTAACCAAAACCCTCTTCCGAGCAGATTTCAATGAGGAATTGTCAGACTTCATAATCCTGCTGGCTCGGGTTATGGGTTTGCCCTCCACCAATGAGTTTCATTTCTGGATGTGCCCGCTCATCAGCATGGTGTGCGAGGGAACACAAAACATCAACTGGGCAGAGATCATCAGTATGAATTTGGCGGAGCAGCTATCCAACGTTCAGCAAACAAAGAAGTTCTATATGACTTCATATCTGATGTATACCCTAGCAGCATCAAGGCAGTGGTTTGGTTTCTCCTATATAGATGCACACAAAGATGATCCAGTGTATGCCTATTGCCCGCAGTTCACCCTGGAGACCAGCAATCGGAATTTCAGAAGGGTCAATGATGCTTTCACCATGTACGTGGTCAGATTGCTCGAAGGTGATACTGCTAGAAGGTTTTCAGATGAAGCCATGAACCTGATATCGCAGTATGGAGCCTATTTCATCCAATTCAGGAAATTTTCCTATATCAGGCTTGCTGGCTATGAAAGCACTCCTCTACGGCTTCCCATGTTCTGCAATGATAAAATGGCCTTGATAGAAATATGCAGGCAACTAGACAAGTTGCACAGAACTTGCAGAGACAAGAAGATTTCTGGCTTGCACTTTCCCATCTCTCTGGGAAACTACACATGCAAAACAGCTCTGGATGCTCAGAACATAGAAAGAGCCCTGGTCCCTATCACTGTTCATTTCTTCAAGCCAAGAACCTGCTTTGACTTGAAGAAGTTTATTGAACAGAACATCAAGATAATCTATCATCATAGGGCAGATACAGAAGACTACTGGGCTGACTGTGCAGATGATTTTGAAGCCAGGAGAAGGCATTGTGGCAGGTTCTCCCTGCAATTGATTCAAGAACTCGGTCTGTACCAAGTTCCTGAAGGTCTCCAGGATGACGATTCTGATCTATACTCGTATGAGTATGAAAATGTGATTAAGCACACCCCTCTGGAGGACCTTGATTGGAACAGGAAAGAGAGGGACGATCTGGCTGAGATTCTTGCTCCAGTCCTAGTCAGGACTAAGGTCTGGTTCAGTAAGAAGATCCGAGAATTCAAGAGGCACTCAGGAGAATCCAGTTCCAAGGGTGACTCGACACCAATAAGAGAGGCATCAGTTCCAAGGTCTGAAACACTAATGCAAACCCCTCCTGCCTCATCAACACAAGGACCTGCTGAATCTACTCCCTCTTCATCTACCCAGGTATATAAGAAGAAACTCAAAGAGGTAAAGAAGGAGCCTGCAGAGAATGACCCTCCAAGAAAACAGGCAGAGTTGCCTATAGGGCCAGAGAACATCATTGTTCTCAGTGAAAGTGAAGAAAGTGAGATGCCAACTCCTGCAAATGTTCCTGAAGATCCAGCAGATAAAGACAAGGAGGTCCAGAGCACTGAACTTCCAGGTGCTGCTGATTCTTCTACCGCCATTGCCTCCAGTGCTCTACTCACATCTCAGCTTGAGTCAACAGCTGCGCAGACCCTGAGTGTCATGAGCTCCCTGTCTCTTGGTCCCCTTGCTTCTCCTGCAGATTCTTCTTCCTCTTTTGCTTGGGTGCAACCTTTGGTTGACAAAAGGAAGAGAAAATCCTCCTCTCAAAGCTTGGGACCAAATTTCGATGCTGTTGCAGCCTTGTTGGGCACCACTCCTTCTCGTGCCAAGAAAGCCAGAACCACTTCCAGAATAGTGTCTGATGCCCAAGGTCAGCAATTCTTGGAGGTTGCTAAGCCTACAGTAGACAAATCAGAATCAGACTTGCTGGCATCTGACTTGGAGCTTTCAAGAATCCCTATGGGAGAGTCTACTCCTGAAGGTGAAATTCACAACCTCCAGGAAACAGTCACAAGAGTCATTGGAAGGGTAGAGAAAGGGCAGCAAACTATTGAACAGTTGGAAGAACAAGCCCGGATTCTCACAGGTTTCATCAAGTCTCTTTTATCTAAGGATAAAGTCTTGGACCCTACCCCATTGACTACTCTTCCACCTCCTGTAATTCTAAGCCAAGATGAAGTGCAAAGTATCAAAGATATGCACAAGTATTTTGTCTATGGCAGAGCTATTGAAGCCATGGTGGATGACATGCTTGTTGTTGGGTTAAACTTCATCAATGAAGCTTTCAAACTCCACGAAAAGGTGAGTAATGTGCAACTGAAGCTCTCCTCCACTATCAATACCATGGATAAAGAACTAAAAATCTGGAGCAGTTGTATAGTAGACCTTCGCCTTATGGGACAGACAGATGAGAACATCTTACTGGCGAATAAGATTTTCGATGATGCTAAGGACAATCTATCAAAATCCTGGGTCTACAGCGTGGAGTGGAAGATCAGAGTTTTGGAGGAAGCTTTGGGAGAAATGAAGAACAGCTGGCAGAAGGGAGAAGCTTTCAAGACACTGGCTGTTGCTGCTTTCAAGGATATACATTGTCATCTTCAGGATGAAAATTCTGGTGTTTCCCTGTCCTTGCAAGAAATCAAAGCTCAGTTCAGAGCTTTTGTCAAAGATAATCTATTCAAGGAAAGCTCCATCTCTAAGGAAAAGATGAAGGAAATTTGTTCTCTTCAATCTGCCATTGAAGAAGCAAATAAAGATTATCATACTCACGTCGAGTTTGATAAAGAGATGGAGAAATGTCTGGGATTTTGGACTCAGTCTGCAGCCAACACGTCAGTTCCACGTGGCAGAGACATAGCTGAGGCGTTGAAGAAATTCAGGCAGTGGATTCTGAAGACAGTGGGTCCCTCCCAGTAGCTGGCCACCTGTCTCCTTCTCCTTTCTTTTCTCTTCTTCCCATTCTTTTCGTATTCTTTGTAATTAGTTAAGGTATTGCAACTGGCGATCCTTAACTATTCTTTAATTAAAAGAAACGGTTACGAAGAGTAACTGACTTGTAAGCTATATAATGGCCTTTCCACGCCATTTTGAGAGGAGGAAGAACTTGGATATTTGCTGAAAGTGTAAATAGATCTTAAAGAAATCAATACAAAAGGGCTTTCCATTCTTTGTCTATCTAATTCTTGTTATCTCTGTGTTTTCCTTTAATATTGTGGAGATCATTTTGTTCCTAACTCGTTAGTCTCTCTGATTGCATACTGTTCAGTTTTGCAAATACAGTGATCTTGTACAACCAAGAAGGAACTTTGTGTCCTTGATTAATAAATCTGAAGAAGGTTATTTATGGAACTTTGTGTCTTTAAATTTAATCTCATTCAGCCAACGCAAATGATCTTGTCTTAAATTCTTTGAAGCTTCGCATACACGAAGAATTATTCTGCTATCTATAATTCTGAATGTTGCTATTCTGCTCATCTTCTTATTCCCTTTCCTCAGTCCTTGTGTAATTGATGATCCTTGTGGAAAACACTTTCGTAAAATCCAAGTTTGACCATAAAACAATGTTCTGTACATTTGTAAATAAGTTCGTTTCTGAATAAGGGAACCTCTCCCATTAAAGAGGAGGGACTTCTTGTCCCCTGACTGTTGCTCTTCTAAAAAGTCCTATTTGATGACCAACAAGCATCAAGGAGTTCCCGAAACTTCGAACATCCATGAGGGATAGTAGGAGGTCTAAGCGTCTCTAAAGAAGCTTAAGATGTGGGTGTAACTAGTTTAAGGAAATAAGATGATGAGTGGTAGAAGGATTGGTTTCAAGATGAGGTTCATTTTGGATGACCTAGTCTTCATGAAGTGAGACCATGGCAACGAAAGGTTGGGAGATCAAAGAGGCGGTGATCTTAGGTGTAAGGAGTGAAAAATGTGGAAGTTTCTTGGACAAGATCATCAGAAGTGGGAATGTCATTGGATGAGGTGGATTGTTGCGTTTTCTCGACCTGAGAGGGAGTGATAAAAGGCATGAAGTAGATAAACATTTGTCTATGTAGTTTATTAACAAACAAATCAAGTAAAAAAATTTATCATCATGATTATTAAAAGCGTGTGAGAAAATAAAAGAAAAGGCTTAAAGGGGAACCTAGGAAAATGGTTGATCTAAGGCTGGTTTCAGGTGGTTTTGGTTGTGGAGTCCTCAATATACCCGAAGGTACGTGAGGCCCAAATCTATATATAAATTATAATATGGACAAAACACCACAAAGGATTTCTTATTGGGTAATGAAATCCCAATAGTTCCACCTAACGATGAGTGTTTAGATGTGTGAGTTGTTCATGCATTTGGTTGTGTGTGATGAAGTGAATGCAACATGTTAAAACCCCTAATTAAACTAGATTATCAAACAAGAATGAAGGGTTCGTTTTAGATCCAAACCTAAAATGTGTGATTCAATGAGGACAACAAGCAAAAAGTAAAGAACAATGTAAAAGGAACAACTAAGAAAAAGAGGATTACCTAGAATACGCTTTTCCTTTTTATTTGATCTTCAAAGTAAGTAGTTGAGCAAAGAAAGTCCCAATCAATCCATGATACAACACAAGCAATCAAGCAAGCAAGCATGTGTGTGGTAGTGAATTCCACATCACCGGTGTAGCGTAGGTGGTGATGAAATGCACTTCCACTTAAGCGTGCTAATTTTTTAATTTTGTTTTAGTAGTTTTCAAATTGTTCTTTGACCAAGGTAATCTGCAGAAAGTGTTAGAAGTTTAACTTTGTTGTTTGATAAATTTCAAGCAACGTGATCTTGCGGAAAATAAATTAGTAGTTATCCTGCATACATAATGATTAGAAAAATGGATAACAAATGATCGTGGTTGTTTTTGATTTTCCAAATCGTTTGAAAGCGCAAGAAAAGAGCATACACAACCAATAATTGGACAAATATTAATAATGCAAAGAAACAAAACAATGATCAAGACGATAGTTAAAGATGAAAAAACAAACCTATATTAAATGAAGTGATTTAATTAAGCTACTTATAATGAAAGGGTTAGTTAACATGAAATGTTGATTCAAATTTTAAACTACTATTTGATCGAGGATCCTACGTAAAATGTTTTGGTTTGCATGATAATGTTCCAAACGTTATGCTCCTACACAAAAGAGGTTAGTAGTTTACCTTGTAGAAAAAGATTAGAAAAATGGATAGTAAACGATTGTGAAAAAGTAATATCTAGAAGGGATGAGTATCGTACGACAAGTCCTAAAATGGATCTCAAAAAAGTAATTTTTATGATCGTGAATTGTTGTACAAGAAGTCACAAAATTGATCTTGAAAAATCAATTGTGAATATAATGAACTATTGCACACAAATCCACCAAAAGTGACGAAAACACTAAAAGACCCAAGAAGTGAGTTATATTTAGTTTATTTTAAGTATATTGAAGGAATCAATAAATGTGATCTAGGTGCTAAGGGGTTGAAAGACTAAAGTAAATAAGAATATAATAAAAAGCCTATTAAAAACAAAATAATCAATAAGTGGGCCCTAATAGGTAGAAAATATGAGTACTACTTAATCGATGTGAGTGCAACCTTAGTGTGTGGACCAAGGTAAGATGAAAAACTAAAAGGTGAATGGGAAGTGTTAACGAAGATATTTTATGGGATGATGACTAAAGGAATGGACGTAATGGGAAACCTTAGTGGAATGGGAGTAATCAGGGGACCCACACAAAGGTGGACCAAGATAAGAAATCTAAGTGTGAACGTAAAAATAACCACGTAGAAAATAAGATTGAATATGCTAGATGGCAACCTTGGATTGAATGATTCAACGATGGAATGACATGAACATGGATGGTCGGTCGATGGAAAACATCACCGAGAGCATGTAATGCCAAGTAGAAAATGCTCCATAGTGATGGAGAAAACTTTGATCCAGTAGTAAGATTAATCCCCAACATGTGAAATAAAATTGGAAAAGAATGGAGAACGCATGTGGAAAAGTGGAATAACAACCACCACGTGTGAGTATCAAGGAAGATTAGAGACAAATGAATGTGGATCAATGCTAAATATAAACTACCACCAGGATCTATGCATAGAGGATATCAAGGTCGAATAGATTTCAAATGCAAACACCGATTCGGATAAATGCATAGATATAAAAAAAAGAATTGAGGAGGTTCACTGCTCTAATGAAGGGTGAGTATGCACAAATTAGCACATGAAATAACACTGGTGGAGACTGGAATCATTTGAAGTCGTGTTAATATCAAAATAACACCGATTGACTATTTTTTCCACTAAAAATGCTGACCCTACAATCAATACATGAGAAGATATTGTTCGTGGCCATGAGAAACAAAACCGAGGGAGTTGATAAGAACAAAATATGGCTCGTGACCATAAGAGAGAACTGTGTGTGTGTTGTTGAAGGAATGGGGATCATGTATGAAGCTTGGTAGAAAGAATAAGACATTTGGGATATCCGGGAGCTCTAGATTAGGGTGGAAACGTCAAAGTAGGGTTGAGTTAAGGTGACAAGGAGATGGTGATTGTGGGAGCGGGAGAGCGCAACGTATGATTCCCGAATGGTAGATGTAAGAATGGCCACCGTGGGAATATACATAGAGTAATTCAAGAAGCGTCTAAATTTGATGTAAAGCGGTTGGTCTTGTTTTTCCGACAAGTTGCATATGTATGAGCAAAACAGATAGGGTGAGGGTGAGGAGGAATACCTGTGAATGAAGGTGGAAGGTAGAGTGTTTGCGTTCGACTTCTCCATCTAATGCTGATTACGAGAACTTCCTTTTTCCAGAGGAACTACCTATGAATGCAAAACAAGACCATGAGAGGAATATTAAACAATATATGTCAGTGGACTACCTAACATGTGCTAGATCCGGAAGTGTGATACTTCCTAGATGGCTGTCAATCCATTGTTTAATACAATTCAATGTAAGAAATAACATAAGTAGACAACATCCTACTATAGTTGATATGATTTAGGTACCTCATTCAAATACAATAAGAAAATTTAATCTAACAGGTAAGGTTATGATCAGATCTAGAGGTGGGGCAGGTAGCCAAGGTGACTGGGACAGTCAGGATCAAGTTTTGGGTGATTTGGTTTATTTGGGTGAATGTTATGAGGTTGTTGTTACAGGTAAGAATTACTAGATACAGAGACCGATGTTGGTCTGGTATGACCGATGTCGGTTAAGAGGAAACCGACGATAGTTTAGGGTGACCGATGTCGGTAGGGTCGGTGATAAAAACTCAATAAAGTTTGGTTTTGGTGATTCTCTGTGATTACACAGAGAATAGAAAGAGAATGGTGATGTTGATGATAATGTTGGGAATACTCAGAGATGTCTAGAGTTAGGTATGGGGAGCCGGGAGGTCAGTAGGTGGTTAGGTGGGGGGATGGACGAAAGGCCGAGGGGTGATGAGACACAAAGGAGACTAGGACTCCCAAACAGAGATAAAGAAATTGATCTAAATAAATATGGAAAGATGTAAATCCAAATGCACTTACTTGTACTTGCAGGCTTGGTGGTTGGATGGAGGTGATGGTTGATCCATGGAACTAGTGGTCAGTGTCGCATCCGTGCTTCCCAGAACATTACCGTGAATTCTTAACCTTCATATCAGTCTTGGTGTTGGTTCAGGATGTCTAGATGTGCAAGAGGGCTCTGGTTTGTGCTTGCATGCATATCTCTCTCTTCTCAGACTCGAATAATTCTTCCAACCTCTCTAACAAGGTTACCAAAGTGAATATATGGTAACCGACGATGGTTTAGGGTGACCGGCGTCGGTTTCGGGTTGACCGATGTCGGTTAAGGTGGGATATCCTAGGTTGCCAAAAATAGCAGATCTTGGCTATCTTTTGGCTAGTTATGTCCGTTGTTGCAGAGATCCAAAATGGCATTTTCCACGTAAGTGTGCATGCGGTTAGAGGAAGAATAGGCATTTAGTGTTAGGGTTAGACTAAGTCTCAGTTAGTTATGGTAAGTAGAGATTGAGTCCTAGTTAAAAGGAAACATGCTAAGAATAGGTCTATGATGAGGTGTCTAGGTGATGTGGTGGGGTGAGGTGGAAATTAATTTAATTAAGGTATTTATTAATGAATATTGTGAGAATGGGCATTAATTTAATTGTAGGTAATTAAATTAATATACATGTGGGGTGAAGGGGGAGTGTGACCCAAATTTGGTGTCTACAAGTCTATATATCTGTGACCAAGTTTGGATTTGTAAATTACTTGTTGCATGGATAATTATGACAATTGTTTGTGCCCCCTGTGGATGAGCAAGGAAGTTGAGGTGGGATGAGCGGTTCAACTGGGTAGATGGGGAGATGGAAAGTAGAGCTTTAGCTAAGGAGCTAGGTGGGATAAGAGTGCATAAGGCATAAAATTCTCGTGTTGGGATTAGCACACCGGTTGTACAAAAACAATATATTAGATCTAAGTATACATGTAAATAAAAGTGGATATTCTACCGTAAGAAATATACAAAACAAGAGACATAAATCAACACCGATTTAATGTGGTTCACCCAGTGGTGGGCTACATCCACCAAGAGACAAGTCAATCTATTATCCAACGCTTTGACAAGATATACAATGAAGATTTACAACCTTCCACACCTCTCAGATGTTCAGTACTTTCTTTCTTTCAAGTTTTTAATTCATCACCAAGAATTCTCTCTCACCAACCTTTTTCAAGTTCTTTCTAATTCTTCTTAATTCTCTTACTTCTAAACCCTAGATTTTATGCTTATATAGTCGTTTATAGAATTAGGGCACTTAGCCATGTAATTACAATCAATATAAATAATTTAATGCTAAAAATAGATCTAATTCCCTAGAGTTAATTAAAACATCCTCTCACATGTAACCGACACCAGTTATCCCTAACCGTTGTCGGTTCCTTACTTGCTTGACCGATGCGACCATACCTCGATGTCACCTGGTGACCGATGTCGGTTCCCCCTTAACCGATGACAGTTACTGTATTTTCCAGCAAGTTTCTATTACATGCTAAACTGAAGTAATTGAGCTCCATAACTCAACAATCTCCCACTTGGAGATTAATTACTGCACCATACATGTACAACGTCATTCTTGGATCCTTCCTTAGCTTTGTTTCTTCCTCTTCAAGTCTCAAACTTGAAGACCAACAGAAGTGGAGTGTAGCTCCAACTTCTCCTTTGCTAATGGCTTCGTTAGCATATCTACAGGGTTCTTACTTGTATGAATCTTTTCCAGATTCAACTATCCATCCTCCAATACTTGTTGTATGAAGTGATACCTCAAATAAATGTGTTTCGTTCTCGAATAAATGTGTTTCGTTCTCAAATGAAACATTGAGTTCTTTGTCAAATGAATTGCACTATGACTGTCACTGAACAGTTTACAATTACTTTGCTCATTTCCCAAATCTTCCATGAACCTACTCATCCATATCATCTCCTTGCTAGCCTCTGTGGCTGCAACATACTCTACCTCTGTAGTAGACAAAGCTACAACCTTCTGTAATCTTGAAATCCAACTAACTGTCATTCCACCTACTCAAAATATATCTAGTAGTGCTCCTCCTACCATCCAGATGTCCAACCATATCTAAATCAATATAGCCATGTAATGAAATATCTCAACCTCCATAGTATATAACCGTATGCTAAATGTTCCTTTCAAATATTTGAGTATCCATTGACTAATTTCCAATGCTCTTTACCCGGATTAGCCATATATCTACTCACAACTCCCACTTTGCTATGTAATGTCTCGGTCTTGTACAAACCATAACATACATGATACTTCCAACTGCTGAAGCATATGGCACTTGTGTCATGTATTTGACCTCCTCATGTGATGAAGGAAATTGATCTTTGCTCAATTTGAAGTGTTCAACCATAGGTGTGCTAACAAGTTTTGCATTTTACATGTTGAACCTTTCTAACACCTTGTAGATATAATCCTCCTGAGACAAATACAATTTCTTGTTTTTCTTGTCTCTATGTATTTACATGCCAAGGATTCTTTTTTGCAGCTCCTAAATCCTTCATTACAAATGTGTGAGCTAGCTTTCTCTTAAGCTCACCAATGTCCTGCATACTAGATCCTGCAATAAGCATATCATCCACATACAATAACAAAATAATATAGCTCCCATTTTCAAGCTTCTTGAAATAAACACAATGGTCAAATTCACATCTCAAGTAACCATGCTCTTGCATAAAACTATCAAACCCATATACCATTACCTTGGAGCTTGCTTGAGCCCATATAGGCTCTTTTTCAACTTGCACACTAATTTCTCCTTACCCTTGACTTCATACCCAAGCGACTATTGCATATAAATCTCTTCATCTAAATCACCATGAAGGAAAGTCATCTTCACATCTAGTTTCTCTAAATTCAAATCTTCTACCGCAGTGAACTTAATACAATATGAATAGAAGTCATCTTAACAATAGGAGAAAATATTTCACTAAATTAATACCTACTTTTTGTGTAAATCCCTTTACTACAAGGCTTGCCTTGTACCTTTTATCCACCCTCTTCTTCCTTAATCCCGTAAACCCACTTGTTCTCGCAACGTTCTCTTAACTAATAGTAACTAACCAAATCACAAGTCCGGTTATGTTCTAAGGAGTCCATCTCCTCATCCATGCCATGCTCCCACTGAACGTGAGTCTTATCATGTATTGCTTCTTCAAATCTCTCTGGTTCACCATTATCAGTCAACAATAAATAAAATAGAGAAGGTGTAAATCTTTCTAGAAGTTTACTTACCCTTTATGACCTTCTCACAGGAGTTTGGGGTACCGAGACTCAATCTGGGCCTCCTGGACATTCCTATCCAAATCTGACAGTGACCAACACCGGTCACCTCTAACCGACGTCGATTCGGCTAACCGATATCGGTTTGGATCCTCATAACCGATACTAGTTTGTCCGACCGTGTCGGTCGGGTCAACCTACACCGCCATCGTGTAACCCCGCCGATAATTCTTTTAAATCTGAGAGTTCATTTTCATCCACTAACTTATCAACCGGTTCATCCTTGGGTATCAAAATTTGATCCATGTACATTCTCTTTTCATTCCATTCAACATCACAACTCCTAATAATTTTAGAATTCTCTAAATCCCAAAAATGGAAACCGAAATCACCAGATCCATAACCAATGAAAGTGCACCTCTTGGATTTTGCATCCAACTTCTTCCTATGTTCCCTATCAACATGCACAAAAGCTTCTGAACTAAAAACTTTAAGAAAAGAAAGATATACTTCTTTTCCAGTCTAAGCTTCCTTTGATATTCTTACATCTAGTGAACTTGAAAGCCCACGATTAATCAAATAAATTGTTGTATCAACTGCTTCTACCTAAAACTGCAAGGGAAATCTAAAATGTATCTTCATACTTCTAGCACATTCCATGATTGTCTTGTTCATTCTTTCTACAACACCATTCTCATGTGGTGTTCTTGGAACCATTATTTCTCTACGTATCTCATTCACTGAACAATAATAATTGAAAACCTTGCTACAATATTCACCACCATTGTCAGATCTAAGGCACTTTAACTTAGAATTTGATTCATTCTCAATAAGGGCTTTCCATCTTTTAAAAGTCTCAAAAACATCATATTTATGTTTAATACAATAAACCCATACCTTTCTTGTAGCATCATCAATGAAAGTAACATAATACTGGGATCCTCCATGAGAAGCTACCTGAGCTGGTCCCCACACATTTGAGTGTACAAGCTCCAATTTTTGCTCCTTCTTAGTTGCCCCAACTTTGAGAAATCTCACTCTCTTTTGCTTTCCAAAGATACAATGCTCACATAAATCTTTCAAATCTGATAAATTACCCTTAGCCTTTAAGATTTGCATTCTTTTTTGACTCATATGACCCAACCGGTTATGCCACGTGCATGCATCTAATCAAGTAGATAATGCGAGAAAATGAATCGATAATACAGTAGATAAATATAACGTTCCTACCTTCTTACCTCTTGCCACAACAAAAGCACCCTTGGTGACTTTCCAAGAGTCTCTTGTAAAAGTAACCATGTAACTAGATTCACCTAGTTGCCTACTAGAAATAATATTCCTCCCGAGGCTTCGCACATGTCTCACATCTTTCAATACCCATGTATTTCCATTCTACAATTTTAGATGAACTTCCCTTTACCAATAATACTGCAAGGTTCATCATCACCCAAATAAACATGCCCAAAATTGCCATGGACATAATTTCTAAAATAACCCTTATTAGGTGTTGCATGCAAAGAAGCTCTTGAATCTAAAACCCATGATTCAATTCTACTATCTAAAGAAAAATAAAAACATCTTCATTACCTCTCGATGCAACAAGATTTGCTTCTTTGCCTTTATTTGGTTGTTGGTTCTCTTTATCCTTTGATCAACAATCTTTTTTTGCATGTCCTTTCTTTCCACATTTCCAACAAGTAATTCCCTTACTTCTAGATTTAGATTTGTTATCCCTTGACTTTGATTTCCCATTACTTTTACTCTTAGATCTCTCCTTCTGCCTGCCCCTACTTTCTACATTCAAAGCATTTCCAGATGATGATTCCTCTGTACTCTTCCTACAAATTTCTTCATTCAATATTATACTAACCACATTATCAAACTTCAAAATATTATTAGTAGATGATGTATTACTAACAACCATTACCAAGTTGTCCTAACTATCAGGCAAAGAACATAAGAATAAAAGTGCTTTTACTTCATCAAATGGTATAACAACTGATTTTAACTGATTTACAATAGATCGGAAATCATTCAAATGACTACAAACCGATTCACCTTCATGCTTATTAGAACTAAATAGTTTCTTCATCAAATAAACTTTATTTGAAGCATTAGGTTTTTCATATAAATTAGCAAGAGATTTCATTAACTCTACCGTAGAAGCCGTTTCTCGTAATATTGGAAGCCACGGATGCTTTGGTAGACTCAATTTTGTAGATCCCAAAGCCTTTCACAAGAATCTTCCATTATTCATTAGTCATCTTCGTAGGTCTAGACTTCTCATTCAACAAGAAGTACAAATCTCTTTTATACAAATAATCTTCAATCTGCATCTTCCATAATTGATAATTTCAGGCACAAATTTCTCTACCTTGTATTTTTTTTTCTCGCCATTGTTGTAGCTCCCACTCAATCAAAAACTCTTTGTGAGTAAATTTGTCAACACACAAAACCCTAAAACAAATCTCTCGATACCAGCTGTTGTCAAGTTAGCACATCATCATTGTGCGCATAATATATTAGATCTAAGCATACATGCAAATAAAAACGTATATTCTACCAGAAGAAATATATAAAACAAGAGACATAAATCAACACTAGATTTAACGTGGTTCACCCAATGTGGGCTACGTCCACCAAGAAACAAGCCAATCTATTATCCAAAGCTTTGACAAGATATAAAATGAAGATTTACAACCTTCTACACCTCTCAGATGTTCAGTACTTTCTTTCTTTCAAGCTTTTGTTTTATCACCAAGAATTCTCTCTCACCAACTTTTTCAAGTTCTTTCTAATTCTTGTTAATTCTCTTACTTCTAAACCCTAGCTTTTATGCTTATATAGTTGTTTATAGACTTAGGGCACTTAGCCATGTAATTACAATCAATATAAATAATTTAATGCTAAAAATAGATCTAATTCTTGAGAGTTAATTAAAACATCCTCGCATAGGTAACCGACGCCGGTTATCCCTAACCGCTACTAGTTCCTTACTTGCTTGACCGATGCCGGTCATACCTGACCGATGTCGGTCCTGGGTGACCGATGTCAGTTCCCCTTACCGATGATGGTTACTGTATTTTCCAGCAAGTTTCTATTGCATGCTAAATTGAAGTAATTGAGCTCCACAACTCAACATGTTGAACTTTATACCCGTATTAGTGATATTTGTGCAGAGACAAAGTATGAAATGTCTTTTATCCATTTCTCTAGAATGAAGGATCTGTTGCATCATAACTCGTAAAACTTGTCATAATAACGGGTACAAAACACACACGCTTGGCAATATATTAGAGTAGTAAAACATTATATAATTTATGTGGTTGTTCACTAATTTCTATGTGTAAGATTTGAACATACGTAGTCAATAGAATTCAATTTTTTTCCCGTGAAGGGTGGGATCGGGGAGGAAGAATGGATCTCGTGAGGGAGATCAATAACGGGGCTCGTGAGTTGGGGTAGGAAGGAACTCGATGATATATGGGAAGGGTATTGAGGGAGTTAGAATGAAGCTCAAGAAGGATTCCGAGAGGAGTTGGGAAGCTCACGTAGGAGTTTGGGTAGGTAAATGGGGATATGAGTTGGGTAGTTTGATTAGAGAGGGGATATGGATGGAATGGGTCTAGGGAGCTTAAAAGGAGAACGTGGCCGAGGTGAGGGTGCGGGAGTAGCGAGTTAGCTTTGGCAAGCCGGAGCGGCTCGGAGGGGATGTAGCCAACGTAGGATGGGAGTTAAGACAAGGTGGGAAGTAGATAAGCGGATGAGTTGGGGATGGATGAGTAGATAGGTAGGGTATTCGGGTTGGGGTAGGATAGGAAATGGGATAGGTCGGGAATGGGGATAGGATTTGGGTGGTCTATCTAGGAAGTTCTTTGGATAGGTATACTTTAGATATGTATATGTATTTTTCTTCATTATATATTTAAAAGGAAAGCAAAAACCTTGTTAACGAAAAGAGAACTACTAAAACTACTCCCCGATTCACACTATATTTATTTATAGTTAGTTAGATCAAGAGGAAATATGACTGATACAAAGAAAATTCTAGATATACAAATATATTTTTGTTTTGTTTACATATGATTATGATTTTTTTAGAGATCTGAGTCATTACGCAATGTGCTTGTTCCCGTAAGCACACGACAACGACGAAAACACCGAACACCGAATGTTAATGCTAATGAAATAGATCATATTTTTTTACTATGATAAAATCCTGCAAACAACGTAAGATGATGAATAACAATGATAAAACGACATCATAGATCAATAAACACTAAAAATCCATTAAAGCATATATCAATTAAATGAAACCGGATATATTAATAAAGCATGGAATCTGGTACTTTGACATGATCTACGGGTGTACAAATCTAGTAATGGATTTTTCAAAAACACCTACATAAGTACGATAAACACAACCAAAACAAACGAAACTTCTACCATGTACAAGTTAGTCAAACAACAATATTTTTATGCGAAAAATCATCATAATAACAAAGAAATGATATACAAGACGAAATATTTGAGAACACGAGATCGCAATAAAGGGTGTGTGTTGGTCCCACTGTGTGTGCTAGAATGTTGACCAAATTTCTTCATTCCTATTCGATTAGTGAACTAGTACTTAAGAAAATAAAGCAACTAGAAATATGAAGGGTTTATGGACCTTGAGTGGAATAATGATATGGACGGGCACAAATGATGGATCCTTCTTCTGCTGCAAGTTAAGTGACTTGCAAATCAAGATAACTCAACGAGAAAAGGATTGAATTAGTAAATAGGATCGAGGATTGCCTCGACAAATTCAGTCCTAATAAGTGTGAGCTTCCTATGATGGATGTCAACCCCCGTGTTTAATAAAGATAGATAAAACAAATATTTGATAAATCGGATGTAGCGTCTATGCAAAATCAAGCAAAACAAAACTAAAAGTTGGATCTATGATGATAAAGGAAGATCTAATCTAAATACGACAAAATAAATCAATCCTAGGTAGGTCAACTATGACTTGAGATCGCAGAGGGCCATTAACGGCGAGAGACAGATGAGGATAAAATACAGAAGACATGCTTACAAGGCCTCCTCACGCGGACATCGGGATGATATTAGGGGAATGCTTAGTGCAATAAGAGTGCAAGAGCTCTGATATGATTTCCAACTTGTTCTTGAAAGGTGGAAGGCTCTTATTTATAGCCTAAGGGTGAGATTAATTTGGTGGTTTTGGGTAATCATGATTTAGAAAAGTAAACCTGATTAGGTGAGTGGGGGACATGAGAGATGAACATGGATTGAATTTGAATATTAAATTCACAAGTGGATTGACATGGATTAGTTTTGAATATTAAATTCACAAGTGGATGAATATGGAGCATATTTAGCATGTAACGAGGATTATATTTGTTTAGGGATTTAAAAGGGGTTAATTAATTAACATTGATTAATTGGATATGGATTTTTGTGGGAAATGGAATGGGGAAATTAATTGAATTAGGAGGGTGGTAAAATTAGGGTGTCTACATCAATTGGCTGAAGTAATTATCCATTATACTATTGCAATACCGCATATGTAGCTCATCAATGAATACTTACGAGGTAACAATCAATACCTTCTTTTGAGTGAATAACCATCTATACCGCATAAATTGCTCATGTTCCGATACAATGATGCCATTACCACATTTTTTTGCACAAGTGTTTTGATGTAAATCAAATAAATTCTCCTCTCGATAGGTCGATATCACCAGATCCCTCCCATCAAACTCACACATATCCACTTTTGGCAACATGTCAGAAGCCCCATATCGAGGAAGGCATGTGTTAAGGCCGACTTGCATTTAAATCAAGATTGTTTGAACACACTTGTAATTGTTTGGTCGAGACAAAGTTTGCAGTTAGCTAAGGCCACCGTGATCGAGTCAACTTTGACAACCAACATGCTTAAGGCGTATTTGAATGGCACCATGTTGTCCTTTCTTGCCATTTCAAAATGTATATTTCTCACATCATACTCTAATTGACTTACCTTTTGATCTATGATGCAAACCTCGGATCGAGGATCCAAATCAGGTGTCCAGCCTCCATTTTATATCAAGGGGATTTTTACTCGGGTGCCATTGCCCTTGCATTTACCTCTAGTTCATGGACTTGTTATGGGGTATAGTTTAGGGATTAGGGTATAGGGTTTAAGGAGTATGACTAAGGGTTTAAGGTTTAGGGTTTAGGGGTGAAAATTGGAATTAGTGGATAATTATACAATTACGATCGTCTCAAAAGGGAAAAAAATCTTGAAAAATAGGGTTATCGACAATGAGCGTCGTTGCAGATCAACTCGTCAAGACGAATCCAATGACAACTATTTTGTGTAGGGGTGCGCAAATTTCCATACCTATTTTTTTATTCATGCTACCTTCAAAATATATACGAGGCTTAGAAAGATGTGTCACGAAAGCCTTTCTCAAATCAACACCTAGAGGTGCTTGCAAAGAGGCCAACATGTATTCATATTTGTAGGCCTATTAGTTTGACCCTCCACACTTATTTGTTATAAAAATTCTAAGCAAGACTAGACTAATAGACTTGTACATATGGGCTCTTATCGACTACAAGCACTTTAGGTAATCATTCAAATTAAATATATGCAAAAGTTGAATGAACTTAGGACATGTTATGCGGGGGACTAATAAGTGCTGGTACGACAAAATTATATCTCCCAAACAGCTTTTGAAAAATAAATTCAGTTTGATAAAAAAGTGGTTGTTATGTGAAAGATCCTAGGTAAGTCAAGAGTCTAACGAGTAATAGAGCATTCAAAGCTCTCCACCTAAAATTTAAACCCACAATTCCAATTATGGTGGCCTGCCTCTTGACATATTCTGCGATCAAAATAATAATTACGCCGAAGGCGTTCCCCTATGGGAAGGCTCTTATGGACGTTTCTCCAACTATGTTAAAATTGACAGTTTGACAGGCGTTTTGACAGGTGTTTTACCAGGCAATGATCGTGATACGAAAGCTTTGCGATTAAAAATGACGGCAAACAAACGGATAAGAGCAAAGGACGTGGATTTTACCTGTAAAATATTTCGCTTCAGTTTCTTTTCACACAACTCTGCCCATTTCTACGCATATTTATTTCGATTCCTTTCTGGGTTTCGCATCGTTCGCTGATCATGGATTATTCGTTGAGAGTCGCAAATAGAACTAGTTTTCCACTTGGATTTTACTCTCCCGAGGGTTCGACCCGGGGACCTGTCAAATTTCAGCGCGTAAGGCCGCTGCAAACTGTAGCCCTCGGCCCCATGTTTGGCACTTCAATGCATTCTACGAACCCTCTCGGTCATATGGCGGGGGTGCCAGCGCGTAACAGTGGTGAGGATCTGCGGGATTCGATCCTTGGGCGCAACAAAAAGCCGTGGTGGGCTTCGATTTTTAAATTTTCTGAGAGCGACGATAGCTGCGGAGCGGCGAGTGTCGGCGAGGGCAACGACAACGCGCGGAGGGCGACGGTGTTCACAGACGAGAAGGCGAGGGTTTTACGGCGAGAGATGCAAGCAACAGAGTCGTGGCATGATCTCATGTATCACTCCGCCATTGCCTCTCGCATGGCCTTGCCTGACGATAATTCTGCTGCTTGATTATATGTTTTTGTTGTAAATGTCACATACATAACCTGTGAATAATAACGTGTGTGGACTGTAAAATATACGTCCACGACAAATACGATCTCCGGGTTTGTATTATCTACCCAAAAAAATGAAGATCTGGATTATTTTGATGGATTTCGACAGGCTTTTGGTCTGTGATGTTAAGCTTTTTGCAATGAATTCGTTGAATTTTTTTTTCCCGATCCTGTGAAAGAGAGAACAATCAACTTTTGCGTGTTTTTGTTGAAACGTGAGGGTAATGCTTTTTTCGTAAATTATTAATAGCAATTCACACATGAATTGCAAAGTAAATTTGGCTTAAAAAAATTATATGTTTCTTTTTTACAATTTATGTTGTGGCATTTCATCAAACAATTCCTTTTCGTATGTGTATGGTACAACATTTAACAAAACTTTACTTTTACATATTGTTTTTATGGGAAAGGCTTTTGGTGATTTTAGATATTAGAATTGTTTTTTCTATATGCGGGACTTTTGGCACCTCTGTTTTACACAACGTCTGCGGTGCCATATCAAAAAACACATTGAAAAAATAAACTGCACAGCTTGCGTGAATTTGAAACATGTTTTTATTTTACTTTTTTCCTTTTGGTGGTATAATCACTATCGACGCTGTCCTCCCGAAATTTTTTATATTCTCAGTCCAATTTCAGCGGTTTTACCTCAAAAGTTGGGTTTTTTTCCACCTTGTTTGCAGAAACGGTGTACAATTTATCCCAGGCAAAATAGTTTCCAATAAGTACGGTTTGTAATTTTATTTTGATTGTCTCGTTGCCCTCTGAAATGGAGGTTGCCTATCCTGCCAGCGGATCTATGATTTCTGTGAAATACCAAACCCTACCACTTTTTTAGGTGCGTATATGAACTGTGTATATTCATTATCTTTGGAATTATTATTGTGTATATATGACACTGCAAGGGTTTCCTGAGATTACGCGGCGGATTTGTTTGTTTTGACAATGATTTGTGTAATTCTTGCGTGCAACCGTGGTCGGAGAGCAAGTGGAATTTCAGTATTGATGAGATTTTTATCGTTGTTGTGTAGTATTTTTATTAGAATTACATTGTGCTTTAGTTTGTTTTACTTGCCATGTCGTGCAAACACTCAGGCATGTCCTAATTTTGTTCTCATATTCTCTCCTAAAATTAGCAATAAAATGATTTTCTTACTTTTACCACTTCCTTCTCACGTTTAAATGTCTCGACTATATTACCTTTTATGGTTTACCTAGATATGCTAAAGCTTCATGATTTCCAATTCTAAATGTTACATCCTATGAGCTTCAGAACAAGTAGAATAAAATTATGTAGCAATTTATTTCTACACTACAGAGGTTTTTTTGTCGTTGAAGGTCCAATCCGCACTCCAAAAATGTCCGAACATGTGAAGGGTTGGATATTCGGTGATTTGGCACTCAGCACTGAATCCTGATGAAAGAAGACCCTAGGTTTGAGTCTTGGCAGATCCATGTATGTCAGAAATACAATCCTTATTCTGGCAAAGCACAAATCTCTAAGGGAACGTGTGATAGAACACACACAAAGCACCAATGGAAAGGGTCTTCACTTGTTCCTTTTACTGTGTAGTGGATACAGGTCCAGGTATGGAATTTGCCAGATTTTTGGGGACCTTGGCTTCAGATTCGTCTTTGATACATCCGTACATAAAGGTAAGAAAAACTCAACAAAATAGGTCGTTAGGTTAAAAGGTTGAGGTAGTTGTAGTATGATACATTTTTTTGGTTTTTAAGTGAAGCGAAGCGGTCTGCCAAATACTGCCTAGATTCACCGAGCTCTGACTAGAAAACCAGACAAATCCGGGAGGTGCCCAGACCAAGATCCGTGCCCGAATTGTAATGTTCCTTGTATGAAGGGGGGTTTTACATGTACCCCATAGTGCAAAACAATATGCCGTCGACAGATGCATTTTATTTCTATCACTTCATCAGTGTCGGCATCCAAGAGTAAAATTGCTTATGCAAACTGCATTACAAGAAACCCGACCAGAACCTTTCGTACCATTTCTTTTAACAGTTTTTATTGTCCATGAAACCGGGAAGTGGGGAAGTGCCAGTGGACATGAGTACTTCATCCCCAAGAATTATTATTATTTCTCGTAAAACAATTATGCTCTCGGTCGTCTCTATCAACTGTTTTTCGCCCTCCTCCACTTCCAAGTCTACCGCAGAAAGGCCACCTTGAATGGTCAAGGTTTCATAAAATTTTACGTCCGCTCCTCTAAAATTATGTGTATATTATATTTTTCCCCAAGCAAATTATGCATGTTGTTTACTAACGAATAACACACTACATGTTTTGTATATTGAGTCTTTAGCAAACAACATACAACTTAAGAATTTGACACCATGCGAGAACAAAAAACATGTGGCAATTGGCATCTTGCTCTTCAAACTTATTAAATGAGCGGGAAATGACTTCCATCAAATGCATGGTCCATTAAAGAGGTCCAAAGTTTGTAGGTAGACAATTTAAAAACTTTTCCAATCTTTTTCTACAAAGAGAAATGAAATGAAATGGTCTTAATCACATCCACAAGGTCGAGGGTTTATGGGACCACTGCAAATTCCAACTGCTTAAAGATTTATGGGATTAATGGTATTTTTTAGAATGTTTCCCCTCTTGTTGAATTGAGATAACATCTCCATTGACCCTTTTATTTCACTTTTCTCAAATAATTGTATCATGGAATCAACTCTTAGAATTTTCTCATACATGTTTCTAATGTTCGTGTACCTTCAGCATTCAAGGATGAAATGTGCCTCTATGTCAACTGCCCTTGTATTGCATACAACACAAATCCTCTCTTCAAAGAACTAAAACCTCTTGAAGGCCATGCATTATCGTCTTTTCAAGAGTCGCTAAAACATATAGAATGTGTTCTTATTGATGAAATGAGTTTCATCGGCCGAAAGTTGCGAAGAAAAATTGACATCAGGCTACACGAAGCTTTCCCACAATAAAAAACATTTAAATTTGGGAATAGATCAGTCATCCTCCTCGCGAACTCTCGGCCAATTACCATTGGTTTTGGATAGTCCTCTTTATGCAAGTAATTCCTATGGAGCCAACCTTTGGAAGGGATTTCATTCTTCCATTACATTGCAAACAATATTTCAGCAACAAGGAACAAACAATGCACGATTTTCATTCTAGAATTTACTGCTCCACATCCGAGATTCAAATCCTCTTATTGAGGACTGAGAAGTCTTAATGTCTCACACCGACTGACACCTAACTCAGCAGGAGCTCAACATTTTAATGATGCACCACATTTGTTTGCAACAAATGATCTCGTGGACTCCCACAACCTTTAGATGGTGAAGGCATTGAATGTTCCAATCACCCAATCCATTGTTGAAAGTAACAGTGGGCTGGACCAGGAGATCTTGATGATGATCAGTTGGAACACAAAGTTTTGTTGTGCAAACAAAGAAAAATCATGCTTATTGCAAATTTATGGCTTGACACAGGCCTCACAAATGGTGCTACAAGAACAATCACCGACATTGTCTACGACGCATCAATGCCACCACCAGCATAGCCTTTATTTGTTTTCAAATTTGATAGATACAACGGTCCATGTTGGGATCCCTCCAAACCGTTACATATTCCCATACCCCCTATTTCAAGAGGGGATCAAAGACAATTGTCGATTAAAATGGCTCGGGGATTAAATATCCACATGTCCTAGGGACTTAAATTGCATAGAGCAACTGTCGACATTGGAACCACTGAAAGGCAAGATTTGACATTCACAACTTTCTCCAGAGTTCCTCGCTTGCAAATCCGTGCATTTCATGTATTCATGTTAAGTTCAAATAAAATAGTCCACAAAATGCTACCACTCATGATATAATATTTGCAATTGTATATGTACGAATTTGTAACAAGTTTGAAATGAAGAGATGATACCTTTAAATGAAGTGGATCATCTATATTTCTACACCAACAAATTACCACTTTACAACATACATGTTCAATTTTTTGTTTTTATTATTGCTCGCTTCTTTATGTAAACTAACAACATCACATTTTTAATGTCTTCTTCATTATATCTACATACAAATGCCTATAGTTTTAAAAACTGAGAAAGAACCATGCAATTTATAGTTGCTTCCATCCAAAGCTTTGTACATTATATCACTTTTTGCATATTGAATTGTTTTAAGGGATAGGCCTCATGTTTGCGTTTTTTAAATGAAGTGGTTCATCTATATTTCTACACAACCAAAATCAATCACACCCCTTATCAACATCAACTACAAAATTTATAATTATCCCTCTAAATCAAATAACTTATACCATTCGGCGTTCACATTGCATTGTACATGGTGCTAGTAATAATAAATGGTGGTTATTCTTTTCTAGTTCTACTTCGGTTACTTTATAACGTTTCTCAAAAATTTCCAAAAAAACCCACTTAATATCATTACGTGAATCTTAAATGCAAAAATCGACGAACATGGAAAAAATCCAAGAAGCGCCAATGCGTATCTCATCGAGGTTCAAAATTTAACATAAAACGTAGCCCGTTGATTCGAATGCAGCGATGGACGGTAAGGATTACACAATACTATCGATCCATGGTGCGCGTATTGAACCAATGAAAAAGGAGAGGGCATGGCAATATATAAGCAAAACGACGGAAATAAAATCCATCAATCTGTGTGTTCTGTTTCTTTAGATCGAGTGAGCTTAGAGTATTAAGAATACAATGGCGCCCAAAGCAGAGAAGAAGCCCGCTGAGAAGAAGCCTGTCGAGGAGAAAAAGACAGTAGCAGAAAAACTCCGGCTGTCACAGCGGAGAAGAAGCCCAAGGAGAAGGCCCTCCAAAGGCAAAGAAGAAGATCGCCAAGGAAGGCGGTGACAAAAAGAAGAGGAAGAAGAGGAGCGTGGAGAGCTACAAGATCTATGTTTTCAAGGTTCTGAAGCAGGTGCACCCTGACATTGGCATCTCCAGCAAGGCCATGGGCATCATGAATTCCTTCATGAATGATATTTTTGAGAAATTGGCCGGAGAGTCGTCCAAGCTCACCAAATACACAAAGAGGGAGACTCTGTCTTCTCGCGAAGTTCAGACTAGCGTCAAATTGGTGCTTCCTGGCGAACTTGCAAAGCACGCAGTGTCCGAGGGCACCAAGGCCGTCACTAAATATACCTCTGGTTGATTTATTTCCCGTTCGCTCGTCTCTGTTTTATTTATTACGGTGTCTTTTGACACCACCTCTGTGGCGATATTTGTTTCAACTTCTTTCATCTTTTAATGGTGGAATTGGCACTTAAACTATGGTTTGGAGTGATTGCTTATGGTGGTAGGTACAATTTTTGTGAACTCTATTTAAATGATGGATCTCTTGTGGTTGAACTTTGTGAAAATGATATTAGTTATTGGAGAAGGTTGCAAACTTTTAGATTCTATTCTCAACTTTTAAGTTTTTAGATTTCACTCTCAACTCACTCTTTGAAACCTGTTTTTATTTCTAGATTTACAGGAAGAAGATTGGGTTTGGCAGAGTTTTGCCATTTTCGAAATTGAAAAATTGGTCATATGTTTTTTTGTTGATTGATGAATTTTTTATTTTATTTTTTTTAAGAAAGAAAATGATAGAGATTTTGTTATTTTGTGGGGACCATAGGTTTGAGGTTTTATGAATTTGTGCATGCTTCCATGGAATTCATTTTTGTTCCTTAAATTTAGAAGAAATTTGAAATTCTTCTCAGGTGTGGTTATGTTTGGGATATATATGTATTTTTTTGAAATCTTGTGTATTTTTGGGTTTAAAATTATATTTCTAGTCTTAATGACTATTCTTATAATTCTATTTCCATTCGTAATAAATATTCTGATAATTGTTACAAAATTCCTCTTTAATTGTATTAAAAATTGTAAATAAATTATCGTTTGAGTTATAATAAGGAAATGTTAATATTATTTAATGTAGCCATGGGAGAATTTATTAAGGTGAATTTAATAAATGAATAGAAGTAGAGACAATTTATGAATGTGTTATTTTATTTAGTGAATCTTTTTATCCATTGTGTATTCATTGTTGTTAATAATGGTTCATTGTAATTGATTTGTTGTTTCAAATGTTAGATTGGCCATAAGATTCATTTAGTGAGTAGCATATTACCAAACACTTAGTAGGAGATAGATTGGTAAGCCCACCATGAATTTTATGTATTGAAATCGGTGGTATGAGAATTATTTTAATTAATAACAAATTGTTAGAGAGAGTAGTATGGTTAGTGACATAAGGGGAATTTTTTGACTCTACAACAAATATTTGTGACCAATGCACTTGAAGATTATACATGTTCCCAAAATCCTTCAAGGGAAGGAGGGGCATAATTTTGGATTTGAAGCCAAGGGGAAAGAAAGTTTTCTTTAGGTTCACCAATATTCTCTTTTAGTTTTTAGATTTACAAGAGGTTGAACTAGCAATTTAATATGAACTTGGTATCTCCTAAACTCCTTTGGTTCTTCCTTCCAAACAAATAAAAAATGTGGGAGGAAATTTGAGTTAGAAAGGTTACACAAGGAGGCCATTGGTGAGGGCTCTCAACTAGCTTGAAAAGTTTTGTTCTCTTGGTGTGGAAGAAGAGGAGTTGTGGCCTTGTGATGGATTCTTGGTTAGAAAGCTTTGGATGTATGATGTGTTTTATTTGAGTGTAAGGGTTTTCCTTTTGGTCCTTGAGAACATGTATATGGCTTTCTTAACATTATGTATAGTGTTTTTGTTTTGAAAAATATGAACATGTGAAGTATTGCTATGCCAAAATATGGATGTTGGGCTATATTGAAAAACAAATATTTGTTTTTCAATAAAAAAAAATATATAAGTGAATTTCTGTTGTATAAAATTGCTAGAGGCTATTATGTTTTCGTTGTGTTTTCCTTGTACTCTACAATTGTGAAAATGTTGAAGTATTGTTATGTCAAAATATAGATGCTAGGCAATATTATAAAGGGAATATTTGTTGCACAAAGTTGCTAATGGAGGCTATTATTTTCCATTGTGTTTTTGTTGCACTCCAAATTGCATCTAAAAATGCTATGCTTTAGCATTCATTTCTAGAAAATTTGCAAATTGTAGCAAATTATTTAAAGGCCAATTTTAGTTGTGTAAGGTTACATAACATTGAGAATGATTGCATAATTTATACCATAGTGTTCTTCTCACATTCTTCTATGTTTTAACAAATTTTCAATTATATATCATATTAATTTACCTATTTTTTCAATTTACAAATGCTTCAATAGTTATGTTTTAACAAGTTTCAATTAGAAGATGTTGATTGTGGATGTTTTATAGCACACCACATGATGGATGATGCTTTTAAATGTTAGGTAGACTTGCGTAACATTAGGTAGTGCTTTATGATCTAGAATGATGATTTTATGTAATTGTTATCATGTAAAGTTTTTAAATTTTGACAATGATAACTTAAGCCCACCATTTGAAAACCCCTTTCTTGGTCATTGTGAACCTTTCCACTAGCCAACCCATCAACTCATCACACCCCTCTAGGTCTACGACATCTTCATTTTGGCTTAAGAGGAACATGCTAACATGGTTTTTAAGTGTGTTTTATGTGCATGGGAATGGATCCAAGTTGACTCAATGATAAGATTAAACTTCGAGGTAGATTAGTGCTCTTTGAAGTGCTAAATTGGTTATTTTTAGCCATATTGCAACATAAGGACATCTTTGGAAGTTGATAGGGAAGACTCAAACTCGTTTGGGAATTGTACAAGAGAGAAATGAAATTGTCTAAGACAATTTAGGGAAAATATACAAAAATAATTGATGTTGGGAACAACTTAAGCAAAACTGGGTCATTTTGGGCACATGGAGCGAAGGCTCAAATGAAGAGCCAATAAAGAAATTCACCTTATTATGATGATTTTGAGAGTTTCAAGAGAGTTGGAAGCTAAGCAAATAGGCAATGAAACACTCTTCAAATCCTCCACATGATGGACATATCAATTGTTTTTGTCTTCAAAATCTCATGTGATAGTTCAAGACATTGTTGTTGCTCATTTGCACTAAAAAGGGCAAATGGTGCCATAACTCAAATTGCAAGTTGAATCAAGTCTTGAAAGTGGTGGGAATGAACTCAGTAGATGATTTGGAGTCAAAATCATATAAGATTTCACCTCCGAACTCCAACTTTCACTCCCGGGGTAGAAAAAGAAAAGTTGCGTATGTTCTAATTTTGTGTTGAGATGATGATGTCAGCATCACTTAAAGGCTTGGGTGCACTTTTCAAGGTTGTGTGTCCCCTTACACTTGTCCCCAAGGTGCAAAGGGACATGGGGGACACAAAAGTGCACTCCCCCTATGCATGTTATGTTTTTGTCACTTAAAATTTGTGACTTAAGTGGTTAGGTGAGCACAATATAAAAATGGACCACTTTCTCATGAGGAATTCCCTAGTGGTGCATTTTGGAGCATGTTGTGTTGTCTTGGATTGTCTCCAAACATACAAAGGGACATGGGGACACAAAAGTGTGCTCCCTCATGAGGCTCCTCTCCTCGCAACTTGCACATCATCACTTTCGCCCTAGAACATGTTAAACTTGCATTTTTCTTAACTACTTCCCCCTTTCTCATGAGCTAATGACCCATGGCGCATTTTGGAGCATAGAGTGTCCCCTCACATTGCACCAATAAAAAGGGACATGAGGGACAAGAAAGAGTGCTCCCATCTCTCTCAGTTAGCCCCTAGACACGTGGAAAACCTCTGTTAAGCCCCTGAGTGCTAGTTTCCAATGCCCCGCATCTCACTCTCATGAAACCACATTCGACACTTGGCATGATTTGATGCAAAGCACATTTTAGAGCCCTTCTTGTCCCATTTGTCCCTTTGTCCCCTATTTTTTAGGGTGTAACTCCACATCAACCCTCATTCAACCCCGATTAATCCTGTTTGAGTCAAACTTGAGTTAAGGTGTGCAAGTGAGAACAAAAAGCTTCATATTCAAACACTTAACCATTTTTAAGTTGTAAAGCTTCATCCCCCAAAGCTCACTTTCCTTGTTGTTATGTTGCTGAAAATATGTTAGAGACCTCATATACTAAAAATGGAAAGTTGCTCATATCTCCCAAACCCCTGTCTGATCCCCACAAGATTTTAACAACTCATTCTCAAAAGCATCTTTCAAATGATTCCAACTTTGCATCCAATGGTGTTCTACATTATTTTTAATGGCTAGACAAAGATTCTCAAAATAAAAACACATTTTTCAAATCTACGAAGTTTTGGCAATTGAAATCCTTTAAAATTGGAGCAAAACATCCTCGTAAAATAATTTTTTTGAGACCACTCTCGTTCCATTTCGACACTGGGAAGACCCACTTTTAAAAATAGTAAGCCTTCCTAAAATTCACTGTCTATAAATAGTAAGTGCAATAAACAATTCATTCTCCGGGTTGTCATTGTTTCTTGCACATCAGAAAACTAAAAGTGTCAAATTGAGCAACCATCGACTAAAAATAGTAAGTGTCAGGGTATTTGTCAAGAAACAATAATGTTGAGCCTCTCATGTTTAAGAAAGAGCCCCTGGATATGATTGGAATAGTTGCGGAACATCATGTTGATTAGACAAACTCAAGGTTCAATATGCATTCCTAGTTGAATAAAAAAGCAATCCTTCTATTTGGAGTGGAAGATATTTTTCAATGAGTAATAGATGAACAAGAAGGTGATTGAGTATCCTGAGGATGATTCCATTAAAAAAGGAGACATCTTTGTCACGGAGGTGAATTTTGAAGCCAAGAGGGATAAGGTGATGATCTCCATGTCCTAACTTCGACCTTGTGTTCAAAGAGGATCATCATGTTTGCAGGAACAAGCAATCATCTCAAGTTCACAAAGTGTAAGTCACTTAGTAATGTTTTTGAACACTTATTCAATGCCTTAGAAGGTGTCCGCATCTCACAGAAGAAAGAAGTTGCAATCACAGTGTTTTAATCCAACAGAGGTCAAAGACAAAAATCTCATTCATGAAGCATTTCTTCAAAAATCCATCAGAAACAGGGCCTTCATTAATAAGAGGATTTCCCATCTTCGGATTTTCATTTCTCTCTCTTCTTCTCTCTCCCCCTCCCTCTCTCTAACATTCTATTTCTTCATTAGGAATGTACTTTTTCACTCTTTCGTCTTATTCACTTAAGTGACTTAATTTTGCATTGTAAAAGTCCCTTTTCAAAAATAAGAAAATGACTTAATTTCATTCCTAGGGAATGTGAAAGGTCACAAGTGGTGGTAAGATGAAAAGTCACATGGGGAGAGGAAGAGACAATTTTTGTAAGCTATAAATTGGGATGGCTTCTCCATTCCAAGGGTTAGCATTTGTTGATTGTTACTAGTTGTTGGATTTCACTTCTACTACAAGCAATAAGCTACATTCTTCTATCTCCTTTCCTTTCTTATGTTCTTCCATACTCTCTACTTTCCAACTTTGCAAGCAACTATGATCTTGTATAACCAAGAAAGAACTTTGTGTCTTTGATTAATGAATTCATAGAACTTTGTGTCTCCAATTTATTAGTCTTCCTATTGCTTACACTGTTGTCTTATTCTATTGAATGCATACCTACTCTAGTTAATGTTATTGAGAATATGCTAGTGCCTACTCACGACATTAACCCTCTTATCTATTTATCAGTACTCTCTTTTACCTCTCTCCAAACTAATTTCTCCCTTGTACAATATACAAGCTATTTGCCACATGTTTAGTGGAGTATTCTTGTGTGATCCTCAGCCTAACGACCACCCCAAATTTTATTTAGTGCATACATTTAATAATGAGACCCTCCCTATACCCAAGGAGGCGCTTAGCCATGTGATCGTTGGTGAAAACTAATAATATGCTTGTAACAAATTATTTCACCAACAATAACATAGACACGAGTAACAATTGTAACTTTTTGTCACGACTATAATTTGTATAAGTATGATATTAGAATAGATAGAGAGACATGTAGAGAGTGGCGTGTATGTGAGTGTGAATGTGTGTATGTAATGGAGTAGATAAGTAGATATTTGAGGTGGAAGTTGAGAATATATCTATTCAACGATAGTTGTAATATGAACATTGTAATTATTGAGTTATTAATATATATGAATCGAAGTTCACTAATAGGAGTGATGGACACAATGATAGGGTCATGCAACCGATTACGAAGGGACAAATAATTAGTATTTGATTTTGTATGGGGACATGATTGTTTTTTTTGTTTGTTTATGCCAAATAGAAAGTTATAGGACTAAAACATAGTGGATATGAAATATGCATAGGGATGGTTAGCCGCATGGTAAACCGTGTAGAGCAAATGAATCAAGCATTTGTGGTATTGATCCTCCAAGAACAAAGTAAGTTCGGTTATAAAGCAACCAAAAAAGAAATTGACAACAAATCATTACATTAAAATGGAAAAGTACATAAAATGATCTTGAATTGCTTGTATTGTCTATGTTTCTACATTTTGCATAGATGTTCAAGAAATTAAAAAAGTCAACAAGTTGGAAAAGATTACATATTGTTAGGATGAGTAGGGAGAATACAACGAACTTATTTTGGAAAGAGAAATTTGTCCCAAGAAGACGAACAATTTAATTAAAATGTCAAAGCACATACAAGAAATATTGAATTGTTTTTTTTTTGTCTATATTTCCACATTCTTTAAAAATGTTGAAAATTTTAAAAATGTAAAGATAGACAATTTATTTAAAAACCTTTTTTATTTAAAGACTAGACAATAAATAAACCCATATAAATAAAAAGATAAAAAATATAGTCCGTAAATCTCATCCATGTTATATGCCACAAGAAAGTGTGTGTTATACGATTGAAATAAAGGCAAATCATTTATATCAAATAAAGAGGAGTGTCTTCACAAAGTGGTTCAAGTATAAGGAAAAACAATGTTAATTAAAGTTCCAACATAAATGTTTATAACATTAGAAACCCATAGAAAGGGAAAATGCACTAGCAAAAGACAACATTAATATTGAGTTTGTTAGATTTTATGGAAGCTTGCAAAAGTTAAAGTGCAAAATAAATGTAAGTAATATTCAACTATGACAAAGTAGAAAAAAACAATATTTTTAATGGTTAGGGTTTTGAAAGGATACAAAAAATTTACTGGATAGATTTAAGTAATATTCAAGTGTGACAAAGTAGAAAGATTGTGGCGGTTGAATTTTATGAACAATAACATTTTTATAGAAAACTTCACGCTACAAAGGGAACCGATAAGAAAGGGATGGGAAAAATTACACGTGGAGCAAAGCTTCGAGGATGTGTCAACCGCAGGCCAAACACTATTTTGGTGTTCATTCTATATTGCTTGTTGTATGACAGGGGTTGGTTTTTGTCACAATGGTGAAATTAGTTTCTTTCTCCAAATCTTGAGACAAATTCTTTCTAGCAACCAATTCTTCACCGCATCGCTTTAGTGGGACATCTCGGGTCATTTGCGTATTAGCCACACCCCAAGGGGAAGTCCCTAATTACAGTCGCTTTTAGCCAAGCCATACTAGATTTGTTCCATGACAAGTTTAACAAATGGAAACTTTGTGGTAGGTGTTTCTTTAGGTATGGAAGGAAGTAAAACCTATTGATAGGTTGTTGTAGGATTTTCATTTTTCGCTTTATGGAAACAATTTGGGATCCGAGGTTTAGGCATATGCAAGAATAATATCACTTGAATCATTAATATATGACATTACATTTATAGTCACCATGAACACCAATGTAAAGAAACTTGAATAAATGTATCTAGAATAATAAGATTAATAGAAACATTTACAAATTCTTTAATTATGAAAACATGATCAATTCGAAAATTGGAGTTCCATGTTTGCAAGTTTGAAAAGAAAAAGTCCTAAAATAACTTATAAAGTTACTTGTATGTACAAGATCCTAATTCAACAAATCCACAATCACTTTTCTAATCCTATGATGAATAGGACAATGAACTCTAAAAATTGGAGTAAATGTCAAAATTTGATGTTATGTTGTTCCTATATCAATTGTTTCCTTGTCCAAGTTAATCCCTTGTGACATGTGTATATTCAAATACCAAGCCATTTTTAGGGAAGCTATCTACGACACCCATTGTAGATTGACATCATTGGAACACATGATGGTCGACCAAGGTCCCAAGAAGGTCCTTTGTAGTTTGTGTCAGTCAACAAGCACAAACAAAGACAAGCTTGGGGTTTTGAGCTTGGTTTGTAGACAATCAAAATAATGTGGCCTAATGTGTTGTTGAAAAGTATTGTTCAAACCCATAGATTGGAAGTGAGTACAAATTTTTAGCCCCAAATGTAAAGGACTTAGGGTTGTAGTTATTTATTGTTCGAGTTGATTATTTTGTTTTACTTAGTATACTTGTCATGGCATTAAGCAACAAGTACACCCAAAGACTAACATCTCTCTTGTGTGGAAGAAAACCTTGTCGTTTGTTGCTAACAAATGCATACTAGAGTTGAAGGTGAGTTTCTCTAACAATGACATGAAGGAATTAGTGCGAGTCATTAGGAGGTCATCAGTCCTCAATTGTAGGTTGTGAATTTCGATATTGAGAAAAGGTTGTGGGACAATGGCTTGCGCCACCTCAACTCCTTATTGATGGAAGATTGTGTTCAAGATAACAACGCTAGAAAATATTTTCCAAAGGGACGATATGTATGAATTAACCACTTATAATGGAATGTCCATGATAGGAGGGAGTTGACCGGTCACCAACAAGAATAATGGAGTGAGCACGAGACAATGGGTTTCTATGGTGGGGAAATGCTTGTCATAGAAGCTCGTCAATCTAAGACAATAACTTGGGTCCAATGAATCTCATTTCATCAATTAGAATGTAGGAGACATGTTTCATATATTCTTGAAAGGATGTAAGCAATTGACCTTGTAAAAGTTTCATGCCTTTTCTAGTAATATGTACAGTAGCATATGCAATGGTTGCATCTATATTGAATGCAACTATTCTTGTTGGAGCAAGGGCCAAAATGAGAAAGATATTATGAGTTGTAGGAGAAGCTAGTGCATGTCTAAGGATATTTATGAGGTATGTCTTGCCAAAATAAGCCTCTTGCTTCATTTTGAGTAACCAAATCACATTCTTCCTATTTTCTCATGTTTTCATGAAGGTTATCGGCTTGTAAAAGCTTATTACAAATTTGAAGGAGCTAAATACCCAAAAAAATGGCTAAGTACAAAAATGTAGCCTACACCCAAACGAGTTTTGGACTTTCATTGCACACAAAGAAATTTTCATGCAAATTACTCATGTGGTTCTAGTTTTTGATTAAGACAATTTCTTTGCACATCAAACTTTCGAGAATGGGAAGCACGTGAACAATTTACATGCAAATTGCTTCATGAAGTATGATCCCCAACTTGGTCTATTTCTAGTGTTCAACGAACTTATAGAATTTTCATGCACTTCGACATGCAAAATGTGTCCATGTTTCTATATCCCGAAAGCTTGCACAAGACTATGACAAACTTTTCATGTGAGTTGGTAGGTCAATTATATGTAAAGGTCTAACGTGATCCTTTCATTTACAATTGTAACCCGTATGCAAAAATCATGGTGGATAAATCATGGGTGGAAACAATTCAAACCTCCATGAAGATCTATGACAAGGAATCCATGTGCACAAGTTAAAACCCCACCTAGGTCTATACTAGACAATTAATGTGCTCAAACAAGTTAAAACCCCATAATACACTATATCAAAGTTTTCACATGCTCAAACATCACCAAGAGCCCACATAGTGTTTGGCGAGTTTTCAATTGTATGAGCATACCAAAATATTGCCCAACATTTGTGAGACATCTCACTTGTGTGGACAAGTCAAAAATTTGTAGGGGTAAATTTGACAGACCCCATGGCCATCATTTGTGTATCACAACTAGAACAAAATTCAAATGGATGTAATTTTCGCTCCAAGGCTCCAAATATGGTTGGTTGGAAATATCTTGAGGGGTACTTCAATATGGAGGCGCTTTTAGGTCACTACCAACTACATTTGAGGGGGATGCAATCATCACCTCCATCTCGCCATTGTTTTCCCTCTAAACATGTTTATCTCAGTAGTTGGGGAATGTCTAAGATGATGTTTCGGGATCTTTTCGAATTAGGCATCCAGCTTATGCCACAACATATTCCTCTCTCTTCCCATCCCCCTTCTCTCTTTTCATATATATATATATATATATATATATATATATATATATATATATATATAAAAAATAATATTATAAAAGGTTCATCCTCATTGATCCCCTATCTCTATATGGCATGCATGTTACGCCCCTCTATATAGATATCGGTGATGCCTACCCTCTATATCTTAGGTGGTTGGATTGATTGGTGCGGTGTTACTTTTTGTTTGGTTGGATTGATCGTGATCGGTATTACATGGATGGATGGATGATGTGGATATTCATTTTCATATAGATGCAACCCTCCCTCGTTTCTATATGCATTAGAGTCCCCTCTAGCAGCAGTAAAATCTTGCACGAGAGATGCTTTTGGATCTCCTCCTCAGACTCAAACGAAGATCCCCGATGTTTTGCTTGTCGAGACAACAAGGAAACTGACTTGTTGTTTTGGTTGTCCCAAGTCCCTTCGGTCCTTAGGACAAACCGAATGGTTTTGTTTTCTTGTCCTTCAAAGCCGTCGCTCACTGGTTATAGGTTCTATAGAAATGATAGGTTCTATAGAATAGAAATTAGAAATGCCCCGCCCCCCCCCTCCATATAGATGGGGAGTTTTCAATGCACAATTACTCTACTCTTTTGAGAACTGAGATTCGTGGGTGTCTATACCTCTGGTTTTTAGTTTTGCAAATGCATCAATGCCTTGTATTATGGGCGTGATAGATTGTGTATACTCTAAAATTTAATATAATTCTTATTGTGCCTCAGATTTTCCCTTTGTTTTTGTGTTATTATGTCTTACCTATCTATTGTTCTTTGTGATCTATTATGTGTGTGGTGTTTACCAAATTTTGATTCATTATGTCTGATATAGACCGAAAGGGAGAGTTAGATTTAAATGTATTTCTATTATGGTTCATATTTTCCTTTTGAAACAATGTTTTGTCCACTTTATTCTAATCTCATATAGGAAAAGTGATCCCCTAACTTCTTGGTGCATCGTCA
This sequence comes from Taxus wallichiana var. yunnanensis, assembly GCA_018340775.1. Taxonomy (NCBI): domain Eukaryota; kingdom Viridiplantae; phylum Streptophyta; class Pinopsida; order Cupressales; family Taxaceae; genus Taxus; species Taxus wallichiana. The sequence continues at coordinate 555,528,641 of CM031244.1, read as the reverse complement.
TGTTTATTTTTCATATTTTCCTCCTTTTTAAAACTATTAATAGATTATAGTAGAATCGTGATAACATAGAGTGGTTTAGACAAGCTAGTTTTCTGTGGATTTTTGCCTCAAGGAGCCAAGTCCCCACACCTTGGAGGAATTCCCATTGTTGTTGTTGGGACACCTACCTTCACTTAGCGCTCTTAGGGAACACATTTTCAACAACCAACAATATGATTTGCCTATTCCTTCAATGCCTTAGAATATAATTTTTAATGGAGCCAAGGAAGCTTGATGTGCAAAGGGTTCATAACAATGTCAAATGCAAGACATTGTTTACTAGACATAATGCTTAGTGTAGGAATGAAGGTTTCCGAATGAGAAATTCTACAGAGGGTCTCTTGATTCAATTCTATGAAGGAGGTGGTTGTTTCTTCTAAAGAAGGGGACAAAAATATGAATCATTCTAATTGTGATGAGTATCAAAATCATGATGACCAATCATGTTAAGGTCACTTTATTACATGTCATATCATGGATTATGTTGAGATAGTAATCGCCACTCATCTTTATTTAGGGGTGTTGAAGCTTGTCAACATAAGACGATTTCCCATCAAATACCAAATTGTTAGCTTGAGAAGCACGATCAACATGTTATAGATTTAGTGGGAAATTGAATCTCCGACATTACACAAACATTGATTTAGACAACCATTAAAGAGATACATATATATTCTTTTGTACTAATAAAAAAACACAAAACATGTTATATCACTAAGTGGCATAACATGAATGAACAACATGAAAAAAAATGCCATCTCACTAGACAACTAGAGGGCCTCAAATAGATCCATGAGATGGTGCATATGTGAAGACAATGGAAACAATGCAAAATAGATGTTTCTTTATAAGGGATTAAACACATGCATTTCATCATTGCACTATGATCTTGATGAGTTGGAATTGTAGAGTTCATATAAACCTCTTTGGTTTCAATGAGAAACAAGCATTTAGTTTTGGTTGAAATCCAATTGAAGAGGAAAAAATAGGGACACATCTATTAGATCCCAAATTTGTGACTACATGACCTGTTCAAAAGACGAAAAATGTCCCCAATACTTCATAAGTCCAAGTGGAGATCCTTATTATGCTCTAAAGAAGATCAATTTGGGTCTTAGATTACACCAAAATGGGAACTAATGTGTTGCTTACCTATATCTAATTCACCAAAAGAGGTATCAATACCAAAATTAGAAAGCATAAAAAAACTTTGGAAGCTTTGAAGGATAGTCCACATTCTTTCCACCCTTGGAAACACTATTACAGATTGTTCATGCATATGTTAAATGTGCCAAGATGAAAAAGATAATATGGAATCCTCATTATTGTCAACTACAAGAGAAGTCCCTCACCTTTTATACACAACAAATATGGGCCTTGCAAACCATAAACTCAACACACACTCATGAACAAAAAAGAGATAAAGAAGTGAGAAAGAAAAGACAAACCTTAAATAAAACATAGGAACATATTTATTAGTCTTTGAGTAGAACCTATTGTTGTGGGTGAAGGGGCATGCTAATGATATGAGGGTAAAACATTGGTGAATTGTGCAGGCTCCGTATAGATGTTAGAGAATCGATAGCGCAAAATTAGCGGTGAGGAGGGTGGTTTGGGGATTTGGCTTTCCAATTAGTCTATAGGATTTTGCACAAAGTTGGCACCATCCACAACAATACCAATACTAAACCATCATAGACCTGTACCACTCATAAGGGGAAATTGCATGTGAAGAAAATGCAAGCAAAAAAACTTTCTAATGAAACTACATGTAACACTCAAAGTAGGTGTGCTTACTTGGATGGAAAAGTATTGAAAACACCGCTAGTTTGTAAAGAAACGACTGATCAGCTCCACAAATAGTTGTCATTGATTTCAATGTTAGGCATGAACCGATGTGGACAACTCTCCCAACTCTATACTTCAATGCATGTCTAGATCTTCGCTCTCCACCATCCATCTTCCGACCACTATCAACACCAAGGACCCTTTATCCCACTCAAGGAAATAAATATCCAAAATAACAATGTCCAAATAACAAAGGAATGATACCCACTTAAGTTGACCCACCTTCTTCACTCGAAAAATATTAGCCTACCTCCTATAATGATAAATACTCAAATTGAGAATTGAGATTCAAGGTCAATTGCAAAAATTTGTGGTGAAAAAAATTAAGCGGTTAAGGACATGATTAAATAAAATAGGTAGTTGGTGGCCTTCACCTTTGAGAGTTTATATTGCTAACAAAACCAAGAGGTCAATTGCAAAAATCTTTGATAAGTTTTGTAGGTAATTTCCTTCACAATTTGAAATTTAATATTGTTAACAAAGTAATTGATGCAGAGAGAGAGTACAAACAACCATATATATACATTCAATCCATAATTTTTCACACAACCAACTTCACTATTTTTGCATGAGAGGATCCTTCCAAGACCAAAATGGCTAAAATTTGCTTACATTACCTATTTTACCCACAATGCCTCACAAGCCCTTCCACTTTGTTTTCTTTCCCACATTCAATTCTAAATCAACCATCAATGTGATTCATAATCGATAAGACATCAACCTTGTACTTTTCCCCAAACTCATTATTTTCCCTTCTTCACTAGCCTTTAGTCCAAAACATGCAACTTTTTCTCTTCAAGCCTCATTGTAGCTTCTCCACTTATATGACCTGCTCACACACCTCAATCATGCTTAGAACAATCATAAAATGAATTCAAAGCAATCAAAAACACCAATTTCTACTCTTCAAGCTCAAATTACCTGCTAAGTGCCCTTAAGACCCTATATCCTACTCTCTCCATTGTTGGAAACTTTTAGAGACACCCGAATAAAGTGTGAGATTCATTAGTTATATTTCAACATCCCTAAGGTGCATGCAAAAATTTAGAACTCAACTCCTTTTACATCTCCTTTTATCACACTTTTTTACTTTTAGCTTGCTTTAGTCCTAGTAGCATGAGACAATCCTAAATCCCTCATAACTTCTCATGTAGGTGGATTCCAAAAACAACCTAAACACTTTTGAGTACCCATTTTAGGGTTTATCATGCTTGGAAAGTTTTAAAATTGGAATCCAAATTTGAATGCTACTTCCTTTGTTAACTAGCCTTCCAAATTAGGTTTCTCCTTGTGTATGCATACTATTTAGAGGACTACCAAAATTTTCTCGAAACCATCCAATGAAAAATTAAAATTCTTTTTGAATATTTCTATGGACCCCTTAAACATGATTTCTTCCAACTTATAGACCGAGATTCGTTGATTTAGGGCTTAAACCCTTCATTTCTTATAAACCCTAACTATGACAAAACCCAACCCGAGATGAGCAAAATTTCTATAAATTGACTTGAAATTGTTTTCAAAACTTCAAATTTGGTCTTTATCTCTATATCACCCTTTTTCAAAGTTCTCGAGCTAGCACTAATGGAAACCAATGCAAATATAGATCATTTACAACCAACAGGGGTTTGTGCTTGTTTGCTATGACAAGGTGTCTAAACCCTCCAACTTCAAAATGGAATATATGACTCTTACTCAAAGGAAAGGCTTATCAATTTCTCATGACATCTACTTATACCACTCTACTGAAACTAGCATGAAACCTTCCCGACCATTTTTATGTCATCAAGTCCTAGTTCATTCAAATCTATATTGCATGATCACGATCTTGAAGAATTTCCAACTTACAAATGAAATATCCTAGAGAATTCAATCTTTAAACTATACAAGATTACGAGATAAACATTCCATACACCCTTCCCTCACGTGTATTAACCTTCACATATACTAAAAATGCTTAACAATGGCCATTTACGGTCCCAACAGTCGCATTTGTCATGAATCAAGAGCTCATGCAATGCACCAAGATCGAGTATTAGCTCTTCATACGAACTTTAGATACACACATATAAGGTCTCATTAACAGTTAAACAATTGAATCTCCCATGCAATGTAAAGAGAAATCGTGATTCTTAGCACAAACTCAGAAATACACTTGCAAGGACAAAATATACTAATAAGACCGAGATCATATTCATCAACTATAATTCTTCATACAAAATTGTTTTGTTCTTCCCGCTTTCCATCCTTCCTCTCATCATCCACCTCGAGGAATGTGCCATACTAGCTCTCCTTCTCCCCTATATTCGAATTCTCTTTTGCATGTAACTTCCTCCTCAAGTGTAACTACCTTTTCCCAAACCCATGATGACTCATTATGTGCCTATTTCCACTTATTGAAGAATTTTTACAGACTTTCAACCATCTTATTGGTTTCTATTCATGCTAAGGATTTAGACATCAAACCTAGACACCTAACCCACTTGAAAAACTTCTTAAATCCACCTTTCAAGCACTTTACAAACCGCCATTCACTTTTCCAAGATTTTATATTTTGAATCCCATTTTGGAGGGAAAGTACAATAAGAAGGAAAATTCAAATTTTGAACATTCTCAACACCTTAACATGACTCACATTGCTCCCTAAGACCTTAGAAGCATTCCAAAAATGTAGTATCATAATAAAAAGGAGAATAATTACTTGCATGCTCTTCATTCCCGATGCTCCAACCGTTAGTGCAAAATCGAGCACCACCAAATGAGTCGTCCAAATCCACTTCTAAGGCGATTCATTTGGCGTGATTGCACAACATTGAGTTGTTCCCAAAAGTGTGGGACTTTGCAGATGGGAAAAAACTCTCCAGGTTAAAGGCTGGTTCCTATTCCTCTGTTTAGGTGCATGTGTGAAAACTTGCAGAGGGCCTGTTCCTAAATCTACTCTAAGTTTTACCAAGGAGACAGAGATAAAAGGGATGTGGGAAATCAAACTAAGCTATAAGGTGATGCACCAAAGGAATGATGAAACATTTGTTTTCATTGATAGACACAAAACAAAAAAATGCATACAATAACCAAGCAAAGATAACCGACTCTATAGTGAAAGACCAGATGAAAGCAAAAAAGACAAGAAAGGATCTAAAATCTATCACAAACATGTTTTATTGCTCTGCAGATTGATACAATTCATTATAAGCGGCCAGAAGGCAAGAAACGTATTACAATTTTGAGGGGAGGTCTGAAACTCCATGAGTTCCTTTTTCAGAAGAAGAGGGAGCCTGCAAAATAGAAGAATGTCCAACCCTTTACAATGAGTCCCGACCATGTATTTATAGACTTAATCGGAGAAGAAAGAAAGAGAGAGAAGGGAAAAGTAGGTCGAAGCTCAACCACTGCTATTAATGTCTTCTACAAAATCTGCCCTCAAATCGCCTTGACTGCATCAACCACTGGTTTGGTGCCTTGAAGGAAGAGGAAACGGTGGAGCAGATCGAATCTGATCTGGTTGTTGAGGCAGATAGATCCACATTAATGGCCCTAAGACGTTTTCTCCATTTTTCTTTACCTAACCTCCCCAAACTTAAAGTTTCATATCTCCATGGCGTGGGCGAAGCTGAGATCTTTCCAACGGTGTCAAATTTGTAATATTTCGAGCCTTGAGTCGAAAGATATGCCCCTTCAAAGTTTGTATTGGTCCGTACATACAAAAGGGTGGGAAAACCAATTTGAAAAACAACCCCTTTTTTAATATGGGACATGTGGAGGGTTGGCGCTTGTCTGAAAGCAGCCTCTGTATTTTGCTCTTGGAATAGCGTGGGGCTGAGACGTGGATTCCTCTGCCGGCTTGCCCCATTTCTTTGTTTCTCGACTAAGTCCTTTGCTCGGCAGGGGTATATTCCTTGGCGGGACATGCGCGACTGGCGCTTGTTTAAGAACCCTTTCTTTGATTCACCCTTGAGTTAGCGCCGTTTGGACACTTGGCACTCTCCGTCGGCCTGCCACTATACATTGACTATTCAACCCAACTATGTCCCCTTTGAAGAGATTGGACGTGTGGAGGCTCTGCGCTTGCTTGAAAGCCCGATTAAGATTTTGCCTTTGAAGGATAGTCGGGTTGACACTTGGAAGCCTTCGCGGTCTTTGGACTTTTCAACAATCTTTACCTTACCTTTTCGGACCCTGGGCTACGTGGCTAACTAGCGCTTATTTGAGCCTCCGCATTTGGATTCAACTTTGGAGATGCGTCACTCCGACACGTGGCTCTCTCTGCTAATACTTCTATACTTAACCCTTTTTGAGGCCCGCCCTGTCCACCTTTTGACCTCTGTTGACCATTTGCTACATGGAGGGTTGGTGCGAGTTTGAGTCTTCCCCTTTGGCTCCCATCTTGGATTTACACCGAGCCGACACCTAGCACCTTCCTGTCTAGCCGAAGACTTTTCAATGGCCGCATAACTTTTGGGGTTCTAGACACGTGGAGGTGTGACGCTCGTTTGAGATTCCTTTCTTGGACTCACCCTTGGAGAAGCGTTGTTCGACACGTGGCTCTTTCCACAACATCCTCCATACTTAGCCAATTTTTGGACTCATTCCGAACTGTTTTGAGCCCGAGGACTTTGGATCTTCGCTCGTTTCTTTCTTTTCCCTCTGGCTTCTTGGTGACACTACTCCTCTTCCTCCAATCATGTTGTTCTATTTCCGAGCCCACCTGTAACCTATAGAATGGATTTAAGGCCCAAAATTGTTCGACATAGCCGTTTTCTAGATTTCTCCCACACAGGTTGTTTGACCTTCGCAGGCCTCGCCACTTCCATTATAGAATCCCTCTCGCAACTGTTTGGGGATCTCGAACATGATTTCTCGGGTTCTTTCAAATAGCGGGTGTTCTAATCCGATATTTTTCCGGGGGAAAATATGGATAACACCAACATCATACTCCCAACGTGGAGAAAAGTATCTTTGTAGTTGCTTGTTTAGTTCCCTCTTCCTTGAATTTTTCATTTTCATTATATGCTTTTTGTCTTATTGTTGCACTTCTTCTATCTTTGTTTGCTTCACAACCATATGGGTCCCATACTCTACTCTTTGTTCTTCCATTTTCCTTGACTTGGCTTCCTTGTTTCTTGATCTCCATCTTTACATGCATTATCTTCGAGGATTTCATTCATTATACCCGTACACACAAACATAATAATAGTAAATAGATGTTCTTCTTCACCTTTTTCCACCTCCTTCACCTCTCGTATAACTTATATCTAGCTTGTTCTCATCATTTTCTTTACCAAGATCCTCATTTCCTGTCCATTTGCTTGCTTATTCAAGTTCTCTAGCACACCAAACTTCCTCATAGCTATACCTGCTTCCTTTTTGTTCTCATTTTGATCCATATTTACCCAAGAAATCATTTTTCTCTCAACCTTAACTTCCCTTTTCTCTTCATTTTCCATTACACTAATCAAATTTGGAAATAGCTCATCTATTTCTTCTCCAGTACAAAGTTGATCAACATGCTTCTTAAGTTCATCATACCCATCCATCCACTCATTTTTGCTTGTGTCATGCTTCTCAAATGCACTAGTAGAATAATTTGGTACAATTTCAAGGAATTCACTCACACAATCAACATTATCAAGTATCAAACCATCAAATTTACTCACCTTGTCTTCATTCCTTGCTTGTATACCTTTTGAAGAGTTAAATAATTCTTCAATCATGCACATTTCCTCTCTCAACATGAGAATATCCTCTTCTCCAACTGCCTTATCAAACTTGGGGTTGTCTTGATCATTCCTTTGTGCATAATCTTCATATTTTCTCCTTGTTCCTTTTTCATTTGTGTAGGAGCATTCACCAATCTCCCATTTAGCTACTCTATACATTTCTTTGCAAGTTGTTTATTCCCTTTTGATTTCTTCATTTAATGATCTCAAATCTTCATGTTCTAACAAATCATCAAATATTTCACAAATCACTTCTTTACCTTGAAGTTTGTCTTTACCTTCTTTATGAGTTTGTTCACTCCTCTTTAAGATTCTTGGTTGCCATGCTTGGGCTTATTCTTTCATACTATCTTGTTCCTTTAAATTGGTATTTACCTCATTCTTCATGCATTCTTGTGGTATACTTACTTGATTATTTCTCTTGACTATCCATTTCTTGCTTACCATATGCTTCACCGACTTCTTGTCTTCGTATCACCGCCTAATTGCTCTTGTAGCTTGACCTTTGTCTTATATCAGTTCTTCCTTCTCCTTTGGCTTGTAGACTTGGTTCAAATCCTTGGTAAACCTTCCCTTTACTTGCATTCTCTTTATGCTCCACTTCTATTATTTCCCTTAAGCCACTTAGGCACAATATAGCCATGGTTCATGATCTCCTTTGAATGAGAAACTTGGTTCTTGTGCTTAGTATATTCCCTTTTCTTTTTTGCTTCATTAGGAGTAACTTTCAAACCTCTATCTTCTTCTTTTCCAACCTACACAATCTGGTTTATCTTCAATGCTCCATTATTAGGAGTCTCTCTTTGTTCACTAGCTCTTTGTTATTCTTCCAAGTAAATTTCCCATGCCTCATAGAATGGCATTTGATCTTCATGGTCCTCTTGATTAGGTCCAAAATCTTCTACTTTGACTTTATATCCTTTTACCGGTTGCACTTGTTCTCTTTTAGCTTCATTTTCATTCAAAGGTGCTTCTTTTGACCTTGTTTTCATCCACTTTGAGGTCTCTTCTTTCACTCTCATCACAGCTTTCTCAAACATGAAGTTAGATAACAAAACAAGAGCCCATAAGGCCCCCATGAGAGTCTTTTTCATAGACACTTTCTTCTTCTTTTTTCTATTTCCACTTTATCCTCTTCCTTGTTCTCTTTAATGAGAACTCTCTTCTCAAACTCTTCTTCACATAGCATCTCATTTTCCTTCACTCTTTCATGAGTGTCTTTCACTATTTCTTTCTCTAAAGCAACCATCCTCCGTCTCTTCTTCTTATCCATAAGTAGCTTGATAGGCCACGTTATCTTCCTTTTCAGCTTCCATCATGGTCTTGATCATTGTTTCCAAATTCTCAAACCTTTCTTTTGCTCTTTTTTCCGAGAGTAACTTTGTCCTTCTTGTGCTTTCCTTCACCTAATTATGGATTTTTCCTTCTTCCCGTCCCTTGAATTTAGTGCCCATGTATCTTCTCAATGTCTCCATAAGACCTTCACCCAAGTCTCTTTCACCTTGGTTTATTGATCTCTTTAAGTCCTCACCTATTTCTCTTGCATCCTAGTCTCTTGGCCTTGTCTATTACTTCAATATCTTTTATAGTCTTCCACCTCTTCTTAGATGCTTCACTAAGATTATCAACACCTCAGCTTGTCTCTCTTAGACAACTTGCTTACTTAGCTTCTCAACCTATCAACCATTCAACACTTCACCACTTGTTAGGTACATTTATGCCTCAAAGTCATCAAATTGATTCATTTAATGGTAAATTAAAAGATTCAAGAATCAAAGTTCCCAAAATATCAAGAAAGATTCAAACATCAAGGCTCTATAATACTTCTGCATGTAAAGATCAAGAAAGATCCATTCTTCAAAGCTTAACATTCTTCACTTGAAATTCAAGAAAGATTCAATCTTCAAGGCTCACATCAAACAATTATTCTTCATCAAGGTTTGGTCACCTGCAATTATATCCCTGAGATAAGTATCGACCTTAAAAGCTTTCACCAACTTTCAACAATTTCCTTTTCACTATTTTCTTCTACAAACTTGATTCCTTCAACTCTACAACTTAACCATTTCAACATTAGTGCAAAATATGAATTTAAAATATTCGACCTCGCTCACGATACCAAATGATATAGAGAGAGTACAGATAAACATATATACACTCAATCCATAAAGTTTCACACAACCAACTTCACTATCTCAACATGAGATGTTCCTTCCAAGCCCAAAATGGCTAAAACTTGCTTACATTACCTATTTTACCCACAATGTCTCACAAGCCCTTCCACTTTGTTTTCTTTCCCGCATTCAATGTTAAACCAACTATCAATGTGATTCATAATAAGAGAAGACATCAACCTTGTACTTTTCCCCAAACTATCCTTTACCCTTCTTCACTAGCCTCTAGTCCAAAACATGCAAATTTTGCTCTTCAAGCCTCATTCTAGCTTCTCCACTTATACACCCTGCTCACACACCTCAATCATGCTTAGACCAATCATAAAATGAATTCAAAGCAATCAAAAACACCAATTTATGCTCTTCAAGCTCAAACCGCCTGCTAAGTACCCTTAAGACCCTATATCCTCGCTCTCTCCATGGTTGGAGACTTTTAGAGACATCCAGAATAAAGTGTAAGATTCATTAGCTATATTTCAACATCCCTAAGGCACATGCAAAATCTTAGAACTCAACTCCTTTTACATCTCCTTTTATCACACTTATTCACTTTTAGCTTGCTCTAGTCCTAGTAGCTTGGGACATTCCTAAAACCCTCATAACTTATCATGTAGGTGGATTATAAACACAACCTAAACAATGTTGAGTACCCATTTCAGGGTTTATCATGTTTGGAAAGTTTTAAGGTTGGACTCCAAATTTAAATGTTACTTCCTTTGTTAACTAGCCTTCCAAATTAGGCTTCTCCCTATGCATGCTTACTACCTAAAGGACTATCAAACTTTTCTCGAAACCATCCAATGAAAAATTAAAATTCTTTTTGAATCTTTCTAAGGACCCCTTAAACATGATTTCTTCCAAATAATAGACTAAGATTCGTTGATTTAGGGCTTAAACCCTTCATTTCTTATAAACCCTAACTATGACAAAACCTAGCCTGAGACGAGCAAAATTTCTACAAAATGACTTGAACTTGTTTTCAAAACCTCAAATGTGGTCTTTATCTCTATCTCACCCTTTTTCAACGTTATGAGCTAGCAATAATGGAAACCAATGCAAATATCCATCATTTACAACCAACAGTGTCTATGCTTGTTTACTATGACAAGGTGTCTAAACCCTCGAACTTCAAAATGGAATATATGACTCTTACTCAAAGGAAAGGCTTATCAATTTCTCATGACATCTACTTATACCACTCTACTGAAACTAGCATGCAACCTTCCTGACCATTTTTATGTCATCAAGTCCTAGTTCATTCAAATATATAGTGCATAGTCATAGTCTTGAAGGATTTCCAACATATAAATGAAATATCCTAGAGAATTCAATCTTTAAAAGTATACAAGATTACGATAAACATTCCATACACCCTTCCCTCACGTGTATTAACCTTCACATATACTAAAAATGCTTAACAATGGCCATTTACGGTCCCAACAGGGTGTCTATGAATCAAGAGCTCATGCAATGCACCGCATCGTAGTATTAGCTCTTCATACGAACTTTAGATACACACATATAAGGTCTCATTAACATTAAACAATTGAATCTCCCATGCAATGTAAAGAGAAATCGTGATTCTTAGCACAAACTCGAAAATACATCTCTGCAAGGACAAAATATACTAATAAGACTCGAGATCATATTCATCAACCATAATTCTTCATACAAAATTGTTTTGTTCTTCCCGCTTTCCATCCTTCCTCTCATCATCCACCTCGAGGAATGTGCCCTACTAGCTCTCCTTCTCCCCTATATTCGAATTCTCTTTTGCATGTAACTTCCTCCTCAAGTGTAACTACCTTTTCCCGCACCCATGATGACTCATTATGTGCCTATTTCCACTTATTGAAGAATTTTTCAACCATCTCATTGGTTTATATTCATGCTAAGGATTTAGACATAAAGCCTAGACACCTAACCCACTTAAAAACTCCTTAAAGTCACCTTTTAAGCACTTTACAAACCAACATTCACTTTTCCAAGCTTTTATAATTTGAATTCAATTTTGGAGGGAAAGTATGATAATAAGGCAAATTCAAATTTTGAACATTCTCAACACCTTAACATGACTCACATTGGTCCCCTAAGACCTTGGAAGCATTCCAAAAACCTAGGATCATAATAAAAAGGAGAATCATTACTTGCATGCTCTTTATTCCCTAATGCTCTGCGCTTGAATCGCCAATTTTTTTGATGAAATAGATCTCATTAAAAAAGGAGGGTGGTATGACAAAGACACCTCAAAGCCTCTGAACAAATTAGGCAAAAGGGGTACCTAGGAACAAAATGGCAAAGCAAGGCCTACAAGCCACAAACAGTTACATCACAAAAAGAGAGAAGAGAAGAATCAATCCGCCACCCCAAATTGTTGGCCGGCAGGAGGTGGGTCTTGATCATGTAAGCTGAAGTCCGATAGGTCTTTGCCAAAATCGAGAGAATCCCTGCGCAAGCCACCAAGACGATCTTCTTCTCCAGTCACCTCTGCTAGAGCCCGCAAAGGGGAGATAACAAGGGAAACTTGCAGAAATTTATTTGACGGCAACAACAAACTCCACCAATCGTGGAAAGTAGGTGGGGGCGACCTGGGGCGGCGGAGAGCCCCAATCCTCGGGGTCTAGGCGGCGAATGTGAACCCCAACCCCTATGGCGAGGAGAAGGTGGTGGGGAGGAGCCCCATCTAGCAGGGAGTCCACATGGCAAACAATGAGCATGATCGAGAGAGCATCGTTGTGAGCGACTTTGGAAACGACTACCCCTTTGTCGACCACAGTCACTGCCGAAAAATGGAGAGTGGTGAGTTGGGGATGATGAGACATGGGCCACATTGCAGGGAGCATTCCCCCAATGGCACAGGAGAGTTTGGAGATGTTCCGTCTCCAAGGCCACTTTATTGGCTTGAACTTGAATTTGCAACAAGACATTTGAGATAGCCATGGATTTATTATAAATACGTAAATGTTGATCCACATCAAAATTAACAAACATACAAGTATTTCTTTCTTTCCAAATCCAAAAAATAATCCCCCTCTGAAAGCATGCCAAATTTGAGTGAAATTTTGCGGCATTTTGGTATTGTCTCCCAACAAAGCATGCTACCAAGAAAAACATTTTGGTTGGAACGGGCAAAAAAATGAGTGGATCCATCCCCAAGCACTTTGAACTTTGGGACAAAACCAAAGTAAATGGAGAATTGTTTCCAAATGTCTGCAAAGGAGATTTCATATCAACAACTCCCAATTGCATAAGTTGAGTCCCAATAGGAATCCCTTGGTGTAGAATACACCAGAGAAAGTGGGCAATTTTAGGCTCCACATAGGCCGATCATGGGGTATGAAATCTCATGTGCAAGACCAACGTGGTGGACCGAATCCCCCATCAAACGTTGAGCTTTTCCACCATTGGCAAGTGAGTGAGAGCCACCCATTGCCTTTACTTGCAGTATAGTTCTAAAAGGAGTGTTAACAAACCACTTCCAGTCCTTCCACCAAGGTTGAGTAGGAAGGACCACGACCTTGTGGAACATGTGCACAAGTATAGAGGATATATTTATCTCAATGGAAACTCTGTCCCTCGGCGCCAAATTGAAATTTGCCTTGAGAATGTGCCATGGTTGTCAAGATTGAGTATGTTTGCAAAAAGATCTTGTATGGTGCTTATCCCACATTTAAACAATCGAAGCATGTGGATCCACGGCACCTCAACCAAGGAGCGATCTTGACACTTAAAAAGAGGAGACCACCACAAAGAGCGAAGTTTAAAAGAAATCCCATCACAAAAGCCATTGCCATTCTAGAGGAGCCAAGGTTTGACCTACTCCTAAGCCTTCTAAATACTTTTATGAAAAAAGAGCCCATGATTTTGATGGGAACCGAGGCAATGAGAAGGTTGGAAAACCTAGTTCTCTCCACTAGGCATCTCTAAGGAGCTCCTCCGGATATGCCATGACGCAAGAGAACTTTTCAGGCCTCCTTATCAATAGCACAAATAATCCATTTGGCACACATGGCATACCCTTGTCGAAGAATGTCGATGAGACCCATTCCACCCGATTCTTTGGGCAAGCAACAATAATCTCATGCAACCTTATGAAAGCCTTCTCCTGTAGAAGGATTGGCCCAAAAAGTCCTTGAAAAGCTTTACAAGTTTTTGACCAGACTTATTTGAAGGCACCTAGCCCAAGTCTTCTCACCGCTCATCATTCACTCCACTACTCACACTTCACATATTTGATCATCACCATTGTTTATCTTTGTTGTCTTGCCATATATAAGCTTTACAAGGATATACCATATTGTTCAACAATAGTTTGGACCACCACACTTTACCATATTTATGTCTCTTGAATTCAGGATACCATTTTCATATTGATGCGGGCTGCTGCACATAACCATAATATGAATGACCAAGATCCATAATCAAGAATTTGTGTTTATAACACATGACGCTCCCAGGCAGATTTGCATAGTTGGGCCTTCTTTGAATCTAGTATCATATGTACACAATTCACAGATTTACTCTAATTAATTAACTGGTTCATTGCCCAACAAAAACAAAGTGATCATATATGCAAGATGTAGACCATTACGTATATTAGTTGGGCATTACACTTCAGCTACGAGTACTTAAACATTTCACTTGCCTCTTCAAAGAAAAATAAGAGGTCCCTACAATACAAAGTGCACACATCGGGATTTCTGATTCCGCTATATGAGATCTAGCAGAATCTAAATGCAGGCAATTGTTAAACCCTCCAATCTTCACATTATTTCAGTTGCTTCAGTTACGCCTCCGAATCTTCTACTTCCACAATTTTTTCAACTTTGGAAAATAAAAACTTCATAATAGATCAGTTACGTACACATGCCTCTCAACTTTCCGTACACATGTTAGACACTAGATATTAAAATTACTTGTCCTTCAAATGCTTGATACTCCTCTTAAGAAAAATAGCGCTTAAATCAATAGGCCACAAGCATATAGTTGAACTCAAAAAATGTTTCTTCAGTCACACATCTCGAGAATTTTATTCCTACCATGTTTGTGGGGAATGTGATCAGAACCAGGTTAACTACCAATAGAATTCCCCCTGTTAGAATCTGACGAGCATCATTCTGCTGACGAATTACATTATCAGAACATTGAAGTTAATACCATTTCATGACTAATGGATTAATCAATTGTAATATAAAGAAACCTACTACAAAAGCGCCAAACAGCATATATGATATATACGGACCAAAAAAATGTATCTTACTGAGAAATTGAAGTTAGTACTAGCAAAAGAATGTTACTTGGAAAGAAAATTTATAATTTTGACGTCTACAAACCACCTATAACAGCACAGCATACATATAAAAAAATTACAACCCACATTTAGATCAGACAGATGTTTAAAGTAGCACGATGCTTCCAAAGAAAGTAAGAAACCATATTAACATCCACTAATGACCGTAGTTTGTAAATAACCCAAAAATATGGCAAGTTACAATAGCAAGCAAGAGTGCCGAGTCAGATGGCTAATATCAGTTCTAACAACTAGCGTGATAGAAGATTATAATATCCTATCAAAAAAATTATATCAATCTGATACTCCAAAAACTGCCGCTGCACACATTCACTGTGTTCCTCCTATGCTATCTTTGCCTTTGAGAAGTCCATTTCTGGGTGCTGTAAAAGTTCAAAGAGACAACATTAAGATGTGTTTCCAGATGAGCAATTCACTAACAAAGAAACCAGCATTCAACCAAATGATTAAAAAGACTAACTTGAGCCATAAATTTCTTCAGTATTTCCTGTTTTTGCTGTTCCTCAGCTGTAGGTAATCCCATGGCCTTTTGTCGTTGATCAAACTGTAAACATAAAATGGAAAGCTTTTAGCCATTTAAACAAAATCCTTGATTCGCACATGCACCGCATATTGAAGAACATAATCATACCAATACTTAGTCAATCATCTTTATGTGGTCTATTCATCTCTTAAATGAGTTCCTTGGACAAACGGAAACAAACTAATTGAGAAACATAAAACTTATCAAAAGGTTGATTTAATGTTCAAGTATCATTACTATTATTAAAATCAAATCAACCCAAAGCTGCACTCACCTTACAGAAAGTATGTGACAGTTCAATACAGATAACTGAGTCCCAAAATTTCAGTGTACCACAAGACACATCCCCCACTCTGGCCTAACATGCTGGTTGTCCGGGACATCCCAGGGATGAGGGGTCAGGGACGACCTCCACCTTGAAAGATCGGGGATGATGTTGGATGTTCCCCTGTTGACTGCAAACGGAGAAATCTAGACATCCCTGATGGTTGTCACAGTTTTTTTGAAATCACCAAAACTATGTCTTAAGCATACAAGACCTATTACATCCCGTCTCCACATATTACATCCCTATCTCCACATATTACATCCCTAAAGGGAAAATTATTCTCATTATAGTCTTTACATTCAGTTCTACATTTGTTCACGCAACCCATATATGTCCATGCAAAGAGCATTGTTAGCTTTCCCCTAGCCTCTGTAAATTTCCAAAGCATTTTAACAACTTTATGTACAAATCCTGAACTACTAGGACAACTAGGAATCAGGATTGTCTGATGTGGTTGGTAATTCCAAGTATCCTTATTTACTTTCGACTTCCTGCAACCTCTGCCTTGGATGAAGATTAGGGGAGAGGAGCTAGTAGTGGTGCACCCTAAGTTAGGGGCCCACAAAATCAATTCTATACAATGTGGGATCTTGATTTTTTCACCAACATGTAATTCAAGTTTTTTTAAAATTATATATATTTTTTGGAGTGTTTAATTGGAGGGAAAGACATATTTTGAATTGATTTAAAATAGTAAATTTGAATTACACTACACTTTGATGGGAACCAATACTTGATCATGGGTGATAATGGTTGAACATTGAATATTTAATAATAACAAATCTTACATGTCATGATGTGATTGGGTGTTGTCATGTCAAAATTAAATAATCACTAGGTGCTTTTATGACAACTATTGGGTGTTGTGTATTCAAGACACAATATCCACAATTAGACCATGCTCAAGTATTGGTGTCTCCCCCCTAGCACTTCATTGTTGATGGTATGATCCAACAATGCAATCTCATTGCATGGGCTGTTACTCTGAAGTATCTTAGTTTTGAACCAGCCTTCTATCTAGAGCACCGCCTAATGCTTTCTGTGCTAGTTATTATCCTCAACCACCTAATCATGATTGGTCACATGAATGAAGGTTTCTTCTAGGGCAGATCACAATGTTGTTTTATTAGGTACAGCTCAAAGTGAGAATCGTATTCAGTTTGTTTTATGTTATGTTTTTCATTTTTGAAATTTAACTTTCAAATAATATTTTTATATATAGTTTTTGACTTTGTAACTGTCCCCTTGTCTACAAAATCTGGAAAAAAAAGTGCCAGTCTCCAAAACCTGGGACATTTTTTGCCATCTCGAAACACAATCCCCACATCCTGGAAACTAGGAGAAACACTGCAAATTTTGAATGATCACAGTTCACATTTCTTCCCTTCTAACCTTTAATAGATAAGTATGTTCTGCTACATTTTCATACTAATTCACTAATTTGCAATGGTTGCCACCTAAGTTACCACTATGTTTTGGATACGGGTATGGATATGAATGAAGTACCCAATTTACAGATATGGCCAGATTTTTTTGGCCTTGGATATGGCTGTACAAAAAAATATATAAATTCCAGCCTAATAAATAGGAATTAACCACATAATATGCATACGAAAAACAAAACAAGCTGAATAGCCACAACAAACTACTTATAATTTCATTGAACCTGGGGACAAGCATTGTCCCTACCACATCTAGTTGAGGAGATTATTACATTTATCTCATACATGCTATTTTTGTCTATGTTTGGTACCTTCAGTAGAGTAATAATACTGCGAAAAGTGTAACTTCTGCAGTAAAAATATATTAAATTTGAAGTATGGAAAAAAATTGGTTTTAGGCCCGGAAACAACCAGGGTACAGCTGGGCAGGTCCGGTACAGCTGCAGACATACCCAGGCCTACCCAGCTGTAACCTGGCCATTTCCAGGTGCTTAACTAGGCCGTACATGTACCGGGTGCCCTAGGAATGGTGTTTCAGTATCTTAGGTTGCCACAATACCCATCAGGCATCACTGTTAGCATTAGCACAGAATATGCTGACAGGGATTTGAACACAGATATAAATGCCCCTCCCAACAGCTAGAGCACAGCCCAATCCATATCATGACAGTTCATTGTCACTGCCTGGGATGGTATTTTATAAATATGAAACTGTTAGAACACAGGCAGAGTTGACCTGTTAGAATATGCAAAGAGAAGAAAGAATACAGAAGGCAAACTGCACTGTCCAAATGATACAGGCAGAGGTTTATTTATTGAGAGAGAGGTGGTTGAACAGTTACCAACCGAACAACTACATAACTGTTTTTACATTCTATATAATGTGTTATATTTTAACACCCCCTCTTAATGACTAAACCGGAAACAAGACAAAGTTTGTCCCGAAATTTTACAAATTTCCTAAAGCCCATATGTTTAGTCATTACATTTACAGACTGTGCCATAAGTTGTACTTTAAAATCAGCAGTCCTTAACTGTGATGCAGTTGTCGAATGAAGACGAACCGCAAAACAAAAATCTGGTCCCATGAACAAAAGATATGGCAAGTGGTCCACTGGTTCTCTGTTACGTGATTCATTGACCAGTGATGAATCACCAATGGCTGAGAGTGTCAGCCCCATCTCCAGAGTGCTGAAATCAGAACCTCGAAGATGTGGATTGAAAAATCTATTCCAGGCTTGTGTAGCCACTGGAGTCTGTACAAAGACTCAATTATCCTGTGATCGAAGTCACCTCGATCACGTCCTTGCACCACCATGTAGTGCTCATCCAACTTTTTCAAGAAGAGGAATGTGACCATCTGTGCAGGAGTTAGAACCAACTCCTCAATAGTAGGAGAAATAACCATCTCCGTCTCAGCAGTGGTCTCCGTCTCAACAGGAGAAATAACCATCTCCGTCTTATCTATTTGCTCATCTATCCCCCTCTGTTGGGAAAGATCCTTCACAACACAATGAGCAAACTGTTCATGCTCTATTGTCCTTCGAGCAAGAACCTCTGAGTGAGTGGCTGGGCATGCCATCTCACCATGCACTGTCAATGCATTTGGAATAGTGGAGTCTCCGTCCACAACAAATTGCTCTTCAGAATGAGGAAATCCATCCTCCCAAGGCATGTCCGCCTCCCGTACACCTAGTATAGTGGATATTCCCTCCACAATAGGTGCATGTAGGTTGATTGTATCCAAGTCAACAAATTTGTGAGGAATGGCTTCCTCCCAAGGCATTGCAGCCTCCTGCACATCCTGAATGGTGGAGCTGTCCTCCACATGTGCATTCATGTTGATCGCAGTGGATCAACAAGCCAATACTGACCACCTACCCCAATACCAAGGGCAATTATCCGTCTCTGTTTCACATCAGAGACAACACACTTCTTTCCACAGAAATCCACAGAAATATTGGGATTTTCAGTCAATTGACGAATAGATAGAAGATTCTTTTGTAAAGAAGGTACATATCTAACATTCCGTACCAACAATTTATGAGCATTATTCAATACAATGCATATATCTCCTATCCCTTCTACTACAAGTGATTCTCCATCAGCTAGTACTACTGATTCAAAACATATATTTGCAGTAAATGAAACATACCAGTCCTACCACATGAAAAGTGTGCAAACGCACCAGAGTCAATAATCCAGCAACTGGTACCTCTGTCATTTGAGCATGATGTCGTAAGACAATAAAGAGCATGCCCGTCATCCGAATCTGTTCTTCTGCAACTGCTGCCACATGTTCCTCATTACATGGCTTTTTGTTCTGCTTTGAAAGATCATACATCCGCTTCTGGCAATCCTTCTTGAGGTGCCCGACCTTGTGACAATAATAGCATGTGACCTAATACCGAGTGGAAGATTCATCAGATTGACGTTTCCACTTTCCTTTTGACTGAGTGACAAGAGCACTCTCTGAATGGTCACAATTAGATTCTCGCTTTGAAGTTGTCTCCGCCTTTTGCAACGGTAGGAACTCACCTTGTCAAACGTGAGTGTTTGACTTTCACCACTAAATGGAGTGCCTCCACAAATGACTCATACGAAGAAGGTAAATTTTTCAAACCCGAGCCACCATATCATCGGCGTCCACCTTTTTATTGATGGAAGATAACTGGTCTCGAAGATCTTTCATCCAAAGTAGGTGCTCAGACAACAATCCACCTTCTTGTAACTTTATGGAAAAGAGCATATTTTTCGGTATAAAATCCGACTCATCTCGACATCCGATATTTATCCCTCGGACTAGTCCACAACGTGCTTGCCATAGTGGCATTCTACACTTCCGGTATCAAATCATCCGATACCGACAATTTTAATAGTAGAAGAGCCTCCCGATGACGTTTGTCATAATCATTGAAATTCGCCACAGTCTAATCTCGACACCCGTGATTATTCTCTCAAAACCACGAAATTCTGCCAGTGTCAAGATCTTATGGTTCCACACATTAAAATTCGTGCTGCGTTAATTTTTGCGCATCAGGCAAAATTAAATTTGCAATGTTTGCCATTTTATTATTCCAAAAAAAAATACAAATCGGAAATAATAAATATTATTTTGCTTACTCAATCGACTTCAAATGTGTTTTCTGGAACCATGATTTTGCCCTTCACGTTTTGCGAATTCTGCCCTTTACCAGCGAATTTTGCCTTATTTGCGACGATCGTGTAAGGATCTTCACATTTATATTGCCCTTCACAATTTTTTTATTGATTCTGCCCTTCACGGTCTCACATTTTTCCTTTGCTCGTGCCCTTCACATTTTCGTTGGGACTCGTTGTGATGAGCGACCACGACTCTTCCTGGTGCCCAAGATTTTCTTCACCGACTTCCTCCAAAGAATGCCAACACCTCTCTTCCGCCTGCGTCGACCGTACCTTTCATCGACCTCTCCTCTCACCAATCGTGATTTCGGTTTCACGAAAAATGACTGGACTTCAAACTTCTCTACAATTCGTACCCATGTCGGGGCTTCCTCGAACCTCATGCGATGTCCGTGCTCGTCCCAAGAGCTTCCTCGGGCAAGTCGCTTTGATACCAATGTTAGAATATGCAAAGAGAAGAAAGAATACAGAAGGCAAACTGCACTGTCCAAATGATACAGGCAGAGGTTTATTTATTGAGAGAGAGGTGGTTGAACAATTACCAACCGAACAACTACATAACTATTTTTACATTCTATATAATGTGTTATATTTTAACATGACCCACCTTACCACCGACCACAAGCCCACTCAAAATCATTACAATTCAATCTTTAGCTCAGTGCAAGCAAATCCAGTATTGAATTTTGGTTGTCACAATTTAATGGTTCTCTTTCAATAGTCATGTAAGTCCCATTTTTTTAGGAGCCAAGAAACCTCTCTTTTAGTTTTACAACATTACACTATTTATACACAAATTTGCCATGTGCAACAATGTATTATGTGATCAATCCTGTCAGCATTAAAGCAAGGCTTGCCAATGGGTATGAACATGGGTTATTGGTTATTGCCACAATATTTGGCCCACCTTAATGCTTGGACACAGCCTAATGGACATCATTACCATTTCATATCACTCTATAGTCTTGTAAATACAAGCCATACTAAAAAAAAAGACAGTTTGAATGAACATGATGCAGGGGCATACAAGGGTATATATCTGCAAATTTTGTTTTGACAACGTCTAGGACCTTAGTTTTGATCAATAAGGAGGTGTTAGACTTGGTTTCATCTCCAAATTCCTCCTCAAATTCTTGCAATGCATTTTCCCTCCAAAATGCATGGTTTGAAAATTCAAATTTTATTGTATGGTTTTAGGTCTTTTCTTTACTTAGACTTCATATGAGAGCTTGAAACTTATGAGGGAGTCTAATAAGGCCTAACCACATGTTTTCCAATGTTGATCACTTTTGACCCTGCCTCCCACACATGCCAAACTCAACCACAGACCCCCTTTAGCAAGGTAAACAGAAACTAAGGTTGAAGTGTAACTACTTTTTTTTTTTTGGACGGGAGAATAGCAAAAAGGTCTTGGATTCGAGGAAGAAGGATGATGAAGGTCTGGAAAAGAGAAACAGAGCAGGGGTCTAATGGGAAAAGACAAAATTGAAGAAAAACTTGCGAAAATACAGTCCTGACTGTCATATCTCTGCATATAGGCCGAGACGATTGTGATTCTTCAAATTTGTTGAGTAAATCAAACATTGGAAGATATTTTCAAATGATAGTAATGGAATAAAGGAGGTTTCATTCAATGATTCGTGGTTGTTTTGCTTGTTAGATATCTTCTATCCCTGATTTTCACACACAGACCTGAAGAACACTATTTTCTTGCATTTTCCTTCTGAGTTCTCTTCAATTTCACATATGAAATTGCATAATGTGACTTGCAATGTGTTGATGAACGTTCTAAGAGGTGTTTGCAGGTGTTATCTGTGGAAATCTCATAAAACTTGAGTCATTCAAAAATTATTCCAAAACACACTGCTCACTGTCCTGTGACAGTCAAGAAACCCTCATTTAGGGTTTAGAAGTCTAAATTTTGAATTGTATGTGTCCAGGTTGGTATCAAAGATGGAATATGGTCTACCAATCGTATAGAAGGTGATCAAAGCCTTGAATTAGGTTCCTTGAATGTGTGATATGCTAAACACAGTCCTTACTCACTTTTGACCCTACCTCCCACACATGCCAAACTCAACCACAGACCCCTTTAGCAAGGTAAACATAACTAAGGTTGAACTGTAACTAATTTTTTTTTGGAAGGGAGAATAGCAAAAGGTCTTGGATTCGAGGGAGAGGGATGATGAAGGTCTGGAAAAGAGAAACAGAGCAGGGTTCTAGTGGGAGAAGACAAAATTAAAGAAAAACTTGCAAGACGATTGGGATTCTTCAAATTTGTTGAGTAAATCAAACATTGGAAGGTATTTTCAAATGATAGCAATGGAATAAAGGAGATTTCATTCAATGATTCATGGTTGTTTTGCTTGTTAGATATCTTCTACTCCTGATTTTCATACACAGACCTGAAGAACACTATTTTCTTGCATCTTCTTTCTGAGTTCTCTTCAATTTCACATGTGAAATTGCATAATGTGACTCGTAATGAGTTGGTGAAGGTTCTAAGAAGTGTTTGCAGGTGTTAACCAGTGGAAATCTCATAAAAGTTGAGTCATTCAAAAATTATTCCAAAACACCCTGCTCACTGTTCTGTGACAGTCAAGAAACCCTCATCTAGGGCTTAAGTCTAAATTTTGAATTGTATGTGTCCAGGTTTGTATCAAAGGTGGAATATGGTCTAACAATCATATAGAAGGTAATCAAAGCCTTGAATTAGGTTCCTTGAATGTGTGATATGCTAAACTCGGTCCTTACCACAGTCAACAAACCTAGAGAACCCTGTTTCGGCAGAGTAGAGGGTATTTTGAGACCATTGGAACCATAAGATCTGGGCGTCATGTTTATAGCCATGTTTAGATTGTATTCAGGTTAAAGGTGGTCTTGATAGTCTCAGAGTAGTTTGGAAACTTTATTAATCTATTCCTTTCTTGATCTTAAGACCTTATAAGCAGTTAAGAACTCCTTGCGAACACAAGTTGGTGTGAAAATTTTGAGTTTCCTTCTCAAGTGCCCATCAGAACAGAAATTGCATAATGATCAGAAAGTACATTAAGTACATAATTAGCTATTTTTCAGGCATGTTAACAAGTAAATCAGTCATTTTGACAAGTTTAGTATCTCACTGTAACTGTCACATAACTATGGCAAGCAATTATTACAGTTCGAACATGAGGTAATCAGTTTGAAGGAATAGCAATTGCATAATAACCAGAAACCATTATCAGCTAATAATTAGCTAACCTTTCAGGCATATTATCATGTAGATCGCTGATAATTTGACAAGTTAAACACTTAAATGTATTACTGCAACTGTCAAACAACCATGGCATGTAGCTACATATTAATAGCAAGAGTGTTTGAAGAGGAATAATATATTAATGTGTAGTATTACAGTTAGCTTTGAAAAGAAAGCAAATATACATCTATTTTGTTATTTATTGGCTTTAATCAGGCTGGTTGTTTGAGATCTCAAATTAGAAATTCAGTAGAGAAGCATATATAACCCATCCGTACAAAGTTTAGGTTACTAAAAGACAGCAGCAGCACTTTCATATATGTCAAAGAAAACCAAAGGGCACTCAAACAGAAAACCTACTCATTTTTCATATCACAATTAAATTTGAAAAGCTAGAAAAAGCACAAAAATGGAGCTAATAAAAAGCTGGAACTACAATACCATCATTTTTTCCACTGTCTGCCGTGTTTCCGAATCCAGGTCAGAAAGTTTACTATTCTCAGGCTCTACTTTCTGAGTATTGATTACTGGTTCACCCTTCACAACACAGTTCCACCACTCCATTTGATTCTGCTTTGTCAATAAAATTGAAAGCACCTTCCCATCCTCTGTCCAATGCAATACCAACTTTCAGTTAAGAAACTGCACCAAATAATAGAGAAAAGAACGTTGACATAAACTCAAGTAAAATGTCTAGTTAAAGCTTTTTAATTATTACCTATACTCCAGAAGCAGTCATCCGCCTTAACTGACTTAAAAAGTTCACCCTGCACACATACAATGAGTTAAGACATAAAGTGGACCAAACACATCTGAGCGTATATTGACCGTCCCATAAGCACATATGCAATACTTGATAAGAACATAAATCTCAATACATTTGACAGGGAATACATTGAGAGACAATACTTACATTCAAGACAAGAGGGTTCCCTTTCAGCCCTGCTTTTAAGCTATTCTTTTTAATTTCACAGATAATGAATCTTCTTGTGGTGCCAGGTGGAAGAGGTATGGTAATTGTGACCTCAGATAAAGTCTGTGTCCAAGAATAATTCTCCAGATCTGCTCCATTACCAGAATTTGGAACTGGTGTAACAGATGCATCCAAAACCATTGTCAATGAGTGTATCAAGTGTACATATTTGTTCAATCAAAGCATGCAGAAAAAGATACAAATGGTGGTTTACAGAAAAATTAAAGACTCGGCTGCATTGTCATTTTCAGAAGATAATACATGCCTCTCAATGTACAAATTTTGAACCAATCACTTGCTTAGTCCCATTCTAAACACTCCACAAGCAATAAATATAATATTATAAACAGTATCCCAACATAATTCGAAATGAAAGTGCAAAAGGGTCCTATGACTAAAGATGAGTAGTTCCAGCAAGCTGAAACTTTGGTAAAAGGATCTTATAGTAATGTTTGCAATTTGAGATTCAGCATAACTGTACAGAGAATCTAAGTAGCTGATCCTGGAACTGAAGATGCGAGTGTGCACACATGGTTTTTTTAAATGCCAGTAGCAGCTTGGTTATGGCCATACAAATTATATATATATATATATATATAAAAGCCACATAAAATGCATAAAATAAACAAAATAAGTTACATAACCACAAAACACCACTGATATTTCAATTTCAAAAGTCATGATTTAAGTATGCAATGAGATAAGTGTGTTGTTGTCAATTGTTTTTAACATAATGAATGTGAGAGTGCCTTGTAGGATTTCCTCGTACTTTTTAATTGTTTTCGAAAGTCCAAGTTGACTTTTTTTTTTGGTTGAAAAAAATTACAAAATAAATTATTAAAAAAACACTTTAGACTGTGGGTTCTGCTTGGATTTTCCTTGGGTCCTGCACAGACACAAGGCCATACCAGGACAGGTCCCCTGGGGTGAAGGTACCAGCATCAGAACAGAGAAGTTGAGCCATCAAAACCTCATGACTATTTATTTAAACAATTTGTGCATCTTAAATGATCTCATACATCAATTTCTCAAACTGGTACGGCAACAAACATAAAGCAAGTTCTTAGTGCAGATTAACGGTTATCTGGGTAATCATAGCTCTGAACCAAGTTTTTCATTTCAAAATACCCACGAATCCCCATAGAACATGTTAAAGAAACCAAGTACTCTGGAAATTGCAATCGGGACAACAAATAAGCATGTAAAAGATGTAAGGGAAGTAATAATATCGGGTCATTTAACTGATTACCCAACAAAATTTTCAAAACAAAATATCCACAAAACAAAGGTAATATTCGGGAAGATAGGTGAACTGAACTAAAGGCTCACTCTGGGGACAAATAGGGGCAGCTTTGTGAAAAGATGATAGGGATTACAGTTACCCCAGGTTTTTGTATTTTCCTTCAATATGAGTAGCTTTTATTGTTAGATAGTTGTATTTTAGAAAACTATAAATCAGGTTCAGGTTCTAAATCTTAAGAGTGGAGAAGAGCAGGTTCTCTCTTGAAAAGGATATACCTAAATGAAAACATTATAACAGTATATTGGAGAAGAGGACTCATCATATCCTTTCTGCTTTGGTTTCTGGGAGTTTTAATTAAAAAGCTCTGCCTTAGATTGAGCACCAGGAACCTAAAGCTCTCTGTAATTATATTTCAAAATACTATGTACCTGTGTTGTCTTGTTTTCTGCATATCATTGGTACTGGAAATGGAAATGTTTTCTGCATTGATTTGGTACTGGAAATGGAATCTTTCCACTACAGGATATAGTCAAAGCAGGGGGTCAGTGTTTAAGGGAGAATTGAAGCCAGATGTGTTCATAAGGTGGGTACAACAACTAGAAAGCTACTTTACAACTTCATTTCCAAGAAAGAGGAGTTCAGGAAGACCAAGAGGACAAATTTGTTTATGGTCAAGATTCAAAGAGAAAGTTTCAAATGTAGAGGAAGAGAATAGTCAAATAAGGTTAATGGATCCCATTAAAGTGCTACATATATAGTTAAGCTCATAAAGCCAGAGTTTTCCTTCAAAGAGACGGTTTCAAAGGTAGAGGAAGGGGAAGAGGAAGAGAACAGTCAAATATGGCTAATGGACCCCATTAAAGTTCTTCATACATAGTAAAGCTCATAAAGCCCAAGATTCCCCTAATAACACACCAAGCAATGGTGGCTTGAGGAGTCTCGTGTAGAATAAACTGAAGCTGCAATAGGAGAGAGCTTAAGGGACCAACATTAAAGATACTTGAGAAGATGATCGGAACTCGAGGAATCACAACCTCCATAAAGACATTAATGTGACCATTTCCCGTAATTAGTTAAATTAGTAAGGTTTCACATTGTTTTCCATTCCATAATTACATTGTTAAAAAAACAAATCAAAATCCTAGTTCAGTGTAGTATATTGTGCTTAGGCATTTCTTTAAGTACCAAGCTACCTACTTCAAGTATTCCAAAATTGCATAGGTAACATAATATAAATATGTTTAAAACTCAATTTAATAACTGTCAAGAGTTTGAGGTTGCTGAAGGGAAAAAGGTTTGCCTCATTTCTCTGTTGCACACTGTAAAAGTACCTTTTGATTGGAAGGAGCAAATGCTCCTTTAATCTCTCCTATATTCTATATGCAGGCAACTCCATAAAAGCAGGGGAAAATATAATCTTTACCTAAAAATAGGTGCATACATTTTAAGAGTTTAACCAATTAGCTCTAGAGTTGAGTTCTAATTTTTCACATGGAATCTAGAGTTATTGTAGTAAAGCAGGAGCAAATGCTCCTTGTATCTCTCCTATAATCTATGTGCAGGGCAACTCCATAAAAGCAGGGGAAAATATAATCTTTGCCTACAAATTAGGAACAGGAATTTTAGGAGTTTAACCATTTAGCTCTAGAGTTGTTCACTTCTAATTTTTCACATAGAATCTAAAGGTGTTGTAGCAAAACAGCAAACTAAAATTATCACTGGAATTTTATTCCTGAAATATTTTTCAAATCCCTCTCTCTCAATAGGATCACTAACGTAGAAGAAATACCTATCTCATGGTGTAATATCCCCTTTTCAAAATTAATTAATTTCAGATACCTGAAGCCTATTTTTATTATTTTCCGTAGGCTAAGGGGAAATTAAAAGAGGAAAATAAATTAATTTAAGTGGTCCAAGGATATTTTTATATTTTAATTGGAAAAGGACACTTAAATTATATTTTAATCCAAAAAGCATTAATAGAATAAAATAATAATAGAAGGTTGACTTCTATTATTGGGCACTTGAGTTAGAATTAATAAATAAATAAATAAAGAGAGTTGCATGAATACCAAAATCCTAATTTTAGGATAGGAGGTGGATAAAGTATTTTTAAATGTGTTTAATCCTATTCTTAGGATGGGGCACCAACATGGAGGAGGAATTTATTATTTTTAATTGTTCAAAGATCATGCATGTAAGTCTAAAAGGGGGCACCCACTTTGGAGAGTGTTTGGAAGTTATAAAGGCAGATTTGGGGTTCATTGTACAAACATCTTGGAAATTCATCAATTATTTTCTTTGTCTGCAAGTAGCTTCCACTTTTGCTTCCGTAAAAGAGGACGGAAACCCTCCTTCACACAGATTTGAGGACGAAACCCTCATTTGTATACGGAATTGGGGACGAAATCCCCCACTTCTCAATTGGGCAATTCCATTTAGGAGTTGCAAAGGTCTTTCAAGGTGCAATTGTTTTGTCAGTTCAACTCCAAGCAATTGTATTCAAACACTAGTATTGTTTTATTGTATTTGGTTGGAAATAAATAAATAAAAGATTGTTTTTTCCCATATTGGTTCGTTGTTTTTATTTATAAAATTCAGATTATTGTTGTTGTAAAAGTTCATTTTTGCAATATTGTTGCTCCTAGGATTTAACGGAAATATCCAGATTTGCTAGAAGTTTCTTTTTCAAGGATATTATAGTGGTATCAGAGCGAATTTCCTCCCAGCA
The DNA here is from genome assembly GCA_018340775.1 of Taxus wallichiana var. yunnanensis. Lineage (NCBI taxonomy): Eukaryota > Viridiplantae > Streptophyta > Pinopsida > Cupressales > Taxaceae > Taxus > Taxus wallichiana. The sequence continues at coordinate 555,499,915 of CM031244.1, read as the reverse complement.
TGTGGACGGAAAATTTTTAAAAAAAAAAATGGGAGAGAAAAAAATTGCAGCTTTGAACTTCATGTAGGTTAGTGACAGAGAAGTCAAGTACCAACAAAGGGAGAAGAAGAAAGCTACAGAACAGCCAAAAGTCATGGAAAACAGGGACCCAAAAGATGCACGTTTTGACAGGCTTGTTCAGACATGACAAAGTTAGTTGATATGATGGGTCAGTTGATCCAAGCTATGCAGGGCACAAATGTGCAAAGGGCTCCAAACAATGAGGGAAGTTCTTTAAGGGTGAACAATAACCAACTCACTCAGAGGACGGTCACCGGTTCTACTGTTAGGCCCTTCCAGCCAAACTTCCTACGTAAAGAGGAAGCAATTCGGGAGGCAAAAATTCAGCCTACCATAGCAGATGATATTGCTACTAGCTATGAGGAGTACATGGTACTTCCCGGTGAGATTAGAGATGCCATTTCCCTCACCAATTTTATTAATTTGCAAGAAGGTTTTGGGGTGGAGTTCCAAGAAGACCATGTTGAGGGGCATAAAAATGAAAAAAGGGCTTTACCGGTTGCTAATGTTGATTTTCAATTTGTTGAAATTTTCAAAACAACAACCTATGGGAAGCAAATTGACTATGTTCATGACTTTAATAAGAATCATGAAGATGTTTTATTGACTTCTAATGTTTGCATGCATCAACAAGATTCACTTGTTGAATGTGAAGAGTTCAAGGTGAAGAAGAATGTTGATCTTAACCCAAAAGTTCCGAGTCACAAGGTTGGGGATGTTGAAGATATCTCAACCAAGCTTCATTCAACAAAGGAAGGTGAACAAGTTGAGGACAGCCAAAGGTATGAAAGTGTTGTGGATTTGTTGCTTCCTACTAAGTCATTACATATGTGTGGTCATCATGGACAACATAGTGGAAATGGTAATAGAGTGAAGAACACTTTGAGTGGCAAAGGGCACATAGATCCGTTCATACAAGTTCCAAATTGTGTGAACATGAGAGTTTGGGATCCGAGTATTTGCAGAAGAGACTTGCAATTGCTTGAGGGCAAGCAATTCCGGGAAGGGCAGACTATAATGTCCCCTTTTCAAAAATTAATTAATTTTGGATACCAAGCCCTATTTTTATTATTTTCCGTAGGCTAAGGGGAAATTAAAAGAGTAAAAAATAAAAATTAAGTGGTCCAAGGATATTTTTATATTTTAATTGGAAAAGGACACTTGAATTATATTTTAATCCAAAAAGCATTAATAAAATAAAATAATAATAAAAGGTTGAGTTCTATTATTGGGCACACTGAGTTGGAATAAATAAATAAATAAATAAAGAGAGTTGCATGAATACCAAAATCCTAATTTTAGGATAGGAGGTGGATAAAGTATTTTTAAATGTGTTTAATCCTATTCTTAGGATGGGGCACCAACATGGAGGAGGAATTTATTATTTTTAATTGTTCAAAGATCATGCATGTAAGTCTAAAAGGGGGCGCCCACTTTGGAGAGTGTTTGGAAGTTATAAAGGCAGATTTGGGGTTCATTGTACAAACATCTTGGAAATTCATCAATTATTTTTTTTCTACAAGTGGCTTCAACTTCTGCAATAGCAATAGAGGACGAAATCCCTCATTTGCATACAGGTTTGGGGACGAAAACCCTCACATCTGAGCTTGGCAATTCCATTCAGGGGTTGCAGTGACAATTCAGGGTGCAAGTGTTCCGCCAGTTCAACTCCATACCATTGTATTCAAACATTGGTATCTTTATTGTAGTTGGTTCATATTCAATACATAAAATACTGTTTTTACAAATTATGGTTTGCTGTTTTTATATTAAAAAATCAGATTATTGCTGCTGTTATAGAAATCAGATTTTTAATACTGCTGCCCTAGGGATTAACAAAAATATCCAGATTTGTTAGAAAGTATTTTTCAGGGATATTACACATGGCTAAAGGAAATATATAGATCAAATGTTTAACCAGCAAATTCAAACAAAGCTATAAAACTTATTTTAAAACTGCACACTAAACAATGGGAACAATCACCTAAAAACTTAAACAATATTTGATATTAAGCAATAGTTCACTCAAATAATGTTAAGTCGTAGATACTAAAAGAGCTTACCAAGTCCATCCTTAAGAGTGGGGAAGAGCAGGTTCTCTCTTGAAAAGGATATAACTAGATGAAAACAGAATATTGGAGAAGAGGACTCATCATATCCTTTCTACTTTGGTTTCTAGGAGTTCTAATTAAAAATCTTTCCCTTCGATTGATCAACAGGAACCTAAAGCTCTCTGTAATTAAATTTCAAAACACTATGTACCTGTGCTGTCTTGTTTTCTGCATATCATGGTACTGGAAATGGAAATGTTTTCTGCATTGATTTGGCACTGGAAATGGAATCTTTCCAGTACAGGATATAGTCAAGTCAGAGTTTAAGGGAGAATTGACCCACATGTGTTCATAAGGTGGGAACAACAACTAGAAAGCTACTTTGCAACTTCATTTCCAAGAAAGAGTTGTTCAGGAAGACCAAGAGGGCAAATTTGTTAATGGTCAAAGAGAGTTTCAAAGGTAGAGGAAGAGGAAGAGAATGGTCAAATAAGGCTAATGCGTCCCATTACAGTTTACATACATAGTTAAGCTCATAAAGCCAGAGATTTCCCTCTTAGATTTCCCTCAAAGAGATGGTTTCAAAGGTAGAGGAAGGGAACAATCAAATATGGCTAATGGACCCCATTAAAGTGCTACATATATAGTAGAGCTCATAAAGCCCAAGATTTCCCTCATAACACACCAAGCAATGGTGGCTTGAGGAATCCCATGTAGAATAAACTGAAGCTGAAATAGGAGAGAGCTTAAGGGACCAACATTAAAGATACTTCAGAAGATGATCGGAGCTCAAGGAATCACAACCTCCATAAGGACATTAATGTGACCATTTCCCTTAAATAGTTAAATTAGGAAAGTTTCACATTGTTTTTCATTCCATAAGTACATTGTTAAAAAAGTCAAATCAAAATCCTAGCTCAGTATAATATATTGTGCTCGGCGTTTCTTAAAGTACCTAGCTACCTACTTCAAGGATTCCAAAATTTCAGAGGTAACATAATACAAATATGTTTAAAATTCAGTTTAATAACTGTCAAGAGTTTAAGGTGGCTGAAGGGAAAAGATTTGCCTCATTTCTCTGTTGCACAGTGTAAAAGTACCTTTTGATTGGAAGGAGCAAATGCTCCTTTAATCTCTCCTATATTCTATCACTATGTGTAGGCAACTCCATAAAAGCAGGGGAAAATATAATCTTTACCTAAAAATTAGGCGCAGGCATTTTAATAGTTTAACCAATTAGCTCTAGAGTTGTTCAGTTCTAATTTTTCACAAAGAATCTAAAGAAGTTGTAGCAAAGCAGGAGCAAATGCTCCTTTTATCTCTTCTATATTCTATGTGCAGGCAACTCCATAAAAGCAGGGGAAAATATAATCTTTACCTAAAAATTAGGCGCAGGCATTTTAAGAGTTTAACCAATTAGCTCTAGAGTTGTGCAGTTCTAATTTTTCACATAGAATCTATAGTTGTTGTAGCAAAGCAGAAGCAAATGCTCCTTTTATCTCTCCTATATTCTATGCGCAGGGCAACTCCATAAAAGCAGGGGAAAATATAATCTTTACCTAAAAATTAGGAGCAGGCATTTTAAGAGTTTAACCATTTAGCTCTAGAGTTGTTCACTTCTAATTTTTCACATAGAATCTAAAGTTGCTGTAGCAAAGCCTCAAAATAAAATTACCATCGGATGTTTATTCCTGAAATATTTTTCAAATCCCTCCCTCCATATGATCACTAACGTAGAACAAATAACATATCTCATGGCTAAAGGAAATATATAGATCAAAAGTTTAGCCAGTAAATTCTAACAAATCTAGAAAACTTATTTTAAAACTGCACACTAAACAATGGGAACAATAACCTAAAATTTAAAGAACATTCGATATTAAGCAATATTTCACCCAAATAATGTGAAGTCGTAGATACTAAAAGAGCTTACCGAGTCCATCCTCTTTGGCATTCGACGCGCTTGGCTTAGTGTCGGGAGTAGGGCTAGGGCTAGGGCTAGGGCTGGGGCTAGGGTTAGGGACAGCGTTAGGGCTTAGGCTAGGTTTTTGGCTGGAAGTGGGGTTTGGTCTTCCTTAATGCGTTTGTTCTTATCAGTCTTCTCAGCTCTTTGACGATCTGATTTGCGTTTCTTTTCTTCGAGATCCTTGCGCTTGGCCAAGGACACCATGTCCGCAATTTTTTGCTCTGCCGCGCCGTCTTTGAAGAGGTCATGTTTCCTCCGCAGGAAGTCTATCACGTTTTCGATCAAACTGAGAGGAGATTTCTGCTGTGCAAGCTTTTCTAAAACATCATCATAAGGCCCATTTGCTACTGAGGATTCCGCCTCTGCCGTTTCGGTCGACTTGGCTTCTTCTTCCTCAAAGTCCGAAATAATCGCCATAGTTACTGATTGTGAGCAAATAGCGTTGCTATGGAAAATTATCGGAGGAGATTATATTTGTTGAAGGACGCACTGTTTTTAGTCTAGGATCTTCTACACCGTTCACTACTTTCGGCTGGCCTTTTATATGTACCCGATTAATTTATAGAGTGACACGGCATTTATAGGGTCCAGTTTCCTCGACATGATTTTAGCAATTACTTTTATTTAAACGCCCTCTTTGATTTGTTTTTAGTACTAGGTATACTTTCACCTTTGTTTAAACAATTTATTATGGTGTCCAAGGCAGGTATATTGTCTTCATGAGAGTAAATACTAAGGTTTCTATGGTGACATCTCTCAAAATTTTACATTTAGTTAACGTAAAGTAATGGAGTTTATTTTTTATTTTATGAAAAATAATATTTTCTATTTTTAATTGGTTGTGGGGTTTATTCCGAGGATGTCTAAATTTCTTCATTAATTGAAAAAATTGCTTCTTCGAGACAATCAATCTATAGCAGATTACAACTATCTATCAAAAATTGTTGGTTGATTAAGTACTTGTTTTTGCTATAGTGTTAGCGTGAATATGAGTTTTGAGTCATGGAGTGTTACCAAAGGTGAAGGTTAGAGGAATGTCTTCTTTGTGCAAACATATTTCATTTGAAACGTATCCTCATTTTTCGGTGTTGTAACTATATCTAATAAAAAATCAACTTTCCATTACACTTTGAATGATGTATATGCTCTTTTCAAAAGCTTCTTTTTGGCATATGCTACAAAGATGTTGGCAAAGGTTTTGGAGTTTGGCCTTACATTTAGCAAATGCATTTGCTTGAAAGTTTTTTAAGGCCTTTTAAAAAAATCCATTGCATATCCTACAATCATTACCACAAGACCACATTTTAGGCATTTTGTTTAACAATCCACATACCTTTTGCATGCTTCCGCCATCAATATTTTGTATTTAGCAATATTTATTGTTCTTAATTGTGGGTGCTGATAGACCGTAATGTAAACTATTCTCTTTACAAGTTTTATCACAAAGGTTAGTCATCATAATATTTTAGGAAGTTTGGAAAATAACTTGAACAATGGGGAACATAGAACCAAACTTGAAATGCACATGATTATAATCACAAAGAAGACGTGTCCCTCTTATGTATTTACTTCTTGAGAAATCGATTCTATCATGATCTTCATAGACCTCTCAAATGCGCTTAGAACATCCATCCTCATGTTTATCATTGGTCCTTCCCGAAAATAGTAGCCCTTGAAATATTCTCTATGTTAGTTTGAATTTAAAAGCGGGAGTAAATTATGAGAAATATAGATAATCACTTTGTTATGTATTTTGGTATTTAGAATATATTTGTATCCCCGATTCCCAGAAATCTATAACTTATGTGGCTTGAATCATCAATACTCTTGACCTTAAAGTGATTTTTAGCATTTAAAATCTAAATAAATTGAACACACTTAGCCTTCAGTAAGGATTTTTTCTTATATTTGGCTTCACAAGTTCAAGAACATCACCTGCTTGTGCATTTGAACCGTCGTAGATATACTACGAGTATAAACCATATAGTGTATTTTTTTCCATGATTGAGACCTTAACAAACTAGCAAACAATTCATATTAAACTAACATACCCACTTAAGGTCTTCCCACAAATATCATGTGTCCAATATCAAGATATTTGCATCCTTCCAAAGCTCGTATCACTAATCTAGCAAATCCAATTTCATAGTAGTTTTAATTTTCGTAGAGGTGATTCTTTATATGAGTGGCCTTGAAAACCAAGAACGAGTTCCGAAAATACCCTATTATAGTATTTTATTTTACCAAACAAGGCGCGTTGGCACATCACTCAACCGAATCGAGCGGCGCTCTTTGAAGCACTCAAGGGCATCGTTCCTCTTTTATGGCGAGATTTGTATAAGGGGTTGGCTTGATAAACACATATATAGATATATTCCAAATCCATAATAACAATACAAGGATAAACTATAAACAGATCTTGATCTTAACCATATGCAAAAATAACTTATACAAGAATCAAGATTAGGTTTACCATGCAAGAACCAGTCCCAAATATGTCAACAACCAATATCCAGCCACATGGATCCATTGTATTAATTCATCAAAACAAAAAGTTGAATACATACCAAACAATGTCAATATGAGTCATGCAGCGCACATAGACCAAAGAACATAACTCTACTACGTAACAAACTTAACCTCTCTAAATCATGCAAATCAATATACATATATATATATATATGGGTGGGGACTTGCCCTTCGCCACCTATGCATCCTCAAAATAGGCTACATGCTAAGAATAGCCATGTGCCACTTACAAAAGATACAAGGGAGCATGCAAGCTCTTATAACAATAGTTCATCTATAGATAACTCTAGTTCCAACCCTATTTTTAGCCCAAAACACTTCATGTCACTTTCCTTTCCATTTGTCCCAAAATAGCTTTGTGTAGCCTCCAAGTCTTCATACTCCAATTCAAACTGCTAGTTTCCTACTCCAAAAATAGACACCTCCTGCATGGATTCTTCTCTTGCATGTTGCCTACGCCATCTCTATACTTAGCATCATGCCCCAAAATCGACTAAGTCCTCTTTCCTTCTAGAATCAACCCTTGAGTGCCCTTTTTTTTTGTCCATGCGTGAACATTGATAACCCCGTGCGCTTCACCGCTTTTATCACTGCGTGTGTTTCTCCTGTTAGTCATGTGCGAACTACAATACTTAGTTATTTTTTAGGCCCAACATTACCCTACACTAGGTATGTTGTCCGTCCCGACAACACTCTGTTTGTCTTCCCAAATAATAAAGAATCCTCCAAGAATCAAAGAATAAAAGAATTTGTCCAGATTTGACACCAAAGAATGAAAGAATATAGGTACTACTATGCAAAAAGGAGGGGGAACTCCTTATTTACTAGGGATTCCAACGTTTTCCACCCTTCTAGTTCACTGCACGCTTGAGTAAAAGCTTCTCCTATCATGGCAGTGACCTCCTCCAAAGTTAGGTCCTCTCCCTTAGCCTTTAGTGTGTCCACCAAAGTCTCCAATTGCTTTCCCATATTTGTAAGCGCATCCATCTTGTGTGTGACCTACGGGTAGATTTCCTTCAATTTATTTTTAATCGAGGCTCTTAATGCATCAATTGCCTCGCGCCTTTGTTCAACTTCTAGCCAATATATTTTCCCATTCCACCTATTCCCTTTATTCTTGGCCTGGAACTCCTTAAGATTTGCTTCATCTTTTGCAACCAGTAGGCCCACCACATGGTCTCTATCTTCACAATTATCATACACAACCTCTACCATGTGCACGAATGCCTTGATTGACCCCAATAATTCATTGTATTCTGTTATGGTGGCTTGAATCAATCTCTTTCTTTTTGCTGCTTCACCGCGCCATAACTTCTACTCGTAGACTCAAGGGCAAGGGTAGCCGGTTGGGAAGTGATTATGCACGTGAGATCTTCAAGACAATGAAATGCAAACTCATATGTTGTCTTGTTCAAGGGAACCAGTCCGGCACGTAATCAAAATTACATTTGCTATGCACTCGGCCTTCTTGTCTTGCATGTGTGCATCTTCCCCTTTTCATCTCTTAACTCCTTCCTTAGTTGCACAATAATCTCTTCCTTCTCTTTAATCTCCTTATCCCTCTCAATGATTTCCTTATTCTTCTCTGTGCCAACTTGCTTCTCTGCATGTACCTTATACTATTATTTTTATCAAAAATTCTGGATCCCACTTCCACCGATAACTTATTAAGCACATTACACACTTATTCATCTATTAACTGTTGAGAATCAACTAACAGCTACATGTCTCTTGAAATGGATGATTCTCAGGTATCCAACAATGAATGGGTACTTACTTCAAATTACGACTCTTCACCATGGGACTCAAAATCCCAATACAACATATTTCTTGTGTGCGAGCGCACTCTTCTTATCAAACAAAGACCAACAAAAGAGTTGATCCACAGGTATTGTACTCGGGTTCCTCGTGTGTAAAACCTTACTGGGATCCTCAATATATTGCATTATAGGGCCTTGGGGAATGTATTGTCGTCTCTTTCCTCGTGCGCGTCCTTGGGAAAACCCACAGCAAGGTGCAACTCTCCACCCATGATCCCTTCCTATTCTACACTCTTCTCTTCTTCATTTCTTTCTTGTCTTTCTTCCTCCTCGCTTCGCGCAACCTCATGCTCCACCAAATGCTCAATAATCTCCACGACCTATTTCTCTATTTTGTGCTCAAGTTCGGGTCGAGAGTGCATTTATCCTTGGGCTCCTATATAGGGTCTAGGTTCTCCTTAATCACTCACGTGTTGGCCGCCCCGACACCCTCTTCTTCCACATCCATGGTATGAGCATCTTCATAGTGCTCATCCTGGTATTCTTCATCTGATTCTTCTACTATATGCACTTGTGGGCTTGGCTTCTTAACCGGCTCTTCTTCACTTTCAACACCTTCTTCTTCCCCTGGCTCTCGCCTTCTCGAAATCCGAGTGGTGGACTATCTTTTATCTCTTCATTAGTGGAGATCATCTTCTAGTAGGCTTCCTCATGACGTAAGTGTTGGTCCCTACCTCCTTCCTTTATGAGGTTTGTCACGTGGGTGCGCTAGAAGTTGGGGTTTTACCCTTAACCATTCCTTTGGTCCTACTAACAACCCGGTGTCTCTTTGCACTCATGCTTCTTTGATTCGACCTTCTTCCACGCAGAAGGCTCCTCAGGAATGCTTACATCATCTTGTATAAATGCCCCATCCACAAACCAAGGCCTTAGATAAACATATATCTTTGTTGCATCCACTAAAGCTATGGGCAATGTTATTGGCTTCATCAAATGTATGCTCTCAGAGACATACTTCTCCTCATAAGCGTGCTTTTTGGGGTAGACAAGTTTTTGAAGCATCTCATGGTGCTCTTATCCACTTCACTCAAGTCATACCTCAATTTTTGTGCTTCCTTGAACCTATTTACTGCAGCCTGAAATTACTCTCCTGAAAAGGAAAATGAAAGTTTGCACCATGGGCTCTTAGTGTCATCGGTCAACATAAACCTCCCAATGCATAATTGTTGATACACACCAAAATCTGCAAGTCCATCCACAAATGTGGGCAACTACTCTAGAATCCTCCACTCAAAGACCGAATGCCTCGCACATTTGTTTATACCATTTATATATACGCACCTTGTAAACCGGTGTCATCGTGTTGCAGGTATGCTTAGCAAATTGTTTTGCAAGGGAGGGATTCTCTGTAGGATACTCCCATATCTTGTCTCTAGGCCCATTAGGCACCCTAATCTCCGAGAACACTATTAACAAAAAAAGATATTCCCAAACACAATCTTCTCACCATTTCGCAACATCAATGATATCTTCTGCTATAAAGGAGGTGATATTGTATATGGTTTCTTCTGATATTTTCTTGCATACATATAACCATCTCTTGTTCACCTGTGTCCATCTCTCCTGCCCGCTTAGCTTTGTGAGAAAATGCTTAACCATCTTCATAACAGGGTCATTTAACTTTACAATATCAAAAGCGTGCCCGCCCTTCTTGTATTCAAACTCCTTGGCAATTTTCTTCACCTCTTCATCATTGCCCAAGTCATCATCAAATGAGCTACCAGTGTTAATGAGCCCAGTGTACTTCTCAATTAACTACGCAGGTGATGCGCATCCTTCTACCTAAAAATAGAAGTAATCTTCATCCACGCATGACATTAACCACTGATATAGTCTTTCAGGATTCCCAAAGAACAGAAGCTCATACAGTTTTAATAATCCAACACTCTTCAATACCCTCTTTACCCTATCATCATAAACTAGGTTTATCATTTGTAGTTCTCTCATTAGTTGGTTAAACGAGCTCTGTCACCATGTCACGTGTGGTTAGGTCTATGTGATGATTGTAATCACTAACCACCATGCTCCTTACATGGGATTCCCACTCTTTTCCCATTAGCATGCCATCAGGGTACTACATTTCCGAGTACCATTCCTCCTTAACATCAACTATAGGGGTAGGTTTTTCTTTTCCCTTACCTTTTTTCTTTGGTGACATGGTCGCAGGTTTCCTTGGTGCCATTACAAGCATACAAAATCAAATCTCTACCTCCTACCTTGCTTTTCCTGACACATAAACCTCGGGTGACAAACCCTAGGTGTAACATTGTTATTCTTTGTTTAAATCCTAAATGTCGTGCCCTAATTTTGCAAAACCCTAACCAGAGAAACTCAAACTCCACACCACGTCATCCAATGTGCAAGATTCCTCCCAAATGAACTCTCCTTACTCGGTTGTGTTCTGTTTTTCCCTCTGGTGCATGATTTTTCAACTCTGCAATTGATTTCTCCCTCGAACGTTGAAATTTTCCCTAGTTCACGCAATCGCTCTTCAAAAATCACTCAAGGTAAGGTAAAAATGATTTACCCCAACGCTCCTTTTATAGTCTTTTGATTTTTACCCGCATTTAATTCTTGCCACATACCACCATACAACCGCATTTCTTTCCACTTTTCCGCTTTTCCCGACTTTTCCACAATCCCAAGCACGCATCCCCGTGTGTCCAACACGCGTAACCTTTACAACCTTCTAAGTACGTAAACTACACTCGACCACAAACCTCCATATGTGTGCTCCCAAAGGTCAAGTACATCAACCTCTACGTCCTATTCCAAGTAGTTCTCCATGCCACTACCTACCTCATGTTGCCCTATGCATTCATTCCTTGTACGTGGATTTTCTTTGGCATCATCCTTATTATCACCATCCTCCTTATGACACCTTGTCACCATTTTTCAACAACCAACATCACCTTTGCTATGCGCCCTTTTGGTACTTATGACTCCTTACACACGCTCTTATTTTCCTTCTACCCCACACTAATGATATGTGTGGTCCTCTACGCATGAACTCAATGGATAGTAATCAAAAACTAGTGCGAAAGCACACTTATTACAACAAAACACTGAAACTAAATTGATAAAGCATAACAACATTGAAATGAAACACATATAAGGAATGCATTAAAAGAAATCTAATAATTTGTCAATAACGCCTTATTACAAACACCAAGAAGACTTATTTATAGTAGGGCTTTAACCTACTCCTATTAAAGTAACTGGGAAACTTTTTCCCATCCAACGCATGTAACTGGCAAGTGCCTTGAATCAAGTATGTAAGTCATAACATACGGTCCCAACCAATGCACTTGGAACTTTCCAGGTGGCACAAAAACTTGGAATCATAAAGAAGAACCATCTATCCAACTTCAAGTTGCTTATTTTTAATATGCCTATCATGTCATGCCTTTTGTCTGGCCTTTTCTGTCTTCTGAATCCATATAGCAATGACGCACCTCTCATCCAACTGCATTAGTTTATCAATGCACTCTTCAAGTGTTTGTTCATCATCTAGACCTCCTACACGTGCAATACGTAGAGAAGGTAACATAAATTCCACGGGAAATACAACCTCCACACCAAACACCAACTTTGAAAGGGTGTGGCTTTGTTCAATATTTTATAAGTTGTTATGTATGCCCAAAGTACAACAAAGACTTTATCATCCCAATCCTTTCTTCAAACATCACAAATATTAGTCAATGTATGTCCCAATATCTTGTTTAAAGCCTCAATAGTGTCATTTCTTGTGGGTGATAAGGTGTTGTTTTATGGTGTGCTACCATAAATTCTACCAATAATATCTTGATGGTCTCATTAAGGAAATGAGTGCCCCTATCACTTGTCAGACTTAATGGACATCCATACTTGTTGATTATGTTCTCCCACATAAATCTTGTTGCTATAGTTGTCATGCAATCCTTTGTAGGTGCCGCTTCTCCACCCACCTTGTAAGATAATTTGTACAAGTTATAATGTATGTGATCCAATCTCGCATGCGGCGGGGATATATGACCCACAAAGTCAATTTCCCACTTTTCAAAAGGTTCTACACTAGTAATAGGCCTTAAAGGCATTTCATCTCTATGCCCAGGCTTTCCAAGGCACTGACAATGGTCACATGCCTTACAATATTCAATGCAATCCTTATAAATTATTTCCCACCACAGGCCTGCCAATAAAATATTACACGTGGTAGCATTTCCTACATAATGTCCACCTGTAATCCCACCACGAGCTTCCTCCATAATGGCAGTACACTCATGCTTCAAGTACACACCAGCGGAAAACCTCATCTTGTCCTAACTTGTATAAATCTCCACTGATCAACATATAGGGTGCAACGATATATGGCAAGTTATTTCTTCTATAAGCTCTTCATCCCTTCAGCGCCACACCAATACACAAAAATACAATAATATCTTCTAAGTCAGAGGGGACGGTTCAATCTAAACAATTGTGCATTCAACATTGTGTCCTCAATGCTTTGCGCATCCTCACCGAGTTAATTCTTGACAAATGATCTGGTCTTGAGTTACTTTTCCTTGGTTTCACCAAAACTATAAAATAAAATTCCTAGAACAACAGAATCCACCGACATATGCGTCCCTTGCAAAACGGGCTTGTTGACTAGATACTTAAGTGTCATGTGATCTATATAGAAAATAAAAGGAGTTACCAACAATTATTGCTTAAACTTAGGTAACACGTAAATCATGGACAACACTTCATGTTTAGTAGTTGTATAATTCTACTCAACTGGTCAACTTCTTGCTTGCAAAACAAATAGGATGATCAATAATACCTTCTCTAGTTGGGCTAATATTGCACCAATGGCCATGTTATAGGCATCCACATGCACATGGAATGGTTTGGTCCATGAAGGAAAGTGCAGAATAGGCACAGAAGTAAGTCTTTCCTTCAATGTCTCAAACGTGCGTTGTTGCGCCTCACCCCAATGGAACTTTCCCTTACTCTTTAACAATTCTCCAAGGGCATGATCCTAGCATAACCTTTGATAAACTTCCTAATAACCTGTGTGCCCCAAGAATCCACATACCTCACTCTGGTTAGTAGGTTCTTCTAAGCCCAAAATAACAACAACCTTAGCAGGGTCTACTAACAAGCCTTCTTTATAGATAATATGTCCCAACAAAGTCCCAAAGGGTGTAGCAAAACACACTTCTTAATGTTTAAGGAGATGCTCAACTACGGCACCTCTTAAAACATATGTCTTAAATTGTCACAATGATCTTTCACGAGCCCATAAACTATCCAATCATCCAAGTAAACATGTAGAAAGTTATGAATGAAGTCCTGAAATGCTTGTACAATAATGTGCGAAAAGACGGTAGGCGCATTCTTCAATCCAAAAGCATAAATGTGTATGCAAAACTTCCCCATTCAATGGTGAAAGTTGTCTTTTTCTGATCTTCTTTAGCAATCCGCACCTAATGATATCCAAAAAATCCATCGGTGAAGGATTAGATCTCGCGCCATGCAACGCCTTCCAAAATCTCCTCAAAAATGGTGTGGGAAAGAGATCTATTACACATGCAACATTTAACTCCCTATAATCCACACAAATTCTTATCCTTTCATCTTTCTTTATGTTTATGACCATATGGATAATCCATTCTAACTCCTCAATGGGCTCAATGATCCCAGACTTTAACATCTTATCAATCTCTTCCTTTACCTTAAAGCGCGGATTAAGATTCATCCTATAAGGCCTCTTCCTCATCGGGCACACACCTTTATTTAACTTGATCCTCATCTTGCCCAAAGAGTGATGTGCCCATTTCAAATCATGATAGCCTCTAGGAAATAAGTCCTAGAATTCATGCAATAGCTCAATTATCTTTGCAACCTCCGAGTCTAACCAATAATCACCAATGATTGCCTCCTTAGGTTCTACATCTATCCCAATGTTGACCTTCTTCATTTTCAGAGGCTCATGATATGTGCGTGCCTTCTCATCTGCACTATTTAAGACCTCGCATGTACCCTCAATGTGATCAACATCCAGATTCTCCACTTCCTCATCATCAATCATATAAACCAACTTTCCTTTTTCTTTTGCTAAGTAGGCATGCTCAAGATGTTCATCATATGTCTCTTTTTCTTCAAAGCATGCCTCCAGATCTGAATTACCTGGTAATTCCTGAATAAGCTCCTTAGCCTTTGCACTATTTTTGCTTCATAACCTGTAATGCCTCATTCACTGGAGTTTTAGTAGAAAAATAGTCAAAGGTTTGAATCATACTTGCAGTAAATTCTTGTTAATTCCCTATTTATTTATTCAACTTTGCATAAACATACCAAAAGTACACACAACCACGCAGAGTGAAGTAGAACTTGTGCACCCACAATGAAGGTGGTAAGGCCTCCTACGCCTCTATCCAAATTATCTCACACTATTAAACATGATGTGAGGAATAATCCTTCCCATAAAATTCACATGTTTTGGTAGGTGCATTGCTCTTAAGAAATCTTGAAGAGAAGGCAATTATCACCTCTTGCCACTCTAAAAGACCATCTCTGTGTACCCTCCTCCACCAACGCGTTGTTGCCCCATGCAAGGTATATACCAACATATTTCTTCTTTCCACTTGATCTATCCACTAGGCTTCCATAGTACGCATAAATACCTCAAGATTTTCATCGTTAATGTACCTTGGTGCATGGTTATTACCTAAGCACATAACACAACACAACTTACTTACACGAGTAACTACACTCTTCATCTCACGCCAAACCATTTCATAAGTCCCATGTGCCCAATTATCACAAGCAACACTTGGTTGTATCACTCATAGACTATGCATCATCCCATTGAATAACTCCTTCCTTTGATGGCTCAAGCACTTCAGGATCTCTAATAGTGCGTACATAAATTATGTTTAAATCCTCTTCACTCAAAGGTTCCACATAAGGCACAACTTTTTTGTCTATCAAAGCGATGATTACACGTTCCTCCTTGTTCTCAAAACTAATATATCCTTTATTAAAGCACAAATCAACATTATTTGCATAACACCAAGGGTGCCCAAGTAAAGTGTAAAATGTCTACTTTCACAAGCGCCAAGACCTCAAAGTCCCTAGTAAACTTGGCCCCTTGTATAATAATAGTGGCATCCTTCAACACTCAAATGGGTGTGGTTTTGGTTCTTTTTCCATATACAACACATTTGAAGATGGTTGTAATGGTGGCCTCCCCATCTGATTCCACGTGTCTAGGGTGAGAACATTCACTTTTGCACCCATATCAATCAAAATGTTACTCAACAACCATCCATCAACAACTGCATTCAAAGTGATCTCTTTGTCATAATCAAGATTGTGAGGAGGTAAGTTCGCATGCAATATCTAGTCTCTCACACTCAACTCCAACACTTGGTATCTTCTTCCTTAA
Source organism: Taxus wallichiana var. yunnanensis (assembly GCA_018340775.1). Classification (NCBI taxonomy): domain Eukaryota; kingdom Viridiplantae; phylum Streptophyta; class Pinopsida; order Cupressales; family Taxaceae; genus Taxus; species Taxus wallichiana. Next base: position 555,484,075 of record CM031244.1, on the reverse strand, counting down.
CCATTCCCCTAACAAAGGAATGATGTTTTCTGGCGCAACAACTTACAAACCTTCTTCAAGTCATCAACATAGTATGAGGAAGCTCAACCACTTTTTCTTGCTCTAGCTTCCGCAATCGCTCCTTCAAGTATTATATCTCACCCCCGCAAGTTTCTAATGACCTTCATGGTATCTTGATAAACTTTCTTCTCGATGGGAATGAACTAGATACTTTGCATGCAATACCTCCCATTTTGTAATGACAGTTTATGCTTCGAGTCTCTCACATGCACGTCGCCTTAACGCGTGTAGTAACCAATACTAGGATTATCTCAGGGTCAGTGTGCTAACTTCGGCATCCACTGATCTTCCACATTGCATTGTACTCTAACCATTCCCGCACCCTATCCTATTTGTGCTTCTTTCTCAAGTGCTCATACAAATATGGGCACTCTTCATAATTGTGATTCTTTCCACACCAGGAGAAATAATATTCTAAGGGCATTCACGCTTATAATGATTAGGGGACCCACATGTATAACATGTTCCTCATGGGAAGTCACCTCTTCCACCGCCGCAACCTCAACCTCTGAATCCTCCACGATAACCTCTACCTCTACCACCTCCATCAGAGCACCCTTTGTTGTGATTATGATTATGATGTTCACCTTGTTCCTTAGAATTATTTGCAACACTTGGTTTGACGTACACCATTTTTAATGGCATCATGAATATGATCAATCAATATGTAATTTTTGTATTATGTTTGGTAGACTTACAAATCTTACAATAACAGACACGTTCTTCCTTATCGTGCACCGCAACAAGGGATACCTACTCGAATCATGATCCAAATGATAGATCTCACAATCTAGCAACATGACGCACATCGATTTACGAGGGCAACTATCCTTAGTATGTACTTCTACTTCACAGTCTGTGCACCAAATACCAATACACATCTCATGAGCTAAATTAGTGACCATTTTTCCAATCTGTTTCACCATAGATGCAATCTGAAGCTTCCAAAAATGGGCTAACTCTAGTGTCTATGCTCCTAACTACCTTAACATGCAAAGTTCCTCAAGTACCTCATGCGGATCTATAAAAACTTGTGTGAGAGTGCCCTTCTAAAAGGAGTGATCAAACCTCCAACAAACCATTGAGCATGTTGATTGGGCATCATACTCCCTAACGCTCTTAGCCATCACCTCCGCTTGATGTCGCTTGATGTCACGTTCACCGATGCTTCTCTGCTCAAACTTGGGTATATGAAACTCTGCTAAGAAAACATCACACAACGTGGTATAGTTTACACAAGTCTAGTTTAGATCATACTTCTTATAACAACTATGTGTGTGCCCTTGTAAAGTAGTAGAAAACTGACTTGCCTTATGCTTAGGAGTTGTGATCCCCTTAGCACGCCATAGTATCTCACACATATGCATGTGCTCAGCTGTATCTTCAATTCCTCTATATTCTGGTAGGTGAAGCGATATCTCAAAATAAACTTACTGGGGATGGTGCGGACCATGCCCACATGCTCTAGAACCTATATGACCTCTTGTATTCCCTCTACCTCCGTAACCACCAGCCCACTAGATCCTGAACCACCTAATCCTCCTGATCCCCCTCATATGGTGGGCACCGAACTAGAGGATGTATTGCCTTGTGTTCTAACACTTGTACTAAATTGGACCCCCATGGTCTCGCAGTGCTACTTCCAGATGTAATACCAATGTTCTATGTACCCGCATTCTCGTGTTGATGACACGCCGTAAAATATACCTCTAATGGACCTCAAATAACAAAGACGACGCTGCACCACCATAAATGAATGTGCTATCTGACTAACTCCTGAAATTAATGGAAAGTGAAATATTTTTATCACTACTCTACCACCCACACTAGCTTGCTTATCAATGATTGCCACAAAAATTGGAAAACCAAGCGCAAGGGTTAGGTCACTAGGAGGGATCAAATGCACACTGCGGTCCTTGTAGTTTCCACCGCGTACTCTCATTTGAGGTCAAAGAGGGTTCTCTACCATGCTTACCCAAATGGGGGAGTACCAGATGCTCCGACTCCACATCTTCTATGTGAGCTCCAAAAACTTTCATGAGCCACCTCTTTGCAACACCATTCGCTTCGCAACATCACACTGCTTCTTCGCAAATCCCTCTTACACGCTTCATTAAACTTAAACCGCCTTCTTCTCTTTATCTCTCTCGCTTCCATGTTTTCCATATTTCACCACACCCTGCTCCCTACCCCCATGTGGTGGGGTTTAGCTCACTATAGGATGATCTTCCGGATCCGAGTCATAATCAAGATCTTAATCGCTAAAGGGATAACATGCAAATAAGATCCTCTAGGTTCATGCAGAATTGGAACTCAACAACCTTTGGATAGAAATAAGTAGAAAAAACGTACTCCAAGGTGCAATTCTACAAAACACCACTCCACCAATGATCTACAATGCATGTCCAAGTCATATTGGTATCGTGAAAATTCTGTAATCTTCATATGTCTAAACAAGCTCTCTATATCTCCAATTTCTCTTTGATGCATATACCACTAGCCACTCATACAACTCTATAGGGAAATAGGAAAAAATGTCTCATAGAGCTCATGATACAGATTCTGTTCAACCCATGCGCGTGCATAAAATTCATGTCCAATGTTAAATCTATGAGAAAACTCCTCTAAATTCTCTACCCAATCCTCAATGTTGGCCAAAGTCAATTGATACGTCTTCATCATGCAACATCCTTGCAAATATCTTGAAAAGAGGTCCCAAAAATGAACCAAAATGTAGTATTTTATTTTACCAAACAACCTAAGGCACGTTGACACATCACTCAGCTAGAAGTGAGCACTCACCCAAAGCGCGCAAGGGTACCAGGTCCCTCTTTTATGGCATATTTGTCAAGGGGTTGGCATGATAAACACATATTTAGATATATTCTAGATCCATAATAACAATGTAAGGATAAACCATAAATAGATCTAAATCTTAACCATATGCAAGATTAACTTATATAAGAATCAAGATTAGGTTTACCATGTAAGAACCAGTCCCAGATATGTCAACAACCAATATCCAACCACATAGATGCATCATTAATTATCAGTAAAACAAAGAAGTTAAATACATACCAAAAATGTCACTATGAGTCATGCATGCGCATAAACCAAAGCATAACTCTACTACAGAAAACTAATGACTTAACCTCTCTAAACCGTAAATCAATATACATATATATATAGGGGTGGGGACTTTCCCTTCACCACCTTTGCATCCTCAAAATAGGTTGCATGCTAAGAATAGCCATGCACCACTTACAAAAGATACAAGGGAGCATGTAAGCTCTTCTAACAATAGTTCATCTATAGATAACTCCAGTTCCAACCCTATTTTTAGCCCAAAACACTTCATGTCATTTGATCTCCCACTTGTCTCAAAATAGCCTTGCGTAGCCTCCAAGTCTTCATACTCTAGTTCGAACTACTAGTTTCCTTCTCCAAAAATAGACACCTCATGTATGGATTTCTCTCTTGCTTGTTTCCTACACTATATCTATACTTAACATCATGCCCCAAAATTGACTAAGTCCTCTTTCCTTTTGGAATCAACCCTTGAGTGCCCTTTTCTAGTCGTCCATGTGTGAACACTAATAACCTTGCGTATGCGTCACCATTTTATCACCTGCGTGTGTTTCTCTTGTTAGTCCCGTGCACACGCTCCAATACTTAGTTATTTTTCAAGGCCTAACACCTATGTTCAATATCGAGATATATGCATCCTTCCAAATCTTGGATTTCCATCTAAAGAAATGTAATTTCGAGTAGTTTTAATTTCCAGAGGTGAATCTTTAGGTGGGAAACCTTGTAAAACCAAAAATGACACCCTATAATGATCCGAAAATGGGTGTTTAACTTCTTCACTTTTAACCATTTCAAAGGATCTTCAATTTTAATCAAATTAAAAGGCCTTAATACTCCAAAATATTGATTAAAATCTGATTTAGGACTGATTTTAAAACTGAAATTAAGTTTGCAATTTACTCAAAATTTCACTGTTTGATCAAAGCCCAAAATCACTATTTCCTGATTTACTTGATTTCTCTGAATTGTGCAATGTTGATTAATGGTTCATCCATATTCACATTATGAACTTAATTAATTGCAAGAAATCAAAAACTGAAAATAAAAATAAGAAAACAACACCAGATTGTTTATAGGGTTCAAAATTCCTACGTCCCCGGGTTCGTTGTGAACCAATCCATTAATAATGTTAAAAATGCAAATACAATAACCTTTACATTTAACCAATAATGAACCAAAAACCTAAAAAAATGTGATATCATACCTTTAAAGGACTCTGACGTATCTCAACACTTGCCCTTTACCTTCCTGACCCACTTGCAACTGTGTCTCCCTTAGGTTCTACACCTTCGTGTGACTTCAACAGTTAAAAAATCTGTCACAAAAGCTCCAAAATGGGAAATTGACTACACCATCGCGAATTTCTCAAAAATTTGAGCAATCTGTCATGTTTACTCGAGCTCGGTTTTGAGCGTGTATGCTCCAAAATAGTGTTTTCTCCAAGTGCCTCCTTCGCCCTTTGCATGCACTGGACACATCGTGCTTTAACAAAACTCTGTGAGCCCATTTTATAGCCCGAATGAGCCCTTAGGTGAGTTTTTGGGTGCCTCCATTGGTTTCCATGAGATTGGGGGTTCAAATCCCACCTCCCTTTGCCTTGCTAAGCTTTTTGGGTGAAATATTTTGTGCAATGTGTGGGGTTTATCCCACATCCGCCGTGTGAGGGAGTGTTGGCGGGTTTAAATGGGAAACAAGATCCCCACAATATTGTGGCTACAACCACATCTCCACATTTTGTTTGGCGCCACATAGGTGGCCGAGATGTGATTTCCTGGTTCACTCACGAGGCAAGTAGTGTTGTTTCGAGCATTGTTGGTTGTTGACTCGCCAAGATATAAGTTTGCCCCATCCACCGTGATATGAATGTTATTCGGCCAACGTGAATAAGGTTGAGATATATGGGCCGAGTTGGCATTATTGATACTGTGTGCCAATATACTTTTAATTGCCCAATAGGTAAGGCTCGGAATATATGGGATAAAGCCCAAACATTGTTAAGTGAAATGTGATCAACTCGGCCTGGTATGGCATTAATATAGGTCTCGGTGGGGATTTGACCACCCCATCAAGTCAGTGAAAGTAGTTCGCCTGAGCATAATGCAATTCCAGCAATACAAATAAATTTTCTTGAAGTAATAATATCCCACATTTGTAATATAAAAGGGATATATGGCAATACTGAAATAGGTGACAAAGGAACCCCTCGTACAAAAGAGTGTGCCAAACTCCGCACAGAGGACCCCAACCGTAAAAAAATAGTGGGGCCCAACATTTTTTAATCTGTTTTCGAAGACCGGAGAGTAAAAACAACTTTTACCCCCTTCTTTTAACCTTTTGCCATAGTGCCACGTGTTGATATGTCATTCTCTTGTTGTGACGTCTTTGACCCGTTTTCAACCCAACCTTTGACAGTGATAACTTTTACGTCTAGAATTTTTCTTGTAGTTTTGCATACCGTGGGAAAGGTATTAGAACACTCTACATTGTGGTCATGATTTAGGGAGGTTTAGGAAACTTTCCAACACCCGAAAATCCTCTAGATCACTCCTCCCAATTGGGAATGCTTTTTGTCCACAAAAAGTTGTTTATCAACCCACAAAACATGCTAACTCTTCCTGCATCAAACACATACATGAACCTAAAATAGCATTATAGGTTAATTAAATGCAAATAGTTGATTATCTAGTCACATAACCGATCAGATAATAACACCCAATTAAGCTAGTGTTCAATTGATATGTTGTAACCCTATTAACTCGCACGCAATCGTGAACCGTTAAATCCCTATAATGCCATCACAAACAATGACCACATAATAACACCCATTCTATTACGAAAAGCTAGTGTTCAAGTGTCACTTTGTGATAAGACTTAGTAAGTGCACCAAGTTGGTGGACAAAAAAGGGGTCATAAGTGGACGTCATATTGCAAAAAATAGTAAAATCTCAACTTGTAGGGATTATTAGCAATATGCACACTCAAAATTAGAAAAATTTATATAAATATGAATCGTAGCATCCGAATCTAGTTTCTAAAATACTATTTTTTTAAAAAAATGGACAAGTTTAGCTATATTAAACACTTAAAATTATATGACTTGGTTTTTGTTTTTGAAAAAACCTATAAGATTGTAGTTCGTTTGCTCGCGATTTGGATGACCAAATCTTGTTTTTTTTTCCTTTGGTGAAAAGTTAGATGTAGTTGTCTATCTTGGGATGGATTTTATTTTGTATTTTTAGAGCAATATTTTTTTATGATTTTTTCCATGAAAGTGGTCTAAAAAGATTTAGAAAACGAAGCGCTTTCCGTTTGCCCGCCATAACTATATCAAAAATTATCAAAATCAAATATATATATTTTTAACGTATATAAAATTTCTCCACACTTGAGATGGTATAAGTTTTATCACATTTTGATAAACGAAACAAAATTTGTAGTCTTAAACGTAGACATGAACATTCGTGGGAAAAAATGTCTTAAAGACCTATTGTTAGTAAAAATTATAAAATGATATTTATCTTATTCTATTAACTTTAAAATCAATATTTCTATGAAGCTAATAGTCTCCCCTACACAACGACACCGTTTTTTTTTTTTTTCAATTTTTAGCATGGTTCAAGTCTATGGAAGAGAAAATTTGAAGTTTTTGACCCTTTACACTTCACAATGACCTTTCATAGCTTTGGTCAAAACAAAGATTTCCCGAGCCTTAGGGCCGGATTTGATAATATAGATAAAACCGCGATGGCGGGTTTTTCAATAAGAACCGCGAGCATGGTTTATAAAGCGCGATTGCGGTTTATAAACCGCGATCGTGGTTTATAAAGCACGATCGCGGTTTATAAAGCACGATTGCAGTTCATAAATCATATTTATACGCATCCCAATGTTATAATTACCATGTGATTTTTACTGTTTGACTTTACCGTATGAATTACTGTGAAATTCTATTATTTTCTACACGTTTTTCTTATCACCAAGTAAAACATCATGGGAGACAAGAAACGAAATCAAAAAAGAAAGTCATTAAGTAAAAAAACTCCAAACAAATTAGAGGCAAACAAATTTCAAAATGTTGAGCGAATGTGGAATCTTTGTGAATCAAGAAGAGGTTCATCTTCAACCCCTACTATTGTAAGCAATGAGGAACCAGGTAATGTTTCTACTGTCAATGTTGAAGTTGAATTAAATACTCATGATGAAGATGTTTTTACTGTCAATGTTGAAGAAGAATTAAATACTCGTGATGTAGCAAATGTTGAAATTGAAGGAGACAATGAAAATGTGAATAAATAAATTCAAGTTGAAACTATAGACAAGAAAAATTTGACAAAAACACCTAGGATTTTCCGTAAGAAACCTAATTATTTTATTGAAATTGATGAAAACATTTTGAAACCAATGTGTGACAAACTTTCTGAACGGAAAATCAAAAGAAAAGCCATTGAAATTTGGGATAATCATTTTGAAATTTTAAATGATTCCCAAAGATGTCAGTTGTTGGTTAGTTTGATGAAATTGAATAAAATGAGACCTACATTAAACACTTTAGGATTGACAACATCTAATATACGTGGTCAAACCTCTACAATTGTTTAAAACCTTCATGATACATATCACACTGTTGGTGTCAAGAGATGCACTAGGAATAGTAATATTGTGCGTCATGTACTTGTTACTAGTGTTATAAGTGAATCAATAAAAAACAACGTTTGATTATGCAAACAAGTCGAATGTTGCAAGTTAATCGAAAAACTCTAATGAAAGTAATTGAAAGATGTAATATCCTTCAATCACTCAATAACACTCGATTTTTGGGCATTTTCTACTAGAGCACCGCGTAAGGAAAAATATAATATTGATGCTATAAGAGAAGTTATTCAATTTTGGCATGATAACACTAGAGTTTCACCTAATACAAGAGATGTTGTAAAACGGAGAGTTGGTTCTATTAATCGCGAACCACATCCAAAGCATTTCTTAGATATGACTCAAACTCAATTTTTTTGTAAGTTTGAACAAGAGCATCTGGAAATTAAAATTAGTCAACATTTTTTTGAAATGTTAAAACCATTCTATGTGAAAATCAACCATGCTCACACCACTTATTGTTGTAGGCAACATGTTGAATTTGTTATGCATTATGCTAAATTTTTATGTATTCGTTCTATTTTGCATTTTGAAACTATGTTATCGGAATGTGGTGTTCAAGTTCCACCAATATCTTCTAGGGATTTCATTCCTATGATATTTTGTGAAAAGAAGTTGGACATTTTTTTATTTTAAGGATTGTTTAGATGGAAATTGTGGTACATGTGGCGGATTACCTAAATTGGAAAGTTACATCCATGAGTAAATCAAGGTGCAATAGGAAATAATTTAGTTGAGTTTGATAAATATAAATCGGAGTTGCATACTAGTTGAAGATGGAAAAGAGTCTAAACGGTGTGAGCTAGTTACGTAACATGTCTGCTTTTTCAATTTATGAGAAAATTTAAGGATGAAATTGTTTATGAGTATGCTAGGCATACACACAGAGCTCGATGGTTAGATGAACAATTCAAGATATGCAAAGACACATTTCCTATTGGTACTATTATTTCAATGGTCGATTTTGTAGAGAATTACACATTACAACCACAAATGGAGGTTCAATCACAATATTACAACTCAGTACAAGTTGCCATTTTTGTGCATATAGCATTTATACATTCTCCTGATAGTACAATATAGAGAATGATCAATTTTTTTAAGAGAGTACCACTTTTATATTAGTGATGATTGTACTCATTCTACTGAATTTGTGCAAAGGTGTTTCTAGTTATTTTATGGAAACTTGTCTGATAGGGACATCCACTTCAAACAACATTATATATGGTCAAATAATTACACGTCTCAGTTTAAGAATGCACGAATGTTTTATTGGATGAGCAGGATGCATGTCAAGATGGGTGTGTAACATATTTGGAGTTTCACTGAGGTTGGACATGGAAAAGGAGAGCATGACGGTGCAGGGGCATGTGTGAAAAGAGCTCTTGCAAGAGAAGAGTTGAAGTAAAAAGATGGTGCTAAATTGAAAGATGTAAAGAGCATAGTGGAATGGTGTATTGACAACATGGCTCAAGGTTCTCACAAAATTTCTACGGTTCCCAGATATTTTTGGTTGATAGAGGAACAACAAATTGCTAACTCCGAGGATTGTATGAGACTCACTGGGTCCAATGATATGCACTCATTTTGTAGCTCAGATGCTACTTCGTGGACCACATGGACAAGAAAGTTGATATCTTTTTGTGTATTTTGTATTGAATTTATCAACTGCTTGAGTGTGATTCACAAGAATGGGTGGATGGATGGATTTGTCTAACTCCGCTTCCTAATTATCAACCTCCACAAGCATTACTACTTATTTCTATAGATGAAGTTGCAACATCCAAGGACTTTGATGAAATTTCGATTTTGGTGGGACAAGGTATTTATGGTTATTTACGCTTTTGTATTGAGTTATGTCCATCAAATTTTAATATGTACAATTTAAATTTGAGTTGAAACCTTTTTTTGTAGGACATGTGTTTGCAGCTTATTGCATGACATGAAGACAATGAAAAAGGAACATACTATTTCTTATGTCGTTGAATTGAGGAAAGAAAAAGTTGACTTCTCCTGTTATAGATGGCGAAGATATTGAGTACCCTATAGGGTCAGTGGTAGTTACTGGAACTTGGCTTCGACGGTATCCATTAAAAACTCCTCTATTTGGGTGTTTGAAGACTTTGAGACACACATGAAAATACTCTTATATTCACATCTAGTTCTAGTGACAAATATTCAGCTATATAGATATCGAGGAAGGCCTAATAACAAAATTCTTTGAAAGGTTCGAGAGTCAGATCATGAAGCAATCATGTCCTCTATTCAGAGTAGATCCGATCCTAATAGTTCATTGGAATGAATTTACAATGCTCATGTCTGGTATATATAATTTCTTTGGTATATATAAATTTGTTAGATAAATTTAAGTTTATATATTTTATTAAATTTGTGTATTTTGTATATATCTAGTATGGTTTTGATTTGAAACTTAAATTTCTTTGAGTAACACTTTTATATGCAGGTTAGTGGTGCCAGAAAAGCTTCCACCTTCACGTGGTTGGCATTGTTAGTAGAGAATTATAAATCCTTGAAGCTAAGAGAAGCTTTCATTGTTTTATAAGAAAAGAGAAGCAATTAACAATGATTTATGTACTTGTGGAGGGGTTCTTGGCTCCGGAGGAGGTAGCCCAAAAGGACCTGGAGCTTAGAGAACTGAAATGATGCCTCCCCAAGTGTTTACAAGACCATCCCTATGTGTGTGCACAATCGGTTCGGTGCCATGACCCACCATTTACAAAATATACTGTTTGACAAATTTTTACACTGCTGTCTCAAACTACACTATTAGGTGCATTTGCAAACAATAGGGTAGCTAGAGCACCAATTGGAGAAGGAAAAACTAAGACAGGCTATTGTAGAGGGTCCCTATACCAAGGTGTAGGATCAAATGAAACATCCTTAGGTGCCACAGTGCGCGTAGTCACCCATTGAAGTTAAACAATTTTTTGGTCTTAGGGCTCTTAAGGGACTATGCCCGAACGAGGTAGCTCGGAAGCAACGACGTTGTCACACACCAAAACAATGCCTCATCTAGCGTTCACCTAGCCACTCAGATGTTTTCACGTAGTCAATTTTGTGTCCATGACCGTCTGTTTACAAAATATACTTGTTTGATGACCTTACACTAGCTTAAACTACACTATTCGGCGCGTTTGCAAACAATAGGGCAGCGAGAGCACCGATTGGAGAAGGAAAAAAGAAGGCAGGCTATTATAGAGGGTCTCGCACCGAGGTGTAAGATGAAACAAGACATCCTTAGGTGCCACTTGGAGTGCGTGTAGTCACATGTCGAAGTTGAATAATTTTTTGGTCTCAAGGCTCTTAAGGGACTATGCTCAAACGAGGTAGCCCTTAAACAATGACGTTGTCACGCACCAAAATTACGCCTCATCTAGCGTTCACCCGGCCACCTAGGCGTGTGTCTCGTAGGTTCGATTTGGTGCCATGACCCACCGTTTATAAAATACATCGTTTGACATCTTTACACTGTCTCAAACTACACTATTCGGCGCTTTTGCAAACAATAGGGCAGCGAGAGCACCGATTGGAGAAGGAAAAATTGAGACAGATATTGTAGAGGGTCCCTACACCGAGGTGTAGGATCAAACAATATGTCCTTAGGTGCCACGGAGTCTACGTAGTTACTGTCAAATTTGAACGATTTTTTTGGTCTCGGGGATCTTAAGGGACTCGCCCGAACGAGGTAGCCCTAAGCAACGACATTGTTATGCACCAAACGACACCTCCTCTAGCATTCACCTGGCCACCTGGATGTGTCCGCGTAGTCGATTTGGTGCCATGACCCACTGTTTACAAAATATACTGTTTGACATCCTTACATTGTCTCAAACTACACTATTCGGTGCGTTTGCAAACAATAGGGTAGTGAGAGCACCAATTGGAGAAGGAAAAAACCGATATAGGATATTGTAGAGGGTCTCTATGCCAAGTTGTAGGATTGAATGAGATTTCCTTAGGTGTCATGGAGTGCGCGTAGTCACCCGTCGAAGTTGAACAATTTTTGGTCTCAGGGCTCTTGAGGGACTACGCCCGAACGAGGTAGCCTGGAAGCAACAACGTTTTCATGCACCAAACGACACCTCTTATAGCGTTCACCTAGCCACCCGGATGTGTCTACACATTCGGTTTAGTGCCACGACCCACCGTTTACAAAATATACCATTTGACAGCCTTACACTATCTCAAACTACACTATTCAATGCGTTTTACAAACAATAGGGCAGCGAGAGCACCGATTGGAGAAGGAAAAAACTGAGATAGGCTATTATAGAGGGTCCCTACGCCGAGGTGTAGGATTGAATGAGACATCCTTAGGTGCCACGGAGTGCACGTAGTCACCCGTCGAAGTTGAATGATTTTTGGTCTCAAGGCTCTTAAGGGACTACGCTGAACGAGGTAGCTGGAAGCAACAATGTTGTCATTTCTCAAACAATGCCTCCTCTAGAGGTTCACTTGGTCACCCTGGACATGTCCGCGTAGTTGGTTTGGTGCCACGACCCATCGTTTACAAAATATACCATTTGACATCCTTATACTGTCTCAAACTACACTATTCGGCGTGTTTACAAACAATAGGGCAATGAGAGCACCGATTGGAGAAGGAAAAAACCGAGATAGGCTATTGTAGAGGGTCCCTACGCCGAGGTGTAGGATCAAACGATACATCCTTAGGTCTTCTGAGAGTCTACGTAGTCACCCATCAAAGTTGAATAATTTTTGGTCTCAGGGCTCTTAAGGGACTCGCCCAAATGAGGTAGCCCGGAAGCAACGACGTTGTCACGCACCGAAACGATGCCTCCTCTAGTGTTCACCTAGCCACCCAGATGTGTCTACACAGTTTAGTGCCATGACCCACCGTTTACAAAATATACCATTTGACAAACCTTCTTTACATTGGCTCAAACTACATTATTCTTGCGCACTTGCAAACAATAGGGCAGCGAGAGCACTGATTAGAGAAGGAAGGAAAAATCAAGACAGACTATTTTAGAGGGTCCCTATCTTTGAGGTGTAGGGTCAAACAAGACATCCTTAGGTGCCATGAGTGCGTGTAGTCACCGTCAAAGTTGAACGTTGTTTTGGTCTCAGGGCTCTTAAGGGACTACACCCAAACGAGGTAGCACAGGCAAGCAACGATGTTGTCGCACACCAAAATGACACCTCCTCTAGCATTCAATCGGCCACCGGATGTGTCTACATAGTCGCTTTTGATGCCACGACCCACTGTTTACAAAATATACCATTTGACATCCTTACACTGTCTCAAACTACACTATTCGACACATTTGCAAACAATAGGGAAGCGAGAGCACCGATTAGAGATGGAAAAAAGCGAGAGACTATTGTAGAGGGTCCCTACGCCAAGGTGTAAGATCAAACGAGACATTCTTAGGTGCCACGGAGTTTGCGTAGTCACCCGTCGAAGTTGAACAATTTTTTGGTCTCAGGACTCTTAAGGGACTCCGCCCGAACGAGGTAGCCTGGAAGCAATGACGTTGTCATGCACCAAAACGATGCTTCCTCTAACATTCACCTAGCCACCCAATGTGTCTCGCACAATCGGATTGGTGCCACAACACACTGCTTCGTTTACACCATTTGACATCCTTACACTGTCTCAAACTACACTATTTGACGTGTTTGCAAACAATAGGGCAAAGAGAGTACCACTTGAGAAGGAAAAAAGCGAGACAAAGCTATTGTAGAGGGTCCCTACACCGAGGTGAAGGATCAAACGAGATGTCCTTAGGTGCCACGGAGTTTTCCTAGTCACCCATCAAAGTTAAATGATTTTTTGTCTCGCGGCTCTTAAGGGACTCCGTTCGAACGAGGTAGCTTGGAAGCAACGACGTTGTCATGCACTCGAAATGACGCCTCCTCTAGCGTTCACCTAGCCACCCGATGTTTCTAGCATGATCGATTCAAAGTCTACGACCCACCGTTTACAAAATATACCATTTGACATCCTTACACTGTCTCAAACTACACCGTTTGACACGTTTGCAAACAATATGGCAAAGAGACAAGCTTAACACTATTGACTCGGCGCTTCCGACAATGTCATCATTATGAAATTTTCTAACTCTATTGGTAGTACTCTCAGCCTTGCTATTGGCCATTGTTACTACATGAAAACAAAATAATTACCTCTTTTCGGCCAAGTGAAAGATTCTCAAGCCGAATTTGTAGACTTCCCTGACAAGAAAATCAAGATGGAAATACTTGTGGAAGACATGCTAGCTACGTATGGTATATTGTTGAGCCAAAGTTTCTATCACGATATTGGTGGGGATATAAAGATGGATTGGTCATACACCACCATACTCATCAATGGTAAAATGAATAATATCCTTCTGATAAATAAAATTAAATACATAGTTCAAAAACCAAATGACCCAAGGGAAGACATCATATTTCAAGCTTCAAGGTATGAAATATTTTTTCATGACTTAAGAGGGAAATGATAAGTTGCCCATGTTGATGGAGGAATACACATGCTTCCCTTAATTTTTTAATAATTGTACCATGTAATGTTGTACCATAGTAACGTTATATTCATATATGTTGCACCATAGTTTTTAAATTTTAAATCAAACATACATATAGAATTAATATACATAGAATATACATACATAGAAGGATATCATGTGCAATGAATTCAAATCAAACATAGAAGTAATATCATTATGAAAACCAACACATGGATATATAATGTATCAAACTAAGTGTGTTGAATGCACGTCTCTGAAAATATAAGTTCATAACATGTGTACATCTCGAACCAAGTGTGTCATACATATAGGACCACATGTGGTCGCATAAGGCTATATATATAATGTCCTATGAAGAATCATGAACTAGGACAGGTGACCCACCCATATATATATATATATATATATATATATATATATATATATATCTATGTACATCCACGTCCTATGAATCTAATCATGAAACATCTTCCCTCTCTTTGCCCTACTAGAAGTAGCATGTCCACAACTTGGGGATGTAGTGGAGGGAGATGCCACTACGGATTTCATCCATGTGGTCCTAGGCATCTCTAAGCGGGCTGTAACCTAGCATGCATATTCATAAACAACAAGTTCTTAACACCCATATTTTTAAAATACATTCAAAATCTATAAACTTAGAATTTAGTTAAAATACATGTGAAATCTTACCGCAATGTTATGACCCCTATCAATTTGTCATTGATGCATATGGGGACAACAATAGACTCATGAGAGGTAAGCTACATATAAATAATTAAATTTCAAATTAAATATTTCATGTACAAAATTTGATATTGTAGATTTAAGTAATAAGAAATAATTCCTAAATAAATTTAACAAATTTGAAAAATTGTACCTCAGTTAGTGGATCTGCAGATGCTATGGCAGTATCTACAATAACCTCCATAGTCTACATATATGGAGGAGTCTCTCTGGCAGTCATAAGCTATACAAAAAACATGTACAAATCAATATTAATCTACATGACTGCCACATAATAGAGCCAAAGCATAATCCACGTGAACTTTCACAATTAGAAATAAAGTGTAAAGAGAAACTAACCTGCGTAAAAGTCACGTGAAGCGTGCTAATAGCCTCAATTCCCAAAGAAGATGATGACCCGCCAGATCTTGCACATATAAAAGACAAACATATATTAATATGTACATGTACAAGTGAAATATTATAATAATAAAAGTGCATAATCAAATGAAATTTGAAATTTATGTACAACTTGAAACTTATGTTTGTAACATGCCCAAATGCATGATGCTAGTATGTCGACGACGGATGTTTCCTTCACCTCTTCTTGCTATTTAAAATAAAATAAAAAATTAGTTTTTACATGTATGTACATAACGTCTGATGAAATACATATATTAAAATATCAAACATGAATTAAATTATTGTATATATATATATTAAATATTTATTTGACATTTACTTTTGAAAGACCAAGATCCTTTGCACCGGTTCCAAAACATCTCGCCATCATCTCATTTAGAGAAAAAAATCATGTGATCCAAAGCAAATGATGTCTCGCCCATGATGTGCATACGGCACCACATGATCCACAGTGGTGTGGTGCGCTAGAACTGACACCTCCACCAACATCACCAGATGTAATCTGCTCATTATGATGGGTCAGAGTGTCAGTGAGCTCTCTCAATGCATGTAGTGTGTCAATCTTCACAACCTCCTTCAATGTAGGAGGGATAACTAAAGGTAGTGGGGGTTTTGGGGCATGGGGATCCTTGGTTGACCTACACGTGCACTAGGTCTACTTTGTGCAGAGCCACCACCTCACCCATAAAAATCAGAAAAGTCAAAATAATTTGGGACCTCATTAAGTACGAACTCGCAATATAATTTCTTCAAAAAATAGAGGGGAACCTCATTGTTGTTGCATGGTGGATAATCAAAAACCATCCACCATCGGTCCCAAAAATTGTTCTTGATTCATTCATCGTGGCACTAATGGATTGGGAACCGTTTGCAAGTAACTATGGGGGCATTGGTTCTTGGGTCAGTAAATAATGCACAAATGCGGTCTTTTTCCAAAAAAAAATCTTTTACGGTCGCATGGGATAATTTATTTGCATACCACTACCTACAATCACCTCTAAAGGTATTTCATTTGTCTATTTGGTTGGTTGCAGAGTCAACTTTGCCAATCAATCTTTATAATGTGTTAGCTAAAGTCATGCGGGATGGATTTGTGGCATGATTTTGTCTTATATTTTGAATAAGGTTCTCAATGGCAATTTTATTTTGTCAGATTTTTCCAACGATATCAGCTTGTGTTCCTGTTGGTTCCATGGGGACAGAAGGAGCCACAAGAGCGGATCTATGTTTGGAGGAGGGTTTTGCGGAATGTTTGGAGGGTTTTGAGGATTTTTGGAGGGTTTTGAGGATTGTTCGGAGGGTTTTAAGGAATATTTTGACAATTTGCGGGATTACGAGCTTTCCAGAGCAAGCCGTAAAACAAAAAAATGTATACATAAACAAAAATTGAAAAACCCATGAAAATCACAAAAAAACCTAAAATGCAAACAAATTGATCAAAATCGAGGGCTTACCTCTTTGTCTTGGCGGCATGGTTGAAACTATCGCGATCCACAAGTTCGAAGAGTAATTTTTAGGGGGTATTCAAAGCACGAGTGCCAAAGTTCTAGGAGAAATCGCGGTTGGAAAGGAAAAATGAGGAGTCACGGGTCTCATTATTTTTGTCTCGTGAGGACTGCAAGTGTGGTTTGAAAACTGTGATCACGCTTTTGGTTCGAAATCATCGAGCCTATAAAAACAATTCTTGTAAGTGTGGTTTAAAAATCGTGAGTGCGGTTTATAAACCACGCTCGCGGTACCTAAATTTCAAGTTTTTATGTCCACTTAATTGTCCACCATCCTGGTGCACTTACCCGATCCCGATTACAATTCCATAAAAATAGATCAATATACCAGACATCTAAATTGCCCACAATTAGGCTAGTGCCCACTGTCCATTTGAAACTATAACAACTGCAAATATTCACTATCCATAATAAATTAGACTATCAATGCCCAAAAATAGCTATAGTCAACAAACTAAATCCACGTGAATCTACCAATTCTATCCATACATACTTGAACTGTAAAAGGATAGGAAACAAACTATATGCTTACCCATATCGGTGAACTGCTTAACTGCTGCAAATGATCACCAGAAATACCTGCACACCAGTTTGTTAGTGCAAATAATGTACACACTAATTGTAACTACATAGAGTAGTCACAAATAAACACCCTAAAAATAAGGGTCATCATTTATGTGCAATTACCCTATATAGACACAATAAGTTTGTATATTACCTACAATATCAAACAGGTGTCACAGACTTGCACAATGACATTTAACAATAGGAACTTAAAAATGCATTCCAAAATTATACATTTTTTCACATGCCTCACCGAATCTGCATACATTGTTGCTAAAAATAGTAAATGGGTTTTTCAACCAAAAATGTTAGAATATGAATTTGAGTATGATGAACTCATTACTCAAATATTCTCGTATGACCACTTCCAAATTATTTTTCAAAGCTAAATATATACATAGGAACAAATCCTTTTATCAAACATCAGGAATCCATAAAATATAGCTCAAAAAAGTTTGCACGCTGTAAACAATCAACTGCTTTACAAACATAAAACTAAGGAAAATTTTATCAACCCTTTTAACAACATTTTCCTATTTATGTAGTTTTATGAAATATCCTTGTGGAATACCACTTAAAAATGCACAAAAATATTGAAAAATATGCAACAAAGTAAAATACTCGATTTTACAGTTTTTTACAATTGGGGCAATGAATTAAAGAAACTTAATATTTGCCAAAATGTCCACCCGAAATACTTGAAAATTTAAATAGAGCTTGATATTATTATAAAGGACATAAGGAAACTGTTTCTAGACTTTTACAGAGATTAAACTCTGCCGCTTTAAAATCACAGGTGTGCCTTACTGAGGCAATGGGGAAAACTACGAGAGGCTCATAACTCTCTAAATACCGAGCCAGAAATTAAGGGTCTTTGGAAATAACAATGACAGATATAGGAAATAGTATTTCCACCTTCAGATCTGGGAATGGCCAACTGGAAAACCCTCCAAATAAAGGTTGTACCTTCAGATCTGGAAACGACCGATTGGAGAAACCCCCAAATAGAGGCTACAAGTTGCCTCGCTTAGAACGGGTCGAGAAAAATGATGGAGGCACCTTCAATGTGTTGCCACACCCCCCAAAGAGTCGCGTGAATCGATATGGAGCCCCTCTGATTATCTTCCCCAAATGCCCCCAAAACTGGAAAACCCTCCACATACTGAGCTATAAGTTGCCATGCTTGGAATGGGGTCGAAAAATGATGGAGGTGCCTTGACGTGTGCCGCCACGCCCCCCCAAATGGTTGTCATGATTCTGGTCTCAAAGCCCACTGATTATCTTCCTCAAATGCCCCCAAAACCCTCAAGATCCTTCCTCTGAAACCTCTATTAATGTCTCTGTCACACGGCCCTGAAAGCGGCTCCAAAATGACAGACTAGGGTAGATCTCTCACTACCAAAGAATGCCTTGCTAGCTAGGGATGAGTCTCTCACTACCGAAGCTAGGGTCCCCTGTGGGATTTGACTCCTGAAGCTATAGAAGTGCAATATCAACAATTTGCATGAGAAGGGGTCAATAAAATGTATATCAAAAGTGTCTTTCCTTTCTCCCCAACTCCTTATATACTTCCCCGAGGCAAAAGAGCCCCAACCGACCCTATATGCATTTCCTTATATGGAGGGGCCAATAAAATAAAGTGACTTAAGTTACTTCTCCCCTTTAAGTCGCCATGGTCCAAAAGTGACCCTCAATGCAAAATTAGACCATTAGACCCACGTGGCCCCTTCCCAAAAGCTCCCGACGTCCACAGCCCCTAGGATATGACCACGACTTGGACTCGACCTGGCCCTTAGGCCTTTGGCACAGGAAAAGGGGACATTACACTTTGGCACATGAAAAGGGGACATTGCATTTTACTTCCTCATTACAAATTCGAGCTGCATGAGTTGGATTTAATTTTGTTGGTTTCCTAACAACTTTCCATTGTTGTATTGGATGAATTTTCTAAAATTTATTAACATCATGTCCTTTCCTATTACAATGGGTACAAAATTGTATGTCCTTGTTTTTAGGAAACTTACCCAAATTTTTCCTCTGTTTAGGAGAGGTAACCTTTTTTCCATTTCTCTCCTCATCAGGGTGAGATTGGTCTTTAGCACCTGCCTTATCATTTATAAAAGGCATTAACTTCTTTAACATAGTTTTCCTCTTCCAACAATATGTTGCAGAATGATTAGTACCTCCACAAAATGTGCAAGGAAAAACATATTTCTGTCTACCAAAGCTATATTGTTCAAATTGAAAGAGTGTTTTAGAAGTTTTAGGATTCAATTTCCCTTAGTGTTATTTTTAGTGTAAGTGGAAGGAGGTGGAATTTGATTACCTCTTTTACCTGTTTTCTTACACCTTTTATTATTCCTCTTGATGGCGGAATCCTGTAAATCTAGTGGCGTGGACTCTTTCATTGTTGGAAGCTTGTCTTCCTTTAGCCTTTGGAACTTTCTCCAATTTACATTTTCCCACTAGAATAACCCAAACCTGCAAACCGAGGTTGATCCTATACCTGTATTGGGTTAGCATCACCTTGGCCATTCTTACCAAGGCCTCTTCCATTAAATCCTATTTTAAACATTAGCTTAGACCCAATTCCCTTAGTATGTTTTTCAAATTCACCCAAAGGAATGTTTGAAACTAAGTGAGAGGAAGAATTAAAATGTGAAAAATTACAGAGAATTCTTCATTCATAGTTCCTACATCTGATTTGGAAGGAATTTCCTTCTTTTGTTCACCTTGTTGCATATTTGCCAAGAGGGTATCCTTGGTCTTTATTTCTTCCTGCAACTCTTTAACAAAAGCCATCAACTTCTTACTCTGTGTAAGCATCTCGTTGACATATTCCTCTTTCTTGGTTATAGAGGATTGTGGCTCGATTTTAACCGCTCAATCTCCTTTTCCAAGGAGTAAAACTTAGCTCCCAGGAAAGAGTTTTCTTCCTGGAGTGGGCGGTTAATGGCTTCAAGCTCATCCAATTGCTTCTGTTTGGACGACTTGCCCATGATTCCATGTTTCCTTCAAACAACCTGTAACTCCAAAACCACACACTGCAAAAAGAAGATTAACAAGCCCAAAATGTTTGTACAACTGAAAGCTGAAATCAATATTGAAACTGAAGCCAAATTTTCAAACACAATTATAAGTTAATCCGGAAATCTAATTGCTTTGATACCAAAACTTGATTCAAAAACGGGTGTTTAACTTCTTCACTTTTAATCGTTTCAAAGTATCTTCAATTTTAATCAACTTAAAAGGCCTTAATACTCCAAAATATTGATTAAAATTTGATTTAAGACTGATTTTAAAACTGAAATTAAATTTGCAATTTACTCAAAATTTCACCGTTTGATCAAAGCCCAAAATCATTATTTGCCGATTTACTTGATTTCTCTGAATTGTGCAATGCTTATTAATGGTTCATCCATATTCACATTATGAACTTAATTAATTACAAGAAATCAGAAATTAAAAATAAAAATTAGAAAACAACACTAGATTGTTTACGGGGTTTGGAATTCCTACTTCCTCGGGTTCATTGTGAACTGATCCATTAATAATGTTAAAAATGTAAATACAATAACCTTTACATTTAACCAATAATGAACCAAAACCTGAAAAAATGTGATATCATACCTTTAAAGGACTCTGACGTATCTCAAAGCACTTGCCCTTTACTTTCCCGACCCACTTATAGCTATGTCTCCCTTACGTTCTATGCCTTCATGTGAATTCAATAGTTAAAAAATCCATCACGAAGCTCCAAAATGGGAAACC
The DNA here is from genome assembly GCA_018340775.1 of Taxus wallichiana var. yunnanensis. Lineage (NCBI taxonomy): Eukaryota > Viridiplantae > Streptophyta > Pinopsida > Cupressales > Taxaceae > Taxus > Taxus wallichiana. The sequence continues at coordinate 555,462,777 of CM031244.1, read as the reverse complement.
GAATACACCATCGTGACCATCTTAAAATTTTGAGCAACTTTCATGTTTACTTCGAGCTCGGTTTTGAAATGTATGCTCCAAAATGGTGTTTTCTCCAAGTGCCTCCTTCGCCCCTTGTATGCGGACTCATCATCGTGCTTTAACAAAACTCGCAAGCCCATTTTATAGCTCGAATGAGCCCTTAGGAGAGTTTTTTGGGTGCCTCCGTTGGTCTCCATGAGGTCGAGGGTTCAAATCCCGCCTCCTCTACCTTGCCGAGCTTTTTGGGTAGAACATTTTGTGCAATGTGTGGGGTTTATCCCACATCCGTTGTGTGAGAGAGTCTTTGGTGGGTTTAAATGGGAAACATGATCCCCACAATATCGTGGTTGTGGCCACATCTCCATGTTTTTGGTACCACATAGGTGGCCGAGTTGTGATTGTCGGTTTGCTTCTTGTGTGGCGAGTAGTGTTGTTCCGAGCATTGTTGGTTGTTGACTCGCCAAGATATAAGTTTGCCCCATCATGTTGGAATATGAATATTATCCGCCAACGTGAATAAGGCCGAGATATATGGGTTGAGTTGGCATTATTGATAAATTGCGCTAATATAGTTTGAACTACCTAATAGGTAAGGCCGAATGTATGGGATAAATCGTGAACATTGTTAAATGAAATGTGATCAACTCGACCGTTGTGGCATTAATATAGGTCTTGGTGGGGATTTGACCACCCCACTGAGCTGGGAAAGTAGCTTTCCCAAGCACAATTCAATTCTGTAATACAAATTAATTGTCCTGCAAGTAATAATATCCCACATTTGCAATATAAAAGGGATATATGGCAATACGAATAGGCGGTAAAGGCACCCCTCCTATAAAAGAGTGTGCCGAACTTGGCTGAGGGCCCCCAGCTAGCAAATAGCGGGGCCCACCATTTTTAAAACCGTTTTTTGAAGATCGGAGGTAAAAACAACTTTTATCCATTTTTTAACCTTTTTCCATAGTGCCACATGTGTCGACGTGTCATTTTCCTGTTGACCGTCTTTGACCCGTTTTCAATCCAACCTTTGACCAACAATAACTTTTGCATTCGGACTCGCTTTGTAGTTCTCGCATACCGTCTAAAGGTCTCAAATGATATACAACATGGTCATGGTTTAGGAAGGTTTAGGAAAATTTACAACACTGAAAATCCTCCATATCATATAATATTCTATGGTGCAATTAAACTCCTAAAGAGCCAATTTCCTAACCCTTGTGGATGACTTCTAAAGAAGTGATCCAAGAGGTTGAAAGGAAGAGAAGGGATTGGATTCTCTACTCATGTTAACTCTAATTTTGATCTTGTCCATCATTTTCTTGATAAAATGGAATATTTTCCTCTTTAATTAGGGTTCGTTGTTGTGGGTGCCACTAATTACAAAGCCCCCTAGTTATAGGAGTTGCATCCAATCTAGCCTTGGTATCTTTGATTAGAATAGGTTCATGTAAAGATCTCATAAAATGCTAGGTAGAGTACCCATCCACCTGTCAAATGATTGAAGGTAATTCCTAGTGCAACTCCATCTTTGAGTTTTGTCACTTGTTTTTAATCCAACAACCTACTATACTAAAAGTGTATCCTTTATATATACAATCCAAATATCATCTTCCAATATACAAAAGGATTATTAGAACCATATGTAGATTTAACAAAATATTAGTGAGACATAGGGATTGTTAAGTCCCTCATTTTTATTGAACACTATAATAACGTTTCTCACATACAACACATTTGCAAAATGTCTCTTTAAGTTGAAAGATTTCCTAGTGTAAATTGGCAAAGAGAAGGAATAATGTGGATTGTTGCTTGTTGATCAAGTTTCCCAAATAGATCACATGGTGTGTGATTGTTTTATAAGTTTTACCTCATTGACTATTTCCTATAATGTTGGAGATAATTATGCATAGGTGTCTTAGTAAACTTGGAGCATATAATAGGACAAAAGCAACATAACCTATCGAGAGGATACCATACTCTTGGAATTGTGGTCCTTCATATGAAAATTAAGCAACCAAACACACACATATGTTGCATTTAATTTTAATTATTACACTATATGCAAAACAACGACGAAAAAGTTTGATTTATTCACTTGTCATATTTTTTTATCTTTTACGTATAATAGCTTTTTGTCTATCGCAAATGTTTTGAACAAAAGAAAAAGGGAATTTGACTTGTCATTACTTGTATTGTTTCCTCTCTTGCATCAAAGGTATTTACACTAGTCTATTCTTGCATATTTGGTTCAACTATGACATTTTTCCAGTTGAATATTGTTTAAATCATTGGAACTTTCTCGATTCATTGAACTTTAGATATTGTTTAAAGCATTAGTGTTGGAACATTTTCAAGTTCTTTAAAACATTGGTATTTTGATACATCTTTTATATATTTGTGTTGTAAACTATAGTTAATTTTCCTTTTCCTTTCCCCATCAAAAAATGCCTTTGAGAAAAATGAACTACCACGTCAAAACTTCTCGATTTGTGCCCTTGTAGACGTAGAGGATTATAGGCCCACCAAGCACACTTTTGAATCCATTGACAATGTATTGAATTTGTTTCATCTTTGCTTTAGATCCCGCATTAAAAAAATGGGGATTACTTGTTTGATACCTTTGTTAGTTTGCTACATTTTCAATACACCTCTATTGAACTAAGGGTCAGTATGGTCAAACACTTTTAAACTTTGTTGGGTAAATAAAACATGGACACATTGACATCTTTCCAATTAAAACTAGATCTTAAGACTCTCTACATTTTGCATGGGATTCATGATTCTCAAACATATTTGCAGCGAATGAAATATTTTACAATTCACAACTATTTAACACACAATGTCTTTCTAGGTGTCTTAACATAACAATATAATTCACAACTATTTAACACACAATGTCTTTCTAGGTGTCTTAACATAACAATATAATTCACAACTATTTAACACACAATGTCTTTCTAGGTGTCTTAACATAACAATATGGGTCTAATTAGTGACTAGGGCTAACAATTATAATTGATTTGACAAACACTCGTACACTCTCTTTTCACGATTCAAACCCCTTGTGTGACCATCATGAGACATTATCTTGGAAAAAACCTTAACTATATTATACCAACCACTCATGGCTATCTCACATATTTTCCCACGCTTATTGCATCTTATTGGGTTGACACTTTTAATCAACTTTGTGAATTTGGTCTCTCGAGATTTGTAACATACAATAGTGCCTGTGACGGTAGTTTTTAGTTCCGTTTGTCAGTTTCTCTCTGATGAATTTGACATTCAGTGCCTCCACCACAATCCTACTAAGTTTTTGCAGTTCATACCTTCGTGGAGAAAAAAATAACAGAATTTCTCCAAAACTGGCTTCATGAGTATTCAATACAGAACATTCCATGCATAAAAATCGGGGGAATTGTAGTGAACATGGCTATGTCCCGTCAATAAGACATAATAGAAGTGGAAGAATGGCTGTGTGTCCTTCTTAATGTCAAAATTCAATTGTGGCATCGATAACCATCTCAACTTTTTAAATCTATTCCACTCAGACAATGCCTTTGTTTATATGTTTTCCATTGGATGAGGGACATTTCCACTATGAGGCCTTCGCTGATAATACCGCCTGGAAAGCTATGCCATCCTCTATAAATATAAATGACATAACTTAATTGTCTTATTTCCGTAAAAGCCTTCATCGCCTTTATTATTTAATTTGATTTTCCTGAGATCTATAGTCGAGAAACGCACACAGTGAAAAAAAAACAAGCGTGCAAATCAATAATTCTCTTAATCAACAAAAAGAAAACTTTCAAATAAAAATCCATCAAAGATCACAAACCAATACAAAACATTAACATTCTTATTATCTCTTCGTAGCTTAAAAGCCACAATACATGAGCAAACACAATGCAAAACAAAATCAAATCATTGCGTATATCACTTTCACTGTCAGATAAAAGACATGCCAATTCATTCATGTTAAATTCGTAAGCAACCCCATTTCATATTTAACATGACACATTTCAACGAGACTACAAAAAGACATGTGAGATTGACATCGTGTGAAACCATGCCTCACTACAAAAGAATTTGTTGACCTTGTTCAAGAAGCTTGCTAAATGAAACCTTCCCAAAGTCGCATCTCCTCACCACATCAAAATGGATCTTTTACATTTGTTTGTTGTAATTCTCTCCGATATTGAAGAAAGGATAATTTCTTTGCACCTTGCATTTGTGAAAATTAGGTATCATTCCCACAAATGACCCTAGTTCACCTTGAAGGGGGTAGTTATAAATGTTCCAAAAATGTTGACATTATTCAACAACCATTTCCATGCTACATAGAGGATATGAAAATAATTGCTATTGTCTTGAAATGATTATTTGAATGTTATCAAAATTTTGATCACAAAATTGTCAAAAAAGACAATTAAATAATTAAAAATGAGAAAATTTTGAAAAGTATTACTTTGCATGGTTCATTGGACTCCTTGCGATCGTCTTATTTTTGTGATCGTTTCGGTCTTCGTTTCGTGATTTTCGGGCAAGAACTCTTCCCGCCAGGCTATAAAACGTATTAAAATACATTAAAATAATTAATTAATATTTAATTAATTAATTGCTCCTTGTCTGATTAAATTAATCACTTAAGGAGTATTTAATTAAATAAATATAAATTAAGATTCATCCGACAAGTTTTGGTGCTTAGGGAAGTTAGCTTTTGTTTCAATATGGATCCACTTTCCTGGCAACTTCCTTCAAATTTCCCGCACGCTGGTTTTTCTCTCGCCAATTGCAAAATCATGGATTGGCAAACGGGCATAAAATTCCCCAATTTCCCACATGGGGAAATTAGGCGGGGATTACTCCCATTTTGCCATTCCATTGGCATTGCCTTACTTTTCCCATTTCCCCTAGCACTTAAGCCACTACCCGGGATGTGAGGAAGTTGAATTAATCCTCGTAACTTCCTCCATCAAACCCGGTAGAAAAAGTCAGGGAAGCTTCTTTTTCTTCAGAAAGATATAATATTTTGTTTGACATTATGCAAAAGAAATACATGCGCATTGGTTGAAGGAAAAGGACAGCAAATTCTTTTGAATGTTAAAGGAAATTTCAAAGCCTAAGAGAGAGAAGAACTCAGGAAAGCTGAAGCAGTCTTTAAATAAAGAAAGAAAATAGAAACAGTCTTCCATGAACAAGAACACACGCACTTTTCTTGCTATACATCATGTTGCAGCGTTTGATGGAGCCTTGATCAAGCATTCGAGCATGTGCCGAAGTTTAGGAAGCATATCTTGCATAATGCGCGGGCGCAGGAAGCAAACATGAACAAAGCAGAGGAAAGAGCTTTCCACGCGCCAGGAAGAGAAGGCGCCAGAACACCAGAAGCTTTCCGTGCATGCAAAGGATGAGAACGCAGACAAGCATTCGTGGTTTAAGGCAAAGTTTTAAGAAGCACTGCAGTGCGCGCGTGGGTTTAGGAACCATACAGAACAAAGCGCCCAAAGAATAAAACTCCACGCGCCTAAAGATAAAACTCCACGCGCCCAGGAGGACAGGACGCACACAGTCTGGGGAATGTTGAATGTTATTCATCTTGTTCAATATTAGCACTATCACGGCGCACTGCTTAAGAAACTTGCTCCTGAAAGCTACAGGCAATCCTACAATAATGCAAACAATGGCTTATCAAAGGCGACCCATGTGAGAACATCATCGATTGATCCTGCGCCCAGACTATCAAAACCAAGTTTGCATTGCTAACTTTTAAAGACGTAAATAAAATAAAATAAAAACGCGACCCAACTGAACCGTGGGCAAGTATGTTTGAAAAAATGAATTGTTTTTGCGACTTGTTATATTCTGCATTTTCATCGGCCTTCAGAAAGAATGCGTAATATTGCGATGGATTGGAGTCATGCTATTCAAGGCTTCATAAAAAATTCCCCGAATCAGGAGATGAAGGTTATTACGGTGCAGAATGAAACGATTCATATTGCTCAGCATTTTATTTTTATTTTTCCCCCTGGAAATGAATTGAATGTGAAGGCCGACTCTGAAAATACCTGGTTGGCCGTTTCGTGTACTACATCCTTGTTACTTGTAAATGATCTCTTTAAGAAACTCTAAAGGGCAATAGGCAATATTTATACCCGTCCATTATGTACATCCAATCAGGCAATAAAAAGTATTCTTTTACCAGGTTCAGAGAAACTTGTTTGCAGAATCCACTGCCGAAATACCGAGGGACAGCAAAGCAAGAATCAGTCTTATGGGTGTCTCTCGACATGCCGAGGTCTTGAACCTGGGTCATCATCATGGCAGCATTAGGTCTTTATTGGTAATGGCATTTTCTCATCGTTTGAAAGGGACAATTGTGCTTATTATGGCAAAGCCAAAACATTCTTACTACAAGTGTTATATAATAAGGAAGAACCATGAGCATTGTGGTAAAACCATTCTTTTCAATGCATGAGCTCGTAATCAAGCTAGGAGTGATATGATTGAAGGCTCATTTGTGAGTTGAGTCGTCTAAACACCTAAGTGAAGAAGGAGCACATCTCGAGAATTTCTCATTCCAGTCATCATTCGTCTTTGCATGATTGCCCTAATTCTTCAGGCCTAATCAACAACACAACACTATAATTCAAAGCATTGGTTCATGCGCAAGCACCTGTAATCTATATCACACAATTTCTAGAGGTGGAACTCGTTGATGAAGTACCTCAAAATATACCAGCCCAACTTGTGGAAGTAGTCACAACTTCTCAACCAAAAGTTGATGATCCGGTTCTTTCACTGCCTGCATTTGAAGAATCATCACAAATGGAGAAAATGGCGACAACATCTTTCTCACAACAAGAAGATCCAGTTTCAGCAACACCCAAAGGTGATCCCCTTCAGCGTGATGAAGATCAATTCCCAATGAACACGAGAACCATGTACAACGAGGTACTTGGAGAGGTTCCCACCTGGCAACATGATATCCTGATGAATTGAAAGAGGGTCATCAAGCCAATAGTGATAAACTTGGAAGCGATTAAATGTTAGAATCCATCATTCCAAAAAGACCAAATACTACGCTTGTGTGTCAACGAATTCATAAATCACTTCGATGATTTTTCAACACCACTCGTTCACAATGGGGAAAAGGAGATGGATTTCCAAGACTCTGAAGTCTCACGAATTCTGCTCGGGAGATCAACACTTTGGGATGGTGACAAAGAAAAAGGACATAACTCAAGGCAGTGAATCGCAATTTTGGCTATCAAGATCTTCCTAATGGCGAAAGACCGAAGTGCGGATTCGATAAACTAAGGTGGCGTAACGACTACGGTCTCGTGACAAATGAATAATTCACCATGGAAAGGTACTTTGAGCATGTGGAGAATTGTGAATATGAATACGAATGAAGACAAATCTTCTCACACCAGGATATTGCTCAGATAGAGGGGTGGATGAATTGCTCAAGTTTCAACTCAAAGCACTCTTTTCATTTGGAGGATCAGCAGAGCACCCAATGAGTTCATTCCCGTACGATCGGGATAGGCGGACTCTTGGCCCAATGGATAAGGCACTCGATCTTAGGTGTCTTGATCTAGGTGGCACATTCTTTGACCAGGATGTCTACGTGTGCATACAAGTCATTTAAGTGGGGTCCACATGTACCCATTTCTTTTATTTATGTATTTTTCCTTAAATGACCTTTTAACTTAAGTGGTTTCTATTTTTAGTCACTTTTTAAAAGTTGGTTAGAAAAAGTCAAAGGTCACTTAAGTGCCTTATTTAATGATCATATTAAACCCTAACTACTTTGTAACCAACTTTTGGGTTATAAAAGGAAGTGAGGGGCTCATTTGTAAGGGTGACTTTGAGAGAGGAGAAGAAGATACTTTTGTGCAAGCTTTGTTTTCAGAAGAAACTTTGTGTTCTTTGTGAAAAACATTTTGGAGTTAATGGAATAAGAACTTTGTGTCTCATTCATTGTCTCTGGTAACATTTGGTGTTCTTATGTTCATTAGATGTTAGGTGTTTAAATCTTGCATGCAAATATTATCTTTGATCTTATTGTCAACATTAGTAATCAGTTGTTCTAGTTCACAATGATCAAGCTCTGACTATCTACTTGCTCATGTGTGTTCCCTTTTGCATGTTCTTGTTTGGCTAACTCAAACTCCGTTTTATTTGTGTTGGTTATTCATCTTTTCTCTTCATGCAATATTAGGCTCTCATTTTTACCTAACTTTGCATGTTCTTTCACATTTATTCCATTCATTTCATTCCATTTCCTTCATTCACTTTTCTTCCAATGTTCCAAAACACCCCCACATACAATTTTGAATGTACAGATGTAAATCTGTTTTGGCTTTCAATAAAGGCACCTCACCTTCATTGAGGAGGGACTTCGCTCCCACACTGTTGCATGTCATTTGCATGCGTGCAAATCCATATGCTACAACAATGCAAAAATCCTCACAAGTCAAGAAATGTGTGCATGTAGACACAAAATCACGCACTTAACACTATTATTATACTTTGCTTAAGTATGTTGTTTTATATATGGATCTTGCGTAAGGAAAGTATTCACTGATGACCCATCCCATTGTCCATTCATTGGCCTTCATTGCTTTTTGTCTTGCACATTCATCACTCATACACACAGTTTTGGTCGCCCATGGGATTCATCACATGCTTATCACTCATTTGTTGTCACATGTCTTGGACAATAATGCCTGGGGTTGGACGGAGCACCAGACGCCCTGTCCATCCTGGGTGCCCTTGTCCTCTTTGTGTTTGATCTTATTTTTGACATTTGAGGTGGTCTTTTCAGTTTTCCCTCTCATCTCTCGAGGTACTAGTTGACATGTCGAGTCATTAGTGTTGAAATTCGAACAAGAGATCCCTATATAAACACAACATACATACCATTATATGGGCAAACTATTCTTATCAAGGGCTAGCTATCTACATAGAGCAAGGGACTTGCATTTGGGCTATTACTCTGCATACACATTGCATAAGAAGGGGAGTTCATTCTATTCCATCCACCATTTTGCATTTTTATCTAGTTATTGCCCCTATCTTGGCATCATCAAGGGCAACCTAGGAGCACTATTGCACACACAAACACACATAACTACATTGGGTTTGAGATGTAGTGCAACACTTAGCTGTAAGACCACCATTGTGGCATATGAGGATAGTTCGACCCCTTCATTTGCATCTTTCTTTTTAGGTTTGATGCTTTATGTGGGGTTTTATAGGCGATTCTTCATTGCAAGTTTACGACGACATCAATGAACCAAGTGTGATACTCACATGACCAAAGGTGAATAATTACGAAGACCTAATGACCATATCATGATCAAATTCCGACCTTTTAAGCGTAGACTAGGGCACCCATATTGCAGATAGAATGCCCTGGCACCCCCATCCTACTCCAGTGCCCCAATTTGGCTAGATCTACTCCACTACAATATTTTGAGGTTCATTGTGACACTCTGTTTAGTTGCTCCATTATATTGCTCACCCTGAGACCATGACGTAAGTCAAATTTAGGTAAGTACCTTATCCTTCTTATTTCCTTTCATTTATAAAAATCAAATAAATTGTATAGCACTTATATTTCATTTAAGACATTTATGTACATTTAGATTCATATATAAAATTCATATTTTATTGAATCACTGCACTAACATCACTACAAGATCTCTACAAGAATTATTCACAACATCATTGTATCACATAAAATATAAAATTAAAACATGATTGAGATCATTTGCTTCACTCGACTTCTAATAGTGGTAAAAACAACCATGAACAAGATGTACAGGGTCATCTCAAAAGCTCTTATTCTAGTGAAGACAATGGCGTTGCCATTTCTTGTAACACACTCATTCATGGCTTAATAAATCCTACAACTATTCATGCTATGAAAGACATGTTAATACAAATATATCCCTTGAGGGCTTCAAGCCACTTAACATCTTCCAAGACAATATTTTTGAGCAAATAAACTTTCCCTCATTGTTTTTCAGGGGATCCTCAAAACACAATCACTACGAGAATAATGTCATATCAAAAAATAGCCCAAAAATGATTGAATTGATAGAAGGTTTGTTTATAACATAATCAATATTTTATTTAAGGCGAGTAAAATACTTATTAATTGCGTTCATTGTTGCATTCGTGTCGGGATAAAAAAATGACAACTAAAAGGTGGAACCTTGAGTGCAAAGAATGTCAAATATAAGGCCAACATAGAAAAAATTATAAAATTTGATATCGGTTACATTTATTTCAAGGAAAATTGAATTTCTCCTAACTATTTACAACAAACTAGAAAAAAGTGATTCACTCGACACCCACTACTTTTTTTCCATGTTTTCTAGTGTAGAACATTGTTGGTTACCTCTTACTATAGCCTTTATAAAGCTATAAAAATATTAGCAAAGTGCCCTTCATGTGGGTAGACTTCGACCTCCTAATTTCCACGATGACAACTTTTAAGTAAAAATGACCTCGATCGTTTGCATTCATTATTACAAACACAAATTAAATGTGCTAAAATAACTACTTTGTCAAGATTTTTTTTTTTTTTTTTTTTTTCGTAGTATGACTACTTTTGGATCGTTGAATTCCAAAACCGAGGAAATGCCCATAACCATTCGTGATTAACTAAAATTTGAATTATATATGTTAATCTAAGTAGTACAACAATGAAGTAACGATATAACTTGAAGTATAAATGCTAACTAATTTATTTGATATTTTAAATGAAATGAAATAATTGAAATAGGAGGGAATAAGTACTAACATGGAAGGGACTTACCTCACCGTGATCTAGAATCTGGAATGGATGATGAACAAGCATGATAGAGTATGACATCACACTCTCGTGAAGTTGCATCATATGCAGATTTGGCCGGTGGGGCACCCGTAGGAGGATTAGGGAACTTGTGGGCGCTCCGGTCTATAGTATGGGCACCACGGTCTCTGAACAACTCTGAACTTAAGTCCGGAAGGGTCATTAGATCTTCGCAATGACTCACCTTTTGTCGCATGGATGACGCCGTAAACCTACAATAAAGAATCACCTGCGAAACCCCATACAAAGCATCAAACCCATAAAAAAGATGCATATAAAGGGGTCAAAATATCCTTAGTGGCCATGATGGTGGACTTACAACTAAGTGTTGCACTACATCTTAGACCCAATGTAGTTATGTGTGCTTATGTGTGTAATAGTGTGCCTAAGGTGCCCCAGTGCTAATGACGTAGAGATAACGAGCAATAACTAGATAGAATAACGCAAAATGGTGGATGGAATAAAATAGAATTCCCTTTCCTATGCAGTGTGTGTGATGCAAATAGTGCCCAAATGCAGTCCCTTGCCTTAGTAGATAGCTATCCCTTAGTAGAAATAGTTTGCCCATAAGATAGTAGGTATGTTGTGTTTATATAGGGATCTCTTGCTCAAATTTTGACACTAATGACCCAACATGCCGACTAGTACCTAGGGGAATGGGAGGGAAAACCATAAAGACCAACCTCAAAACTCTAAATGAGACCCAAATGCAACCGGGACTAGGGCACCTAAAAATAAGGATTGGGCGCCCATGGGTGCCCTAATCCCTCCCTAGGTGCCCTAGTCAAAGACTAGAGACAACAACTAAGTAATTAACGATAACTTGAGACTCCCTGAGAGATGACTAGAACTGTGTAAATAACTAACGATTGTGCAAGACAATCAATGAAAATGACTAACTAAAATGACGACAGGACTAGGGGATGGGTCATTAGTGAATACTTTTCTTACATAAGATCCATATATAAAACAACAAACTTGGCAAAGATAATTTTAATAGTAAGTGCGTGATTTTGTGACTACATTTTCACCCACTTTATGTTGGTGAGCGAAGATCTCGGTAACATAAAGTAGATAAATATGTGTACCTGAGAGAAGTTCGAGAAGCCCATACTACAATAGAATGCGTAGATGTGGTAGTAAAAGCATGCAGAAAGAACCATGTAGCGTGCCAAACCATGGATCAACGTGTTGATCTATGTAACATAGCGAGAAACGTAATGTTGTGATGAAGTGAGCTAATATGCGAGTGATGATTGTAATACTAGATGATTGATGATTTTGAATGTTGTTGAGCTGATAAAATACAACTTAAGTATGAAAGCGTGGAAGGATTGGGCGCACGGACATAGGACACACATGAGGGCATAGTAGTATAGCAAAACAGAGCGCGCTTGGGAACAAATTGAAATCGGGACTTAGTCGCTTTTGTAGGTTGGGGATAATTTTGGACATGGAGTGAAGAACACGTCTTCTAGGAGACTTGAAGACCACGTAAAGGCTATTTTGGATAAGCGGAAGAACAAGCACCATGTATAGCTTTGAAGCTATTAATAGGATTAAACAACAATTATTCTAGTAGATAATCTATTATTAGTGAGCTTGCATGCTTTTGTATTCTCATGTAAGGGCACATGGCTATTATTAACATGTAGCCTATTTTTGAAGGTGCATGGGTGGTGAAGGTCCCCACCCTTATAAATATGTATTGATTTGCAAGGTTTAGAGGACCGATTTTTGTAGAGTTATGCTCTTTGGTTTGTTAGCATGCATGACTATGGTGACATTGTTATGCATGTAAGCTTCGTGTTTTGTAGTATTTAATATAATGGGACTTATTGGTTGGATATTGGTGTTGGATGTAACTAAGCATGGATCTTGTATGGTAAATCTGATTATAGTAATTGTTTAAGTATTCTTTACATGGTTAAGATCTAGATCTGGTTTATGCACTGTGGTTTAATTGATTATCTCATTATGGATCTGAAATATACATTCAATCATGCTAACATCTTGAACAAGCTTCTCTAAAGAGGGACCTAGTACCCTTGTGCGCTTTGGGTGAGCACTTAGTTCAGGCTTGAGTGATGTGTCAGCGCACCTTGGGTTGTTGGTGGTAAAATCTAGGCTACATTTTGGTTCCGTTGTTGGGACCTCTTTTTCAGTTGTTTGGTCGCGGATGTTGCATGATGAAGATGTACCGGTTGACCTTGGCCAAGTATTGAAGAGGAGTTAGACGATTTGGAGGAAGAGTATGCTCTCGATTTAAGCACTGACCTAAATTTAATGCACGCGCATGGGTTGAATAAAACCTGTATGACGAGATGTATGAGACTTTCTTTGCCATATTTCCTATAGAGCTATACGAGTGGGTCAGTTGTTTACATGTCTAAGAGGAATTGAGGTTTCACACATTGTTTTGGGCGCAAGAAGAATTCCATGCCTTGTATGACACAAATTTGATGTGGACGTGCACTATGGATCATTGGTTTGTGGGTGTTCTAAATAGCGATATTTTGGAGTACACGCTTTCTACTTACTATTGTCTAGAGGTTGCTGAGTTTCGCTTTATGTGTGAACCCGAGGATCATATTTGCACGTTATTCCTTTGGCAATTAAGATCTTGATTGTGACCTTGGCTTTGGAAGAGAAACCTATGGCTAGTTAAACCCCACCACACGTGGGGCAAGAGTAGGTGTGTGAAGGATGGTGGATCTAGCGGTAGAGAGACAGAGAGAAGAAAGGTGACTTAAGTTTAATGAAGCGTGCGAGAGGGACTTGGAGAAGCAACGAGAGATCATGGAAAGAATGGTGTTGCAGAGGGAGATGGCTCATGAAGGATTTAGAGCTCATGTAGAGGACGTGGAGCTAGAACATCTAAAACTCCCCATTTTGGAAAATATAGCGAGATAAGCCTCTTGATTTCGGATGAAGGCACGTTTGAAGAAAGATTGAGAGCCGTGGGTGCGCATCTGATCCTACCTGGTGACCTAGCCCTTGCGCTTGGTTTCCCATTCTACAACAAGAAAAACAAATAAATAGGCTAGTGTGGGTAGTAGAGTTGCGGTAGATAGAGTTAATTTGTAGTCAAGTTCAAGAGTTAATCAGGTAGCTTATTCATCTATGGCGGTGCAATCATCGTTTATGTTATTTAGAGGACCGGTTGGAGGTATCTTTTCTAATGCGTCATCGGCGCAGTAACTTGGGCACATAGAACATTGGTATAATGTCTAGAAGTAGCACAACTTCACAAAATGTGGGTGTTTAGTTTAGCACAACTATGGGAGCATAAGGTAGTGCATCCTCTGGTCCATTTCCTACTTCAGGAGGAGGATCAGGAGGCTCAAGTGGCTCAGGCGTTAGCGGGTTTGGTGGCTCGGAGGCAGAGGGAATACAGTACTTGATCTGGTGGGCACGGTCTGCACCAACCCCAGAATATTTATATGGAGATGTCTCTTCATCTTCTAGAATATAGAGGGATAGAAGATGCAGCTGAGCATGTGCATATGTGTGAAATACTATGACGCATGAAGGGGATTACATCTCCAGAGTGTAAGGCAAGCCAATTTACAACTACATTACAAGGGCACATGCATAGTTGGTGCAAAAATTTTGACCATGACCGGACTTGTAGATTATACTTTGCACCGCAGATGCTTTCTTGAAAGAGTTTTATATCCTTGAATTTGAGCAGAAGAGCATCAACGTGTTGAAAGACATTAAGAAGGGAACTACTGAGAGTGTTCAAGAGTATGATGCATGGTTCAAAACCCTTCTATCAAAGTTATATTATGATATACACCCAAGTCAACATGCTCAATGGTTCATTGGAGGACTTATCATGCCTTTTAGAAGGGTGCTTTCACACAAAACTTATATAGATCCACATGAGGCACTTGAAGCAACTCGTGCATTGAGGTGGTTAGGAGTGTAGACATAGGAGTGAGCCCATTTTTAGAGGCCCAGATTGCAGCTATGGCTAAATAGTTAGAGAAATTATCAGCTAACTCGACGCATGAGATGCGTAGCGAGAATTTGGTGCACAAATTGTGAAGTAGAAGGGCATACTAAGGATAGTTGTCCTCGAAATTTGGTGCGTGTCATTTTGTTGGACTATGAGATTTGTCACTTGGATCATGATTCAAGTAGGTTCCCATTGTTGCAACACGTGATAAGGAAGAATGTGTCCTGTTACTGCAAGATTTGTAGGTCTACCACTCATGATACTGAAAATTACAGGTTGATTGATTAGATTCATGATGCCATTGATATTGGCATATGAAAGACCGACATTGCAAATAACTCTAAGGAGAAAGGTGAGCATCATGACCATGAACATAATGAAGGGTGCTTTGATGGAGGTTGTTGTAGAGGCCAAGGTTACCTAGGAGGATTCAAAGGCCGAGGTCGTGGCGATCAAAAAAGTGATTTCCTCGTGGAACATGTTACACATGTGAATCCTCTAATCATTACATGTGTGAATGCCCTTAGAACATTGTTTGTTCTTTTTGCAGAAAGAACCATAACCATGAAGAGTTTCCGTACCTTTATGAGCACTTGAGTAAAAATCACAAGTAGGACAAGGGCACATGAATGGTTAGGGTACAACGTGCCGTAGAAGATCGAGTGGATGTTGAAGTTAGCTCCCCGATCCCGAGTTGGTACTTGTGAATATCACTACACACGCGAGGATGTGCGCACTGGGAAGTTCCAAAGTAGAAGTCTGTTATTAAAAAGGATGAGGTATTACATGCAAAGTATCCAGACCCTATGCATCAGAAGGAGGTTTATCAAGAGACCATGGAGGTGATTAGGAATTTATAGGGTGAGATACAATGTTTGAAAGAACAGTTGTAGAAGTTAGAACAAAAGAAGGCAGCTGAGCTCCATCAGATAGATGTTGATGATCTAAAGGAGGTTTACAAGATGTTGCGATAAGAGAACATTATTCCTTTATTAGGGAACTGGTTAAAGGGAAACAATCCGCATGCTAGGATTGAACATGAAAGGTAGATTTTGCATGCTAACCTCCCTCCTCATAGCTTGGATTATGATAAGGAGATTACTCTGAATGTTTTTGTGGATGGTTGGCTTTTGAGTAACATTCTGATTGATACAGGCACAAAAGTGAATGTACTCACGTTGGATGTGTGGATTCAGATGGGGAGACCACTATTACAACCATCTTCAAATGTGTTGTTTATGGCAAATAGGACTAAGGCCATGCCAATTAGAGTTTTAAAGGATGTGTTTATTACTATACAAGGGGCAAATTTTACTGGGATTTTGAGGTCTTGATGCTTGTAGAAGCAAATAATTTTCAAGAACTACTTGGGCGCCCTTGGTGTTATACAAATAATGATGATCTCGCACTTCAACAAAGGGTATATAAATTTTGAGAACAAGGAGGAGCGCGTGATAATCCCTTTGATAGATGGAAAAGCTGCACCATATGTAGAGCCCTTAAGTGAAGAAGATTTGAACCAAATTTATGTGCACACCATTAGAGATCCAGAAGTGCTTGAGCCATAAAAGGAAGGAGTTCTCTAGTGGGATGATGCACAGTCCATGAGCGATACAACAAGTGTTGCATGTGACAACTAGGCACATGACACTTATGAAATGGTTGGGCATGAAGTGAGAAGTGTATCTACGTGCATAAGTAGGCTGCATTGTGTTAGACACTTGGGAAACAACCAGGTACCAAGGTATACTGGTGAGGAGAATCCTGAGGTATTCCTGCTTATTATGGAGGTTCAGTGTGAATGTCTGGTGGAAAGAAGGAATATGCTAGTTTATACTCTACGTGCAGGTGCAAGAAAGGGTGTGCTGCGCCGGGGTTAGGCGGGTCAAGGGGTTGCACATGCATGCATTTAAATGAGCGCGTGGGTGTTGAGAAGGGTGCGTATGTGTTTTGGGCGCACATATGCCATGGGCACATGAGCGTTGGGGGGAAAAATCACCCTTAGAAGAATTTAGGGAATTATTCAGAAGAATGTAGGGGTGAGTAGGCTAATGTTAGATGATGTTAGATAGAAGAAAGTATAATGAGTGTGTTATGTGATCTTGCGATGCAATTGCCTACCTTATAGACTCAAGAACGACATGGTAGGTTAGCTACCTTTGAGGTGACCTTCTCTCGACATGAGAGAATATTTTTGAGATTACTTTGGACGTGACTAGGCTTGCGTATGTGGTGTAGATGCCACATATTACACTTGATCATAGCCTTCTCACAGCCTTGGTTGAGAGGTGGCATAGTGAGAGTCAGTGCTTCAGATTACCCACTAGTGAGATGATCATTACTCTTGAGGACATCTCGGAGGATAGTCGCAGTACTTGATCTAGGGGCGATTGATAGAGTATGATGGGGATACTACCCATATCACAAATTGTTTGATTGAGCTATTTGGTGTAGATGAGATACCACAAGAGGGGATGAAAATGTGGTTGCGAGTTGTGCTTCGTAGATCTAAGAGATTGTCCCGTGTGACAGTGTATCTTATGGCTCTTGTCAGCGGCATCCTGTGCCGCCCGACAAGAGTGGTGCTTCATTTCCACTTTGGGCTTGATTGGGGTTATCCATGGCTTGATCAGAGGAGAGTGATATTGTTGGAGCTAGTGTTTGCTTGCTCACTTATACTAGGATCTACATCTTATTACTCACTTTGCGATCGATTATTGTGGGGCCAACTACACTATTATAGACATGGGCATGGGACCATGTTTCCATTGGTCACCCTATAAGAGCATTATGAGATCGAGCTCCCAATGAACCGATGTAGCCTAGAATTTGCAAGATAAAACCCTAGTCGCATTGGCACATCACTCAGCCTAGACTGAGCGCTCACCAAGCGCGCAGGTACCAGTCCCTCTTTAAGGTTGTTGTAACAGGATGACACATAATGAAGAAAGAACCATAAATTATTATGACTAATCCATCATTCCACAACTCATGTTACCCATAGATCTATGAAAGAATGAGCTTAAACAATAATCATGATTAAACACTAACATGCACGACTCAATTACACAGAATGAAACTTAGATTCAACCAATATCCTCCATCTATTAATAAGTATAATATCCTCCATCTATTAATAAGTATAGAAGCTCCTTACAAGATCACAATTCATCTTAAGGCACATATGAATCTGATGCACATATTCAAAATCATACATACATGTCTATATATCTCGATACATCATACATATCTCTCTCTTATTATGCACCTAATCATCATATATAGGGTGGGGACTTTCCCTTCACCGCTTAACTACTCCAGAAATAGGTCGCATGCTATTAATAGCCACACGTCATTTACAATTATAGCCACACATGCAAGTGCACTATCTATAGTCCTCTTACAGATAACTGAAGTGTTCATTCTATTCTTAGCTTTCCTCCATGCATAGATGTTTGAACTGCCCTTCTAGATATAAATAATGCTTGGCGCGCACTTCTCTGCATCGTTGATGTGTTCCGCACGCCATCTTCCAAAAATAGATCCTCATGCCCAAAATCGGCTAAGTCCTAAAATCCAAACCTACCTTCCACGCCTTCAATCCTGGCCTTCTATCCCACACAAACTCCTTGTGTGATCTTTTCCAAGTATTCTTTGATCAACATTACCCCACACTAATCTCATTGTCATCTCGACAATGGTTATCTCCAAATTTTAAATGAAAGAATAAGAATGAAGAATGTTGACAAATAAAGAATTTATATGAGGTTATTCAAGTAACCTCCTCAGTATCAGTTTGCAGTATCAGCTCTGGATACTCTTCCTTTATTGCAGCCTCCAAATCCTGTCATTCAGTGAGTGCTTGTTCCGCTTTCTCTGGGATGTCCACAACTATGGACTCCAACTCATCCTACTCAATTTCCCTTTCTCATTCTGCAGAACCAACACAACACTGGACATGGATGTCATCCTCCCTTCCAAAAGGTCCATCTTTTGTGTAATCAGTTTGCCAAGCTCTTCCAACCAAATCTTATGCGGCTCTTGTGTTGTTGCTAGGGCCTCGTGCTTTTGTTTAACCATTTCCAACCTCTCTGGCGCGCCCAAGGTCTCATCTTTCATGGCCCTCTAGACCTCATTGCTCTCTTCCAAGGTCTTAATGTTGATGAGCACCTCTGGAGTTGTGCATATATTCAAATCTTGATCTAATTTCTTCAAGACTTCTTGTAATGCCTGCAACAACCCTTCATACGATGTGATTTTCCTCATCACCGATGATTTTTCCCATTCAAAATCCTTCTCTGATTATTCTAGTGCTTGTACATGCAGAGTTTCATCTTCTAGCACCAAGTCCACCAACTTCCCCACATAGTGTATCACTGAAGGAAATGTTTGTGGTACCTTGGACTCCAAGTGTGGCCTAGCTCTGATCACATTGTCCCCCGATATCCTCTCGCCACGCTTATGAATACTT
The DNA here is from genome assembly GCA_018340775.1 of Taxus wallichiana var. yunnanensis. Taxonomy (NCBI): domain Eukaryota; kingdom Viridiplantae; phylum Streptophyta; class Pinopsida; order Cupressales; family Taxaceae; genus Taxus; species Taxus wallichiana. Next base: position 555,443,448 of record CM031244.1, on the reverse strand, counting down.
CATTATTTTTCTATGTGAATTCCCTTTCCATACGTTATGCACAATATCTCTGCGTCCTTCGTCTTCACTCTTTGTGCAAAGGTGCTTTGATTGTGGCAGATTTATCCATGTTCCTTCTAGCCACCTCTGTTTGAAACCTTTACCAACAGCATTCTTGACCTACTCGTCTAACATGACAATAGGATGTACTTGTCATGTGTCTAGCCTGGGGTGCCTTCTTTAATCACCTTGACACACATGACTCTTCGCATACATTGAAATCAGGCTCGTCTATGTGGGTGTGCATCGACTAGGATAGTTGCTTTCGTGTTCACACGGTCACCATATCTTCATCCATCAACTCCCAGCCAAATAGATCCTTCTATGCTATTGTGCTCTGGAAGTGGGCGCAGAAATATTTCCTATGTCCTCTGCATACCCCATGGCTGGTGGAATGTGCTCTCCACTCACCCTTCTAGACCTCTACTGCTTAGGAACTCTAGCTTCCAAATTTGGAGCTTACGTCTCCATGTCCTGTGTATCTTCTCCTGCAGCCATTTCCTCTGGTCTTTTCTCTTCTTCATCCTTCTCCTTTGATGCCTCATCCTTTTCTTCTGTGTTCTCTGGGGTGTAGGAGATGTAGGCGTGCTCTCCTTAGATTCTTCCACCTCCTCACTCAACTTCAACTTCCTCCTTCTTGGTGCGGTTGCTTCTTATGCGGGAAAGTCGGGGTGATCTGCACACAAAGGTTGGGGTAACACCTTAGGTCCTTGTTCTCCTAAATACCCTTTTAAACCTGTGCTCCCCTTGGACCACATTCAAGTCCTCTTCCTCCCACTCTTGTTGCTAAGGTGGTGTAATGACGCGCCTCGGCTTATCTCGACTTGTAGGATGTTTCCTACCCCTATGCTCCAAGCCGCCACTATCCTCGCGCTCTTCCTCCTCATCCTACACTTCGATTTTCTCTGAGGGCTTAGGTGCTGGGACATTCTCCATTGTATGCTTCCCTTTTGGTGGTGTGGGAAGTGCGAACTCACCTTCCACATATTTGTTGTTCTCCATCTTTGGCTTCAACTAGAGATACACCAAATACCGCCTCCATATCTCCATTACATGCCAAACTCATTGGCTTGATGTTTAGCACTTTAGAAATGATTCTCTCTGTAAGCACTCCTGCTAGGGTATACATACTTCTTCTGCAGTGTATGGTAGTCGTAGTCTACCTTGTCTGCATTGAAGTTTAATCTGCATGTGTTGGTAAACCTATGAACAAACTCCTAAAAATACCTTGCAGTGAAAGCATAAGGTAACTTGCACTAAGGGCTCCAAGTTCCATCCTTCATTAGAAAGCACACAATGTAGAAGTGTTGGTATACAAAAAACTGAACTTGCTTTCCTACCACTACTGGTAGGTCCTTTAGTATGCGCCATTATTCTCCAAATTTCATCCGAGCCTATCATACCACTTCTTTGCCATTTGTTTCACCTCATCTGTCATAGTCCCCTTGCATAGATATTTGCTTTGAATATTTCAGCTATGGACCTTTTCTCCATGGGGTATTCCCATATTTTCTCCTTTGGTCTCATCTGTACTCCAATTTCCATGAAGACCAGTGATAGGAGAACAACCTTAAAGCTGATCTTCCCTCATGTGTGTGCTTCCTTGACTATTTTCTCTGCAATATAGTGGCAATGTTGTATATGTCCCTTCCGACATCTTCCATGCCACATGACAACCACATGGTGTTTACCTGCGACCACCGCTCCTGATCATTTAACTTGGTAACCAAGTGTGCTGCAGCTTGTACAACTGGACAATTCTTGAATTTTTCGATGTCCATTCCATGTGGACCCTTCAGGTATCCCAACTCCTATTTGGTCTTCAAAATTGTGGCTTTTTCTGTGAGGTCACTTTTTATATCTTCTCCTGTGGCCTTCAGACCTGTCACTGATGAAACAAGTGCAGATGAAATTCTAACTCTGCATCCTGCAAAGTAGAAGTAGTCTTCATGAACCCTGCTCATGAGCCACTGGTACAAGGGCTCATATTTCCTGAAGTATGGCAGCTCATACAACTGATATACCCTAGATTTTCTTCAAGAGATTTTCACCCGCATCATCATATACCGACATGTCATCTGTCGTGCGTTTGTTGGTTCTAACCATGAGTAAGGAGTCGAGCTCCTTTTTGTTCTCGATGTTCTGTGATTATATTCACTCACCTTACTTTTTCTAATGGGTGAATCCCATTCTTGGCCAATAATAACCCCTTCTGGGTATTGCATCTCCGAAAAATGACTTTTGGGTGCCATCTCTTCTTCCTCAACGACCACCTTCTTCTTTTCTTTTGCTACTGTAGAGATGCCTTCTTTGGTGCCATTTTTACCTTGCCAATGTCTCCTCTTCACTCCTGCAACTATGCGAATCAAACCCTAGCTCGATCCAACTCTGCCCTAGGTGGAAACCTTGTAACCTAACTCTTTTCTGTCTCCTTGCTTTGCTCAAACCCTTCACCACCGGGACGCAAGATTCTTAAAGCACATATCTGGTTGTCATGCTTGATTTCACACCCTTCACACCTTAAATTGATCACTCGGCTCTTTCGCACTTGGCTCTTCTCTCAAATATTCTTAGTTGCAATGGTAAAAATGAATCCACATCCCTTCCTTATATAATTTTTTCAAATTTTGATGCATTTATTGCTCCTCACCTACCAAATATCCCTTCATTCATTGACCAAATTTGTTCATTCCGCGCGGTACATCTCTGCGCCTAGCTATAACCTTCTAGCATGCCTTCCTACCTTCTGGTCACAAACTTCTCTTTAGCACGCACTCCTACGCCCGAGTACCTCATAGCTATCATGGCCTCCGCTTACCTCACGTTATATTGTTCCTTCATCCATCTTCATCCTTGGTCACCTTTTGAGAAGTAATCCCTTTAAAGCACACATGTAGCAGACTTATTTCTTTCACCTTTCAAGTCCCTCAGTCCTTTTCTTGGATAACGACAACCACCCCACACTAAAGGTATGTGCAATCCTCTACACATAAACATTCTTCATACAAGTAGCTTCACCGTGCGCAAGCGCGCTTATTACACAAATAACAACTAAATTGACAAAGCATAGCGATAATAAAGGAAATACATTAAAGAAATACCGAATTGAAAACCTAGACTAAATGGAAACACTGCCTTATTACAAACACCAAGAAGACTTATTTATAGTAGGGCTTCAGCCTACTCCCGTTAAAGTAACTGGTAGCCGTGTTCCATCAAGTGCTTCTAATTGACATGTACTTGATTCAAGTATAGAAGTTATAACATATGACCCCAACCAGTGTACTTTGAGCTTTCCTGGATGGCGCAAGAACTTTGAGTCATAAAGAAGAACCATTTGTCCAATCTCAAACTTTTTATCTCTTATGTTTCTGTCATGCCATGCTTTTTGCCTGGCTTTTTCCTACTTCTGACTCCATCATGTTATGGCTCGGCGCTCATCTAGTTGAATCATCTTTTCAATCCATTCTTCTAAAGCTCTGTTCATCAACTAGACCTCCAACACGTGCAATGCGCAAAGAAGGTAACATAAATTCTATAGGAAGAATAGCTTCCACGCCAAACACCAATTGAAATGGTGTGGCTTTGTTCAATCTCTTGTAAGTTGTTCTATATGCCCAAAGCACAACTGACACCTTGTCATCCCAATCCTTTCTTCCAACATCACATATTTTTGTCAAAGTCTGGCCCAAAATTTTGTTGAAAGCCTTAGTAGTTCCATTTGCCTGAGGATGGTAAGGTGTAGTTTTGTGGTGTGCAACCATAAACTCATCTAATAGGATCTTGATTGTCTCATTCAAAAAGTGTGTACCTCTATCACTTGTCAAGATTAGAGGACATCCATATCGTGTAAGAACATTCTCCCATAGAAACCTAGTTGCTGTAGCTGCCGTACAATCTTTGGTAGGTGCTTTGCCCACCACTACGTGAGATAATCTGCTTCAAGGAATGACATAGTGCAATCCAAATCCTACGCGTGCGTGGTGAAATAGGTCCTACAAAGTCAATGGCCCATTTCTCAAATGGTTCAAAGACTAGTAATTGGTCTCAAAGGCATCTCATCTCTTTGCCCTGGTTTTCCTGTGCACCGACAATGATCACACACCTTACAAAAATCTTTACAGTCTTTATACAATGTCTCCCACCATAATCCATGATCATCCGTGCCACACATAATGTCCTCTTACAATTCAAATTGCTTCTTTTGAATGATTTCATTCACTTCATCTTCTAACTTGCCATACCTATTCGTAGAAACACAACAATGTTCTTTTCTAATGAGTTCATTCCTTGCGCAGCTGCACCTATTCGTATAAACACAACATGTCTTCGAGTTCATTGCAACTTATAATCATGCATCCGCATTGTTTCTTTAATCATCTCGCCTCTTCTCTTGTATTGATTCTAGATAAATGGTCTGGTCCAGAGTTGATTTTCCTTGGTTTCACCACAACCGTGAAATAAAATTCTTGAAACAAAGAACACCCATCTACATATGCGCCCTGTAAAATAGGTTTATTGTCCAAGTACTTCAATGCCATGTGATCTATATAAAACACAAATGGTGTTGCTAACAGTCTTCGTCAAAATTGTATAAGGCATAAATCATGGAAAAAGCTTCGCTCTATAGTTGTATAATTCCGTCCGGCAGAGTCACTTCTTACTAGCAAAAAACATATTGGATGATCAATAATACCTTCACCAGGTTGAGCTAACACAACGCCAATGGCCATACCAGAAGCGTCCACATGTACATGAAATGGTTTATCCCATGATGGAAAGCACAAAATGGGTGCGGTAGTAAGTCTCTCTTTTAATATCTCAAATGCGCGTTGCTGCAGTTCTTCCCAATAAAATGTACCTTTCCCCTTCAGTAATTCTTCCAAGGGTGCTGCAATTCTGGCATACCCTTTTATAAATTTTCTGTAATATCCTGTATGACCTAAAAATCCACGCACCTCACTTTGACTAGTAGGCACTTCCAGGCCTAAAATGACTGCAACCTTGGTGAATCAACTAACAAACCTTCCTTGTAGATGATATGTCCTAACAGTATCCCAAATGGCATAGCAAATATGCACTTCTTGATATTCAAAGAGATACTCAATTGTTTGCATCGTTCAAACATTAAGCGTAGATTGTCACAATGGTCTTTCACAAGCCCATATACTTTGTCTAGTCATCTAGGTAAACTTGTAAGAAGTTGTGAATAAAATCTTTGAATGCCTGAACAAATATTCACGAGAATACAACATGCATGTTCTTCAATCCAAAAGGCATCACAATATAGGCAAAACTGCCCCATTCATTTGTAAATGTTGTCTTTTCTTGATCCTCCTGAGCTATCTAAACTTGATGATACCTAGAAAATCTGTTTGTGAAAGAATATATTTCACGCCTTGGAACTCCTTCCAAAGATTTTCTCGGTGAAAGCGTAGGGAAAGGATCATGTGACGCATCAACATTCACTCCTTGTAGTCCACACATATCCTAATCCGCCCGTCCTTTTGATCGATCACCATTGGGCTAACCCATTCTGACTCATTAAGGGGCTTGATAATTCCTAAATTCAACATTTTATCAATTTCCTCTTTTACCTTTTCACGTTAGGATTCATCCTATAAGGTCTCTTCCTAACCGGCCGTGCACCTTCCTTAAGTTTGATCTTCATTTCCCAAGTGACTCATGTATGCTTTTCGGTTCATGATATCCTCTAGAAATAAGTCTTGATAATCTCCGAGTAATTCAATGATCTTTGCTACCTTCGAGTCGACTAGTAGTCTCCAATTATGGCCTCCTTAGGCTCAAAGATCCGAACCGATATTCACCTTCATTGTCTTCATGGGTTCATGGTAGGCACACATATCCTTATCTCAGACTGTCCCAAGACCTCGCGCACCCCATGTGAATGCTCAATATCCAAGTTCTCAACTTCCTCATCATCCACGATGTAGACCATCTTTCCTTTCTCTTTCTCAAGGCAAGCATGCTCAAGTAGCTTGGGGTCTATTTTTGTGTTGCATTCAAAACATTCTCCAAACTCTGTCTCTCCAAATAATTCTTGAATATGCTCTTCTGCTTTTGCACTATCTCCCATAGTTAAGCGCTTGACAAATTTTAATGCCTCTGCTACAGGAGGTTGAGTTGAGAAGTAATCAAATTTTGAATCATACTGCAGATCAATTTTTGCCGCTTCCCCATATCTCTATGTAGTTTTGCATATACATACCAACTACGTGCACATCCTTGGAGTGTGGAATAAAATTTATGCACCCGAGTGATGGTGGTAATGCATCTTGTCTGCTTGTCCGAGTCTCTCACAACTGCTTGCTGAATGTGATGTTGAACAGGTTGATTACCATGATAAGTACAAATTTGCATAGGTGCATTGTTCCTTATAAACCTAGTAGATAAAGCTATTCCAATCTCTTCCCAGTTTATAAGATTATCTCTGTGGATTGCCCACTAATATTGCTGTCCCACGTAGTGTATATACTAGCATCTCTCTCCTTGTAATTAGATCTACCCACTTGCATTTCCATTGCCTTCAGAAAGGCATGTAGAGCTTCTGTCCCTGTATACCATGGTACTGTACTTCCTATCTCATCGTATTGAATGAAATCTATTCGTGCGCGCAACCACACTTTTCACCTCGCACCCGACTAATTCATATGTACCATGAGCCCAATTGTCACAAGCAATACTCATAGTGTCACTAATAGAATGAGAATCCTCCCACTATAGAATGCCTTCTTTTGATGGCTTGTTGACCTCTGGGTCCTGAATAGTGCGCACATAAACTCTGTTTAAGTCCTCCTCACTGAGAGGCTCAACATAGGGTGTAGACTTCCCATCTGTCAATGGAATCACAACCCTCTCCTCCTTGTTTTCAAAGCTGATATATCCCTTATTGAATCTCAAGTCAGCATTATTTGCATAACACCGAGGGCGTCCAAGTAGGGTTGGAAAATTGTTTTCTTCGCAAGTGCTAATACCTCAAAATCCCAGGTGAACTTGGCCCTCAGTATAGTTATAGATGTGTCATTCAACACTCTTATGGGGGTGGCCTTAGTCTGGTTCACCATGAACAACACATTAGATGATGGCTGTAATGGAGGCCTCCCCATTTGTACCCAAGCATCTAATGTCAGCACATTTACTTCCACACCTGTATCGATCAATATGTTGCTCAACAGCCACCCATCCACAACAACATTCAAAGTAATTTCCTTGTCATAATCAATGCTATCAGGGGGAAGATTTGCATGCAAAATCTATCGTCCGGTCTCAAGACTTGCACGTGGAGTGTTCCCTTTCAACCAACTTCCCAATAGTGGAATAATGTTCTCTTGGCGCAACATCTTACACACCTCCCGCAGATCATCGATATCAGTTTGGACTATCTTTGATGCTTTCTTTTGTTCCTTTAGGTACTTGTATCTCACCCTAAAGATTCCTTAGCACTTCCATGGTATCCTGGTAAACTTCTTTCTGATGAGCAGGATCTAGATACCTCACATGTAAAAATTCCTCCTTGGTAATCATAGGCTTCTGATGCAATGCCTCTTGCACGTGCGCAGCTTCAGCGCATGTAGTGATATTTACTGTCAATGCTTCTAGTCCTTCGGTTATTTTGGGCATCTATTGGTCTTCTACGGTGGCTACTGGATTCTAACCATCTCGACACCTTTGTTTTCTTGCTTATGTTGTTTACTCAGATGCTCATATAAGTCTCAGGCACTCTTCATAGCTATGGTTCTTCCCACAGAAAGAACATGCATTATTCGAGGGCATTCGTGCCTATAGTGATCAGGGGATCCACACGTATAACATGTTCCATGAGGGAAATATCCTCTTCCTCTACCACAACCTCATCCTCCATATCCACCATGATATCCACGTCCTCTTCCACGACCTCCTTCAAAACACCCCTCATTCCTGTCATAGTGTGTTTGGTTATGATCCCGATCTTGGTGCTCATTCCTACCCTTAGAATTAATCACAGACTTGTCCATGTCATACTCCAATGTCTATAGCATCATGGATCTGACCAATCAACCAACAATCCTTAGTATCATGGGTCGTGGACCTATAAATCTTGCAAAAGCAAGATACATTCTTCCTTATCGCACACTGTAACAAAGGACAAGTTGGCTAACATCATGATTCCAATGGAAAATTTCAGGTCTAATAATAGTGAACGTACAAATATGCGAGGACAACTATCCTTGGTGTGACCTTCCACTTCATGATCTCAGTACACCAAATTCTTGAGCGCATTTCATGGGCTGAATGTACCGATAACTTTTCTAACTGCTTTGCCATAGCTGCAATCTGTGCCTCTAGAAATGGACCAACGCCAGTGTCAATGCTCCCAACTACCTTAGTGTATAAAGCTCAAGTTTCTAGTGCTTTGTGTGGATTTGTGTATGTCTTATGTGACAACGCCCTCCTAAAAGGTGTAATCAATCCTCCAACGAACCACTGTGCATGCTGACTAGTGTGTATATCATAAGACAACTTGGATAGAAGTGTTTTAAAACGAGCATCATACTTACGTACACTTTCAGTAGTGCCTTGCTTGATATCTTTAAGTGCACTTATACTCTTATGCTCAAACTCAAGAATATAAAAATCTTTAAAGAAAGCATCCTCAAAGTCTTTGCATAATCCACGCAAGTTTGATTAGGGTCAAATTTCCTATACCAGCTGTGCGCGCGCCCTTGTAATGTAGTAGCGAATTGACTTGCCTTTTGCTCAACAGCTGTAATCCCTTTAGTGTGCCACAAAATTTCACACATATGCACATGTTCGACAACATCCTCTATACCTCTATACTCCGGAGACGAAGGGACATCTCCATATAGATATTTTGTGGTTGCTGCACGGACCTTGACCACCTGATCCAGAACCCCCTGGGTTTCCTCTACCTCCAAAACCACCAAATCCACCGGAACTAGAACCACCTATACCTCCTGATCCTCCACCTGTAGCTGGAGTAGGACCTATAGATATACTCCCCTGTCTTTATGACAATAGTACTATCTACTCAACCCCTATAGTCGTGAGGTAGCTCCACTTCCTAAGGCGAATCTAATATTCTCGTGCGCTCACATTCTCGCGCGGATGACGCACCCAAGAATGCTCCTCCATATAACATTGAAGTTGTTTGTCCTGCCATTGATGTACTTGATCCCTGACTTACTCCTACTCTCCTACTTCCCAAGTTAGCTTGCTTTGATTACTTGTTGTACTAGATACTGAAAAACCAAGCGCAAAGGCTAGGTCACCAGGTGGATTAAGATGCGCGCCACGGCCCAAGTAGTCTCTGTGGCGTACTTCCATGTGAGGCCGAGAAGGGATCTCTATCATGATTTCCAAGATGGGGGAGTTCCTGCTGCTCTGGCTCCACGTCTTCTACGTGAGTCGTAAACCCTTCCCGAGCCAACTCTCTCCTCAACGCCATACTTTCTACAACGGAACGCTGCTTCTCTATTTCCCTCTCACGCGCCTCATTATACTTAAGCCACCTTTCCTCTCTCTACTTTTCTGCTGCTAGGTCTGCCATCTTAATACCAAACCTGTTCTTGGCTTCACACTTGGCAAAGTTTAGTTAGCCATCGATTTACTCTCTAGGTTCAAAGTTACCATCAAGATCTTGATCGCCAGTGGAATACCGTGTAAATACGTTCCTCTTGGATACCTCAAAAATTGAAATTCAGCAACCTCTGGGCAAGAGTATGTCAAAATTGAGTATTCCAGAATATAACTATTTAGAACACCATGAAACCACGTGTCCACCACACGAGTCCAAATCAGATTAGCATCATATAGAGCCTGAAATTCTTCCTGTGTACAAACAAGTGCACGATATCTCCAATTCTGCTGAGATGCATAAGCAGTAAGCCACTTGTATAGTTCTACTGGAAAGATAACAAAGAAGCTCTCATATAAGCTATCATACAGGTTCTATTCGACCCAAGTACGTGCGTTAAACTCAAATCCACTGCTGAACCGTCATGCATATTCTTCCTCTAGATCGTGTATCCATTCCTCAATACTTGCTAAAGTTAACCGGTATGTCTTCATCATGAATCATCCTGAAAAAAAAATGAAAAAGGTCTCGTGCAACGGAACCAATGATGCAACCTAGAATTTGCAAGATAACACCCTAGTCGCACTGACACATCACTCAGCCTAGACTGAGCGCTCACCCAAAGCACACAAAGGTACCAGGTCCCTCTTTAGGGTTGTTGTAATAGGATGACACATAATGAAGAAAGAACCATAAAGAATCATGACTAATCCATCATTCTACAACGCATGCTACCCATAGATCTATGAAAGAACGAGCTTAAACAATAATCATGATTAAACACTAACATGCACTACTCAATTACATAGAATGACACTTAGATTCAACCAATATCCTCCATCTATTAATAAGTATAGAAGCTCCTTACAGTACTGTCAATTCATCTTAAGGCGCATATGAATCTGATACACATATTCAGAATCATACATACATGTCTATATCCCTCTGATACATCATACAGATCTCTCTTTTACTATGCACCTAACCATCATATATATAGGGTGGGGACTTGCCCTTCACCACTTAACTACTCTAGAAATAGGTCACATGCTATTAATAGCCACACACCGTTTACAATTATAGCCACACATGCAAGTGCGCTATCTATAGTCCTCTTATAGATAACTGAAGTGTTCATTCTATTCTTAGCTTGCCTCCATGCATAGATGTTTGAACTACTCTTCTAGATATAGATAATGCTTGGCACGCACTTCTCTGCATCGTTGATGTGTTCCGCACGCCATCTTCCAAAAATAGATCGTCATGCCCAAAATCGGCTAAGTCCTAAAATCACCTGCCTTCCGCGCCTTCAATCTTGGTCTTCTATCCTGTGCGGACTCCTTGTGTGATCTTTTCCAAGTATTCTTTGATCAACATGAACCTTCGGTCATAGGATGGGCCCCGTAGGCGGCACAATGTGTGGGGTCATATGGGTGATACATATTTCTATCGTCATGCCTTGGAAGATATTCAATTATAAATGATTTTTTGGAGACCGTACAAGTATTTCAAGTTACCGAGGATTCAGTTGAGCTCAACGTTGCATTAGTTGAGCATTTTCTGATTGGGAGCTGCAATTATATCATGGAGTACTATGGGATTGATCGGTATAGTGGAAATTTAGTGCTTATACAGATGTTCCGGGTCTTTGATGTGGTACGTGCGTCGTGCTTGGGAGAAACATTTGATATCGGTCAATTGATCAAGACATAACGAGCTAGAGATAGCTTTGAGCGAGATGGTTCTTGTGTTCAAGGAAAGGTTTTGCAAGAGCTATGGATATGGGGTAAAACCCCAAAGCTTTGTCAAAGCCCCTCAATGGACCATATGATAAGAAATGAGCAAGGAATCCTATTTACATGCATTCAAACTTGAAATGAACAAGAAATCTAACAAATAACATTAACCTCTATTCTTGAAAGCTTAACAAAATATGCCTACTAAAGACTTAAGCAATCAGTTTTGTTGTTTACTCCATGAGGGTGAATGAATCTCACTAAATGGCTACATGGCCAAGTTTAACTATTCCATTACTAACCTATCATGGGTGCAAGATGAAGCTCTTTTAATGGAGGATAGCCAAGATCAAATGCCTATTAGCTTGGCTAATGCAAATGAGATCTCAAAGCTTTCTTAGGCTTGGTTTTGTTTTGTGTTATGTAAAGTTGTGAGTTTGAAAGGGAGGGTGACCCTTCTATTTATAGTTTTTCACTTGGGAGAGTTTGGAATTTGGGTGCATGTGGGACTAAAGCTCAAAAAGCACTTTTAGATTAGATTAGGATAAACATGCTTTAGGCTTAGTTAAGCTAGGTTTAGGCTAGTTAAACTTGATTAGCAAGTGATTAGAGACTCGTTGAGAGTTGGGAGGGGTCTGGATAACCAATTGTGACTGATAGATAGCCTACAAAGCCAATATAAATGGTCTAGAGAGAACGAGGGAGGTTCTGAATGGTTAAAAGGAGGAATGTTTAGCTAATAAGAGAGATATTAGCCAAATAAGTTGATTATAAGAAGAATACGACCAAGAAGGTGTCATAAATGGGCATCCGAGAATGGAGCGAAGAATGGGGAATTAACGAAGTGTCGTTAATCGATTGAATTGGAGGAAATGCTAGGTGTAAGCATATTTAGGTGTCTACAGCTCCATTGGCATGGGTATCTCTAGGGAATATTATAGATCCAAGGACCATAGTAGCGTATCCGGCCTAATATGCTACAGTTCTTATAAGGCGCTTGACTATCCCATGAGATGCACTTGACACGGAGTCCTGCCACCACTGATCACCATCCTCGCGGAGGGAGAGTGTAGTGGGGAGGAAAACATGGTAGTGAAAGTGATGATGGGTCTAATGAAGATGGTGGGGATAGACAGGGACGGGGACATGGACATCGACAGGGGTTTATATGCCCTAGGTGGGTATACATATTGGGATTCATATGCCCTTACAATAGGTTGGTTAGCATGGACATGTATAACAGGCTCCACTACAGGCTCTTATTGTTAGCCTGTCACATAGCCCAACAGGAGGCAAAATAGATGGATGGGGATCCCACCACAAGGTCCTATATGTGGGGGATGGGATCATGATCCACAATGTGCAGGGGAGTTAGTTGTGTTGTGACATTAATTATAGTAGGTGGTAGCTCTTCATCTCCGTGCCACCATAGAGAGAGACCGATTCATTACAGAGAGGGTTCAGGAAGTTGTAGAGAGGGCCCAACTACAAGCTGAGAGAGATAAGTTGGCCGCACAACAGCACAATGGGATGTAGAAAGAGCTCGATTGATGACACAACAAGCATAGTTACAGGTGGTTACAACAGAGTGAGATCGCCAGACAGAGTGGGTACAATCTCGATTGAGGTAGCCGGGCTCTCGAGGAGGTTAAATCTTTACGTCGGTCTACTAGAGCTTCTATGATACTCCGCATTCACATGGATTTAGTTGCAACCACTAAACAAGCTACATATTATAGATCTTTGTACTATGATGTTGTCCTAGAGGGACAAAGAGCTCCCGCATTCAGCTAGCAATCCATGAGTAGGAGTGCCTCATAGTCATGCGGGTAATTGCATCAACCGAGATCAATGGAGCACCCACCAATAGGTCTCGTATGGGTCACAGGTGATGGGACCACCACTAGATTAGAGGCCAGGCAGTCCACATGATGGAGAGAGTTGGCCATGACTATGTTTTATTTGATGTACTTACTATGTACGCAATTTTGATGTACGCCTCGATATGAAGGCACATTTTGATGATGTATATGTATTATTTTTGGCTATGCCTCGCTATGAAGGCACATTTTTATCGATGCCCATGATGGCATACCATGTATCTGATGATTATGTACTTAGACACATTTGTATATGGACACTGATATTTTGACACACACACACACACACACATATGATGATGATGATGATCTTGTATTATGATGTTTATGATTGTATCACATGTGTTTGATTTATGAGATAACATTAGATGATATCACTTTGTATGTTTGATGAGATACTTCATGTTTTACTTATCACATTTTGTGTATGAGATAACATGTTTTAATCCATGTTTTTATTATGGTCTATGCGTGAGGGGAGGACAGGCCGTGGCCCCTCTTGTCCCTCTTAGCGATATTATATGATGTTAGCTTAACATGCATGTTTAATTTTCATGTTCATGATGATGTAGCTTAGGTTTTATTGATATATGATGTATATATGTGATGATAGATGATATGATGATGAAATGACAACAAACTGTACAAAACAAACAATTAAGCACAAATGAATCAAATCTAATCAAAACAAAAAACTATGTATAATCATGCAAGATAAAATAAATTCAATGCAAAGCACCAAAGATACGAAAAGGTAATGCAATCAAAACTATAAAAACCAACAACTAAAAGTAAGCAAACCACTACTTTGTTTTTGCGGGACAATTTTGAAACGTTTTCACTGCTTTTGGTATTATCTCGAGATAATGTTCTATTGTGCTTGGGGTTTCTATGGACCATTTCTGAATGTTTTTATGACATTTCCAAGAGTTTTATGGAGTTAAAAACACAAGTAAAAAGTTAACAAATCTAACTAACACACACATGCGGCTTAAAAAAAAAATACAAGTATATACATACAAGTAAGATAAAATGAACTCAAATAACTTAACAATAAAGCGAACAACATTCAATCTAAGTAAGCAAATGAATCTAAGGAATGCATTACAACTAAACAAAGGTAAAGCAATTACGAAAAAAACACAAACAAATAACTAAGTAAGCAAAGGACTTGTTTTTGTAAGACAATTTTCAAGGCTACTATTCACATTATTTTCGGATTTTTGTAAGACAATGTTATATTGTTTTTTTATTTTCTACGAGATAGTTTTCTAATGTTTTGGGATTATCAAACCATATTTGAATGTTTTTTGGAATTTTCTGAGTTATACGAATGTTTTTGGAATTTTTTGACAAAGTTTTCTAAAGCTATGTATAAAAACCAAGAAGTGTGGATGCCCCCAGCATTAGATAGGATGTACAAGGGTAAAATTCCACGTGCATATATGCAAGAAGGTGAAGATGTGAAGGTGTGAATATACAAAGGAAAACCCTTCTCAAATATACAAGAGGAGAAACAACTGATCAAGGCCATAGAGGATAGGCTCAAATGAAGCTCAAACAATGGGTGGAAACTAGCTTAGGGTAAAGCAAATGTTCCCTATAGATATGAGAATGCTTGTGAACAACCAATCTTCCCAAGGCGCTGAAAAATGGTTTTCACCAAGGGACCTATCCAAGGTGCCACAATTACGTGGTTTTCATAGTTGGACGACCTATTTTCTCTTTACTTTTTCTTGATTGATTTTTTAAATTTTTTTGCTTGTTTTTTTCTTTGATTTTTGAGGTGTTGGTGCCCATTTTGATCCTCTGTTATTTTCCCATCTTTCCCTTTGTTCTACATGCTCAAAAAATGTTTTTCTTCGAGTTTGGTGGTCTGCAAGTTTCCCCATCTAGATTGAATGCTTTAAATGGCCCATAAACTTATTATTTTGGCCTAACTTGAAAGAAAAATACATGCAAGCTCTGTTTTATGCCCTAAATTTCCAAATCCACAGGCCTCTGTCATTTTTTCCATTTTTTCCGGCTGTGGAGCTCAAATTTGCTCATTTTGTACTCATTTTCCCTAAAAAATCCTTCCCCATGGTCGAAAATTTCTTGAAACCACTTCCCATATGTTTTTGACCAAAACTCCTTCACCCACAAAGAAAAAATCAAATTCGGGCGTCTTTAGCAATTTTTGTGTTTTTGACGGTCGTGTGGGTGTCATTTGACCTTCAAAATTAAGCTCAAGTGATGTCTCCTACGTGGCCACTTCTGGTCGGACAAGGATCGGCGGGGTTTCCTTTGAAAAATTAGCATTTTTTGGTTTTGGGAAAAATCCAAATTTCCCATGCAACTCGAAGGGGGACATGTGTCATGTTCTTATGCCAAGGCAGGATGGAAGGCGGGTGGGGAACTTAGGCAAATTTTGCCTTTTTTGTGAAGGGGGAAAAAAGGTGTGGAAAATCCCGCAGGTCCATAATGGAGCAAGGGGTGGACACGTGGTGGGCGTAGAAGGAAGTGCTTGGTCGGCGGGGGCAAAGGGGAAATTGTTCCCTTTTGCAAAAAGACTTAGAGCAAAAAATTAAGCCGCAGGTCCGAATGAAGCAGAGGAAGACACGTGGCGGGCAGAGCGGGTCGGTGGGCAACGGAGGTAAAAGGGAATTTTCTCCCTTTTGAAAAAAAGACTTAGTATGGAAATTTGAAGCGCTGGCCCATGAACGAACTAAAGAACTACACGTAGCAAGGTAGGAACCGGAGCAGGGCTGTGGAGGCAAAATTGAAAATTTTCCCTTGGCGAAAAAGGGGTTAAAACATGAAATAAGCCCACAAATCCTCAGCGATAGAGAGGCTGACACATGTCAAGGACAGAGGTGGAGGTGCGACCCGCGGGGAAAAAAGTGAATTTTTCCAAACTCCAAAAAAGGGTCAAAATGCGTAGAATTGAGCCACAATCCCAATGGGACCCACCATATGCCACGTGTCATCACAAAATTTCAAGGGCGGAGGGGCGGAGAAAAAAATCATTTTTTTCCATTTTTCCAAAAATGTTAAAAAGTCAAAAAGTGAGCCCGAATTCATTCCCAATCGTATTTTGACACGTGGAGGGCCCAAATTGAAGGAGAAAGAGAAGATTAAGGGTAACTGTACATTTTCATTTTTGACTACCATTTTTGCTCTAGGAAGCTTGGGGATACGAATTTTGCATCATTTTTCATCAAATTTTTGGTGAATTTGTGTCCTTTGTGCCTGCAAAGACCAATGCAAGTGGTTTTAGGAATTAATTTGTAGATTTGAGGTGTTTTTGAAATAATTTTTACTCGGACACATGCAAAACGTGAAATACCAAATTATAAAGTTGGAGAATCAAATTTTAGAATGATAAGGATGAAATGAAAGGGGTCTGCATGCTTGGAGAATGAGAAACGTGCCTCCACAATGGATAATGATAAAGGATTTGTAATGATTCGCCATTTTTGAAACACTGCAACTTTGGTTGTAAATTTGTTAAATGTTCCTATCTCTAAATCATGTTGGAATTTTGTAACAAGCTTGATGCTGGGCATATTCTTTTCTTGGGAAAGAAGGATCAAATGTAATTGAATGTTATATAATTCATATTTTGAGCCATGTAAAAGGTCGGAGAAACTTAGAAATTCATGGGAAAATATGGGAAAAAGCCCATTTTCCGAGAAACCTGTCTGGGAACCATTTCTAATTCCTTTTTGCATTAGATTTGTATCATGTTGAGTTGGTTTCAGTTGTAAAGCCATCAAAAAGCTTTGAGATTGTTCTTATGACATTCCCCTGCTTTGATAAATTTGGTCATTCTGGATTATTTTGTGTTGTCTCTTGGCAAAATTTACATGCACTTATGTTTTCGAATGTTTTCAATTTGTGTTCCTCTTCCTCTGTTGCGATCTTGTGTTTAAAATCTCTCTTGATCATACATGGTCTCATTTCTTGTTGATAGTTTAGTGGCATCTGCAATCTCACATTTAGAAGAGCTTTCATCTGATAAAGAGATAAACAAATTTAAAATCACTTTACCTTCCTTGAATTTAGAGATTGTTGTAAACCTTTGGGTGTACCTTAGGTCATGATAAAATAGAGATTTTTGGATGCTTTGTTGGTTCATTTGCTTCTTTTGTGGCAGGTTATCGGAGATTGTGTGGAAAAGTGCATATCTCGGGCCTCTATTTGGTGCACATATCCTGGTTCAAGGAGTACCTTAACCCTTTTGAAGCATTCTGTTGTGTGGGTCTTACAAATTTCTTGCAAAGGTCCTCAAAGAATTTGGCAAATTCTGGTTAGTCTTGTCTAAAATCTCCCACCAAAAATTTCATTCAGAATAACTAATCCTACCCCATACTACCCTCGTTGCATTGTATCAGTGTGTCAACAAAAGAACACAATCCATTTACAAAAATGCACAAAGCAAATCAGGATCATACCATGTCTCTAGCAGCCTTAGCCTTGTCTTGAAAGCATTTCCATCATTTAGTAGTGACATCTCTGTTGAGTTTGAATAATGGAAAATTGATCATGTTTTCCCAAGGCCATCTCCATACAATATGCATAGTATAAGGATATCTCCACCTCCTTCACAAAACAGAGGCTGCGATATAGGTTTTCTTACCTTAGTTGAAAGGAACAACCTAAAATAGTGAGGATTAGATCAAAATCCTTTCAAGGTGCTACCCACTTCTTCAAAGCTTGAGTCTTGTAACAAGTCGATAAATTGCTTCCCTAGCTACAAAATGACATATAAATCATTTATCTGCCTCTGAGTGTCTTGTAAAATCCATGATGCTTCTCAAGTTGTGAAGGAGATTAAATCTGGGTACCAACACCCAAATGACGCCATTGCCAGGGACTTGTTTTGAATTCCTGGGAAATAATTTACACCGCCTTTGAGATTGATTTGCTTTGATTCATTTACTTGTTCATGTCTATTTAGCCTATCAACAACACCTTAATGGTGCTATTGTTGGGGACATTATTCATTTGTAGTATTTTAGATCCTGTAATACTTCTTCTGTGATTTATGTGTAATTACAAATTTGAGTATCATTTTCTAATCAGATTTGCAAGGATTGAGTGAAGATATAAGTTCCGCTGTAAATTTTATCGCTTTCAACAATTGTTGCACTTCATTTGCATTTGTGATTGATAAATTCAAAGAAAGGAAGGTCTGATCTATAAAGTTTTGCAAAGATTTTCAAGTCTTTGATAGATATTTGTGAGTATTTTAGTGCATTTTCACAACTCGGTGAAATTCCTTAATGGTGACTCCATGTTGTTATGATCTTGATAAGTACCAGTGTCTTAACCTTTCTATCATTTACTTTGGTGTTGCTAATCTCTGCAAAACTGGAAGGAAGAATATCTCTCTTCATTAGAGACTCTGCTAAGAAGTTGTTTACAGATTCAAGAAACTCAGAGTTGGAAGGGAGAAGAGTTTGGAAAGTTGTTAAAGGTTAGACATCAAGAAAAGATATATCCATTGGTGAGAGAGATCAACCTTTGGTAGAGGATTATCACTCTTCTTCAAGTGATTCTGATTCAAGCAATCCTCTCATAAACTTGTTTTCCTCAAACTAGTGAAGGTCCTTCATTGCAGGGTAAGTTCCTTCTCCAATTTGCACTTCGTGTTTCAATTCAAATAGAACTTTCCAAGAAAATCAGCACTTAGAGAATACCGAGTCTTGTGAATAACATTCTTGAACCCCAAAGACCTTACACTCCTCATCAACTTGTGTCACCGCCAAGATCACCTCCACCAAACAATATGGCTCACCTAGACCTCCATTTATTGTTAACACGTTTGGGCTTATAGACTTTAGAGGAATGGATGGTTACCCAAATGTTGTCCCACAAGATGTCGAAATAGATTGCCAAAATTCCAAAGTAACAATGCAATAATCGCGATCAACATCTCAAACTTTTTGTTAACATGATGGAATATTTTGAGATAGAGTTTGAAGATGTGTATATTAAATTGTTCATTCATACACTAGAAGAGGATGCTAGGGATTAGTACAAGGCTCTGCCTGATAATTCAATTGATTCTTGGATTGAGATGAAGAATGCATTTAGGTTGCAATATGGTGACAAGACTGATCCTAGATTTCTCTTGTTTGAGTTTGAGAATATCAAGAAGAACCCTAATGAATCAGTCCATGACTTTAACACAAGGTTTAACAAAACTTTGAGAAGGTTACCTGTTAGTTTGAGGCCTTGTGATGAGTCTTGTTTAATCAAATATGCAGATGCATTTGATAAAAAGGCATCCTATTACCTAAGAGACAAGAACTCTACTAATCCGAGATGAGCTTTCACCATGGCACTTCAAATTGAAAACAATATCAAAGAAATTGGGAAACCTCTCAAGAGATATGGTGTAAAGTTGATAAACCCTGAAAAACTTCAAGCTAGCAAGGGTGCTGATTTAGAGGAGGTTGTGAAAACTTTGGCGGCGTTGTCAAAGAAATCTCATATAAGTTGGGAAGAGCTAAGAAAGGAATTGGGCAAACTTCACAAGGTCAACCAAGAGCACAAAACCGGCAATGCAGTTTACCAATCATCCTAGAGGTGATCAAAGGGTAGATGATAGAGGAAAAGGACCCATGGGGTCTCAAATAGACATCCCGAAGCATGTGAAGGAAGAGTGTTACCCGATCCCCTAATTGCTTGGGTTCTTTCTTGTTGAAGAAGTTGATGATATTTATTGGTGTGATAGATGTTGTTATCCAAAATGTGCCCCCGCTCATTTTTGTGGCTAACTCCTCTCATTTTTCCTCTCTTGTGCCTCAGTCATAATATTTTGATTTTCAGCACTCAAAACATTCTAGAAATGACACCATTGGATAGAGCTCTTTCTCGGCTTTCCGAGAAGGTAAAGTTTTCCTCCTAACTCCATGTATTTTTGAAGTTATGGCTCGACGGAGTTTTTGGAAAAATTTTCCCTGAAAGGCCCTCATGCAATGAGATGCCACCACGTGGCACCTAGAGTGGCAGAGTGCGGGGAAATTTTGGAAAATTTTCCAAATGACCAAAAAGGTGCAAAAATTCAAATTTTTTCCCGCCAACCCGATTTGGCCCTGTTTTGCCCTAAAACTTTAAATGGCCATATCTTTCGATCCAGAGCTCGGTTTTTTGCGTTCTTTATATCAATGGAAAGATGGTGAAATTCTCTACAATATTCCGGGGTCATTTTTGCATTTTGATAGAGTTTGAGAGAGAAAATTAAAAATTCCTCTAGCACGTGCTCATGGATAGAAATGATGTTACAACCACCGTTTTAATGAAGAATGGCTCACATTCTCTCCCAAAGATGGCTAAAAATGTCAGGGGATGGGTATGTAAGGATGCCCATGTTGTTTTGAATGCGTTTTGGTCAATGGTTGAATCCCTTCCACGTTTTCCCGCATTTCTCTCTCTCCTAGGCTCGCCCCTTGACCGTAAAAAAGCCGATTTGGCTCATTTTCAAAGGGTTGAACATTTTTTGTGTATTGCAGTCCCTTTCTCACCTTGGAAGTGATTTTGGTGGAATATCAGACCTTTTCTAA
Source organism: Taxus wallichiana var. yunnanensis (assembly GCA_018340775.1). Lineage (NCBI taxonomy): Eukaryota > Viridiplantae > Streptophyta > Pinopsida > Cupressales > Taxaceae > Taxus > Taxus wallichiana. Next base: position 555,422,645 of record CM031244.1, on the reverse strand, counting down.
GAGATGTAACTTTATTTTGCCTCTCAGGTGTTGTAATGCAAGTGATTTTGATGATTAAAATAACAATACAGCCTCTGTGATTAGTTTTCATCCTCTGCTTGTGTTGTTTGGTTAATTTATGATCCTTCATTACAATTATCAGTTTGTGCATGAGGTTCTTTGTTGCATTTTTATGGACTGTGTCAATCTGCAGAAGTAAAAAATGCTCACCACTCCTTTGGTGCATCACCTATTAGCATTAGTTTTAGCTTTTTTGCATTCTCTATCTCTGTCTCCTTTGGAATTTAGGGTAGGGTTAGGAATATAGAACTCTACAACTTGTAAGTGATAAATCTGACTAGAGGAACTGAGGAACCAACCTCTAAACTGGAGATTCCTTTCTCATTTTGCAAGTCCCACACTTGGGGAAAGGATTCAATGTTGTGCAATCACACTGGATGCTAGTATGATCAAACTAGAAATCTGATCAACATCCAGGGGGATGTGCTGATTTGCAACAACAATTTTGACACGCGGGTGGGACCTTAGAGGTCTTCATCTTCATTGTAACAAAATTGATGTGCATTTGTTGCAAGTTTCTTGCTTTAAAAGAGCTATAAATTACACATCTGGCGACTCCAAGGAAGAAGAATCAGCTGGTTTTAGCAGTGCAGACCTGAAAACTCATGAGAAGAATCACTACAAGGTCAAGAGCTAGAGAAGAAGAGGTGCTATTTGAATATTTGCAATTATCTCCAAGAATAAGGCAAAGTGGGAGGAGAATCCAAAGGTCTCCATCTCCACCAAACAGAACTCTCTCAACTCCTCCACCTGGTAGGCCTTTCATTCAATCAACAAGGGTTCTAAGGCCAATCAGAATGGCACAAAACAACCCCTATGTCAATTTCACCTGCAAAGAGCCCACTTGCTCTCAATGCACAAAATCCAATCCCAGTTGCAGCATTGAAGAACATTCCATACTTCACTGGAGAAAATCAGACCTCACCTAGTGATCATGTTAAGGATATTGCTAACATTTGTGCAATCCATGAGATCAATGAGATGCAAGTTCTTGTCAAACTGCCGCATCTTCATTCAAAGGGAAAGCTTTGCAATGATTCAGAGTCTTGCCTCGTGTTCTATTCAAAATTGGAATCAACTATGTATAGCCCTCCATAAGTAGTTTGGGAAAAGGGAGACAACTTGTCCCTTTTGGAGCAAATTGACAACTATCAAAAGAGCTCCCAATGAGCAAATTGACTGATTTTAATTTTAGATTTCAAAGGACTTGGGAGAGAATTCCAGTGGCAGTCAGGCCAACATCAGAAGGTGCTTTTCTTTATTACCTTAAAGCTTTAAATTCTGATATTTCTATGTTAATTCAGTCCATGGGAGGCACAACTATCCCCATTGCTTACAGAATTACCATTAGAGCTGAAAATTGTTTGATTCAAGCAGGCAAGTGGCTCCTAGGCCTCCAATGCCATTTTTTCCAAGTTTAGAGAGCCCAAGTACTAGCCAAGTGCCTAATTTAGCTTCTATTCCCACTCCTAGAAATCGAATTCAAGTGAAGCTTCCACTTCATCTTCAAGTGCCTCAAATGAACTTCAAGAAGTCATGAAGCAATTGCAAAATCTAGGTAATGAGCTGTTACACTCAAAAGGCAAAGCAAGCTCAAGGTTTTAGACCTTCCTTCCAGCCTCAAGCTCGGCATAACAGCAACCATATCAACCTCATAGACCACCCAATCCAGACTTGTAAATCAAAACAAGCAAGGCCTCCTGCCAACAATGTACCATTTCAGCCCTATAATCCCAATGCTACATCTCGCATCTAAAGCATTAGTGCCAATACAAAAACAATATAGCTCAAGAGTATGATTGGTGTTTCCCATGCAATGAACTCATAACCAATCCATGTGCTTCAACGGTGCCTTGAATCAAGCATTAATGGTGACAACAACCGGTGTGGAGGGTGAAGGTAGTCAAGAAATAACCAAGAATAAGAAACATTCCAAAGAAAGAATCAGCTCCAAATGATACCACACTTGTAACCGGCAAGCAGCGTAAGATTTTTGTGGCATAAATCAAACGATTTCCCAAAGTGTCAGCCAACACAAGGTCAAAGAGAAGAAATTGGGGTGAAGAACAACCATTGGCCCCAAGAAATTCACGACCTTTTGTCACTCCACAAATTATTGACAAACAAAATGCAATCCCAAGCACGTAAGGATTGCCTAAAACAGCCCCTAGGCCAACCCAAATGCCAGTTGTTGCTGCCCATGTGCAAGGAATGAATGTGCAGGCCAAGGGATAGCAGAGGGATACTTCATCTCCATTCAAGATCATTGATCGATGAAGAAGACAAATGTAAACATATCAATGTGGGAATCACTATCTATCCCCAGCCAAAGAGATTTGCTACAAGTGCCATGAAGGACTCGATCAACTTCAAATCAACAAGTCTAAATGCAAGAGAAGGTGCTCACAAATGCTACCCAGCCTGAGGGGAATCATGGAGGACAGCAAGGTAAAATATTGAAGCCCCCTCCATTCTATGTTTCATTGATCATTGGGAACTAATTAGTACACAATTACATGATTGATTATGGGGCAAGTAGTTCAGTAATGCCCAAGCAAATAGCTGATCAGTTGGGAATTCAGTATGAAACCATATCCAAAGGGGTGGTGCAGTTGGATGGGACAACAGTAACAACAATCAGGGGTGATTAAAAACTTGAGTCTTACTTTGCATGCCTGTCCCAACGTGGTTGTTTTGCAAGATGTCTCAGTAATAGACCTTCCACCACTCTTTGCCCTATGTTTGTCAAGGGATTTCATAGCTAAGATTGGAGGTTACTTGTCTGCTGATTGGTCACACATGTTGTTCAGAACAAGATATGGAACCAAAGCCACAATCAGGTCTGAACCTATTGCAAACTTTCACATTGAGCCTTACACTCCAAGTCATATTAATGCCAATTGTTCAACATTTGATCAAGAGGATTATCCAAGCACTGATGAAGCTGACACCAAGGTAGGAAGCATCCCAGATCTAACTCTTGATGAATGGGCAAGTAAGGTGCATGCTTTTGATCCTTATCAAGAAATAGAAGAATCTGAGCTAGGATTCTATTGCATACATGAATAAAATCAGCCTATTCCTAGCATCACCAAGCCAAACCACAAAGATGACAATGAGGTATGGCAGTTGTTTTTTGATGGATCAAGGAGTAGACAAGGTGCAGGAGGGGGATCCATGCTGGTTTCACCTCAAGGAGTTAAGTATTATTCAACTTTTAGATTTCAGTTTGCATGCTCTAATAACACTCTGCTTGAATATGAAGCCTTGGTGCAAGGATCGCATTGGGCAATCAAGAGAGGAATAAAGAACTCATGCAAGTCTTTGGTGACAAGTGAGTTGATTGTCAACCAAGTCAAGGGCAGCATCTTTATCAAGAATGATCTACTCAAGTGTTACAAGAAAGAGGGTGTGGGACCTCATTGAAAGATTTTGAGGGTTTTGGCATCAAATCCATTCCTAGGAAGAGAACCAAGTGGCTGGCAGCTTGCAGCATTTAGGGGCAGCCTTTGATGTTGTGGAGAGCATTCAAAAAGACAAGGTACATCCAAACATCCATGTGATTGTGAGGCCTTCAGTGCCAGATAACAATGTAAGTTGGCAAGTGTTTGAAAATGATTAGCAAATCATCCATTTCTTACAAGAAGAGGCTGAATTCTCAGCCAAAAATCAGGAAAAGTTAGAGCAACAGTATGGTGACCAAGTGGTGCAGCTGAGAACCAACAAACTACCAAAGGGACTTATTACTTTGGAGTCCATTTTCAATCCTAATGATCAGTTTAGGAAGGAGAAAGCAAACATCCAAGTGAAGGGAGAAGATTCAGTGTCCATCTCAGTAGAAAGAGGAAAATCACTCCAAATTGGTAAGATGACAACTGAGCAAGAAAGGTATGAGTTCATACAACTTTGTCAAGAATTCTCTGATGTGTTTGCTTGGAGCTATGAAGATTTGAAAGGTTTCAATCCAGGGGATAATTTTAGTGGCGAATATTCGTAATATGGCGAAAATTTCATTTTATGAAAATTTGAAAAGGCGAATTATTCGGAGTGGGTCGGTGTCCTATTCGCCTAAAATATATAGTATATTTTTTCTGGGGGGTCGGCTTCGCCTTCATTTGAAAACATCTCCTATAAAAACCTAGCTGATTCGCGAGTAGTATACCTCAAGTAGCTTAACAAATTACCAATACTATGAAATTTTAACTCGCATACCCTTAAGCACCAGAGATTGATTCACTACTGTTTGCTGATTGTGATTGTTGACATGCGACAAAGGTAAAAGTATCCTGACGCGTGACATGGGCAGTGGTGACGCACGACATGGGCAGTGGTGACGCGCGACAGAGGTGGTATTGACGCGCGAGGTATATTGACGCCGCTATCCAGAGAGGTATTGAAACACAAGACATGACAAAGGTGGTGACGCGCGCTTGGAGGTATTGACGCGCGACATGGGCAGTGGTGATATCACGCGAGCAGGAGGTATTGATCGCAAAGAGCAAGAGGTATTGGCGTTTGCGGCAAGTGTTCCAAACTGTGATTTGAGCCGCGATGCTCTAAAGGAGGTATTGACGCGATGAGGAAGTATTCGACGCCGCGACATGGCAAAGGTGTGACGCGTGACATGGGCAATGGGTGACGCGCGGCGAGAGAGGTAGTTGACGCGCGCCACGTACATGGGCAAAGTGGTGATGCGCGAAGAGGAGGTATTGACGCGCGACATAGGAGGTATTGACGCCGATGGGCAGCATCAAATCCATGACGCGCGACATGGAGGTAATGACGACGCGCGACATGGGCGTGGCATGGGGGCACGCGAGAGGAGGTATTGGCATTCAATAGGAGAGAAACATCCATGTGTATTGACGCGCGATGAAAATGGGTTGTTGACGCGAGACAAGTGCAGAGTTGATGAGAAAGCAGAGGTCAGAGGCTGCAGACGCGCGACAGGAGATTTTCTTTCATCGTCGTCAAAAATGCAGGATGTCGGACGCGTCCAATAGACCTTAGTGACGCGTCAAAGAACCAAAAACTTGTTGATGCGCGTCACTTTGAGGTCCATGATGACGCTAATGATCAGGGGGCTTGTCGGAAAAAATCTCCCGTCGCACGTCTCGTAGCCTTCAATGCAGCCGCGCCACTTGATGATCAAGGCAAATTTTTCATACAACCCCCAAAAAATTCACCTTCCCGTGAAACCAGAGTTCATATATTCGCGAGTATTCTCCACCTCCGATTTCCAAGAGGTCTCTTAAAATGAACCCTGTTTCAATCCCGAGTTAGCTCAACACACCATTGAATTAGATCCAAATACTAAGCCCATCAGCAAAAACAAAGGCCACCAACCCCACATGGAGCCTCTCATGAGAAAAGAATTGAATAAGTTGATAGAATCAAGAATCATATTCCCTATCAAGCATTCTAGTTGGGTTGCCAACTTGGTTCCAATTAGAAAGAAGAGTGGGGAATTCAGATTGTGTGTTGACTTCAGAGATTTGAATAGAGCATCTCTCAAGGATCATTATCCACTTCCTTCCATGGAGCAGATTTTACAAGTTGTTCTTTGGCTCCGAGAGGTTTTCACTACTTGATGGCTATTCAGGGTATAATTAGATTATGGTGAAGGAAGAAGATCAGTTCAAGACAACCTTTACAACTAAATGGGGAACTTATGCATACAAGAAAATGCCATTTGGGTTGTCCAATGCTGGAGCTACCTTCCAAAGAGCAATGGACATGGCGTTCAAAGGTTTGATTAACAACATTGTACTGATATATCTTGATGATATCATTGTTTTTTCAAAAAATACAGTAGACCACCTCTTTCATTTGAGACAAGTGTTCCAAAGGTGTAGAAGATTTGGAGTCTCCTTGAATCCTAAAAAGTGTGTTTTTCTAGCCCATGAAGGAAAACTCCTTGGCCACATTGTCTCCAAAGAAGGATTAGCAATTGATCCGGAAAGAGTCAAAGCCATAAGAGCACTGCCATTGCCAAGCCACAAGAAGGCCCTTCAAAGTTTCTTGGGAAGAATAAATTTTGTTCGAGGTTTGTCCCAAATTTTGCAGCCCTTGTTAGACCTATCACCAAGATGCTAAAGAAAAGCATGGCTTTCAAATGGACAGCAGAAGGAAAGGAAAGTTTTGAAGCAATCAAAGAAGCCATCTCTCAAGCCCCAACTCTCATCAACCCGTATTTCTCCAAGGATTTCATCCTCTATGCGTTTAGAGGTGATGATACTATTTCTACAATTTTGGTACAGAAGAATAAAGACAATGATGAGCAGCCAATTGCTTTCTTCAGCCAAAGCCTGGAGGACTATGAGGTGAGATATTCTTTCATTGAGAAGCATGTTCTTGCAGTAATCAGGAGCTTGAAGAAATTCAAGCATCTAGTTTCAAACAATAAGGTCCAATTGCTGGTTTCTCATGCGGGGGTTAAAGACTTCCTCCTCAACAAAGACTTGAATGAAAAAAGGGCAGGTTGGATTACTCGTGTCATGGAGTATGACATTGAGATCAAAGTCACCAAGTTGGTAAGAGGAAAAGGATTGTGTGAGCAGCTGATCTTGAGCAAACAAGAGGAATCATGCAACGAGAAGGAGGCTGTTTTGGCGTTGCAAGACAACCATGAGCAAGGAAGCACTCAAGAGGAGAATGATGGTGTCCCCACTCCTTGCTGGACCCAAGGTATAATGCACTTCCTAAGCACAGGTCTATGTCCTCCAGAGATGAACAAGACCCAAAGAAGACACTTCAGGTTGCAAGCTGTCCCATATGCCCTTGTTGATGGTGTTTTATTCAAAAGAGATGTGAATGGAGTAATGCTTTGAGATGCATTGGTACAAATCAGATTCATAAGGTGTTGGAAGAGTTCCATGGTGGACCAGCTGGTGGCCATTTTGCACCAAGAGTGACAGCTCTAAAGATCATGAGGGCTGGTTATTATTGGCCCAAGATTTTCAATGATTGTTATGCATGGATCAAGAGGTGCAAGAATTGTGCATTTTTCACAGGTAAAGAGAGGCTAGCTGCCCTCCCATTGCATCCAATTTCAGTTGACCAGCCATTCATGCAATGGGGTTTAGACTTCATTGGAGTTATTAATCCCAATTCGAGCCAAGGGCACAAGTGGATTTTAACAGCCACAGATTACTTCACCAAATGGACTGAAGCAGTAGCACTCAAGGAAGCAAATGAATCTAGCATCCTAGACTTCTATGAGGGAATAGTAACTAGATTTGGCATACCAGCTACAATAATATCAGATAATGCATTGGCATTCATTGGATCCAAGGTGACTGAATGGGCTGTCAAGAACGGGATCTACCTAAGTACTTCATCAAACTATTACCCCCAGGGTAATGGCCAGGCTGAATCTACAAACAAGAACTTGTTGAGGATCATTAGGAGGACTCTTGATGAGAATCAGAGGTCTTGGCATACCAAATTGAAATCAGCCTTATGGGCTGATAGGATAACTCCTAAAAGATCTACAGGTAACTCTCCATTCAAGCTTGTTTATGGAAGAGAGGCAATTTTGCCCATATCACTTGAGTTGCCAACATTGGAACTCATGAAATAGTTGGAGTTGTTGGAGTTTGAGCCCATGGAAGTCAGATATGCAGAATTGATGGAGCTCCAAGAAATCAGAAATTAGGCATCCCAAGCAATGGAGAAGGATCAAGCTTTGATAAAGAAGACCTTTGATAGAAAGGCCAAGAATAGATCCTTCCAAGTTGGAGATCTAGTGTTAAAATGGGATGCGGATAGAGCAAAACTGGGAAGGCATTCAAAATTTGATGCCATTTGGAGTGGCCCATACATGGTCACAAAGTGTAAGGACAACAATGCTTTCCAGTTGTCTTCATTGGATGGTGAAGAACTGCAGATTCCAGTCAATGGAATCCATCTGAAGCATTACTACTGAAGGAAATGCTTCACCTTGTACATATTAGTTTAGGTTTTTCATTCCTCCAAGTGCTTGTGCACATTGTTTTGCTGTAGATTAGTTTTTCTTTCCCTAAGTGCTTTGGCACAAGCTTGCATTGCCTCTGAGATGTGTTTGTAGGCCTTGCTCCATCAGGTGATATTTCATCTTCCTCCTTGCAGTGTTCTAGTCAGTTGGGGTATCAAACAGAGAATTCAATGACTCCATACCCAATGGATTGCTTCAGAAACTGGTAACTTCATCCAGCAGGCAGATGACCCCTCTGAGTCGCCAAAATTGTTATCCAAAATGTGCCCCTGCTCATTTTTTGTGGCTAACTCCTCTCATTTTTTCCTCTCTTGTGCCTTAGTCATAATATTTTGCTTTTTAGGCACTCAAAACCTTCTAGAAATGACACCATTGGATAGATCTCTTTCTTAGCTTTCCAGAAAGGTAAAGTTTTCCTCCTAACTCCATGTATTTTTGAAGTTATGGCTCTGGAGTTTTTTGGAAAAATTTTCCCCTGAAAGGCCCGCGGCCAATGAGATGCCGCCACGTGGCACCTAGAGTGGCGAGCACGGGGAAATTTTGAAATTTTTTCCAAATGACCAAAAAGGTGCAAAAATTCAAATTTTTGCCTGCCAACCCGATTTGGCCCTGTTTTTCCCTAAAACTTCAAATGGCCATATCTTTCGATCCAGAGCTCGGTTTTTCACGTTCTTTATATCAATGGAAATCTGGTGAAATTCTCTACAATATTCCAGGGTCATTTTTGCATTTTGATGGAGTTTGGAGAGATAAAATTGAAAAACACCTCTGGCACGTGGTCATGGACAGAAATGACATTTCAACCACCGTTTTTAATGAAGAATGGCTCGCATTCTCTCCCAGCATGGCTAAAAATGTTAGGGGATGGGTCTGTAAGGATGCCCATGTTGTTTTGAATGTGTTTTGGTCAATGGTTGAATCCCTTCCACATTTTCCCAGCGTTTCTCTCTCCTGGGCTCGTCCCTTGCACTGTAAAAGCCAGATTTGGCTCATTTTCAAAGGGTTGAACATTTTTGTGTATTACAGGTCCCCTTTCTCACCTTGGAAGTGATTTTGGTGGAATATTAGACATTTTCTAAGAGATGCAACTTTATTTTGCCTCTCAGGTGTTGTAATGTAAGTGATTTTGATGATTAAAATAACAATACAGCCTCTGTGATTAGTTTTCATCCTCTTCCTGTGTTGTTTGGTTAATTTATGATCCTTCATTACAATTATCAGTTTGTGCATGAGGTTCTTTGTTGCATTTTTTTGACTGTGTCAATCTGCAGAAGTAAAAAATGCTCACCACTCCTTTGGTGCATCACCTATTAGCATTAGTTTTAGCTTTTTTGCATTCTCTATCTCTGTCTCCTTTGGAATTTAGGGTAGGGTTAGGAATATAGACCTCTGCAACTTGTAAGTGATAAATCGACCGGAGGAACCAACCTCTAAATTGGAGATTCGTTTCTCATTTTGCAAGTCCCACACTTGGGGAAAGGATTCAATGTTGTGCAATCACACTGGATGCTAGTATGATCAAACTAGAAATCTGATCAACATCCAGGGGGTGCTGCTGATTTGCAACAACATGTGTTTTCTCGCCCCATTCTCCATGTGAAGTGGACCAAATGAAGGTGAAACTAATAATGATGATGGTACCGATGATGATATTTGCATGGTGGGTTGTTCTTGAAGCTCATAAGGAGGAACAACATCTACTTGAAGTTATAAGTGTAAGAACAATCTGCAACCTTTTGGTATTACATCAAACGGTACAAGTTTTCCTTCCCCCTCATACTCTTGAAGTTGATGTAGTGCAAACTTTTGAAATTCCTAACAATGACTTTGAATACTTAACAACTTTGATGATTAAGAAGTATGATGGTGGTATCCCTTTAGAGGAAGATAGACAATTGTTGATGAATACTGTAGTAGCTCAAGAGAAAGACTATAACACTAGAAGAAAAGTTGTTAAGGGGTTGGGCCTTAAGCCAAACCTAAAACACCCTTGCTCACAAGCATTCACAAAGAAGCTTCTAGGAGAGAAGCACTCGCCAAAAGTTCATGTCCCAAATAAAAATTGTAGTCCTCTTCATGCCCAAGCTTCCAAGAATCCCTTGCCATCAAATGAATCTTCTTGTCTCGCTTCTAATGCTTCTTTTCCAAAGAGTGTTCCCTATGACATAGCCCAAGTATTGAGCCAAATAAAAGTGAGTGCTCCAATCATTGAGTTTCTTAGAATCCCCGAGCATAAGAAGAGAGCATTTGAGTACTTGGGATTAAAGGAGGAGAAGACTACTCCATGTAGAAATGTAAATGTTGTTGAGATTCCTCCTCAAATCATTGTTGACCTTAAAACACCACCAAAAGTAGAGGATTTTGAAGAGACACACGAGATATATTTGGGGACATATTTGGTTGATTCCCAATTGAATGTTGATCCATTCTTCACAACTTTGATCATAAAGGATAGGCTACTTCACAATTGTATGTTTGATCCCGCGAGCATCATGTAATGTCATGCCTCTAGAAGTCATGAATGAGTTGAATATCAAAGTGAAAACAACCTATGGAAAGTGTATGACCATGGAATCAAGAGAAGTGCTGGTTGTTGGTTGTGTGAAGTCTTTGGTTGTTGGTTGTGTGAAGGGCTTGGTTGTGTAACTTGCATCTTATCCTGGGAGGAATTTAAAATTCGATGTTGTAATTGTTGATTGCCCTGCCAAATGGGGTATGTTATTGTCGAAAGTGTTGGAGAGAGTGTCTAAATGGATATGTATTTTGCCACCATTCCCATTGAGAGCAACCTTGTCAAGCTCTATGGATAAAATAAAATGTTGCATCTAATTGAGGACCCAAACAATGCTTCTTATGAAGTATTATTTGTTGATGTTGATGCTTTGATAATTTTATTGGTTTCTTGATGGAAAAGAACACAAAATGGATCAATCAAAGTGCCTTGAACAGGTATGTTCTCCTTGGACCTTGATATTTGATGGAGCTTGCTCCAAATTTGAAAATGGTGCTTTGGTGTAATTTTGATTTCTCCTAGCTTGGAAGAATTTGTTTTTTCCTTCAAGCTTAATTTTGAATGTACTAACAACATTGTTGAGTATGAAGCCTTGTTATTGGGTCGAGAATTGCATAGAAGTATAGTGTCAGGACATCATTGCAAAAGGATATTCGAGCTAGTTGTCAATCAAATAAGAAAACTGCATGCTACAAAAATTAGTGGATGAAACAAGTATAAGCATACAATTTGGGATCTAATTGAGATGTTTGATTCCTTGAATATTATGCACCATGACGTAAGTTTCAATGCTGCTGCTAACAAGTTGGTAGCGTTGGGGTCAATATTTGGAGTTTGCACCATTTCACCTTATTGTGAGTACAATGTTGAAGTGTTAACTAGGCCAAATTGTCCTTGACAACATAACACATTGGCAAGTGTTTAATAATGATGCTCAAGTGCAAAGATTCTTACAAAATCAAGGTGAGTTTGTATATCAAAGCATATTGATTGGGAATCAATGGTATGTATGATCAAGGAAGAGAGAATTTGTTTGGAAAAGATGTTATCTAATTGAAAACTAACACCATTCCTAGAGGTCTTGTTGCTCTTGAGTCAAATTTTAACAATGCTGATTGCATCATCAATAGAAACATATCTGCCTCAAGGGATGTGGAAGAGCATGACTTGAGAACAAAGGAAAAACCAAGAAAATTTTGGTTGGGCAGCAGTTTAAGAAAGGAAGAAAAATAGTCCTACCTCCAATTGTTGAAACAATATCAAGACTGCCTTGCCTAGTCATATTTAGAGCTGAAAGCATATAGAGAAGACTTATTTTAGCATGAGATCCCTCTTGAAACAAATTCCAAACCATTCAGATAGAAGCAAAGGCTAATTAATCCACTCCTCTCCATGAAAATGCAAGATGAATTGAAGAAACTGAAGGAGGGAGGGATCATTCAGCCCACAAGGTATTCATCTTGGGTTGCAAACCTTGTGCCAGTCAGAAAGAAGAATGGAGATATCAGACTTTGTGTAGACTTCAGAAATTTGAATAGAGCTTCATTGAAAGACAATTATCCTTTGCCAAACATGGAGAACATGCTGCAGTTAGTGATTGGATCTGAATTGTTGTCCACCTTGGATGGTTTCTCTGTTCTCTGATCGGGTTGTTGTCAAGGAGTCAGAAAGATTTAAAACTACCTTTACCACTCCTTGGGGAACATATGTTTATGTGAGAATGCCTTTTGGTCTCATGAATGCTGAGCTACTTTCCAAAGAGCAATGGATGTTGCTTTTGCTGGTTATATAAATGACTTCATTGTAGTTTATCAGGATGATGTGACTGTATTTTCAAGGAGTAGAGAAGATCACTTACAACATTTAGAAATAATGTTGATCAGATGTAGAGAATTTGGAATCTCTCTCAATCCAAAGAAGTGTCACTTTGGGGTGTAAAAGGCCAAGCTGCTTGGTCATATTGTCTCAAAGGCTAGTGTCATGATTGATCATGAGAGAATAGAAGTAATCGGCTAGGTGTTAATTCTAAGAATGAAGAAGGGCATCCAATTTTTCTTTGGGCAAATCAACTTCATCAGAAGGTTTGTGTCCAATTTTGTTGAGTTGACTCTTCCTATCACATGCATGTTAAAGAAAGATCAAGTTATCAAGTGGGAGGAGGCTGCTATTCAGGATTTTGAAGGAATCAAAGAGGCACTTAAACATGCACTGTCTTGGCAACTCCGAATTACAAAAAGCCTTTCCAAATCTTCTCCTTTACTTCTGAAAATACTATTGCATCTGTTTTGCTCCAAAAGGATGAAGATGGGGCTGAGAGGCCTATTGCCTTCTTTAGCAAGGCTTTACAAGCTACTTGAGTTAAAATATACAATCATGGAAAAACAAGCATTTGCCTTGGTGAAAGCAACAAAAGTTTTTAGGCCTTATATTTTAAGTTCAAAAGTTGTTGCTTATGTTCCCCACACCATGGTAAAAGACATCTTATCAAAGATGGAGATCTCAAGTAAAAGATGTAGATGGGTGAACAAACTATAGGAGTATGATATGGACATCCAAACCACAAAGTTGGTAAGAGGTTTGGGTCTTGCTAAGCTCATGGCTGAGACCAACTTGTAGACTTTGGAAGTGAATGAAGTAGAAGAAGAAAGGGCAGATGTTCTTGGGAAATTGGTAAGTTCTGAATGTTACAAGGATATAATATTTTACCTCAGACACCTAGTTTTCTTGATCATTTAAATAAAAATCGAAAAGAGCCCTACAAATGGCTTCTCAAAAATACATCATCACTGACTTCGGGCTGGCTTGGAAGAACCCTAAAGGTGTCCTCTTGAAGTGTGTAACTGAAGGTGAAGCTCCCAAAGTAGTTGCTGATTTCCATGGGGGAGTTTGTGGAGGAAACTTTGCTGGAAGGGTTACAACACACAAGGTTTTGAGAGCTGGTTATTGGTGGCCTACTCTCTTTAAAGATGCAACCATGCTGATTAGAAAATGTGAAAGTTGCCAACATTTCTTTGGAAGAATGAAAACTTCGGCTCCTTCCTTTGCAACCTCTATCAATTAAGCTCCTTTCAAACAAAGGGGGATGGACTTCATTGGTGAGATTTCAGACCCTTCTAGTGTTGGACATAAATGGATCCTTGTAGCCACAAATTATTTCACCAAGTGGGTAGAGGCAATCCCCACCAAGAAAGCAACACACCAAGTTGTTATGGACTTCTTGCTGAATAATATCATATGCAGATTTGGTGTGCCACCAAGATTGTTCTTGATAATGCCATGTGTTTCGAGCTATACCTTTGATGGCAATGTGCAAGGATTATGGAACCAATCTGACTTATGCTTCAAACTATAACCCCAAGGGAATGGACAAGTTGAGTCCAAAGAATAAGAACTTATTGAAGATTATTAGGATAACCTTGGAGTTAAACAAGAGAAAATGGGGTGAACAATGAAATTTGTAGTTTGGGCCGATAGAGTCACTTCCAAGAGAGCTACTGGTAAGAGCCCATTTGAGTTACTGTATGAAACTCAAGCTCTGCTGCCCTTACATCTACAATTATCTTCATTTCAGTTTGTTCAACAGCTTGAGGATCAAGATGTCAATCCATATGAAGCAAGGATTAATTAGATTGTGGAGCTAGATGAAGAGAGAAGAGCATCCCACCAGAGGCATGTCAGATTTAGAGAGAAGTTGAAAATATTGTTTGACAAGAAGGTCACTCCTAGGGCCTTCAATATTGGAGATCTGGTTTTGTTATGGGACAACATAAATGAAGATACGGGCAAACATGGAAAATTTGATGCATTATGGATGGGCCCTTACTCCATTGATACCAGACTTGGTGAGAATAACTTTTTTCTCAAAGATTTAGATGGGGAATTGCTTGAACTTCCTATTAATGGCAAGCATCTGAAGCATTTCTTAGATTAATCCCCAAATTTGAGGTATGCACCACTTGTATAATGTATAGTGTTTTGTTTTTCACTTTGTGTTTGGTGTTTTATCGGTTTGTGGTTTGCCTTGGTGTGTGTGACCATTTTTGTTGAGTTCTCGATGGTTTTGGATGGTTTTGGCTCATGACTCCATTTTCCCAATGGATTATTTTGGCACTTGGTCTACGTTGTTCTTGTGGCACTCACTGGGAGTGCCCATCCCCGAGCAGGAGCCGATGTTGGTGTCCATTTTGATCCTCTGTTATTTTCCCATCTTTCCCCTTTGTTCTACATGCTCAAAAATGTTTTTCTTCGAGTTTGGTGGTCTGCAAGTTTCCCCATCTGGATTGAATGCTTTAAATGGCCCATAAACTTATTATTTTGGCCTAACTTGAAAGAAAAATACATGCAGGCTTTGTTTTATGCCCTAGATTTCTAAATCCACGGGTCTCTGTCATTTTTTCCATTTTTCCAGCCTGTGGAGCTCGAATTTGCTTGTTTTGTACTCATTATCCCTAAAAATCCTTCCCCATGGTTGAAAATTGCTTGAAACCACTTCCCATATGTTTTTTGACCAAAAACTCCTTCCCCACGAAGAAAAAATTGAATTCGGGCGTCCTTAGCAATTTCTGTGTTTTTTGACAGTTGTACGGGTGTCATTTGACCATCAAAATTAAGCTCAAGTGACGTCTCCTACATGGCTGCTTTTGGTTGGACAAGGATTGGTAGGGTTTCCTTTGAAAAATTAGTGTTTTTTGGTTTCAGGCAAAAAATTCTAAATTTTCCCCGCAACTCCGTAGGGGGACACGTGTCATGTTCTTATGCCAAGGTGGGATGGAAGGCGAGTAGGGAACTTAGGCAAATTTTGCCTTTTTTGACGAGGGGGAAAAAGGTGTGGAAAAGCCCGGGTCCGCAATGGAGCAAGGGGTGGACACGTGGCGGGCATAGAAGGAAGTGCGGGCCCGGCGGGACAAAGGGAAATTGTTCCCTTTTTGCAAAAAGACTTAGAGCAAAAAATTAAGCCGCGGGTCCGAATGAAGCAGAGGAAGACACGTGGTGGGCGGCAGAGGTAAAAGGGAATTTTCTCCTTTTGAAAAAAATAATTAGTATGGAAATTTGAAGCGCGCTCGCGAACGAACCAAAGTTGACCGACATGTAGCTAGTGAAGGAACCGGAGGCGCGGGCTGTGGAGGTAAAATTGATAAAGAGGTCGACACGTGTCAAGGACGAGAGGCGAAGGTGCGTACCGCGGGAAAAAAAAGTGAAATTTTTCAAACTCCAAAAAGGGTCAAAATGTGCGAGAATTGAGCCGCGATCCCAATGGGACCCACTATATGCCAGTGTCATCACCAAATTGCAAGGGCGGAGGGCGAGAAAAAAGTCAATTTTTCCATTTTTAAAAAATGTTAAAAAGTCAAAAAGTGAGCCCAAATTCATTCCCAATCGTATTTTGACATGTGGAGGGCCCAGTTGAAGGAGAAAGAGCGGATCAAGGGTAACTATACATTCTCATTTTTAGCACCATTTTTACTCCGGGAAAGCTTGGGGATGCGAATTTTGCATCATTTTTCATGGAATTTTTGGTGAATTTGTGTCCTTTGTGTCTCGCAAAGACCAATGCAAGTGGTTTTAGGGATTAATTTGCATATTTGAGGTGTTTTTGAAATAATTTTTACTTAGACTTGTGCAAAACGTGAAATATCAAATTATAAATTTGCAAAATCAAATTTTAGAATGATAAGGATGAAATGATGAAATGAAAGGGGTTTGAATGCTTGGAGAATGAAAATCGTGCCTCCACAATGGATAATGATGAAGGATTTTTAATGATTCGCCATTTTTGAAACACCTGACAACTTTGGTTACAAATTTGTTAAATGTCCCTATCTCATGAATCATGTTGGAAGTTTGTAACAAACTTGATGTCAGGCATATTCTTTTCTTGGGAAAGAAGGATAAAATGTAATTGAATGTTATTTAATGCATGTTTTGCAACATGCAAAAGGTTGAGAAACTTAGAAATTCACAGGAAAATTTGGGAAGAAGTCCATTCTCTGAGAAACCACCGAGAACCATTTCTAATTCCTTTTTGCATTAGATTTGTATCATGTTGAGTTGGTTGCGATTTTGTAAAGCCATCAACAAGCTCTAAGATTGTTCTTATGACATTCCCTGCCGATAAATTTGGTCATTCTGGAGTATTTTGTGTTGTCTCTTGGCAAAATTTGCATGCACTTATGTTTCGAGAATGTTTTCAATTTGTGTTCCTTGCTCTCCCGTTGCAATCTTGTGTTTAAAATCTCTCTGATCATACAGGGTCTCATTTCTTGTTGATAGTTTAGTGGCATCTGCAATCTCACATTCAGAAGAGATTTCATTTGATAAAGAGATAAACAGATTTAAAATCACTTTACCTTCCTTGAATTTAGAGATTTTTGTAAACCTTTGGGTGCACCTTAGGTCATGATAAAATAGATATTTTTGGATGCTTTGTTGGTTCATCTCGCTTGAAATTTTGTGGCGGGTTATCAAAGATTGTGTGGAATATTGTAGATCCGGGCCTCCATTTGGTGCACATATCCTAGTTGAAGGAGTACCTTAACCACTTTGAAGCATTCTGTTGTGTGGGTCTTACAAATTTCTTGCAAAGGTCCTCAAAGAATTTGGAAAATTCTGGTTAGTCTTGTCTCAAATATTCCACCAAAAATTTCATTCGAAATAAATAATCCTACCCTATACTACCCCTGCATTGCATTGTGTGTCAACAAAAAAGAACACAATCCATTTACAAAAAAACACACTACAAATTAGGATCATACCATGTCTCTAAAGACCTCGACTTTGTCTTGAAAGAATTTCAATCATTTAGTAGTGATTGACTCTGTTGAGTTTGAATAGTGGAAAATTGATCATGTTTTCCCAAGGCTATCTCCATACAATATGCATGCAAAGTATAAGGATATCTCCACCTCCTTCACAAAACAGAGGCTGCAATATAGGTTCTCTTACCTTGGTTAAAAGGCACAACCTAAAATAGTGAGGATTAGATCAAAATCCTTTCAAGGTGCTACCCACTTCTTCAAAGCTTTGAGTCTTTAACAAGTCGATAAATTGCTTCCCGCTCAAAAATGATATATAAATCATTTATCTGCCTCTGAGTGTCTTGTAAAATCCATGATGCTGCTCAAGTTGTGAAGGAGATTAAATCTGGGTACCAACACGAGGAACCTCATACTTAAGCATAGAACCGCTTGAGATGTATTGCATTCATGGGTTCCTTTAGTTCCTCACCATCTGAGTGAGCAAGTTTATATGCCCCTGAACCATACTTAGCGACCATAATATATGGTCCTAACTAGTTTGGCTTGAACTTGCCTTTCTTTTCCCGGTCCTTGGTGGTGTTGAATTGATTTTCTTTGAGAACTAGATCTCCTACCTCAAATTGACGAGGTATGATACGTTTTGTTGTAGCCACGAGACACTCAATTTTGATAAGTGATTGAGTGCGTTGAGGTGTATTTCATCTAGGAGCTCCAACTCTACTAGTCGAGCCACTTAGTAATCTTCATCTTTATCCAGATAATCTCTAAGAGATATTCTTAGGGAGGGAAGCTTAATTTCCGGGGGATGATGGCTTCAGTGCCAAAGACCAGGATATAGGGTGTTGCACTAGTAGGAGTGCGAATAGAAGTTCTATAGGCCCAAAGGGCGGGGTGGATCTGTAAGTTCCAAAGATTCACGGCTGCTTTACTTACCATATTTTCCATAATCTGAATAAGGGTTTTGTTAGAGGCCTCTACTTGTCCATTATCTTGAGGGTTATAGGGTGTGAACCATTTTAAATGGATTTGGAAGCATTGGCATAATGCCTTCACTGTCTTGTTCTTAAAAGACTTACCATTGTTTGCTTCTGATGGCGGAGGGGATGTCGTAATGGTAGATGAGGTGGTTCATGATGAATTTTGAGATTTGCACACCTATAACGTACATGAGAGGAACAAGTTCCACCCACTTGGTAAAGTATTCTATGGCCATTATGATATGGGTATGGCCATCTGAGGAGGTAGGAGTGAGCTTCCCTATGAGATCCAATCCCCATTTAGAGAATGACCATGATGTTGTGATTGGTTGTAAAGCTTGACCGTGCATGAATTAGGTTTCCATAAACATAAAGCACACTTCTTGACATAGTTACAACAATTTGATTCCATGGTAGGCCAATAATAGCCTACTCTTAAAAATTTCTTAGCAAACACCATTTCGATCATGTGATCCCCACAAACACCTTCATGTACTTATTTAATAGCTTGGATGGACTCACTCAAATTAAGACAGCAAGCAAAAGATTCTCGTCGGATAGAGGGTGCCTCCTAAGAGGGTATAATGGGATATGCGTCGAGATAAGGCTTATTTTTTCAAGGTGGGAAATATCTGGGGGAAAGGTACCATCTTGTAGGTAATTATAAATGGGCTCATACTAGGGGAAAAAGGACCAATAACTTCACATACCAGACATAATTTTGACATGTCATATATAGGCACTCGCAGATGTTTAACAAATAAAAGAATTTTACTTACATGTAGTGGAATGCAAAGCAAGGATTTGATTGAGGCCATGGTGTCCACTAACCGATTTTGTGCCCTTGGTATCTGTTCAAAAGTAACACGCACAAAATACTCATTTAGAGTCTCAACCATCTTCTTGTATGGGATGAGCTTGTCATCCTTGACTTTATACTCATCATTGACTTGTTTAATGATCAATTGTGAATCCCCAATGACCCTTAGTTGTTTGATATTCCATCTGATAACAAGTTTCAACCCAACAATGAGGGCCTCATACTTTGCTATGTTATTGGTACATGGGAAAATCAAACAAAAATCATTTGGAATGAAGTCTCCTATTGGGGTGACAAGTACCACACCAACTCCTAAACCATGAAAATTGAATGAGCCATCAAGTGTACTTGCCACATGAAGGATTCTTCAATATAAATTAGGAGGCATTTTGAAGATCCGAGACAATGGTTTTGTTCCTAGTAAGGGAGCTTCGACTAGCTGATCAAAAAGTACCTGTCCTTTGAGTGAATTTTGGTTGAAAAATTCAATATTGAACTCACTTAGCAAGATGATCCAATTATCCATCCTTCTAGTAAGCACATGTTTAGACAAAAGGTACTTTAATGGATCAAATTTAGAGATGAGCTTGGTCTTGTTATTCAATAGGTAATGATGAAGTTTTGAAAGGAAAAGACCACAACTAAGCAAGCCTTTTCAATTTGGGGATAATTCAGCTCATAAGTAATTAAAGTGTGGCTAAGGTAATAGACCACTCTTTCTTTTTGGCTTAGATCGTATTGGGCTAGCAGTGCACCAATAACACATTGGGTGGCTGAGATGTATAATAAAAAGGCTTGCACTAGAGTAGCGGCATGAGGACATGAGGATTAGTCAGATATTTCTTGAGTAACTCAAAGGCTTTCGGTATTCAGGGCCCCAATGGAATGTAACATCTTTCTTGAGTAGATGAGTGAAAGGATGGCACTTATCCGCGAGCTGAGAGATGAAACAATGGATTGCTAAATTTTTCCCTGCAAGTTGCGTAGCTGCTTAAGGTTATTTGGTGGAGGCATTTCAGAAATATCTATAACTTTAGTTGGATCTACTTCAATCCCTCTTCTTGAGACAATGAATCCCAATAATTTTCTTGATTGCACGCCGAACACACACTTCTTTGGATTTAGTCTAACTTTGTAGTCTTGAAGGTGTTGAAAGATACGCCTCAATACTTCTAGGTGTTCTTCTCTGGTCCTGGATTTTCCTAGGATATCATCAACATAGTCTTCCATGATGTTATTCATCATGTCATGAAAGATTACTGTCATTTCTCTTTGATAGGTTGCCCAAAATTTTGAGACCGAAGGGAATTACTTAGTAGCGAAAAGTCCCCAAGGGGTTGTAAAGGTAGTTTTATGCTGATCTTCCTTCTCAATCTTGATCTGGTTATAACTGGAAAAGCCATCCATGAGGGACAACATTTCGTAACCCACAGTTGAATCAACAATCATGTTGATGTTAGGTAGAGGAAAATCATCTTTAGGGCATGCCTTATTGATGTCTCTGAAATCAGTGCATACTCTAATACCAACTGGTTTCTTTTGTACCGGCACTATGTTGGATATCCATTCTAAATAATCAATAGGTATGATAAAACCTACCGCCAATAATATCGTAGTTCTTCTTTGACCATAATCTGCAACCCTTGGGTGCATCTTCCCCGATTTAGGCGTCTGGATGCACAACAAGGTTATGCATGACTAAGGATGGGTCCAAACCTAGCATATCTACATATGACCATGCAAATATGTCTACAAACTCTTGTAGTAGGCTCACAAAAGTTTTATGCTCCTACGTTGAGAGTGAAGCTCCCAACTTTACCATTCTAGGGTTATCTTCTGACCCGATATTGATGTCTATGGTATCCTCTACCAACATTTTAGATGTTTCCTCCATACGCGTAGGATCAGGAGGGAGATTGAGGTCTTCTTCCAGGGTTTCTAATGATACTTTCACCTTAGGTGTGGCCACTTTTTATGTCCTTTGATTTTTCCATTTGTTTTTCTCGCTAGTGCCTCAAAGAGGTTTTCACTATGTGTTTTGGAATTTTGCTTTTGCTGAGGCTTTTTGGAAGAAAATTTTCCCTTGCTTTCATTTTTTTGACCACACATCTCAACCTCCTCCCTAAAGTATGCACATGCATCCAAATTGATGGAGAAACCCTTTTTGTGGTCACCAATTGGAATGGTATCACGAATACCCATGAATTCTGCAATTGCCTCATCATTTTCAAAGAGATCGATCAGTACATGAAGTTGTTGGTCCCAGTCAATGAGATCGGATATACAAGGTTTACTTTAGAATCAGAAGGGGATAAGGTTAAGATGAAAATGTCTAGAAAAATTTTCGTGGAGGTAAGATCCTCGCATAGGCTAAACCAATACGGGCTCCACTTCCTCATTCTAGTTAACAAAATTTGAACTACACTTCCCTATTCCACCTGGACTCCACTTCCTCATCTCAATTAACTCAACTTGAACTCCACTTCTAGATTCCTAGAAGTGTGGGGGCGATTAGATCGAATGTGTAATTCAATTTCCAGATGTAACCTTTGCCATTCCAAATGTCTAATGCCCCTTGAAATATGCAACTCCTAGACTCAATATACTTTTTATTCCCAAATAATTACAATTATGACTAGGAGCTTAGTCAAACTTGCATCCACCTTTCATGGTCCTACCCTCAGCTACAAAAGTAGACCATTTCCTTCACAAATCTCCCCGAAGAATCCTTGGAAATCCATAGGAAAATGTAGCAAAGCTCTACTCATTTGTTGTTTGAATCCTCATGAAATTTTCACTTAGCATTTGAAAATACCTTGGAGAGTCATATCAAGAGCACCCATAATCCAAATAGTAGCAAGATCAAACAAGTTTAAAAGCTTCTACGATATTACTTGAGGTTTTCAAGAGATTCTTAGAGAAGGTATTATATGTGCTTTACTATCATTTATCTTATGTTTGTCTCATTAATTTTACTTGTTTACATTTTGGCACGTCCAAAGTGGGGCTCATTATCCTGTAAAATTGACGAGGGCAATTTTTATAGGTAACCATACCAAATTTTGTCTCGGTCCCTCGTCGTGGACCCCTCTGCGTTCGGAACGTCGCAAAATCCCTTTCCGGAAATCTAGTTTTCCGAACTTAGCCATTTTTGATCCCTTTTGGCAGGCGCACCTTTTATCTGTGTAACACGGAGTAAATCTGCGCCCCTTCATTTCCTTTGGCACACTTTGTTTGTGTCGACACATGTTTTGATGCACCATTCTTGCGTGCGCCAAGGCGCATGCATCTTCATGTTGACACATAAATTGTTGCGCCATATTTTGGTGCGCCAAAGGGCATGAAATGGGGTGTTGACAGTCTTAAAATTGTGCCAAGGGCACAAGTATCTCTGTGTTGACACGCATTTATCCGCGCCAAAGGGCGCACCATTTTACGTGTCGACACGAGTTTTGATGTGCCCCTTAAAATTGGTTGGCACATTTATTGCACCTTTGCCTATATATAGGCGCATCCGCCCTGTCACTTTCACCAGTCAGAAAAACACGTGATTAACTTTTATTCCTCTACACCTGTCAGCACGCCCGTCGTCCTCGTGTCGCATTCGTGGACCCCATTTCACCTCTCATGTTATATATATTTCAGGTAAGTGGTCCTTGTTACTCTCATGTTTTAATTTTGTTGTTGGTTGTTTGTTGGTGTGGTAGGATAGATGGATCTGTGAAACCATGAAACCCCTCTTGTTGATCCTTGTTTTTCCCTCCCAAGCTCTTCCTCCTCTTTCCAGATCTGCTTTGGTAAGGAGGGCCCTACCTCAAATCACTTGGACCTCTTTCTGTGCCCCTTCACCATCTATAAACCCTGAAAAGAAGCCTAAACGATCGCGAATCTGTTAAAAAGAAAGAAGAACCATTTCCAAAGCTACGTTTTTCCTTGGCGCATTCGCCACCCTTGTAACAGGAAACACAGTCGTGCCTATGGCGCACCAACATTCATTGCAGCACATGAGCTCCCTGCGCTATATGAAAACCAAGTGAAATTCTAATAAGTGGCGCAGGCACATTCCCCATTGCAGCAACACAGTGTCATGTAAACGTTCCCTGCGCGCTGCCAAAACTCCCCCTTTTGCGCGCCTAAAGTCGGTCTACATGCTATAAACCCGCACCTTTGGCGCTGAGCTCTTGTGTTATAGTGTAAATACTTGCACTAAGTATATAATCGCATAAATGGCGCGGCGCATCCTCTTACAAAGAAAAACAATGTCATGCAAACCTTCCCTGCGCCGTGCCAAGTTCCCCTTCTAGTGCACATAAAGCCTATGTTACACACATCAACCTTGCACCCTTCGGCACACCAAAGTTCCATGTAACATGGAAAATATATGCGCCATTGGCGCATCCTGTCCTCATGCAACATGAAAATTGTCTGCGCCTAGCATAAAACGCATATGAATAGCGCAGGCGCACTTCCGCTTACAATAACACAATGTCATGTGCAGTGTTCATGCGCCCTGCGCCCTTTGGCGCTAATTTGTCCCTTGTTACACCCTTCTCCTGCGTGCCATACTATTAACCCCAGCCTGCAGTGTTCATGTGCCCTGCGCCCTGAGACCTTAAAATTGCTAACTCCTCACTCTTCCTTCTGTCAATACTTTAATGGGAGATCTAACAGCTGACATGGATTTTCTACGATGGGTCTCGCTTCTTCTTCTTGCTAGATTAAAGAATCGAATTCAGATCCACATATGTCTACATCAAGCAAGAGACCGACCAAATCAAAGGGCAAAGCTAAACTTACAGAGGAAGAGATGAAGTACAAGTATCAGAGGGTCAGAATGCCCGAGTCTCAGGCAGAATGTGACCTAGATATAAGAGACTCAGAGCTCAGTCACATCGATATGGAAGATTTCGGGCCGAGAACTAGAAGGGTCACAGGAGTCCCCTGGATGGACAAACTAGTAGGTAGTGGATCGCACTTTCTTGGGGGATCCCCGTCGGTGCGATGAAACAATGAATTCATGATGGTTGTGGCCCGTTGCTATAACAAAGACACACGGGGTGTGTCCAAATGAGAAGGGCGAAGTCATAATCAACTTGACTGCCCGACACTTCAAAATCATGCTTGACATCCCTCACCATCGGCATTTCGTGGCCATAAGCCAAGAAGACTGCACCAAGGCTTGGGAGGACAATGAAGACCAATGCATGCACCTAATGAATGAAGTGTATTTAAAGAACAAAAAGGTGGTAACCAGATGGCCACAGGTTATTCACCGAAGTGACTTCTCTAAGGAACTAAGTGATACTATCACGTTCCTAAGCCGAGTATTTGGGATTTTTGACGCCCATTACTTTCATAAGTGGATGCTCAGGTACCTGGAGACCATGAGCAAGAACGTACCTGATCAATGCTTCGAGTGGGCGGAGATAATAAGCAGTACCATATCCGAGCAGCTCCAACAACTCACCACAACGGGGAGGTTCTACATGAACTCCTACGTAGTTTATGTTGCAGCCTCGGAGAGAGATTATCCAGCATTGAGCCGATGCGGGGTTTGGCCCCAGGTGAGAATATATGAGTACTACCTAGAGCTGAAGCTCGAGAACAACATCTCTCAGTTCACCAAAATCAATGATGCCTTTTTCTACGGCATCGTCTGCCTATTGAGGCCCAACATGACTCACGGTCAAACGACCAAGAGCATTGTCGCAGCAACGGAGAAGTGGGGGGCCTTATTCACACGATTCCCACCTTCACCTATCTCAGGGCAGCTAACTTCCTGGGTGAGCCCACCAAATTGCTGAGATATGTCGGCCCCAAGTTGATCCTGTTAGAGCATGCCTCTAACAGTCATCCCGTGATAGCTCGTAACGTATCATGAGAAGTTCTTGAAAAGGAAGAAGGGTGGAACTCTTTTCCCCCTCACAGTGGGAAGATATACCTGTGTGTCTCATCACAAAGCTCGGAAATGGTTGCTGAGCTAGAATTTCTCAATCTGAAGCACAACTTCCCGGCGAGGCCCACTTTCAATCCAAGGAATTGCCTTCCCAGGGCAAAACTCGATCCTATCCACCTTCCACAGATTGAGGACATTTATATCAACCTGTACCATGAGGTCGAGCTCAGAAGAAAGGACCATTCTCACCTGGCCCTGGCAGAGATCATTCAGTACGGCGTGGCCATTGTCCCGAAGGGTTATCAAACTACCGATCAAGAAGTTGATCAGGTATATCTTGACATGGATGGGGACAATCGGGCACATTTCGCAATCGACGAGAACCAAAACGCCCCGCACCATCAAGAAAGGGTCAAAGAAACTCTGCGGTGGACATAACACTGGTGCAGGATGAATGGCCTCATCTACCTCGGGGTAGATTTCACTACATCTCCATTGGGCAACACACCATCCAGGCCAAAACATCTGCCGAAAGTAAAAGGCAAGGATAAGGAGGGTGCGAGTCAAGCTCCACTCGGGAAGAGGCTCCCGAGAGTCCCCCTTCCGCCGCACAAGAACAGGTTGTGAGCCTGTTATCTCCAGAGAAAGAAGCGGCTGAAGATGTTTCGATGGGCACATCCACTCAGGATGTTGCCACCACTGCACATAACTTTGAGGTCCCTTCTGTCCCTTCTCCCTCTCCTCCTTCTCCTTCTCGTGTGACCCAAGCGACTGTTCCTTTGGTCATATCCTCTCCCCCATCTTCTACTGTTCCCTCCTCCTTGTCATCCATCTTCTCTTCTCTCGCGAGCTGTCACCCACTATTTCTTTTGTCATCTCTCGGCTCCCTTCCATACCCTCGTCTTCCTCCCCTGCAGATCCCTTCCTCTCTTGAGTACTTTGCTGGCCTCTCATTCAATGTCGCCACCAAATGTCTCAACGCATTTTCCCTCCGCTATCAGAGTGCTCTCCCCTTCTACTTCTCTGGTCCCACTCCCATAAGTCCAAAGCATGGATCTCTCAAAGACTGAGCCAAAGAAAAGAGGAAAGTTCCTATCGCACCAATGGACTTCTCCGTTATCCCATCAAAAGGGGCCAAGAAGCAAAAGCCTATAACCCGCTTCTCTCAGAGTGCATCAGGAGAGAGAGTAATGGAGATAGCGTATCCCAATCCTTTGAAGGATAAAAAGGATCTGTCTCCGACAGATTATACAGTGACCCAAGTCATGATGGGAACATCTTTAGAAATCCTTCAAGGAGAGGCTTTGTCTGCAGTGGATTCCCTTTGCAAGAAACTTCAAGAAGCAAAGGAGGAGAAAAGGTTGCTAAAAGAGCAAAACAAACATCTTCTCCAAGCCCTGCAGAAAATGGGTAGTGTACCTCCTACAACTACCACCAAAACTCCTGAGCCCTTGAGCCAGGATAAGATAGATGAATACGCCAAAATCGGCGAAAGGTGGTATGGCGTGTCCGCTGGAGAGACCAAATCCTCAAGGAAAGTGAGGGAGTAATTGTCAAGTTCACCGAGTTGTATCAGAACATCAATTAGGTGAACAAGGCACTCCAGGTGATCACGGGACCCATCTCCAAAGAGTTGGACCATCCTAAGCTCCAAAGCATGAGACCTTCCAGAAAATGCTCGACTGTTCAGTCGAAGATCTGGTTAAGTTCGCGTCTTCAATCACCCCAGAGCGCCCAACAAAATCCTTTCTACTTTGGACTACCAGGTTGATCAGTTGGAGTTTGTCCTCAAAAAGATAGATAAAGTCAAAGAGGAAGCTTTGGAGGCTATGCACCAGATGGAGCAAATCATCCTGAGAATGTCCCCAGGCTTGCTCACTCCTTCTTTCACCCTGAGGAAGGCAGACCAAACTATTCGGATCTTCAAGGAGATCGTCTCGCAAGGGTTAGGGCCAGAAGCCACGTTCGACACCGAATGCATCAATAACCTTCTGGCCTGTCGGGACTTTATAGGGTTCCTGATAGAGGCGGGAAACGAATATGCCAAGCTCCCAGAAAGGCTCGTGGATGAACGTGAAACTTGTGAAGTTATCAGCGATCGCCACAAGGATCCTGCTCAGGATCAACTTCAGCCCATGATCAACAAGTTTATGGAATATCGGGCCCAGTATAACATCACTTCGCCCGAGCAACAACAGAAGCAGGACACTCCCTTTTGGCCATGAGACGATGACGAATAGTCTCCTTCCTCTCTTCTTCTTTTTGTAAATGTCTAAGAGTATGTTGGCATAAACAATGACATCATCCATGTTGCACCATGGGATGATGTCATCCATCAAGTTGCCAAAAGTCAATAGTTGACTTTTAGATATTTTGTAGATATTTTGTAATTAGGTGGTTGGTTTGCTTTTGCCTTCTTTCCTTCTCTTCTTCTATAAATACTTGAATACTTGTTGTATTCAAGGGTGGATACTTTTCAGATGAAAAATAGAAGTAAGAAGAAAAGACTTTGAACTTTTTGTAATAGAAACAAATATTAATACAATATTTAGACTTTGTGCTGAATACCTATGTGTTTTACATCAGACCTTTCTTATGTTAGATCTGTACATTTGTTCTGTTGAATCTACTTCTACTTTATTGTCATTTATTCATTAGTATTGCTTTGTTTGTCTATGTGAGTAAGTTCGCCTCTGTTTACTACCAGCCCAAAACATAGACCCTCTGACCTTTCTGCTTTGGAATTCATTTCTTTTCTCCCTTCAGACCTTTTCTATCTCCCCACCTTGTTCCTGCCCCTTCTTCTATAAGTTGGAAATACTTCTACTGGGATGAGATCCCAAACCACGAAAGGCGAATATTGTGAGACTTACACATTCCTCGATGGTAAAATAGCAACAAACTAGTTTCACGTTCTTTGACTCAAAGAGGGGCTATGCCTGCACACCGCTTGCTCTGTCTATCCATAGATCTGTCCACCCGATGATTTTCGGACAACAAGGCTGCACCCATTTTAATAATTTCTTCTTCAATTTTTACTAACCCTTTAATTTGTGTGATTAACATTTGTTTTTAGTGTGTTTTTTTGTTTCTTTGTGTTGTTCGCTTTGCAAGATACATTCTAATAGGCTTTGATAGCAAAAATCATGTAAAAAGTCACAATAATAAAATTATTTTTGTTGATTATTAATCTTTTTGTGAAAGTGTAATAGGTGATTGTTGTAGGGAGAAATAATTTGAAATCACAAATCAGATCCATGAAAAAAAGATTTACAAGACTTTTTTCGCAATCAAGGGTTTCTTGTTAACTTTGTAAAGCAAGTTTAGTTTTGGTTATATTTAGTAATTCTCGCTGTCTTTGGAGGGATATTTAAATTTCTTGTTGTTTTTCTTATTTTTACAAAGCAAATTTTTTTACTTTTTTTGCACAAAAAAAAAATCGATTCAAACAAAAAAATCAACAAAAATCCTAACTACTCACCTCTCCCCCTCACTACCGCCTAACCCCTCCCTGGGCCGACCCCAACTCGAACGAGCCGGCTCCCTTCCCCTATCCCCTCCTAACTACCAATCTCGGTGATCTAGCTCATTGAGTTAACCCGTTCTCGACCCATCCTAACCTAACCCAAATTCTTACCCCCGAGTCACCCCGACTCCCTCCCGAATTAGCCTCGGCCTTGGCCGAGCTAAGCTAACCCTCTCGCGGCAAGACCCCGACCCCGACTCACCCTAATGACCTACACCCTCACCCCTCCTTGCTCACATTGGCCACCTTATCCATGTTACCACACCCACAACCTAACTCGGTCGAGTTGAGCCTCCCGAACCTCGACCTCCGCATGAACTATCACATCCCAACCCCGTTTGACACACCGCCGCCATCCATAGTTGACACCACGTTGATCTCACCTCCTCCGCACCTGCTACACACGCACACAAAAGCCAAGCCTTACACAAACAAATCCAATAATAAACACCACACAAAACCCACAAAAACGAAGCCCAACTTTTTGTTTCATTTTGCCTTAACCTAAAAACTTAGGTTAAGCTTTGTTTCCTTAGGTCATATGTTTTATTTTATGTGCTTTGTTTTATTTTAGGTCAAAAGATTTTAAACTTAGGTTAATTTACTTTAAATTCTTTAGTTTATTTACTTAAGTTAAGTTATTTTGTTTAATTTAATTAGGTTAGCTTAAACTAATCTCAATTAATTAGTCACTTTAATTAAATTAATTAGTTCTTTTTAAAATCTAATTAGTTTATTCTAATTAATTAATTTACTTTGACCTTTTAAACTAAATTAGAACCTTTTTGCTCATTTTGTACCATTTTTGCCCAATAGAATAATTGTGCAACTTACTTGTGTAGGGTTATTGGATATTCTCATCTAATTTTTGTTGTTTTTAGGTTTTTTTTTTGTCAATGTTTCATCATTTTTGCATAGTCACTAACATTTTGTGGCAAGTTTTGTTAACATTTTGTAGTTTTTTAAAAAAAATTGTGAGGTTAGTAATGAAACGATCATGCGTATGCTCTTTCCTCATGCTTTCTAAGAGATCTTGGAAATCGGAAACGTGATTGTTTCTCATGTGTTTTCGAGAATTAACATTTTTTCTTTTTAATCAAAGCTTGTTCATGTGTATTCTCTTTCCTCGCGCTTTCTAAGTGATATTGAAAACCAAAAACGTGGGTTTGCTTCTTTTGTCTTGTCCTCTCTACCTCATGAAAACATGTCAATCCTTGTTTATAAGATCCACTCTACAGGAGGTTACTATTAAACTACTAACTCCATGTTGCCTTGAACGATGCTTTAAAACACCTTACTAACTGCAAGTTACCTCGGTCCAAAGAATGATAGTTAATAAAATCTCATCTCTAATCAAGATAAAGTGAACCATTCACATTGTATTTACAGGTGCGATTAACAAGGATATTGTCCAACCACTATAACTCTGAGAAGTGCTTTGGCTTAAGCCATAAAACTCATTTGAGGAGTACCACATGAACCCCAAAGTAGTCGACACATTGAGGAATCTGGCAACGACAAAATGGTTACCTTTTTTCCTAACTAACTAGTACACCTTGTGAGATTAGAGTCATAGATATCCTTAGTGGTGACCCCAGTGTGATTAATTCTGAGAAAGATCTTTGGTTAGGGTTTTAAAGGGGGTAAAGTAAAGCTGAAAGATATAAATAACACAACTCTTTCTCGGGTATAAAGTTGGCACCTAGTTGAGAGAACCACTTAGGAAGCCACACATTGTCTAAGCCAATCTAAGGTAGAGGCCAAAACTTCCATAAACAAAACTTTTGTTTTCACTTTTCCTTTTCTCTCTTTTCGTTTAGTGAGTTGTGTTCCACACTCATATCTTACA
This sequence comes from Taxus wallichiana var. yunnanensis, assembly GCA_018340775.1. NCBI lineage: Eukaryota > Viridiplantae > Streptophyta > Pinopsida > Cupressales > Taxaceae > Taxus > Taxus wallichiana. Next base: position 555,392,275 of record CM031244.1, on the reverse strand, counting down.
ATTCTCACTTTCATCTCATTTTCACTACTTTCCCAAATACTCCTTATTTGGGTTCATTCTTGCATCTTTGCTACTTTCCCAAATACTCCTTATTTGGGTTCATTCTCGCATCTTTGCTACTTCCCCAAATACTCCTTATTTGGGCTCATTTTCACCTCTTTGTAAATGAGTCTAAGTCTTGAGTTGCAGGAATCCATATCCGAACTTGAGCATTTTCACCCTCTTCATCTAAGTATTGACATTGTGATACTCACTTTATCATAGTCAAACACCATCATGATCACCTTGATCTATCATATTTCTAAGTCTTGAGTTTAACATTTACATTGTTAAGCTTCAAGCATTCAATCATCTTGTGTTGTCACATTTCACATTCACTTTGTTGAATTGTTGACATCTTCAATATTTTCTTCACTCATCTCTTTTAAAGCATTCACTTTTCTCTACCTTGAGATCCTTAACCAATCACTTTCCCTTCGTCTCTCACATTCACTTTGTCGAGATTCAATATTTTCATTATCATATTTTCACCTCTATATTTTGACATTCACATTGTCGTCATTTGAGTATTATCCTTCCTTTGTTTATTCTCCTCTCTTAACATTCATCTTGTTAAAGAGTCGAGCACTTTCATCATATTTCCAAGTCTCCTCTCTTAACACCCATCTTGTTAAGCGTTGGGCATCTTTCATCAGTGTCTTTAAGTCTCCTCTTGTAGCACTCATTTTTTCACAAGTTGAGCAAGCCAACCCCTTTCACCTCTTCTCTCTTTACATTCACTTTGTAAAGGATCAAGAGACCTTTCATTCCTTTTCATCTCTCTTAACACTCACTTTGTTAAGATTCCTCTAATCTAACATTCCAATCCCCTCTTCCACCTTAACAATACCCATTTTGTTAAGTGTTGCGAAGTCACCCCTTTTATTTCTCTTAATACCCACCTTGTTAAGAGTTAACATTTCCAACCTTTTCATCACTCTTATCACTTGCTTTGTTAAGATTTGATCACACTAACCTTGTCAAATTCTGTCTCTTTTGTACATTCACTTTGTCAAACATTTGAGCACATCACTTAACTCGTATAATAAATCTCCCATCTTAGCATTTATTTTGCTAAGATTTCCATAATCAAATTTCACTTTCCAAGCTTCTTCTCTTCGTCCACCTTGACATTCATATTGTTAAGGGTCGAATCTAACAAAACCTTTCCTCTTTGTTCATACTAACATTCACATTGTTAAGGGTTGATTCTATCAAATCTTTTCCACTCCTCATTTCTTACATTCACTTTGTAAGGAATCAAGTAACCTTTGTCATCACTAATTCTCTTCCACCTTAACATTCTCTTTGTTAAGGGTCGAGAAACTTCAATTTTCAAACTCTTCCATATTTACATTCATGTTGTTTTCAATCTCACTTCCATCTTAGCATTCACGTTGTTAAGGGTCGCATTGTTCAATCGTTTCATCACCTCTTCCATTATAACATTCACTTTGCTTTATAGGTTGAGTAAGTTTCATCATCTCTTCCATTCTAGCATTCACTTTGCTAGAGGTTGAGTAATTTTCATCCCCTCTTCCATTATAGCATTCACTTTTCTAGAGGTTGAGTACGTTTCAAATATTTTCACCTCTTCCATCTTAGCATTCACTTTTCTAAGGGTTGAGTTTTTATCACACCATTCTTCACTCTTCCCCATTTTTCATTACAATGGTGGATTCACACAATTCATCATTTGCTCAGAATGACAAATGATGAAGGACACTATTTCGGGTATGCAAAAACAACGCAAACAATTCAACTTTGATGAATTATGTCCTTACCCTTTCGGCATGGACATCTTACACACACCCTTTCCAAAATATTTCAAGATGCCCCAATTTGCTAAATACAAGGGAAAAAATGATCCTAGAAAGCATATCAAAGAATTTTCAAAGCATGCCACGAAGTGGCATATAACAATATCTTTCTCTTGTGCCTTTTTCCTAGAAGTCTAGGAGGACAAGCTTTAGATTGGTTCTTACACCTTCTAAAGGGATCTATCACCACCTTCGCAGACCTCTCGAAGAATTTTTTCAAACATTTCTCTGTCAACCTTGACTTCGATGTCACCTTGACTCAAATAGAAAAGCCCTCATTTCTATAGGCTTGATTAAGCCTCATTATAAAGATAATGGGCACAATCACAATCAAAATAGTAGCACTCATCATGATAAATCTTGGTACGAAAATTGCCACCGCAATGCCGTCATGAAGGTGTCATGGATAATTGAAATGTGCACAACACACATGAACAATCAACCAAAAAGAAAATCATATAACCTAACGAAGACACTACTCCACGCAGTTAAATGTCGGTTTAAACCCCTCGGGAGAGTCTCTCTAGTGTTTTTCATCAATTAGTAAAGGCTATAATGATGAAATATCCACTTACAAAACCCTTTGTCAAGGGAAACCTAAGCCATATTGGTATAAACCCAATACATATTGTGATTTTCATCGCATTGATGGCCACTCTACAGATAGATGTGTGTGATTTAATAATTATGTCCAAGAATTACTTGACACCGAGACAAATTTATAGAGGTCGATGACAAAGATATCACCATTAAATACACGTTAACTACCACAAATTATCAAGAAGAGTTGAATGTTGTCCAAACCTTATACATACTAACACTCAACGAGATCACGAAAACGAAGGTCAAGTATCTCTCAATCAAAACCAATCTATCTCTTCTTTAATTTTTCTTTCGTTAGTCCAAACAAACATTGAACTTATTTTGGACAACAACCTTCTAACATCAAATGAGATCTTGAACTTGCTTCAAGAATCCCTTTCAACCCTTGATATAATTATAGAATCTATAGAAGAAGGTCCATCATCAAGTACTATTGAGATTGATTCTATTCTTTCATTGTCGGATCCTATGCCTGAAATATCTAGTCTTGTTGTCAAAACACAACCACACAAAGTTTTGACACTCGCAACAATGCAAACTTCTATGTCTACAGTCCCTCTAACTATCACTCTTGCAGGAGTCTCATCAACGATGACCCTTACATGTCAAGACATTTACATGCATGCACTCTATGAGTTACGTATACCCAGGAATATCCTTATACAACCATTTCAATATTTAATTTCCAATCTATCGTCAAAAAAATTAATCCACAACCTTGACAGAGCAACATTGAATTATTTCTCTATGGCCAATAAGGAGCCTCAGCGTGCATCTAGGGATCAATCCTTCTTTCCTCGCACTCTTCCACTCACAGATGAATATAAATCTCAACATATTGCCCACATCGACAATCTTCCTCTAACATCACATAGATATTTTGATCTCGTTGAAGGTTTATCCAATCACACATCCTTTGAATTGGACCTTGTTCACCTAAGTCTCATACTTCAGACTCCTCAAATCTTAGGATTCTCTCCATTGACTTGGTACCTATCCATCCAATCTCCTATTTCAGGACTCCTCAAATCTTACTTGATCTCACCGCATAATTCTCATACTTCAGACTCATCAAATCTTTAGATTCTCTTCGTTGACTTGGACCTATCTCGCCCAAGTCTCATATCTCATGACTCATTGAATCTTGGATTCCCTCCTTTGACTTGGAACTTTTATGCCCAAGTCTCGTATCTCAGACTCATTAAATCTTAGGATTACCTTCTTTTACTTAGACCTCGTCTACCCACGCCTCGTAACTAAGGAATCCTTGAATCTTTTGATTCACTCCATTGACTCAGACCTTTTCCACCCAAGTCTCATAAATCCGGACTAATTCTATCTATCATTCATCAAAAATATTATGATCCTCTCTGTTGACTTGGATCTCATCTACCCAAGTATCATTATTTTGTTGGAGGTGATAAGGACTAAGATGGGGGTGAATAAGTCCCCAATAAAAATTTCACACTTATGCTTCAAACCCTAAACACACAATCTCATGAAGCACACACATCAAAGCATATAATCTTCACAATGCAAGGATCACAAGATAAAATCAAAACCACTTATATTGATGTTCAAATCAGATCAACACACTTCTATTGATATTCAAATTAGATTACAATGAATAATGTCTTCAACAATGATCAACAAGATACAATCATGAGCTCTCAAGACAATCAACCATGTCTCATGAATACATATGAAGATATAAAACTTTGGAAATGTCTTAAAATCAATATCAGATCTGAAAAATTCTTCATAAACCTACAAATAACATCAATGTGATATGAATATATCATCCAAGAACAAGGATCCAAATTTTCCCTTCTTCTCTAACTCGCTCTCAAAGAAACTTCTCCATCTTTGTTTTGCTCAAATTCTCCTCATAAAGAATCAACCAGATAAAATCCTAGAATGAAATTCTAGGGGTTTTTGGCTAGGCCCAAAGGGTTTTTATTTTCAGCAAAGGGTTCTTCAAAAGAAGATAAAAGGGGTTCCAAAATATTAACACCATTGTACCCAAAACATCATCTTTATAGCCTCTCCTTGATTCAAATTCAAAAGAGGTTGGTTTCCCTCCACTTGCATGACCATACCAGCCTAAAAACATCCCATAATAATCACTATAACATTCACAAATGACCCATATAGGTCGGCCTAACAAAAACACTTCATCCATGTACTAAACCCAAACCCTTGCATTGGAATGACAAAAATCCCCTCATTCCAAAACCATGTTTAATAATGACCCAAAAACCACCATGCATGATTAAAATAACATTTAACATCTATAAATGGTCTCAATTTATCTCAAACAATCAAATTATTTCATTTAATGGGCCCAGTACTCTTTGTTCATCTCAAAACTACTATTTCCTACACCCTTTAAGACCATAAAAACCTCATTATGCCACCAAATGACTTTAAATAAACAAAACCATGCCATGTAGCCACTTTACAGAAATTTTAGAGCTTGGAGAACACTTATAAGAAAGTTATAATTTTTGAAACAATCACCTGATCAAACCACAACCAATTTTGTCTTCACCAAATCAGCCTGCCCAAAAAGTTATTTTCAAATATTGACCCATAAAAACATTTCTAGTAACATTAAATACCTATAAATGGATTTATTTTATTCCAAATTCACACCTATTCATATTTGAGGTGATATAAATCATCACCTAATCGATCTTATTCTTCAAATAACTCAAAACTTTCAACAAAGCACATCCATTCATGCACCGGCAAAACCTTCCTATCCACAAAATGACCCGAAACTATATCAAAAACATCATCATGAGAAAAAAATCATATCAATGGAAATATATCTGAATCCTCTTTCCAACACATTTTGAATCATCTCAAAATTCCACATGTAGCTCCAGATATCTTTACTCTCTCGACTATCGATTTTGAAGGCATCAAAACTGCCCTTTGACTAGTCAACCTGAATGGAGCTCAAATAACCATGTACCTGTATGAAAATATCCAAACCTATTTGGAAATCACTATCAACTAACATAAATTCCATAACATCAATTTATCATGTAACTCTTTTGGATAACCTTGTCCTAAAACACTCTTCTTCAGAATTTGACCTGTTTGTGTGGGGCCCACTCATCACCAAGACCTCTACCATACCTTTTTGGAAATAGGAAGGAGTATTATACATGTTTAAATAATTAATTTTGCACTAAAACTTAAAACATACTCGCTATATACCTATTCTTCTGCAAGCTTCTCCTAACTAGGGTTTAGCTAGGGTTTTAAACTACTTTATCTTCTTAACATTCGTTCATTAAAAAATGACGATGAACTGACCTCATTATTTTTTTGAAACCTTATAGAATCATTTTAAAACCATCCCTAAAATAAAAAATGTCCCATGTAAATCCCACAATTCATGGTTAGCATCAGAAGCTCAAGCTCGAGCTAGAAATGCACTAGTTATTAACCCTATCTCACAAAAACTTGACATATCTTACAAAATTCACATCCTAACAGCTGAAGTTTTTCTCAAAGCACTATGACACATCACAATAACATCTTTAATCATCATAATGTCATCACCATACCTCAAACTCTCCATCCTATCTCATTTTCATAGCCTCACCTTAGGATTTCACACTTTGTAGGCTAGGGTCAACTGAAAGAATGCTATAACTCATCATGAAATAACTGAAAATGACCCAAACATACATGGTATACCATAATTCACCTGAATACATGCATTAATGAGCTCATATAGCTCCAAATCTCAATCTCATACCCCCTAACACTCATACCTGCTCCAAATAAGCACTCAAACATGGTGAATCACCCGTACTCGCATCATGCCAATGATGTGAGTTCCCAATAACTCTCCAAACCTAATATCCATCATGCCAACATGCTTCTCAAGAAACCAAGAATCTCATACCACCATGCAACATCACCTAAGCACCTAAATGGTCTTGCAAGAGAAAACAATCATCACTCGAATCTCACCGTATCAACTTTGTACACATTTGAACCACCATGTCAACATCATCCACAAAATCATATGACCCTACTCCATCATCCAATTTTTCATTAATGTGGTTTTTCATCAATGACAACACCTATAGGACCATATGCCAACAAAGTCGGGGCCATTCAATTTTAATAAACATGGGCCTCTTTCCCGACAAGTCCACCGCACACCTTCATCCGTCAATATTTAGAAAAATTAAAAAACATAGAAAGAAAATAAAAATCCATATCAAGCCATTCTTGAAAGCATTGTTTACAAATAAAAAGTGGAAAAACAAAAGCAAATAACATTAAGCATTCCATATGTTGGCATATCTTAATCATACCATTATCATATCTTCGCATTCTTCACCTATTATTATTTTTATTATGAGTAAATAGTTTTGAAGGGACTATACCCTGTGTACAAAAAGGCTCAAAATCCAGATACCAAAAGAGGAAAAACTGACTCTAAAAGAGTAAAACATCCAACATCGGGGGCTCAACAACCAGATAATACAATATAGTAACAAAACAGGATCAAGATAGACAGTGATCTGAACAAAAGTAGAAGAGACAAAATATGAACAAGAGATAACCATCACTAGTCTTCCCAGCCAAAAAATAGCACCAAAAATGCCAGTCAACAACAACTTCACCACCAGTAAACAACAGAGCTCCGCATCACTTGATAGCCCGGTCAATCTTGGCTTTAATCATTTGGAGCGAGACAAAGAATGCAATGGCGGTGGCCTGGGAAGGGTCTTTCAAATCCACCTGGGCAATTGCAAGATCTCTGTTCTCCTTGGAGCCCCAAATATCCTCGGTAATACCACTGAGACTGAAAATACTATGAACATGCTTTGCTCGATAAAATTGTAGATACTTTTAAGGGTAGAGAGGATACAATCATTACGCCCTTTTGCATTGCCAAGCCTGACATCCAAAGATTGAAGCTTCTTGAAAAATTTAGCAGTGATATCATCATCTTCATCATTTTGTAGTTTCCTTTTGCCCTTAGCTTTATCCATATCCCTAATAACACTCTTTAGTTCCTGAATTTCCTTTTCCATCTTTCCAACTCTGACCAACAAGTCCTCATCTTTAGGCTCCTCCACCGGATTACTAATGTGCAGTAAATTTGCAGCAAGCTCTAGGTCTTTATGACTTCTAAGAACCCTCTGAGAAGCAGGGACCTTAGTTTTCATCTCTTTCCTTTTCCTGCTAGTTGAAGCAGTGTCAAGTTTCCTATCGGGAAGGGGAGGGATGGAGGCAGGGGGAGGAGTAGAATCCGAGTGGGGACAGGCTGAGTAGTGGCGGTGAATAAGCAGTATTAACCCTTGATGAAGGGGAACAACCCTAGTGTGATTTTGTACTTCCAGAACAGATTTCTCTAGAGAATTCAACAAGTAATGAGGAAAGTTGATGGTGAGGTTTCTACGGAAGTGATTAAGGAAGATCAAGTGCTTTTGGGGAATAGTGACAAATCTCCCCTCTAGAGTAACATACCTTACTACCATCCTTGCGATCTCAGCAAAAGGCTCTGGAACAGAAGCAAGTTTGATGCCAGCCATCACAAATTCTAGATTTTCCCCCTCATCAAGAAACTTCTTAGCCTCCACCTCTCTGTCCACCCGCTTGTTGAAGAATTTGGTTCCATCTAGACTGAGCCCAGTGACCTAGGCAATAAGCTCCTCTGATATCTCAACCTTGATATTACTGTACTTAACCACGTGATTCCTCCATCCCTGAGCAAATTTAATTGAGAGATCCTGATCAAAACCTTGGATTTTTTCAATAAAGTTCGTTAGACCCCCTTTTTGTAGATAGTTCCAAAGAACTGTATCATCTTTCCAAGCTGGATTATGAGTGGGCTCTGTCTTGCAAGGTGGTCCCCCCATTTTTCCTGTGATATTACCTCTTCCTGCAACGGTAAAAATTTGAAAACTATACGAATCATCCTCAGCTCTACTTTTGAAGCCCTCCCAATCGTGTGAAGAGATGTAATTATTAGTCCTCACTTTGTAATTAATTAACCGCTCCTTAGCATCCGCCCTATAACTATTAATGATGACGCTCCAAGTCACACAAATCTTTGATGATGTCATCATTCTGCACTTAAAAAGCCACTCCTTAGCATCAACACTACAACCATTAGTGATTACGTTCCAAGTCATGCAAATCTTTGATGATGTCTTCATTAACTTTAGTAGGAAGAATGTCACCCCTTAACCAAGTTTGAAAAGTATTATTAACCCCAAAATTTTCCAAACCATCAGCCACACTATTGCCTTCATGGTAGGTATGTTTGATTTCAAAATTTTCAAAATTCTTACAAATATCAGTAGCTTCAGCAATAAAGTCCCTGATTGACCAACTAGGGGGTTGTTTTTGATTTAAAAGATTGATAATGTTCAATGAATCACCCTCAATTATAATATTGGAAATATTACAATCCCTAGCTAGCCTTATTCCCCAAAGAGTAGCAAGAGCTTCAGAGTAGTGATTAGTTTTCCTACCCATTTTTCTAGAAAAAGTAGCAACAAAACAACCTCTGTGATCTCTAATGACTCCCCCACCTCCAGAATCCCCAGGATTGCCTTTTGAGGCCCCATCAAAATTCAAATTATGCCAAGCACTGGGAGGCTTAATCCATCGGACAATGGATCTATCAATACTATTGTTATTCTTGTTCAAAACAGTGCCAATATTCCAAGCAACCAGAATGTGCTCTTCTTCCTCAGGGTAAAGTCTATTTTTGGGAGGTTTAAATCTTTCAATGTTTTCTTTCACAACAATGATAATTTCTTTGTAGACTTTTTTGCATAACTTTCTAGTATTCCTGAAAATGACATCATTACGAGCTTTCCAAACTCGCCACATGGTGTGAGGTAGAACCAGTTGCCATAATATCCTCACCACACAATGTTTGTAAGGAGAGTTCCATTGTTCCCAGGCCTGAAGACAAGTATGGGGAAAGATCCATTCCTGATTAAAGTTTTCAAAAATAAGATGCCAAATTTTGGAAGTGTACTTACAATGAAGAAAGAGATGTTTGATGTCTTCTGCTTCTTCCTGACACATGCAACATCTGTTTGGCATGATGAATCCTTTCCTAATGAGATTGTCATTAGTTAGGATCTTGCCTTTAATGATGAGCCACCAGAAAAAGTTTACTCTAGGGGTTAGCTCGGGCATCCACAACTTATGCCACTCAGTATCACTTTCAATAGAGGCAAAGAAAGAGTTGTAGCTAGATTTAACCGAGTACTCTCCATCAAAGGAATCTTTCCAAATGAGTTCATCCTTATGATTTTGAGGACTGATATGAATTAGGGAGAGATGACTCTGCATAGATGAAACATCAGACTGCACATTATCCTCATCTACTTTGAACTGTTTCCATTTCCTTTTATTTTCAACCACCTCAATATAGCCCTGGACTTTGTGCCCATAATTTCTAATTAAGTTGTCTTTAATGTGACCATAAGAGGAAATCCAGTTAATATCTAACCATTTATCAGTCCAGAAATTAATGTCTTGACCATCCCCAAGCTTCCAACTACATCCCTGGGAGAGAATATGTCTGATGTGGAGAAGATTGTTCTAGAAAATAGAACCATTCGGAAGAAACTGATCAAAAATAAAGGAATTCATGTTTTGATTGGAAAGGTATTTGATTTTGATCAACTCGGTCCAAGGCTTGTGCTCTTTTATAAGTCTCCAACCCAACTTTGCAATAAGAGCAACATTCATATGTTTGATATCTTTGATTCCTAAACCCCCAATCCTCTTTGGTTTACAGACCTGCTCCCAAGCAACTAAATGGTACCTAAACCTGTCTTCAGTGCCATGCCATAAAAAGTGCTTTTGAATTTTTTCAATGCTATTCATCACTGTTGTTGGAATGTTGAACATTGACATGATATAAATAGGTAAGTTCTGAAGAGTGCTTTTTATCAATAAACACTTGCCTGCACTTGAAAGTAAAGCTCCTTTCCAACCAGCCAGTTTTTTTTGAAATCTCTTAAGAAGATCATTCCAAACCTCATTAGAAACCTTACTAGTACTCAAAGGGAGCCCTAAATAAGTAGCAGGGAGGGAATTAATAGTACATCCAAGAATGAGAGCAATCTTTCTTTTCCTTTCAATAGGAGTATTGAAAAAATAGATTGAGCTTTTGTCAAAATTAACTTTCTGTCCCGAGGCTTCCTCATAAAATCTAAGGATAGTTTTGATAGCCTTCACCTCAATTATTGAGGCCATCAGAAGTAGGAGAGTGTCATCAACAAACTGCTTGGTGAGAGGAAACCTGATTACCAGAAGTAGGTTGAAAGCCCTTTATCATACCAATATGAATAGCTTTTGAGATAGATCTACTTAAATTGTTAGCCATTATAATGAACAACAAAGGGGAGATGGGGTCCCCTTGTCGAATTCCTCTATTGCTAGCAAAAAAAACCAACCGGTTCCCCATTAACAACCACTGAGAATCTAGATGAAGAAATGCAAGAATGTATAATTTTCCTGAATTTATTTTGAAATCCAAACTTGGATAAAACCTCATCCATGAATTTCCAGGAGACTCTATCAAAATCCTTATGCATGTCTAACTTGATAGCCATCCCTACTTTTTTACTTTTATCCATTGAATGAATTGTTTCATGGACCATAATAACTCCATCCTGAATAATTCTACCTTGAATGAATCCGCTCTGTTGTTGAGAAATAATTTCCATTAGTATAGGTTACATCCTAGTGGTTAAAATCTTTGTGAAGATCCGATAGATTACATTAACCAAACTGATTGGCCTAAAATCTTTGAAATCCTTTGCATCCAACTTCTTAGGAGCAAGCACAATATGTGTATTGTTTAACTCTTTTATGAGATTTCCAGTTCTATAGAACTCATTAATAGCTTTCAACAGATCTTCGGAGTAGATTTCCCAGCATATTTGGAAGAATTTTGCAGAGAAAAACCATCAGGGCCCGGAGCCTTATCCCCTTCCAGAGAAAAAATAGCTTTTTCAATTCCTCGATGGTGACTATTTTGGAAAGACTCTTAAACCTCTCTTCAGGCAGTAAATTATTAGGAATGGAGTCTAAGAGAAAGGAGGCCGCTTGCTCGTTGTAGGAATTATTCTCTGTGAGTAGATTCTTGTAGAATTTGAGGGCTTCATCTTTGATGTCTTCAGAATCCGTAGTAATGTTCCCATTTCCCTTTGAGACTTCAGTAATTCTGTTACAAGCCCTATGTTTGAGGGTTGTCATATGAATTTTTTTGTATTTCTGTCTCCTGCTTTTAACCAGAGGGCTCTAGACTTCATTCTCCAAAAGGATTCCTCACAGCTGTTTATATTATGCAGGGCAGAGAGAAGTTTTTTTTCCTGTTGATGATCCTCGAGGGTCATACCTTTCAAAGAAACTTTAAGCTCAAACTCTTCTAGTTGTTGTTTAAGCTCTTTCTTTTTTTCAAAAATATTCCCAAAAACCTCTTTATTCCAGATTCTAACCTTTTGTTTCACATTTTTCAGCTTCTGAAGAATCCTAAATTGAGCCGTCCCAGTTCCTTCCCAAGACCACCACTCTTTAATTCTATCCAGAATATCCTCATGTTCAAGCCACATCTTTTCAAATTTAAAATTGCAGTGGAAAGGTTTTGACCAATTGAAGAAATTAAGGGCAATAGGATTGTGGTCTGAACCCATTCTGGGAAGGGAGGAGAGATGAAATTTTGATCTAAGATCCAATTAGCAGAAATGAGAGCTCTATCCAATCTAACCTGAATCAAATTTTCCCCAATTCTTCTGTTAGACTAGGTGTATTGATTACCATGAAGTTCTATGTCCATAAGATTAAGAGTCGATATGAAGCCAACAAATTCTTCCATGCTGATAGAGAAATCAGAGTTCCCTCCAAAATTTTCCCTGGATTTAAAGGAGTGTTAAAGTCCCCCATTATCAACCAGTTCATATCCTCAAAATTATTCCGAAACAAGACTAACTCTTTCCACAAATTTCTTCTACCAGCAACAGTATTAGGGGCATAAATATTGGAAAGAATCCAGCTAGAATTATTCTCAAGGCTTTTAAAGATTATAGCTAAATGATTATGGGAGGATGAAAGCACATTACCATGAACAATTTTAGTGTCCTAGAAGACCGCTAAGCCTCCAGAAGCACCTTGAGAATCAACAGCAGCAAAGGCAACATTCTCCTAGAAATATCTTTTGCAATCTTCAACAACTTTATTTTTCATTTTTGTTTCCTGAATTAGAAGGATGTTGGGTCTGCTTGATCTTTTAATTTCCTTAAGCATTCTTTTCTTAGGTCCCCCATTGAGCCCTCTGACATTCCAAGAAATAACCTTCATTAAAAAAGTTTTGGGGATGTAGTTGCTGGATGGTTCAAGATCCTTTGAGTACCATCTGCAATTTCTTTCTCAATCTCTTTTTCTCTTACTTATCTCTTGGAGAGTCTATCTTTTCTATAGGTAACTCCAATATTTGCAGTTCTCTGGCAAAGAGTAGCCCTTGTGATTCTTGAGGTGGAAGCTTCCCAACTTCCTATTTGTTTCTTTTTATCACTATAGAGCGATTCCAAAATTTCTTCAAGTCCTTTTAGTCCTCGTTTCTTACTTCTCACTGTGATGAATCCATCTTTATCACATTCCGACAGAATTTTCTTTATAGTAGGAGTAATTTCCCTTCCTCTTTTCCTTTATCAAAATCAAGTTGTTGAGCTATTTTAGGAGTGAGCTCCTCCATATTGGCAAACTCTTTATCCTAGTTTAGATCTCTTGCTATGGATTCTAGAACATCTTTGGCTTTTCCTTGTCTCATTTTGTGCAGCTCCAGAGAGCTATTCTTAGTTATCAGTTCTTGATGAGGAAAAGGAGTAATTTTTTCCATCTCTTCTTCCGTAGAAGTGGTTAGATGAATGTATACTTTTTCATTTTCTTCATCAACTTCCATGTTCAGCTTTACCAGATTTGATTTCTCAAGTATCATTGTTTGATCCACTTCCATTTCCCTCTTGCTTTCTTCACCCTTTGTCGGTTCAAGATATTTTTCCTTTTGGGCTTCATCATGCTTTTCCAACTGGTGAATTTTGGGTCTCCACAGTTTCCTATAAACCGGTGGCCTCTTTATTATGGTCTTAAAGCCTTTTTCCGGTCCTTTATCCTTAGGTTCATCTAGCATGCAGCGATCTCTTACATGTTGGTTTTGTTCATCAGTTAGAGAGACTTTATCATCCTCATCCATCTGCTTCTGCCCTTGCTTTTCAGAATGATCCAAGGGTTTTTCCAATTTTGCTTCATTTTCTCGGAACATTTTCCGGCAAAATGCCCTAATTTATGACATTTGTTACATCTTAGCTGGAAAGCCTCATATTCTATTGGTTGTTTCCATGCCCCAAATTTGGATTGTAGAATAATGTGTTCAGAAGCTCTGATCCATTTCAGATGAGACACAGAACCTTGCAAAGGCAAGTCTGGATCTATTTTTCGTAGGTCCATCTAGCCCAACTGGTGAACCAATCGATTTAGCTATATGAAGAAGGATCTCATCATCCCATAGATGCAGGGGCAGCCCTGGGAGTCTACACCAAATGGGTATGGCATGAATGTTCTCAGTATTTGGATTAAACCCGGGATACCATTTTTTCAGAAAAAGCCCCATATTGCCAATACACCAGGGACCACCCAATAAGACAGAGTCCACATCAGCTTGTAGATTAAATCGGGCTAGAAAAAAACCCTTGGCCATGGTGGTGATAATCAAATCTCCTTTTGGTTTCCATCTGCGTATGGCCCATTTTCTTATAATATCTACATTGGGTCTTGATCCCAAAAACTTTCCAACTAGGGCTAGATTAGTTTTCTCAAGAGCTCTATGCAGACATCCGTCAGGCACTTGTATGTGGGTCACCCCCTCATTATCTTTTGTACTTTTAAAATTCAGTCCACATGCAGGAGAATGAGGACCCACATTTTTGTCAGGAGGTACCTTAACAATATCACCAGTGCTCTAGATCCAATACTAACACCTTTAGCTGGTTCTCCCTCTATTAATGGTGCCTTATCAGCTTGTTCGCAGCCTTTTGAAAGACATTCAACGGCCAGAGTTGCTGAAACCACACTCTCAAAACCCTCCCGCAGTCCTCCATGAGCTTCAAACCCGCAGTCCTCCATTGGAGTAGGATGTTAACTACATAACCATGTGAACTCTTAAGAAATGCAAAGGAATCATTCTTCACCTATTATGACTTAGGTTAACCTTATTCTGTTGGGAATTGTGTCTCTCATATTTGTTATGGTTTCTATCTTTTCATCTACGGTTTTGTCTTGAAGCTTATTGATGGCAACTCCTTTCAAATAAGCTCTCTTTTTAACAGATAAATCAAACTTCTTTACTCGGACCTTTTTAATCATCCATCTCGACTCTATGGTGTTGAACCATGTCCCCACTAGTTGCATGTAACCGATACTTAGAGGTAGAATGTTCCTTCTTAAAAACACAATGTCGACATACAAGGAAAAATTTAATTAATCTAAAAATACAAAAAATATATAAAATCATTACACCTTTCATCTTTCACAGTCTTCGGTGATGAGTCCATACTTCTCGCTAGTAGTATGAGATTGTGAATAGAGGAAGATTTCCTTACTCACCTACATTTTGTCTGTGGTGTTGAGCCCTTGCCTCTTACTTGGTGGCATGGGGCAACATGTAGAGGGTCTATTTCAAAACCAAACAAAAACAATTAATCAATAAATCCTTTATCAAATATGAATCAAAAGTGCTTAATAAAAATATCCCAATAAGTTGTTTAAGTTAAGAGAGACAAAAATTACTTTAACCGGATTTTTCCAATCAGGAGGCCATATATAGATCTAAGTCTTGTCAAAAACTATCAAGTGGAATAATCTTGGAATCGGTCGATAATCTTAATTATAGATGCATTACATTTTTATCACATAGATCCTTGTACACCTCGTGTCTTAACATCCATCATCTTCATTTTCATATCACTATTCACCTCGTTTTCACATCCTTCTTAGCTCTCGGTGATGAGCCCTCGCATCTTCCTAGTTGCGTGGAGTCACGAGTGGAGTGAAACATCCTATCATTACATCATCTACATTTTTGCCAATGGAATGAAATGCTTCTAATTGTTTGCACTTGCGTTCAAGTTGTGCAACCCCTTCTACCGAGTAAAAAAACATTCAAATATGTTTCAAAAAATCAAAACTCAAAAAAATTCAAATATGTTCAAAATAAAAAAAACATTCAAGTATGTTCAAAATAAAAAACATTCAAATATGTCTCATGAAAATACAAAAACAATATAAAATTTTTCCAAACTCCAAAATCAAGTATAAAACTATCTAAAAATAAAAACAATCTAAATTTTCAAAATAAAAACATTAAGATAATGTTTGACCAACTTTCAAAAACTATGCAACACACGCTTAAAAAATTTCACCATTCGACAACGCTCCTCATGATCGTTCTAGATCATCTTTCGACAATTAATTCCCCTTTCGCAATATAACTTTGTTATGGGCACACTTCAATTAAATCCAATACAGATCAAAATTAAATGAGATCCGAGAAGAGTATCTAAGCATCACTCCACAATTCAGCCTAATCCAATCCTTTTTCGCATTCCAAGCTATCGCTCGGATCATTCATATCTGTCTAGTTATTCAATGTGGAACACATTAGGAGTGTCATTAGTTGGTGTAACAAGTTGTGTTGTATTGTTGTTTGTCATCATTGTGATGAAATTTTTGCTTCTTTCAGTTTGTTATTTTGTTGTACTTTATTTACTCACATTGTAGACCAATTATAGGAAAATTCTCCGCATCCCAGTTCACATATAACTTTGGTGTGGTTCCTGTTCATATTGGGTTTATTTGACATGCTTGTTTTAAGATTTCAGCATCAATGTTTGTCCATAATAAATCAGGTTTCACAAACATGCCACTCCTCTTCTTTGCATCAAAATTTTCTCAAGAATTTGTAAAACCATTAAAAAATCAAATATTCAAAAATTAAAAAAATCGTAAAAACTTATCAATTTTTTTAAAACAAACATTCACTTATCACAAGAATCCTACAATTGGAAAACCATTGAAGTGGATCTTTAAAAATTTCAACATAATCTTGATAGAGTCCCACTCTTATCTACTACCCTAGTGATCGTTCCAATGTTACGACCATCACTTTCTTCCCTTTGCATGATTCCTAACTTTGTTTGGGGCAAGTCAAAAATTATTTTTCCTTCATGATACAACTTCTCCTGGGGAAATGTCTTTCAGATCATTTGCACAAGAGATCCAACAAGAGTGTCATGAGGAGTAACTTTACTCCACTCTTCAATTTGATCATACTCCCACCTTGAAGCATTTACATATACTTAATCATCATTGTGACATGCATTAGGGGCATAGCTAATTGTCTTCTTTTTCAAATTTGTGTTGCATTGTTGATGTTTACTTTTGGACCAATTGCAAGTAGTGTGATAACATCTTGGTTCCTTTATAACCTTGATGTCTGCACCTACATATTGGGGCTTGTTTTCATTTTTATCTTTTCTTTTCTATGTGTGTGTTTGTTTATGCGCATCTAGGTTAACCATCTTGATTCTTTCATAATCATGGTGACAACTCTATTATGCAACAACAAAATAAAGGTTGCTCTTATATTCACACTCTCCAAATGATGCTCATGCTACAAGCACAATTCCTCCTATCCTTGTTCACTTCCTTGTCTTCTTCCTATTAAATGACTATTCATCACTTTGCAGTGTCGCCCAACCACTTGAGGGGGCATTCCTTTACCATTCCTATCTCGATGGGGCATTCAAATGCTTCACTTGTCTTCGATCACTGATCTACATGCATCTACTATCTTTAAAACACTATTACTTCATAATAACACTTTAAAGAGAGGCAAATGTAGAGACCCCAAAATCACATATTTGTTTCCAATACTATCTCGAGTTCCCATAATAGCTCATATCCCCTTACAATTGATTAATCCAATTAATTAATCATGCACATTACACCCCTTTGGATTAATTAAATTAGTCCATAACACCATATTTAGCTAAGTTAATTATCATTTATTAAATAAATGGTTAATTAATTATCTTGCACATTGTAGCTAATTAAATTAGTTACTTAATTAGGAAAATACACCTATTTTCCTAGTCAATTGCCACTTCACTATCCTAGTTAACTCTATCTGGACTCCACTTCCTCATTCTAGTTAACTGCACTTGAACTACACTTCCCTATTCCACTTGGAATCCACTTCCTCATCTTATTTAAATTAACTTGAACTACACTTCCCCATTCCACTTGGAATCCACTTCTATATTCCTAGAAGTGTAGGGAAATTAGATTATACGCACAATTCAATTTCTGGATGTAACTTCGCCATTCCAAATGTCTATTGCCCCTTGAAATCTACAACTCCCAGACTTAGTCTACTTTCTATTCCTAGCTAATTACAATTATGACCCGGAATTTAGTTAAACCTCGCATCCACCTTTCATGGTCCTACCCTCAGCTATAAAAGTAACCATTTCCTTCACAAATATACCTTGGAGAATCCTTGAAATCCATAGGAAAATGCAACAAAGCTCTGATCATTTGTTGTTCAAATCCTCGTGAAATTTTCTCGTAGAATTTACAAATCCATTTGGAGAGTCATATCAAGAGCATCCACAATCCAAATATAAACAATATCAAACAAGTTTAAAAGCTTCTACGATCTTACTTGAGGTTTGAAAGAGATTCTCGAGAGAAGATATTATATGTGCTTTATTGTCATTTATCTTTTGTTTGTCTGTCAATTTTACTTGTTTATATTTTGAACAAAATTTAAATTAATGATCAAAAGTGTAATTCAATTTAAACTATTTTGGAAACTTTCTTATTGTCATCATTGTTGTGAATGTTTGTGGCTCTTAATGTAAATGTAAGAACAAATTAGAACTAGAATTTTCCTATATCATTTACAATATATAATATTATAACACTAAATTTTAAGACGTATAAAATAAACATGTGTTTGGGGTGAAAAATAGTCTCATCAACTTCCATTAGTAAGTTCCATAATGAGGATTTGAAACAAGGTATGGAGATCCATTAAAAATTAATACAAAGTAGATTATGTCAAGTGTTGTAGTTGGGATTGGCCAACATCTTGTCATATCTTATTTATTCGATTTAATTTAGGGACTATAGACACCAAAATTGGCTCACACTCCCCTGGGTCCCTTTTTGAATAATTAACTTACATATATTCACCTAACCATGGCCCCTTTTACCCCACCTTAATATTAATTTAATTATCTATAATTAAATTAATACCCATCCTCACCCCATTTATTAATTTAATTACTTTA
The DNA here is from genome assembly GCA_018340775.1 of Taxus wallichiana var. yunnanensis. Taxonomy (NCBI): domain Eukaryota; kingdom Viridiplantae; phylum Streptophyta; class Pinopsida; order Cupressales; family Taxaceae; genus Taxus; species Taxus wallichiana. Next base: position 555,373,395 of record CM031244.1, on the reverse strand, counting down.
ATTAAATGGATGCACACCTCACCCAAACACCTCACCATGGACCTATTCATAGCATGTTTCCATAACTAACTAAGAATTAGTTCAACCCTAAAAATCAATGCCTATTATTACTCGACCACATTCCTGCTCATAAAAAGATAACGTTTGTTTTGATCCATGAAAAATGGACAGACTTGGCCTAAATGATTGCAAGATCTGTCATTTTTAGTAAACCTAGGGAATCCCACCTTAACCAACGCCGATCATCCCAAACCGACGCCGGTCAACTAGGAACCATTGCCGGTTACCATTTATTCACTCTGGTAACCTTGTTTGAGAGGTTGGCCACATTCTCAAATTTTGGGAGTAAAAGAGATCTACATGTAAGCAAGAACCAGAGCTCTTTCGCATATCCAAGTAGCCATAGCCAATGTCAAGACAGATCCAGAGGTATCAATCTCATGGTAGCATTCTGGGAAGTACCACTACGACACCAAGCTCCATCCCACCATCAATCATCACCACCCAACCATTGGACCTACAACATTAGTAAGTGCATTTATCACCTATGTTATTTCATCCTTGTTCTATTTTAAAGGTTTTTGTCATCTCTATTATCATTTTCTATTAGCATTCCCATTCCCCCACTATTCCTCTTTCTGTAAACTCAACCATTCCTCCACCCACACCATAAAACCACCTATACTTGACTTCTACATATCTCTGAGTGTTCCTAAGATCCCCACATACCTCGTCATTCCCTCTGTCATCTCTGTTTGACCTCAACTCAAACCCCACAACTAGATCTTATTGAGTTTTTATCACCGCCTCTACGATCTTTGGTTACCCATAACCGTCGTCAGTTCTTCCTAAACCGTGATCGGTCATACCCGACCAACGCCGGTCTCTGTATTTGGCCATCCTATCAATAACAGAACCTAAGAATATTTATCCAAGCAACCTAAGTGACCCAGAACCTGAAACTGACCTATTCCAACACTTTGACCCCTTACCCTACCTCCAGATCTGATCATAACCTAGCTTGTTATATTAGATTTGCTTATTGTATTTGAATGAGATACCTAAATCATATCAACTACAGTAGGAATTTGTTTATTTATGTTATTTCTCGCATTAAGTTGTATTAAACAGTGGATTGACAACCATCTAGGAAGTATCACACTTCCTGGATCTAGCACTCGCTAGGCAGTCCATTGTCATATATTATTTAACTCTTCTTTTGTGGTCTTTTTTTCTATTTCAGGTAATTCCTCCTAGCCAAAAGGAAGATCGCACGGCTAACATCGGATCAAGAAGTCGAATGCGCGTACAACCTTCAAACCAAACATTGCAACGTATTCCTCCTCTGCCCATAACATTATTTGTTTCGTCACATTCAAAACGTAAAGAAAATGGTGAAACAAGGAAAACACATTCCAATAGTCTATCCAAATTCTAATATATTGCTAAGCTATTTGTCTAAAATCCATTTGCAAATATCTTCCCAACAAATATTTAAATATTAAAATCTTTATACTTTTAGTTTTATTCTAATAATTTTTATTACAACTCGTTTAAAATGCAATCCATGGATCTTATTGTTACTTATTGCTTATTACTAAGAGAAAAGGTAGATGCTCTTAAATATTTTCTTTTCTTACAAATGTTTAATTAAACCAAAAGTATTAGGTAAGTGTATGGAAACGGGGGACCAAAAACGGGTCAAAAGTGACCATTTTTTTAATCATGAAATCAACAAAATTTAAACTTCAAATAGTAATTTGGCATACCTATGTTCAATTTTTTACAATTTGATAAGAACAAGAATTGTGGTGCTCAGAATCTAGTTTCTAAAGTACTATTTTTTTTGAAAATGGTGGACATTAAGAGATTCAAATGTGGTGCACACACAAAATGTTTCTTTTTTGTGTCAAAAATATAACATAGTTTCATGTGTGTTCCACCCCATTTTTGAGTTATGTAATTTGTTTTACAAATCCCTCAATGATTGAAAGTTAGATAAGGTCTTGTATTAGGTCATGTTAATTTTTTGGATAAATATATATTTTAAAATAATTTTCAAAGTGAACACATCTCGAAAACAAAATAACCGCATGTATACCCCCTAATTTTGAAAAAAATTGAAATTCAATTTTTTTAATGTGCGTAGAATGCCGTGTAGATTGTGTCGATTTTTTTTTGAAATTTGGATGAGTGCGTCAAAAACTATGTAAAAAACAATACACGTGTTCTAGCAAAAATGAAGACACTACTAAAAAAATTAAGGATCAAAACCTTAAAATATTTAAATTTTAGAAAGAAATAAATTGACACAAACCTAAGGTAGAGCTCGACATCATAGTCATTTTTTTGAAACATTGTGTTATAACATATGAGAAATTGGGGCGTACACTCGAGATTCTTATGTTTTTCACAAAACACGAATTCAATCACATAATAGATAGTCCAACCCTTAGGCTTAAATATCCTAGCCAAATCCAAGCCTAAGGGTTAGTAATTTCCAACCCAAATTAGACATAACATGAGCACATTATAACGTGAGCGCATTATTGCATGCTCGCATTATACCCTCTTTGAAAAGGCATAAACACACACTCTTGATTTTGGTCTCACAATGCATGTGAACTACACTGTTTTCTACACATTCTTGTAATGATTTATTATTTTGAGACATTCCATATGAAAATTGAGTACTTTTTATGTTTTTACATTGATAGAACATTCTTATTGTATCTTTTATCTTATTTTCAATCTTTTTTTGAGAAATTTCTTATCATTGTTTGATATTTGAGTGTTTTTTCATTGTTTCTTATATTCCTAACATTCATAAAACATTTTTTTGTGTCAATTGTCTTATGTTGATATATATATTTGAGAATTATAGGGAGGAGACCATGGAGGCAAACACTTGAGGAGCTAGAAAAACAAAGGGAATAAATGCAAAAAGGGCATGAAAAAATAAATTGAACACAACTTTGCAAGAGAAATTAAATGTTAACAAAGATAATTTATTATCCATTAGAGCCAAGAAGAAGAAGAAAAAAAGAAAACAAGGGAGCGAGTGCAAAAAATCCATGAAATAAATAAATCAATGTATGGAGGTGAAGGTATGTCATCTCTTCCAAATGAAATTGATAGTGAAACATATCCTCAAACACCAATTGAATCAATAAATAATGAATGTTCAATGAATGATGATGCAATGCCAAATTTAAACTTAGATGTTATACCAAATGACCAACTTATTCAAAAACACAAAATTTACTAAATTATGAAGATGAACAACATATAGGAAATGAACAATGTTTACTTTATGTTTAATAGACTTTACCATTAGGATTGTTGATTATTTTTTTGTGTAAAACACCTAGGATTTTACTTGAAATTGATGAAAATATTTTAAACTCAATGAGTGATAAGATTGGTGAACACACTTGTAGAAGAAAAGCTAATAAGATATGTAAAGCATTTTTAATGACTTAAATGAAATATGAAGATGTTAATTATTTTTTAAATGATGAAAAGTATTAATTTTAAACCCACTATGAATACCCTTGGTCTAAGAACATATAAGACCAACAATGAAAAATTGATTGTAAAAAATCTAATGAATTCATACCATGCATATTACTATAGATGTGTTATTGCAAGATTTAGGGAGCCTTAGGTGCCTTTTACAAGTGTTGGAAGTGGGATTTAGAGAGGGATAAAGAGCATAATGAAGTTATACTCATCAATTGTTATGTAGTTTTGAGGATAATGATGTATTTATAGGGTCTCGGGTGTAACTAATGGATGGGGATAATTAATCCCTCTTAAAAATAATGAGAAATTAGGTTGGTGAATAGTGATGACTAGTGAAAATTTTGAAAGTAGCGGGAAGGTAGGGGATTAATAGTGAGGCATTTTTGAAAAATGGAGGGAATGTGGGTGAAATAGTGAAGCATCTTTAAAAATGGAGGGAAGGTGGGTGAAATAATAAAACATATTTGAAAATAGAGGGAAGGTGGGTGAAATAGTGGAGCATATTTGAAAATGGACAATTAATTGAATTATTTTATTATGTAATGGGAGACATGGGGATAGTGAAAGGTTGATGTGGCTAATGATGTGGTTGGTGAGTAGGGCATGATTAGATTATCTAATCATTTATTAATTAAATTTTAATCACTTGTGGTATTTTCATGGGATTTGAAGTGGGACAAACAAATTAATTAATTGGTGTGGTGGTAGAATTAGAGTGTCTACATTTTCCCCCTCTTTGGAAGGGTGTTGCGATAGTAACACCCTTTCAAAGAAAGTAGACAAGAGATGAGTGGAACGAGATGCCCCTATTAGTAAATTTGATAGAAATGGGCAAGGACTTATAATGCATTGATTAATGAGAAACTTCAACAAGCTATGAGAAGGAATCAATGGGATGATTTCGCAAGGTAGACGGTTTCTTGAAAATGTTGATTGATGGGCCACTTCAAAAAAATGTGAAGGGATTGATAAGTTGATTTTGCAAGATATATGGTTTCTTGAAAATATCAATCAATGTGAAAATGATAAAGAGAATTAACTTTGATATTAGGAGAGGAAAAAGATGAAAACGGAATTTTAGAGAACCGAAATGAACGCAATGATGAAAATGATAGAGGAAAATACAATTTTTGACTGATATGCATAGGAATATGGAACATATCAAATGGAGAGGCATGTGGAATATGGGAGGAGAGAGAGGAGGGAAAATGATGAGGGACAAAGAGGTAAGGAGTTGGGAACACAAAAATGATGAAGAGGAAAAGCGGTGAATCAAGTGTAAGTTGGGAAGATGGGGTGGCATATAGTATTGGAATGAAAGAGGAAGAGTGGGAACATGAATGATCGATGATGAAAGTGGAGAATAAGGTATGGGTGTTGGGGTTAGCACACCGGTTGTATAGACAATATATCAGATCTAAGCATACATGTAAATAAAAGCGGATATTCTACCAGAAGAAATATATAAAATAAGAGACATAAATCAACACCAGATTTAACGTGGTTCACCCAGTGTGGGCTACGTCTACCAAGAAACAAGCCAATCTATTATCCAAATCTTTGAAAAGATATACAATGAAGATTTACAATCTTCCACACCTCTTAGATGTTCAGTACTTTCTTTCATCAAGATTTTGCTTCTTCACCAAGAATTATCTCTCACATAATTATCTTGTAATTATGATCCATACACTTACTTCTAAACCCTATATTTTATGCTTATATAGTCATTTTTAGACTTAGGGCACTTAGCCATGCAATTACAATTAATAAATCTATTTTAATGCTAAAAATAGATATAATTCCCGAGAGTTAATTAAAACTTTGTCTCATAGGTAATCGACACGGTTACTTTAACCGATGTTGGTTCCTTTTTTCTTAACCGATGCTACCATACACTGACCGATGTCGGTCCTGACTGACCAATGTCGGTTCTTGTATTTTCCAAAGTTCCATTACATGTTAATAATGAAGTAATTAAGCTTCACAACTCAAAATCTCCCACTTGGAGTTTAATTACTTTGCACCATACCTGTACATGTCATCGTCATTCTTGGATACTTCCTTAGCTTTGTTTCTTCCTCTTAAAGTCTCAAACTCGAATACCATAGAAGTGGAGTGAAACTCCAACTTCTCCTTTGCTAATAGATTCATTAGCATATCCGCAGGAGTTCTTGCTCGTATGAATCTTTTCAGTTCAACTATCCATCCTCTAATACATACCGTATGAAGTGATACTTCAACCGAATGTGTTTCGTTCTCAAATGAAACACTGAGTTCTTTGCCAAATGAATTGCACTCTAATCATCATTTGAATAGTTTACAATCATCTTGCTCCTTTCCCAACACTTCCATTAACCTACTCATTCATATCATCTCCTTACTAGCCTCTATAGCTGCAACATACTCTGCCTCTATAGTAGAAAAAGCCACAACCTTCTACAATCTTGAAATCCAGCTAATTACCGTCCCACCCATCGTGTGAAAATATATCCAGCGAGTGCTCCTCATACCATCCAGATCTCCAGCCATACCCAAATCAACATAGCCACGTAATGAAATATCTCGAACCTCCATAGCATAACTACATGCTAGATGTCCCTTTCAAATACTTGAGTATCCATTGGACTACTTTCTAATACTTTTACCCGGATTAGCCATATATCTACTCACACTCCCACTTTGCATGTGCAATGTTTGGTGTTATACAAACCATAGCGTACACAAGACTTCCAACTATGAAGCATATGGCACTCGTGTCATGTATTTGACCTCCTCATGTGATGAAGGACACCGATCTTTACTCAATTTGAAGTGTCTACAGCCATAGGTGTGCTAATAAGTTTTCATTCTACAACTTGAACCTTTCTAACACTTATAGATTTAATTCTCCTGAGACAAATACAACTTCTTGTTTTTTTCATCTCTCTGTATTTGCATGTCAATGATTCTTTTTGCAGCTCCTAAATCCTTCATTGCAAATGTGTGAGCTAGCTTTTCGTTAAGCTCACCAATGTCCTCCATACTAGATCCTGCAATAAGCATATCATCCACATACAATAACAAAATAATATAACTCCCATTTTCAAGTTTCTTGAAATAAACACAATGGTCAGATTCACATCTCAAGTAACCATGCTCATGCATAAAACTATTAAACCTCATGTACCATTGCCTTAGAGCTTTCTTGAGCCCATATAGGCTCTTTTTCAACATGCACACTAATTTCTCCTTACCCTTGACTTCATACCCAAGCGGTTGCTGCATATAAATCTCTTCATCCAAATCACCATGAAGGAAATCATGTCTTCACATCTAGTTGCTCTAAATGTAAATCTTCTCTATGAACTAAACTCAATACAGTACGAATAGAAGTCATCTTAACAACAAGAGAAAATATTTCACTAAAGTCAATACCTACTTTATGTGCAAATTCCTTTACTACAAGCCTTGCCTTGTACCTTTTCTATCCACCCTCTTCTTCCTTGATCCTATAAACCCACTTGTTCTACGCAATGTTCTCTTACTTGTTGACAACTTAACTAAATCCCAAGTCTGGTTCTATTCTAAGGAGTAAATCTCCTCATCCATACCATGCTCTCCCGAACGTGAGTCTTATCCTACATTGCTTCTTTAAAGCTCTCTGGTTCACCACTATCAGTCAATAATAAATAAAATAGAGAAGGTGTAAATATTTCTAGAAGTTTACTTACCCTTTGTGACCTTCTCACAAGAGTTTGGGGTACCGAGAGACTCAATCTGGGCTTCCTGGACATTCCTATCCAAATTTGACAGTGACCGACGCCGATCACCTCTAACCGATGCCTGTTTTAATCCTCTCAGAACCGTCATTGGTTTATCTCGACGATGTCGATGTCGGTCGTGACTAAACCGACCACAGCTTATTGTGTGTATTTCGTAGGTGTTTTTTAAAACTCGAGAGTTCATTTTCATCAATAAAATTCTCAATTTTCTCTTCCTTGGGTACTAAAATTTGATCCTGTACATTCTCTTTTCATTCCATTCAACATCATGACTCCTAATTATTTTATAATTATCTAAATCCCAAAAATAGAAACCAAAATCACCCAGATCCATAACCAACGAAAGTGCATCTCTTAGATTTTGCATCCAACTTTTTCTTTTTCTTATCAACATGCACAAAAGTTTTTAAACCAAAAACTTTAAGAAAAGAAAGATCTACCTCTTTTCCAGTCCAAGCTTCCTCTGGTATTCCTCCATCTAGTGAACTTGAAGGCCCATGGTTAATCGGATAAATCGGCTGTATCAACTGCCATACGCCCAAAACTACAAGGGCAATCCAGAATGTATCCTCATGCTTCTAGCACGTTCCCATGATTGTCTTGTTCATTTTCTTCAACACCATTCTCTTGAGGTGTTATTGGAACCATTCTTTCTCTACGTATCCCATTCACTGAACAATAATTATTGAAAGCCTTGCTACAGTATTCACCACTATATTCAAATCTAAGGCACTTTAACTTAGAATTTGATTCATTCTCAACAAGGGTTTTCTATCTTTTAAAAGTCTCAAAACATCGGATTTAAGTTTAATACAATAAACCCATACCTTTCTTGTAATATCATCATGAAAGTAACATAATATTGGGATCCTCCATGAGAAGCTACATGAGTGGTCCCCATACATATGAGTGAACAAGCTCCAATTTCTACTCCTTCTTAGTTGCCCCAACTTTGAGAAATCTCACTCTCTTTTGATTTCTAAAGATATAATGCTCACAAAATCAAGATCTAAATATTTCAAATATGATAATTTACCCTTAGCCTTTAAAATCTGCATTCCTTTTTGAATCATATGACCTAACCGATTATGCCACATGCATGCATATGAATCTTAAGTAGATAATGTGGAAAAAGAATCAATAATACATTTAGATAAATATAACGCGTCCTACCTTCTTACCTCTTGCCACAACAAAAGCACCCTTGGTGACTTTCCAAGAGTCTCTTGTAAAAGTAACCATGCGAACCAGATTCACTTAGTTGCCTGCAAAATAAGATTCCCCCGAGGCTTGGCACATGCCTCACATTTTTATTACCTATGTATTTCCATTATGCAATTTTAGATGAACTTCCCTTTACTAGTAATACTACAGGTTCATCATCACTCAAATAAACATGCCCAACATTACCTTAGACATAATTTCAAATAACCCTTATTAGGGTTGCATGGAAAGAAGCTCCTGAATCTAAAATCCATGATTTAATTCTACTATCTAAAGAAAGAATAAGAACATCTTGCATTATCTACGTCTGACAAGATTCACCTCTTTACCTTTGTCAGTTGTTGGTTCTCTTTATCCTTTGACGAACAATATTTTTTGCATGTCCTTTCTTTCCACATTTCCTACAAGTAATTTCCATACTTATGGATTTAGATTTATTATCCCTTGACTTTGATTTCCCATTACTCTTACCCTTGGATCTCTCCTTCCGCATGCCCCCGATTTCTATATTCAAAGCATTTCCAGATGATATTTCCTCTATACTCTTCCCCGAATTTCTTCATTCAAGATTATACTAACCACATCATCAAACTTCAAAATATTATTAGTAGATGTTGTATTACTAACAACCATTACCAAGTTGTCCCAACTATCGGAGAAAGAACATAAGAATAAAAGTGCTTTTACTTCATCATCAAACAAGATGTTACAACCGATTTTAATTCAAATGACTAGAGGCGATTCACCTTCATGCATCTTAGAACTAAATAGTTTCTTCATTAAATAAAATTTATTTGAAGCACTAGGTTTTTATATAAATTAGCAAGAGATTTCATTAAGTCTACCATAGAAGTCGCAGTAATATTGGAAGCCACAAATGCCGCGACTCAATCTTATATATCACAAAACCTTTCTATCAAGAATCTTCCATTCTTCATCACCATCATCTTCGTAGGTCTAGACTTCTCATCCAATGGTAAGTACAAATCTCTTTGATACGAGATAATCCTCAATCTGCATATTCCATAATAATTTTGGCCGTCGAACTCCTCTACCTTGTATTTATTTTTTTACGCCATTGTTGTAGCTCCAACTAAATCGAAAACCCTCTACGAGTAAATCTATCAACACAAAAACCCTCAAACAAAGCTCGATACCATTGTTGGGGTTAGCACACCGGTTATTGTACGAGATAATATATCGATCTAAGTATTCATGCAAATAAAAGTGTATATTATACCGAAGAAATATACAAAACAAGAGACATAAATCAACACCAGATTTAACGTGGTTCACCCAGTGTGGGCTACGTCCACCAAGAAACAAGCCAATCTATTATCCAAAGATTTGACAAGATATACAATGAAGATTTACAATCTTCTACACCTCTCAGATGTTTAGTACTTTCTTTCATCAAGCTTTTTCTTCTTCACCAAGAATTCTCTCTCACATAATTATCTTGTAATTATGATCCATACACTTACTTTTAAACCCTAGCTTTTATGTTTATATAGTCATTTATAGAATTAGGGCACTTAGCCATGAAATTACAATTAATAAATCTATTTTAATGCTAAAAATAGATATAATTCTTGAGAGTTAATTAAAACTTTGTTACACAAGTGACCGACGCTGGTTCCACCTAACTAACCTCTACCGGTTCCTTACTTGCTCGACTGATCTTTGGTCATACCTAACCAATGCCGGTTCTTGTATTTTCTAGAAAGTTCCAATTGCATGCTAATAATGAAGTAATTAAGCTTCACAACTCAACAATGGGTTGAGGGGAAGATGTAGGAGAAAGATGGTTGACGAAGGGTATGTAAAGGAGTTGATATTTGTGGTAGTGGTAGGGAAAAGGAGGGGAGAAACATATAAAGATGGTGAAGATATTGCAGCGAGAATGAAGTGTGAAATCGAATGATCATAAGGGTGAGAATAAGAGGAAAATGAGGAAGAGAGGAGAAATAACACAAGCGAGGATTTCGGGAGATGTGCAATAGGTGCATGGTGAAGAAGGGTTTAAAAATGTAGAGAAAAGGTAAAGGAAGGAGTCAAAAGGAGAGGATGGAAACTAGAGGGGTAGGTGACACGAGGAAGGGGAAAGAAATATATATATGAAATGGATCAAGAAAAATAAGAGGAAAAATGATGAAGAAAGTACATGAGTTGAAGGGGAATGAAATCTTGAAATAGAGTGATGGAGAGGGGAAGAGTGATAATGTGGCTGAGTGGAGAATCATAATTAATTTAAGAATGCCATAGGTAAGAAGTGCAAGGGACGAGTGGAGAGAAAGAGAGGTAGAGAATCTTTACATGAGGATAAAGGAATAAGTCCAAAGATGATGACGAGGAGAGGGATGATGGAAAGGGGAGGTGAAGTGGAGAAGTATGAAAAAGAAGAAGACATGGGAGGAATAAGACAAATAAAAATAAGATGATGCAAATAGGATAAATCTTGCGGGAGGACAGAATCTAAAGAAGAGACAATGTGAAGAGTGAGGAGGGGAGTAAGAAAGCACAAAAATAGGGATCGGTGGTAGAAAATAGAAGCATAGATCCATAAAGATAACAAAGAGGGAAGATAAGGAAGGGAAAATAGAGAAAAGAGGAGGCCAAAGATGGGTATGAAAGGATGTTAGGGAGGAAAAGAGATAAGGAAAGGAGGACAAGGTGGGTAAAAATATGGGAGGATGATAAAGGTGCTAGAAATATGGAGATGGGAGAGTTGGATGAGAGTACATGAGAATAAGATAAATGAAAAATGATGTAGATGAATATAAAGTTAGAGGATGTCAAGAAACAAGATATGTGAATAATGACGAAAAATGGGTAGGGAAAAAATGGGGCTGGATAAAGAGGGAGAAGGAAATCGACCAAGAGGAGGGTGGTCAAGCAATATTCCCAAGCTAGAAAAGGAAGAGACGAGATAGGATAGGGAAGGATCGGAGAGTGTTATGTAAGGAGGGATTTGGCATGATGAGTGGTTGGAGGGAAGTATTTGAGTAAGGAAGGTGGTGATGGTGGGAGAAATGCATAAGGTTGGTATTACCTTGAGGAGTGTCCTCAAATAATATTCCCATGTCGTAGGATTCCCAAACCGAACAATGGGGACCTAAAATGTGATTTGATAGGATGATGGGAGGCAAGTGATGGATGAAGGGGTGGTTGAGAGGGGAGATAATGAGGGAGGATCAATCAAATTAAGAGAAAATGGTGGTATATGGGCAAGTTTAGAATGGCATCCTTTTCTCAAGGAGAATCCTAAAATAATATTGTCATGTTGTGGGATTGATTAAGTAAGATTTACAAGCTGATAGATTAAATATGATAATAGAGGATGTGAGAATACGAGGGGATGGCAAAGTGGTCACTCAAAGGTTGGTTGGAGGAGATGATTATGAGTAAGGTTGGGAAAAATGGAGTATGAGATGTGAGGATGGGGAAAAATATGCAACATGGAAGGCTTAGCTCGAGAAGTGACCTCAAGTAAGATTCTCATGATACAATAGCTATCAAGTAAGATTCCCAAGATGAGATATGAATTATGATGAGAAAATAGGTGATGAGATGATGGGATGTAGGTGGAGATGATGGCAATTGTTGGAGGGGAGGATCATGGTAGATTTTCCATCAAATGGAGTGAAGAATGTGTGGATGGATAAAGATATGCAACGTGTAAGGATCATCTCAAGGATTGACCTCAAGTAAGATTCCCATGTTGCATGGGTGATAAAATAAGATTCCCAAGATGAGTATTCATGATGGGGTGATGTTGGAGTTTTTGTTATTGTTTTTGTGATTGAAGTTGTGGTGAAGGAGGATGTGCAACAATAGAGGCTTAACTCAAGGGGTTACCTCAAATAATATTCCCATGCTACATGAATGGTCAAATAAGATTCCCAAGTCGATTATAGATAAAGAGATGATTGTAATGAAAAATAGGATGGTAAGAGGAGGGTGAATATGATAAGGGAGTGTCAAATGGAAAAATTGAAATTGGTGGTGAGGGATGTGATTAAGAATAATTAAGAGCTTGTTGTGGCTAGATGGATGGTTGGGATAGATGACCGGGGAAGAGAAATTTACAAAGGAAAATTTGGCCATGACGGTGGATGAGGTGTTGTTGGATACCTAACCCAACTTAAGGAGTATCTTGAAGTAGGATTCACATGCTTCAATGACGGTCACATAGGATTACCAACCTAAACAAGGGTGAAATATGGTGACATTAGGTTCATGTGTAATTAGAAGTGGATAAATGATAGGTGGAAGAGAGATGCGGAGAAACAAATTGCTAATCTTGCATGAAGAGCCATACTTTGTTTGAGCATCTATATTTTAATGTCTCATACAACAAGATTCACCATGATATGAGAGATCATAATGACTTGGATATGACCTGCATTGAGGACTCACTCAGACATGAAATTTATGAGTAAAACAAAGAACATTAGACAAGAGACAACATGATAGAGATGATTATGATGCCTGAATGATATGCATAAACAATACACAAGCTATGATATATGAAAGATGAGAGGAAAAAAATATCATATAAGAGAAAACATCATGATATATAAAAGATCAAGTTGTCCTTGTAATATATGCATAAACGAGATATAAGTTATGATATATGGAATATAGGAAAACAAGGAACATAAGAAAATGCTCGGAGCAAAATGCAAGGGGTACACATGCAAGACATGGAGATTTTTTTCTTTTTTTTATGTATTTTGATGTTTTTTTTTTTTTATGGATTTTGGAAGGGTTATGTGACTATACATGGGCGATGCCATGGGATACACAATATGAGATGGTAAGTATCACCATGTTGATTGATTGATGTGGTGTGAATGAGACATAATGTTTGTAGGTATATTAAAATTGAGGGAAGGACACGAATGGGTGTGAGACAAGGATGGAGAAAATCAGAGATTTTAATCAAGTATAACAATTACCAAGTGACATAATAGCCCTTCATTCCATCAAGATCTAGTGTGTGTTTATGTGAATATATTATTTCTTGAGGAAAAACATTAAGAAACAATAGATGTATATGCACTAGACAATATTTGGGTGTGTAGTGGAAATATCGGTTGTGGGTGATGAGTAATGAAAGGTAACTTTAAGCCGTATTACTCCACCGGAAGCCAAACATATATAGCCCCGATAGAGATACATTTGATTCTAGTCACAACATTGCTCTACTACTACCTAAGCATCCAAAACCTTGGTAGAGATACTAGAAAGACACATTCGAGAGAGATTGAGATATTACATGAGTTTGCTAATGTTATTTTCATCTTATTGTTTCTTTTTTATTTTTCTTTTTTTTGCTTATTTGATCATGAAATTCAACTCTCTCTCTTGGGAGTTTAGAACCAATATAGCTTGATGAAGGATATGGAAGTGAATAGAGATGACATGGCCTAGTGTGTGAAAAATAAGGCCTTGTGGTATTTGCAACAAGATTTTAAATGTGTGTATTATACTTACATCTCTAAGAAGATGAAGTTGTTCTTAAATCCACCAAGTAATGAATACTATGCTAAAAAAATTGGAGTTAACCACATGATGAATAACACACGTGTCCAAAACGAGCATAAAAGACCTACAAGAATTGAGACATCTATATATGGGAATGAAAGTGGTGGAAAAATTTTCATGGATGGACATATATGTACAAGGGAAATGAATGGAATGAGTAATGCAAATGGATAGTCATACAAATCATCATTTTTTTGTTTTGGTGTTTTTATCATTTTGCACTATTTTTGAATTTTGAATTTTTATATTGTTTTTGTGAGGTTTGAAAGTTTTATAGTTTTTTTGTATTTTTGTATTTATATTATTTTTGTTATTTTTAGGCATAAAACCAAAACAATTACATGGCATTTAACAATTATAGTTCTTCCTTTCCATCTATGTCAACTAGATTATAAGTTGTCGAACCTGCACTTTTAAATGATAATGTAGGGTCCAAACTAGTTGGGAGCAAACTTGTCACATTTGTCACACTGCTTGGGAGGAATGTTTTGATTTTATTTAAGCACATGATCACCTAGCTTAAAATCACGATTAAAAACCTTTTTGTGGTAATCTATTGTTATGCGATCATAATACACTTGGAGGTGATCAAGAGAATTGACACACCTTTTTCAAGTAAATCGAGTTGTGCAAGGCGTTCATGACGATAATAATTGCTAGTGATGAACTCTTGGAGTGTGACTCTCAGGAAGGGATCTCCAACTCAAGGGGCTTGACAATGTTAGCCCCATAAAAAAGTGAAAAAGTGCAACCCCAATAGGCATGAAAATTCTAGTGTGATATGCCCAAAGGTCATAAGGCAATTTAATCTCACTCATTTTTTAGAGGGCCCGATTGTGAGTGTCAATCTCTATGGGAAGCATTGAAGAATTTTCAAAGAATTTTCTTAATTATTTTATTAGAATCCTTAGCTTGTTTGTTATCTCATGGATAATACAATTGTGGAAAAACTATGTTGGATATCATACTTGTCACATAGAGCCTTGACATATTTGTTCTTAAAGGATCTTCCTTTGTCTAAGATGATCTTGGTAGGGATACCAAATTGAAAAATGACGTTGTCCATAATGAATTTAACAATTTAGGGACTTGTTGTGCATGCGGGGCACAACCTAAACCCACTTTGTAAAACTCAATGGCACTAATTATAACATATGTCCATCATAAGATAATGGGGTGAAATTACCAACAAGGTCAAGTCCCCTTTAGGAAAAAGGCCAAATGGATCGAAAGGGTATAACTCTTGTGTGGTAATATGTAATAGATTTGCAAACCACTAGCGTTTCTCACAATGTTTTACATAATCGCAAATTTTTGTTCAAGTGAAGGCCAATATTAGACCATTAAATGGATATGATGTGTAATATCCATGTCGCTAAAGTGACACCCACATATACCATCACGTGCTTCTATGAGTGCGATTCCAATCTCATGGGGTAAAATACATTGTAAGAGTAGACCATCATATCCACATTTGTAGAGAATGTCCCATAGAAGTAAAATGCAAGTGGCCTTTTGAAAAAAATACAATGTCCTACTTTAGTAAGGCCAAACAATAAGGTATTGAATTTTAGATATGTAACAAGTTCCTCGTACCAAAGAGGAGGTGGTATGGTTTCAATGTTAAAAACGTTAAGGGTGTGGGTACATTAAAGTGATGGTTACATGAGAGAACCTAGATGAGAACATATAGGGTGTCAATATACTTTTATAAAGGTATGTAATATCCTAAGGAATCCATGGAGTCTATGAATTTGTTAAAATATTTTGGAGTGGACTCAATTTTGAAATGTGTGAAGTGAGTAAGAAATGAGTCCACAAGGGTCTTGTATTGTTGTAGTGTGTCATTATGACATTGGTATGACCATTGAATTTGATTGATGATAAGTTGTGAGTCACAAACTATGGATACACATTTGATAATGAGAATGATAACTAGTTAGCGACCAATGAAAAGTGCCTCATACTTAGTCATGTTTTTGGTGCATAGGAAATCAAGTTTGAATGATAGTGGATAGAGGTAACTTGGGGTGTGACAAAGACAATGGCTATACCTCCCCATTGGTTAGTATTTAACCCATCAAAGTTTAAAGTCTTGTCAAATTCTTTTTTTTTCTCTTAGTGTAATATTTGGTTTTAGAGATGGTGAATATGGAAAGTGTATGAAATATCAAGATCGAGTGGCCATGAATCAAATCTGGGTGGTGCTTCGTCTCGTTGATCAATAATTACTTACCCCTAAATGTATTTTTGAGAGACAAATTTTAAGTCAAATTTATTATTAGCGTGATCCATTTGGATGTATGAAATTTTGGTACATTTTATTCATCATGTAATGTAATGGATCTTCTTTGAGACAATGTAAGTCATGTTATTGCGAGGATCCGTCTTTACAAAGATTTACAAACAACAAAAATAAAATACCAATGAAATAAACTTTAGAAAATAACTTCAATAAATTTTATATCACAGGCCACTTCGAGGGGGCAACCTCCTTTGAGAAATCTCAATACAATAATATTTTTGGATACCTTTCTTGGCCTAAGCACTCCTTAATATACTAGTTCTATTCTAGAAATTACTACTACCCATGCATGTGGGATAAAACTTAAAGCATATACGTTAAGTAACATCTATTACATTAATAATGCAAGGAGAAAGGTAAGATGAAGGGTCTTAACATCCTCTCCCCTTAAAAATATTTGTCCTTAAAGCTGCAATTATGGGAATTATTACTAAATCTAGAGAAGAGGCTCCCAAGTTACATATTTTAGTTGCATGTCATTCCATTGGATCAAGACCTCGCGATAGAGCGGTTGCGTCATGGTGGCAGCGGGAGCACTATCGAGAATTACTATAGGCTCAATAAGTATGGATCATTCATTTTTGAGCTCAAGTAGTATTATTTATGGCGTGACGTGTTGGCCCAAACTTTCTTCAAACAAGAGACATGAAATACAGGATGAACTCGTGAGATGGGTGGAAGCTCAAGCTTGTATGTAGTGACACCAATATTTTGGAGAACTTTTTAGGGTCCATAAAACTTAGGGGCAAGCTTTTTATGCCCTTTGAGTTTTAAGGAAGTCTATTTGTATTGTTGTAAGTGCAAAAAAACCATATTCGCATGCTTGAAAGTTGTGCTCGAAGAATTGTCAATCTACTTATTGTTTCATACAATTTTGCGCCATATAGAGATTGCACTCAAGAGTGTAAAGAATTTGGTACCTTTAGGTGAGGGTGATATCATTGGCCTAAACTGGAGAAATGTTAGGAGTGTAAGAGAGGAGAGGAGGTGGCGGTTGGTCATATAATTGCTTCATACAAATTCATTTTGGTAGAGGTGTGATATGAGGTGTTATACCACCATTCATTCTTGGTGCTCAAAGGTAAAACATCAAAGGAATGTTTCCAAACATTTGTTAACAATTTTAGTTTGACCATCCATTTATGGGTGATATCGAGATTTTATCCTCATTTGGGTACCTTTCCTACAAAATAATTCTATTAAAAATGATCTGGTTAAAGTGACATCACGATATGAGAGACAATGTAGGTTGGGATACCATGGATGTGAAAAAAATTGGTCAATGAATAGTTTGCAATGGTTAAGGCTGCATATGTGGGATAAGGAACACAAATGGGCATACATGGAGAGGCGGTCCACTACAAAAAGGATTTATGAATTTCCCCCACATTTAGGAATCTCTTTGATGAATTCCATGGAAATATCAGTCCAGATCCAAGTTGGAAAGGGTAATGATTGTAACAAACCCGAGGTTTCCACTATTTCACCTTTTTACATTGATATGTATCACATTCCACCACAAACTATTTGATGTATGCCTTCATTTCATGCCAAAATAAATTCCTATGAACCCGCTCATAGTTTTTTTAAAAACCGAGTTACCGCATACATAAAAGCATGGAGTTTGAGAATAATTACATGTCGAAGCTTCCTTTAGATAAAGAACACCAAGAACCTTTTATAACACAAATAGGTTTCATCCCAAGAGTAGTGCAAGGATGAGGTAGGATCATATGCCAATTGTTGGATGAGGTGTTGTAGGGTTGGATCTTTATTCCACTCTTGTTGGAGTTGTGGAAGCCATTCAAGTATGGGAACATATACTGCGCATAAGGAGACTTGGTCCTTGAAAGTGTGAGAGAGAGCATCGACAACCCCATTGTCTTTTCCTTTGTTATAGGTGATCTCTAGTCATACCCCATAATCCTGAGACCCACTATTTTTGTGCTAGAGATGCGACCCATTGTTCATGAAAGTTATTCAAACTATGATGATATGTCTTGATGCAAAATTTCTTCTCAACAAGTATGGTTGCCACTTTTGTACTATATGCAAAATAGACATTATCTCCTTATCATATGTAGATAGGACTAAATTCCTTCCCGATAGATAATTTTCTAGTGAAGGAAAGCATATGACCTTCATGGAGGAGAAAAACACCTACGCCATTGCCACAAGCATCCCTTTTGATGTCGAAAGTCTCGGTGAGATATGACATGGCTAAGACATGTGTACTACACATAACTTGTTTTAAGGCCTCAAATGCCTCTTTAGTCACCTCATTCCATGCAAAAACATCCTTTTCAACATGGTTGTCAATGGGGATGCGATTTTACCATAATATTAAACAAATATTCTGTAAGTAGCCTGTGAGACCCAAGAATCCACGAATGCTTTAGAGTGTTTTGGGGAGTGGACAATTTTGCATGGCAAAGATTTTATCTAGTTCCACGCGACACCCTCCATGGAGAAAATATGTCATAGATATTCAACTTCAATTTTTCCAAAGGAGAACTTGGAGTGTTTAGCACACAATTGATTATCTGTGAGAAGTTGTAATTCCCTACCAATGTGTTGTATATTTTCAGCCCAAGTTTGACTATAGATCAAGATGTCATCAAAGAATACCAGGATGAAATGATAAAGGAAGGGATGAAAAATATTATTCATCAATCCTTGGAATGTCAATGGGGCATTGGTAATCCCAAAGGGCATGAATAAAAACTCATAGTGACCATCATGAGTGCGGAAGGTTGTATTTGGAATATTTTCCTCATGAAGGCGAATCTGGTGGTACCCCGAGAGGAGATCTAATTTGGAGAAAAACTAAGTGCCATGAAGTTCATCTAGAAGCTCATCGATCACTGGAATAGGGAACTTGTCCTTGATAGTGATCTTTTCGAGTTATTTGAAATCAATGCAAAGATGCCATGAGCCATCCTTTTTCCGAACAAGTAAACCGGGAGGAATACAAGATGGTGCTAGGGTGAATGAATCCCACCTTGAGAAGTTCCTAAACGAGCTTTTCAATTTCTATCTTTTGTAAAAGATACCTATAGGGCCAATTTTTCGAGAAGATGAATACGTTGATATTTTGGTTGAAGGTGGTATTCCATCGGGCCCCAAAAAGATAGGAGCATGTTTTTCCAAAATGGCTCGTAAATCTACAAGAGTACTGGAGGAAGTAGGTGGATTCAGCTGGATAGAAAACAACTAAGCAATGACCCCATGTGATCCTTTCTTTAGAATATTTTCCATACAATGGGAACTAATAATACTAGCGGAGCTGGAAAAATTCCTTTTAAGGTGTGTTTTTTCCCAGTGTCGATAATTACATCCATATTTCATATAAATCCCATAGGATGGGTCCAAGTGTGCATAACTATTGCGCTCTCAAAACAACATCACATCCATCCAGGGGGTAGGAAAACATGTCAAAGTGAAGATGATAATATCCCATTACAATATGAAAATTATGACACTTTCCCTTACAAGGTAATGTACCACCATTAACAATCATAACTTCAAATATTGAACAATGGTAAACAAACAGTAGTCTACTTGTTTGGTTAACATTGATCAATAAAATTATGTGTGCTACCTAAATCAATTAAGATGGTTAGAGGAATATTTTTGAAATACCCTTATACCCTCATGGTTTGAGGGTGGTGAATCCTGCCATGACATGAAGTGAGATTTACAATTGAGAATCCCGTGAGGGGGTTTCATCTAATGATGAATCATTTTCTTGGACTTCATGGACATCTTCATAGTTATCTGATTTGGGAGGTGATTCAACATCCATGAGGTACAAGTTTTTTTCCATGCATTGATGCCCTCTAGTGAATTTATCATCACAATTTTAGCATAGGATTTTCTCTTTGCGCTCTTGAATTTCTACATTAGTAAGATGTTTGATTAGGGTTGACTTTGAGGGAGGCACCATGGGAGCACACTAAGTGACTAGATATTTTAATGAAGGAAACTAGAAGGTCAATGGCGGTGCTATCATTTTGTCCTCTCACTAATTTGGCCAAGCCCAATGCTTCCTTCGTGGAATTGGGTTTAAACATTTTGACTTGAACGTATTGCCTCCTTAAGGCCACCGACAAAAACAAATCTTAAAAAATTTATCTAACAAGCCTTCCATATGATTGGCCAATCTCTTGAATTCCATCCGTAGTCATGGAGTGAGCATGTTTGTCGAGTTTAGTGAGTGTGCATGTGAAGTCATCATAAGCACTTAGGCCAAACCACTCTAGAATGAGAGATGAGAACCATGGCCACTTCGGTTCATCATGAGCTTTTAAATACCAATAATACCATTGTAGGGCCTCTTGTTCCAAGTGAAAAGAAGCAATGAGGATTTTGTTCAAAATTAGGTATTATGGAGACTGAATAATTGTTCTACCCTGTATATCCATCTAGTTGGGTCTCATCCCACTAAAGCGAGGAAAAACCATCTTGGGGCTTCATGAAATATTTGGCATAGAGAAACTGTGGTTTGAAGTGGACTCAATATGGAGTTTCTTAGTGAGGATGGCATTTTTTTATTCATTCCTTGCATCATGTGTGTGAGCTTAGATATTTGTGCCTTCAAGCGGTGATTTCTTCCTCCATGTTTGTTGTGCCTGCATGGGTAACAATCATAATCAAGTTTTTTATTTTTTTACAATGGATAGAAAAATGTGTTTTAAGACACAAGCAGTAATGGAAAATTTGAATGTGAGCTCAATCGAAAGAGGTAAATGGATTTTTACTAGTTTTTGGCACCTCCTAATTAGGATTAACGAATGTAAGGGAAATTTTGGAATTGAAAAGGAAAAACTAGGAAATTTTTCCAAGAGGGAGGAAAGAGCAAAAATAGAGAGGAACATTATGGATTTTTTTTGAAGCAATTGGATAAAAACTAAATAAGTTATTACAAAACACGAAAAAATAAAAATTAATATTTCAGATCGATAAAAGTGGAATTTGGATATGGAACCTCAAGGAAAGAAACATGTAGAATGGAATTTCAGGTGTTCCAAGAAATTTTGAGATTTAATGTGTTGTCATGTGTGTTTCTGCAAGGGAAAAATTCAAGAGAAAACATAACTTTACCCAGTGTTAAATTTTCGCCTAAAGACCCTCCTAAACACCCTCTAGATCGGTGTGCTTCATGTGTTATGCCTATCCCACCCATTCAAATTATCATATGTGGTGTGACAACCTTTCCCATACGTGAATTAGGAAAACAAGTCCATACAATTTCTTCCGATGTAATACTTCTCAAGGTGGTTTCTTCAGTTGGAATAAAAGGTTATTTCTAGTCTTTCTTGGACAAGTGTGCATCCTTCAGGGAAGATGTAAAGCTCAAAATCATCCAAGAGTGCTTTCAATGAGCTATGAGAGTATTGAACTGATTTAGGAATATTTTGTAAGGTTTTAGTGGTTTAGGGACAACTTCAAAGAAAAAGCGGGTTTTCGAAGGTGAAGGAGCTTATAGTTCAAAAAAGAACTTGAGATTTGAAAGATGATTCAGGAGCTTAGAAATGAGTTGGAGGCTAAAAATACATCATTAGAAAGGTAATTTAATGCCATATATGGTGGTATTTTTATATTTTTCATAGGACCTAATAATTTCTTCCATAGCTCATTCTTGTGAGACACACCTTGCAATCCCAAAACAAAAGGACATTTTCGGGGGGGTTTTAGGAAGAATAAAATCTTGAGACCCATTCCATTTTCTTCAAAAGTCTCTTTGGAGTCCAAATAATATAAGGGTTCATAAAAAAGTCCTCCCAGAGCTCCAGTAACTTCGTTGTCAAAGCTCTTCCCAAGGTAAATTTTCGGGACTTGGTCAATTTAGCAGGTGGACACATGTCAGCACCAGATGAAGGCATACTTTTGTGTCCCAATTGTCCCATACCTTTGGGAAAATTGGGACTCAAAAATGCACCCCATTCCCATTTTATCCCCTGGACCCATCACATGACCTTGGTAAACGTTATGGTGGAAAAGAACAAGAGGCTAAAATTTTGTAATGGAAGGGAGCCCGACCGCCGTGAGAGCTATATTCTTGTTTACCAACATGGTGGGCTCTCAAACCACCATGCAGACATCAATTTTGCATTCCAAGCTCGATTTTGTATTTCGAGTTTGATTTTTGCACTATGAGTTGATTTTTGCATTGCAGGTTGATAATCAACTCGACGAGCTACTTTTACTAGCTCGGTGGGGTGATCAACTCCCCACCAAGTTGATCATATTTTCCACATTGCTCGTATAGATCGAGATTATTACTAAATTGTCAAGTTGTACCATATTGTTCGAGCAAATCGACCAAGTTATCCATATAACTTGGTGTTTACCGATATTGCATTTGTTGCCCAATATTTGGGATTATCATTGCAGTGACAAAGTTTACCATATGGCTAGGGTTTATATCCACATAGCTTGGGATTACATATATCTCAGCAGTTCACATTTATATGGGTGAATCAACAACCAAACACACATAACTCGATGCCTTATCACACAACGTAACCCAATGAACTCCCAATTCACCACAACGTGGCAATTCAAAGCACAATGAACAAGCAAGTAAACAATTCGGTAGAGTTGCTAACCCCTGAAAAAATGGCTATGGATGTGGCCGAAGCCATGTAATAATAGGGCGGTCGAGCCCAACTTAAACCGCAAACCCTCCTATTTTTCTATCAATGTTGGATTTACCCCACTGACAATGCAAACGGTCACAACAAAAAGGTGGACAGGTGGCTCAAACCATGGAACTCATGGTCACAAACCAATTGCCCGACCAACTCGGATAGGAGCTCGGTCAAGCTAAGGAAAGAGCTCGGTCCTATTTAAATAGGATTGTGGGGAGACCAAACAGGCAACATGCATTCATTTGAGGTTTTAAGGCACTTAGATGCACTTTCAAAACTTGATGTAAAAAAAAAAAGTTGCTCGAATTCCAAGACGAAGACAATGGTTGTTTTATTTTCTCATTAAGTGTTGTATATTTTCCTGTGTAGGATATTTTCCATCGTAATTGCACGAAGGCACGAGGAACCAATAGAGATCTGAATTTTCTAAGAACTTCAGTCCGAACGAGGCCATGGAGTAAAAGGGAATTTATTCATAATTTCCTCTAATTTCTAAAAATGTAAACCTATTTCATGTAGGTGTTTTACATTTAATGTTGTAGGTGTTTTTCGATGCATTTGCGCATAGAAACTAACCAGAGAAGCAATCGTAGAGTCACCGATCATTCTTGGGACAATTTTTGCTATTTTTCAGAGTTCCTTGAGATATTGATCAACTCATTTACAGTATAAAGATCTCATTAGTAATTATTGAAGGGTTATTGTACTTCATCAGACTGTATTTGATAAATCGATTCACTTTCGTGAATCGGAGATGCAGACCTTCAGTGAACTCCATTATCAATTTCCGAGTTGTGGTGTTTTGATATTAGTTTTTAGAAGCTTTTGATCGATAAAATTATTCATTTGATTAATTATACTATTTGATAAAATAAGCACAAAACTAGAGTAAATGTTCAAGGAATTTCAAAAGATCCATAACCCACATCAAATAATTGAATGCACTTTTAGATTTATGAATTGGAAATTCAGTTTAAGTCCATATTTTTAATTCAACTTGTGGTTATTTTAATGGATTTGTAATAGATTCAATTAAACCACTTAAGTTAGAAAAATTATATTAATTGATCAATTTGGAAGAGTTTAAAAATTGGGTCTTCAAGACACCCAAAATTGGAAAATTGAACTCATGATCAATGTTGAGTCAATTAAATTTAATCATCTGAAAATTTTCTAAGTACTTCAAAAAAAATAAGTACCATTTTTGGATAAGGTCTCAAACCCATCTCGGCTTTGTCATCCGAATACTCGGTGTGGGTGACAACGATGTTACCCATATGGATCTGAAAGACCTCAAGAATAGGATGCTAGGTGGACTTAGGAGCTTGTGGAAGAAAAATTCTACACGAGCAGATTATATACAACAGTGGTCACACCCTCTCCATTTAAAGCTCTGAGTTGGTATTGGCATGCTCCCACTAATATGAGCCATATATTTGAACCATAAGAGCCGATGATAACTTAGTTCGGTGGTAGTCACTCCTAAGGAAATCTCTCAATATATGCAAATTCCAATCTAGAACAACATGGCCGTCATATCAAAATAATTTGTATCAAGTGAATGGTCCAAGAAAAATTCCTACCTTTAGGGCCTCGCAATGGGTTCATGGTTGAAGCTTTGTAGAAATCCATCTCGTATGCCAAAATCCCTCTCCCGAGTGAATTTTACGAAGTATTTTCAGATGCAATCATTCTCCTAAGTTCACTATGGGGAAGAAACAAAAATATTTTCATGATTGGATGGCCTTGTTCATACTCACCATAATTAAGCGAAAAAAATAGATTGGATGAAAATAATCATTCATAACTTACATCATCAATTGCTTCAAGTTTCGGTTTCCAAAAAGTTTTCAATGACTTCATACTTTCTCTATGCTCTTGCAAGCTCAAGGCTATACAAAGGTTTGACACTCAACCATATTTCTTAGAAGAATCTTCTTGCATTTGAAAAATATCCACAACCTGACCTTAAAGGAAAGCAATCAACATTTCGCACGAGTGAATGATGCGTTCACGATGTTTTCCATCAGATTTTTTTGGAAGGAAACCATCACTAAAGGATGTCTTTGCAAGCTTCTTATCTAATAAAAAGTATGAGTCCTCCATACAATTTTCGAACTTATCCTACATTTGAGTGTCCTGGATTCAATCTTGCTCCATGAAAGCTTCCATAATATCCCAACAACAAGATCATTTTGTTTGAGTTGTGTAGGCAACTTGTTCATGTCAATGGTAAGATTAGACACCGAAAGAAGAAGACCGTGACTTTCCCTATCTCTCTTGGGATCTTCTCATGTAAAAGTGCTCACGAAGCGACAATGTGAAATATGGCTTCTCTCCCGAACATGTATTCATACACTCCAAGAGTAGACTTTGATATCCAAGTGATCTAGACACTTTCCGCATTCCCGATTTGCATCATGTTCCATAGATTGAAGACTATTGGGTGAACTATACAGATGATTTTGAAGTCAAAGAAAGAGATCATACAAGGATGACTATTGGGAAAATGAGGAGATTCAGTTTGATTGGTTTGAGGAGGGCATTTAAGATGATGACACAAAGTGATGTATGATCCAAAATCAAGCAAGAAAGGCCTTGCCTCTTCTATAAGTGACTTGGAGCATCCGTGAATTGGGAGATATAAATGAGCAGATCAATCGATTATCAATAGATCGAGAGAGTGGTTAAAAAAGAAGAAATATACCGTGATTTCATTAGGAAATTTCCCAAATCTCTAAAGGAAATCATCCCATCATTCCTCTTTAAAGGGCTCGGAGAAAGCTTCTGGATCGGTTCACTCGGAGAATGCTCAAAATGGAAGGTGGTAGAATCGAAGCTCCTCACCACAAAAGATAACTCAAAAAGGTAAAAACAACAGAGAACCCCGTGGTAGAATTGGAGCTAGGGGAAATTGATCCATTCCATCCTATAGTCCTTGAATGTAAAGCACTGCAAAGATTCTCATCCTCCACCGCCACACCGGCTCATCCTCCATGCCACCGGCCCCTCCTGCACAAGATGTTCCTTCTCTTTCGAGAAAGAGACAAAATCATGTCGTGTGTTGAGCCTAAGACAAATGATATATTTCCTTAGGTATAGGAAATGATCACAAAATAAGCCCACACAATTCACTAGGTGATAGTCCCCAATTTCTTAGCTATAGATTCAATGGTCAAAGGAAAGAAGGGAAAGTTAGCTTAATTTGCTTCCCGCTTATTCAACGGTGCTTCAAGAAATCAATATGTGGAATTATTTCAACCAAAGGTAATCAATACCATTGAAGAAATGGCTATAGTTCAACCAAAGGTGATCAATCTCATTCAATTAAATGTGACTATAGTTGATATTGTAACAAGTCACCCTCAATTAATAAAAAGAGGACTTAGTTTCATTCCTAGGAATTTGAAGAGTCACATGATGTAGAAGACATATCAAACGTCATGTGGGGGTAGGAAAAGAGTATTTATAAAGTCTATATATTGTAATGACTTCCTCATTCCAAGAGGTTATCAATTTTGTATGCTCAAGAGTAGATAACTACCCGAGAATAAGCAAAATGATAGCAAATTCTTCCATTTTCTCTTTATGTTTTCCTCTTTCTCTTCCATTGTAGAGCTTTACAAGCACATCTATAAAGAAAGGAGTTTCTACTTTTCTACATGAGTGAATGTGTGAAATTTTATGTTCATGGTTTGATTTTATCATTGATGTTGTGAGAAAAGTTGTTATTCTTCCAAAGTGTGTGTCTATGTATTATGATTAATGTCTCTGTGAGAATATGATTTGTTCTACTTACAATATTAATCCCCTTCTCTATTTTTCTCACTCCCAAAAATCCACCTATCTTGAAAATTCCTCCCTTGCAAAATTGTAAGAATTTTCTATAGGTGTAGTGGAGTGTGCCTATTAGATCCCCAGCCTATTTAGCCAACAACAAATTTAATTTTCATTTTCATACAATAATGTATGCCCATTCAAACAGAGGGACATAGTCCTAGAGCATTGGTGGAAATACCTAATTTATCCCATCGACAAATTATTTCGCCAACTTTTTTAGTGCCCAATGTGGGGTATATTTTGGTGTTACTACACCACAAAATTCAAAAAAATCAGATATTTCAAAAAATCCTAAAATATGAAAGTTAAAAATCACATAAGCCTTATGTCTTACACCAATGGCTATTCCTAGTAATCCCCTAGTCCAAAGACCAAAACTTCTTTTCCATATCCAAGAAGATATTACATCTGACTTGAGAGGAAACCATTTGGCTTAACAGAAAAAGCTTATCCCATTAGTTCGTTGTTCTGAAGAGTGTTGGAATTTGAAGAAGCGTATGTAGAAGCTTTGGAAAGAGAAATAAAAACTCAAATCCAACAAAGGAGAGCCCGATAAAATACCGATTTGAGTTGATTTAAAATCTACAAATTGGTTAATCATAGATACACCAGGTCTAAGAGGCAAAGAGGAAACCTTGATCCTATCTTTGAATAACTTCTAGAGATGACAAGAGAAAATCGGTAATTCTTTTCACTCCTCTCCTCTCAAGACCTCCCTCATCAAAGCTCAAGGGGTGTTAATCCGTTGGACATATAATCCCTAGATATCATAGAAGAGTTTGAAGACTTTGTAAGTAGTAGAAGAAGAAGAAGCAGAAGTATAGAAGCAAAAGTAGAAACAAGTGTAGAAGAGGAAGTAAGAGTAGAAGCATAATCCGGCGAAGCAAAAGTAATAATGGTTGATGAAAAAGAAAGGCCTTTGTCAATTGTGCCATGGGAAAGAAACACATGTTCGCTTGCCCTTCTTACTCCATACCATGAATTTCCCAAGGGATCTTGCAAGAGTTTTCCTAAATTCAAAGGAGACGGCACACAACTCTGAGAAGAACATGTAGTAGCGTTCATCACAACATGTGGCATACTAGGAGTGGATCTTGAAGATGTGCTAGTAAGGCTATTCATGTAATCTTTACAAGATAAAGCAGATAATGTTTCAATCTCTTACCAGCTAGATCTATCACTTACTAGGAGGCTATCAAAACTAGTTTTGAGGATAGATTCAAATCCACTGGGACTGCCAAGACCTCCTAGTGCAACTGGTGCAAATGAAGAAGGAATCTAATGAGACTATGAGGGATTTTGTAGCTTGATATAAAAGGTTGATAAAGAGGATACCCTTCGATGATATGCCTTATGACAATAATGTAAAAACATTCTTCATCAATGCTCATTTGGGTGAGGTAGGATTCATTCTCTGAAGATCCCTATACATGACTATTAAAGAAGCTCAAGATTATGTTATTGAGACATAAGACAATATCATTATGTCTAAAAAAGTGAAAAATATTATCGGAAAACAAAAAGGTCAAAGTTCTAATTCATCCCCCACGGATCCTTTGGTTTAAAAGTTGGAAAATGATGTCATTACACTCAAGAAACAACTTACACAAAACACTCTAAGATATGCTCCAAGGAAGAATAATTTTCTTAACAAGAGAAGGATCAGTAGTGCCTCCATAAAGACTTGCTCTAGAGGCTCCACCTATCAACGTAGCTTGTTTGGAACAAGAAGACAAAGAAGAAGAGATTGTTGAACAAGACGATGATGAATAAGAAGAGAATGGGATTGAAATTGAAGAAGTTGATGATACTCAAATCGGGTACTTCAAGTACTCACCGGAGATGAAAGTGAAGAGGATGAGACATTAAAATTCTTTTACACAATGTTTACTTGTTCTCAAACTAAGAAGCAAAGCTCTCCCGCCACTTGCTCCCAAGAAGAATAAGGATGAAACCTCTCGCACGCCTCCACCCAAAAATATAATCAACAAAGGAGCTCCACTCCCGCCTTCCATCGAATCATCTAAGGAAAAACTAGATCTTGTGATAACCAAGAAGTCTTCGACTAAAATAGTTAGGTATCCTAAGACTACTCCTATTAAACCTTCTTCTTCTAAGCCTCTTAATGCCACTTCCAGACAAAAAGTGTTCTTAAAAACCTCTGAAATGCTTAGTAAACTTGTTATTGTTCCCAAGCCTACTCTCATTGCAAGGCTACTCCCATTCCTAAAGTAGTGTCTCTTCCGCCCTAAATCTTCCTCCATTCCCGAGACATCTACTTACTTCTTCATCTAATATAATAGATCATGTAAAATGATCTAAGGTCCAAATTTCAAAATCCGAATATTTGAAACCCATCTTAACAGCTTTGATAAAATTGTCTCGGTTTATCAAAGGTAGTAACCCAAATCCCAATGCCGCAACACCTTCCTCCAATGGGTTACTACCAAATCCTTTTACTCCACCATCTCAAAATACGTTCGCAATAAGCACATCAAATAATGATAAGATTGAACCATTCTATCTTTCTCTTCTCGTTGAGGCTATCAATTAAACAATCAGTATCATTGATTATGGTGCTTCGACAATGTGATGCCAATCAAAGTGGATAATGCTCTTGGTCTCACCCTAACATGAGCTAAAGGCTAGTGTTACTCCATGGAAATGAAAGAATTCCCACTTGTGATGAGGATAAAATACACCCAAGTTTCTTTAGCTACTTTTCATGAGAAGAATTTTTATTGATTATCTTGGTTGTAGACATTCCAACCTCATACGAGATGTTGTTGAGTAGAAGCTTCTGTATAATTTAAGAGGAGAACTTAAGATGGAATGGTCTTTAGCGAATATTCCATTCAAGGGCCAAATGAAAAATTTGCTACCAATGAGGAAAATGAAGTACATAGTGCAAAAATCGAAGATCCTATAATGTATATTCTTTATCAAGATAATGGACATGGTAACTACTTCGAAAGGGATGAAAATTTTCATTTTCTTACAGAGGAGGATGAAAATCAACTATGGATAACAAATTTATATGGAAGTAATTCTAGCATTGGCTCCAGAGTAGGTGTCATGTTGACCTCTCCTTTAGGTGAGTCCCTTCCATTCACTTACAAGTTATCATTTGAAAATACCAATAACACGACGGAGTATGAAGCCCTCCTGTGGGTAGATGTTGTTGAATCCATGGGTATCAAGTAGTTAAAATGCCTTGGTGATGTTGCAAGTAATTGTAAAACAAGTGAGGAATCAATATCAAGTAAATAATATGAGGCTCAAGCACTATAGAACCATGTATGGGACTCTATCAATCTTTGATGCCTTCTCTATCTAAGTTATTCCTCATGAGAAAAATGAGAAAGAAAACTCTCGCAGCTTTGGATTCTCGTAATGAATCCACATCCTTCCTTTGACAAAAAAAAAGTGATCATGGTGTTAAGATAGTATTCGTGTCGATTGCTCGGATAATGTAAATCATTGGCGTGTATTACATGATGACAAATCGACTTCTCTCCTTTTATAAAGAAGAGATAATTTCAACAACATCTTCTACGAGGGAAGTGATACTCTAAACCGAGAGTCTGTTGTGGATGAAGACAAAGAAGGGATAGATGGAATTGAATCAAGGTGTCATCATACCGAAAGATAACAAGATTCCAAAAGCTATTGTGTTCTCAAGGAACTATTTGATAAACATGATAGATTCATCAAGGAGAAAGATGAAAAGTCCTCTCGATGTCCCGTGGACTTTGAGAAAGAGAATATTAGTACCAAAGAACAACCAAGAATGGTGATTATTGGTAAGTGTTTTTCACACCGAAGATAAGGGAAGATTCATCTCATTGTTAAGAAAATATTATGATGTTTTGGCATACTCCTATGATGAGCTCAAGTCATTCTAGCTTAAGGAGATGCATCACTCAATTCCACCAAGAAGCCTGAAGCCAAGCATTTCAGCCAAAAACAATGATCGTATAATCCAACTATCGCAGATACCATCAAGGAGGAGGTATTCGAATATTGAATGTGAGGATAATTTTACCTATCCACCACTCCACATGGGTGGCTAATATCATTCCTATTACATAAAAATAAAGCAGGGAAATAAGGATCTCGTGTTGATTTTCATAATCTAAATCAAGCCTCACCGAAAGAAAATTACCCACTACCTATCATGGATCATATTCTATAGGAAGTTACATGTTTTTATATGCTCTCACGACTCGATGGATTCTCCAGTGCAATCAAGTAGAGGTGGCAAAAGAAGATAGAAACAAGACAACCTTCACAACTCCATGGGGCACCTTTGCATACAAGAGAATGCCTTTTGGTCTTATCAACGCTGGGAAAATTTTCAATGAGAAATAAACTGACCTTCAAAGGACCTTAAGCATTACATCATCATCTATTTATATGACCTCACAAAATTTTCAAAGAAGAGAGGAGATCACATAGGGCATCTAGAGTAAGTGCTAATAAGGTATATGCAGTATGGAATTTCGCTTGAGTCCCAAAAGTGCATCTTCAATGTTATCAAGGAAAACTACTCGGACACATCGTGAACCTGTCATCACCAATCGACACTTATGATAATTCTCGCACCGAGAACTCCTCGTCTTTATGATTATTTACTAATTCACACTGTTAGTTTGTGGAAGTAATCTGGAAACACAATAATGTATATAACTCAACAATACCATAAACTATGATACAAAGGAATGATGACAAATATAAAATATAAGTGTAAATTATATTATCAACATGAAATTGTTACAATCTCACCCATGAGGTACTTCAAGTGTTACCAACTCCACTTGCCTTCCAACAATAACTATGGGAGAAACTTCACAATTACACCTCTTAATGACTTCTTTAACACACCTTCTAAATGATGGCTTCCTTCACACACTTACTCATACAATATTTCTCACTACTTCCTTCTATGCTAAATGAGGGGGGTGGCCTCTCTATTTATAGAAATTTCAAGCTTATCCACCTTATCTCTAAGATAGGATAAGAAATCTACTCGACAAATCATATTTTATACCTTAACTCTTATCTTTACATGTAAGCTTATCTTTTAAGATAAGATAAACCTTATCATTTCACATGGGTTCCACCTTTTTAGACTTTTTACAAATAAAATACACAAAATATTTATGACATCACTCCTTGTCTTTATTACCAATATAATATTTATAATTCCTAATCATGTAGACCCTACTTCTCTACTTACCCTAACTTTGACATTTTAACATTACCGAACCACTTACGACAAATATTTACTTTTACCACAACATTCCTATTGTACTTTGGACTCAAATCGTACTATACATTATTGGCGGCAGCTTGAAGAAGCCGTTATCTTCTATCGGATGCCACTACTAATTATACTTAATAACATCCTATTCCTAATACATACATTAATGAAATAGAAATTACGGAGGAAAATTTTAGTGTTGACATCTTCCCCTTCCTAGCTTCTACTCCGTCCTGGAGTAGACTATTCTCAGTGCTTGGAAAATATTTAACTTGTCGTGGACCCATTTCATAATGGGAGTGCCATCCAATTCCTCCAAATCGATATGTACCATTTTCATGCACAACTACTATTTTGTAGGGCCCCATTCATTTGGGAAGAAATTTTCTCCTTCTTTTTTTTTTTTGTATCTGAGAATCATATACTGTAACCAAGTCATTCACATGAAATGGAGACCAATGGATCTTTTGATCAAAGTATTCTTTCTACTTCATTTTCTTCTTATATCTTGTATCCTTCGCTATTTCTCTCATTTCTCTAAGAAATGAAGATGCACCAACCTTTCTTTTATCAATCACTTTCATCCATACTTTCATTTTTCATAACTCTCATAGTGGGAATATCAAACTCAATAGGAAGAATTAGATCAATGCCATAAGCCAATTGAAATGGGAGTATTATGTTGATGACTTTGATGTTTCCTTATATGCCCATAATGTTGCATGAATCATTTTATCCCACTTATGTACTCAAGGTGCATCTTTTGCTAGAATTTGACACAACACAAAATTTGTTTGTTCCACCTCGTCCATTTCTGCTTGGCTTGTATGTTGTTGCCTTCCCCGTGTGCTTAATATAAAACTTGTTGACTAGGGCTTCTACCACCTCATTAATGAAGTGATTTCCTTGATCTCATTATAATTTCTAATGGACAACCAAATGTGGTGGTAATGCGTTCATATATGAACCTTGCCACTTCATCCATGGAAGTTGTTTTCAATGGCCTAGCTTCAACTCACTTGGTTAAATAATTTGTGGCAACTACAATACACTTATTTTGGCGTGGGGTAGTTGGAAGTGGACCTACAATATTTATTACCCACTTTTCAAAGGGACCAAGTGGAAGAATAAGGCGTAATGGAGCCGATGAAGTCTTACGGTACCATGTGTTTGACAAATCTCACATGTCTTACAATAATTATAATAATCTCTAAAAAGAGTGGGCCAATGATAACTCGCATCCAAGATCCTTTTTGATGTAAGTTGTCCGTAGAGAAGTGTCCTTCACATATACCATTGTGGAATTCTTCTATTAGCTCCTTCCTCGATCATGTCCAATCGCCGTTTGTCTCGTCCATCGTGTCCTATTCGAAATAATACTCCATGTAGAATAGAATATGGACGCCGGCTTGAGTAATCTTCCTCTTAGTCTTTGCATTGGCACCATCGAAACTTGAATTCATTCGATAATTCCAAATATCTATGTATTCACTAGGGATTGTGTTAAGGGATAACAATGTTACATCTAGAAATCATCATCATCACAAGATGAACCTAAACCATCATAGGCTCGAGAGAGTGCATCTCGCATTGACATGTTTCTTTCTCGACCTATCTATAATATCAAATTCAAATTCTTGTAACAAAATTATCCATCTTGCTATCCTCCCCGATGGGTTAGGCTTATTTACAATATATTTTAGAGCCTCGATGATCTCATTATAACTATAAATTTTTCATAAAGTAATTTCTAAACTTATTTACAAAGAAAAATGATAGCTAGAGTCTCTTTTTTAGTTACATGATATAATTTACCTCAAAGACTACTCATTTGTCTCTGCTCCCAAAGTAAACTGGATGATCATTCCCATTTTCATCCTTTTGGCTCAAAGTACTTCCTAAGTCCGCATCTAAAGCATCAATATACATAATGAATGGCTTGCTCCAATAGTTTAGATTCTTTAAAATGGGTGAAGACACCAAAGCTTTCTTTAGTTGTTCAAAAGCTTAATGCACCTTCTTTCCTTGTTCATAAGTAACATTTTTCTTCAAGAATCAAGTTAGTGGTTGTGCAATCTTTGAAAAATTATTGATGAATCTTCTATAAGTAACCCACATGGCCTAAAAATGATCTCAAATTACTTTTATTAATAGGAAATGATAACTCTTTGATTTTTGAAACCTTATCGTGATCACTACCAATACCATCTTTGATACAACATGCCCTAACAAAACATATTTAGAACATTCAAAGACACACTTTATAGGGTTTAATAAGGCTTGTGCTTCATCTAACCTTTGAAATATTGTCTCCATCTCAGTGCAGTGGTCCATCTGCTCCATGATGTAAAAATCATCTAGAAATACTCTGATGAAGTTTCCAATATATGTTTCAAACACCCTATTCATCAAACGTTGGGGCGTTACTAGAGCATTACACAACCCAAAAGACATAACTCTATAAAAAAATTCCCCAAGGAGTGGTGAACGTGGTCTTTAGCCGATCTTTCTCTACTATACAAACTTGGTCAGATTCGTTATATCCATCAGAAAACTATAAAGCACTCCTGCCAGCTAAACGCCATCCAAGATCCGATCCGAGAATGGAAGAGGGTAATGATCCTTCTTTGTTGCCTTGTTGAGATTCATATAATCAACACAAATGCGTAGCTTCCTATTCTTTTTTATTGATATCACAATGGGAAAAACTCATTTTGAATTCTCCACAACAAATATGAATCCCGCATCAAGAACTTATTTATTTCTTCTTTTATAATCTTGGAAAAATTAGGATTCATTCTATATGACATTTGTTTTATGGGCTTAAGACCATCTACCAACTCAATAGAATGTTCTACCCAACTTAACAGAGTTCCTTATAATCAACACAAATGCGTAGCTTCCCATTCTTTTTTATTGAGATCACAATTGAAGAAACCCATTCAATTCTCCACAAAGAAATATGAATCACGATGCATCAAACAAATTTTCTATTTCTTCTTTTACGCCTTGGAAAATTTAGGATTCATTCTATATGGCATTTGTTTTATGGGTTTAAGACCATCTACCAACTCAATAGAATGTTCTACCCAACTTACTTGATGAAGTTTCTTGTAATAAAAATGAATAGGTGTACGTATCTTCGAAAGAGTTTTGAGGTAGGATTCCTTCTCACTCTCCATCACGGCATCACCAATCTTTATTTGTGCGTTCGATCATCAATTTCTTCTTCGTATAATTTTATGGGTTCATGAGTCGGTGCTGGACTGGAAGGATATCCATGACCAAACATCAACCTCACTTTCTTCATCTTCTCGTGTCCACTTCACCATGCATTTTAGAGTAATCGAGAGGATTTCCAATCATCTGCTTCATCACTAAATCTACACGTGTTTTACCTTATGATGCCGAGGGATCATGTTTATTTTCACTCTCTCTCTCTGCACGCCCAAGTGTCATGAAGCCTTCATTCCAAAGTAGTTTCTCGCATGAACTCTCCTTAGCCATGGACTTCCCAATAACATTGGGTACGCAACAATGATGCCATTTTTCATCACCTCGAAAGTCTACCACACATACAACACCCATAACATATATTGTCACATTTGAAACAACACCTTCTCGGTTTACTTTTTCCTTATTTAATTACCTTAACATAAGTGTTGAAGGGTGATGAATTTTTAAACCCAACATATTCATTATAGACTCGGTCATTACATTAACTGCAACACCTCCATCAACTAAGACATCATGAATTGAAATACCATTACATAATACCTCAACTTGTGGAGCGTAGAGATCCACCTCTCGCCTCCAAATTACGGAGCTCAACCTCCTTCCGCCGCCGAGTATTGAGTCCACTTCCCAGCCTCCTACTTCTTCTCGTAAGACATAGCCATAAGTTGACCATTTGTAATATTTGCAGCCTTTTGGATAGATCTTCTACGATGGAGTATGGTCCTTATCCCCGTGAAATCGTAAAATCCCGCACACCCAAATTTCTTCTCTTATGTTTCTTACTAGTTTCTCCTTTCATCTTCTTAGGATCATTTCCATCTTGGTTATCTTTTTCTTTATTTATTTTTGTTATAAACACATCTACTTCATTATTTATGCTCATATCTACTACATCAAAAGAATTCACAGTGATTTTCCTTTATCATTATCTCTTGTACTGATGTAGAAGCTCTATCTGAAAATTATTTATAATGACCCTTTTATGACAACCATAACATACAACTTCGTAAATATTTCTTTTTGACCTCTATCTCCTCCCGAGAACTAAATTCTTTTCCTCAAGAAGATTAATAGTTAATCGACCCATCTTCCTGAGAAGATCTTCATACTCGGGAGATGTACTAGGAGAAAGATTTGTGCTCACCGAGATTGGTCAGTGATTCTGACCAAAGGTGTTGGTGTAGGCTCTACCTTAGCAATAATTTCTTTGGGTTTTTCTTCCATGCTTTATTCTTGTCTTCTCAGTAATCTCCTTTGCTTGTTTTGAGGGTTTCTGTGGTCATACTTCACTCATCATGTCGATCTCTCTGCTTCATCCCAAAATGAAATGCTTACAG
Organism: Taxus wallichiana var. yunnanensis; assembly: GCA_018340775.1. Taxonomy (NCBI): domain Eukaryota; kingdom Viridiplantae; phylum Streptophyta; class Pinopsida; order Cupressales; family Taxaceae; genus Taxus; species Taxus wallichiana. Next base: position 555,336,697 of record CM031244.1, on the reverse strand, counting down.
AGGAGATTATCCATGCCATTCATCAACCCATCCGCTAATCCTACCTTCTGATATGGGCATCGAGCTTCCTCTTTAGCTCTAGAACACGAGCATGATAATCCCTTATCTTCTCCTTCTCTCCTTGGGATGGTTTTGTGATATCGATCGTGAGATTTACATATTTCTATTGTTCACCAAATTTTTCAAGAAAATTTTAAATTAATAAATCCCATGAGTTTTTCACATTATCACCTAGTGTTTCAAACCACCTAAGGGTCAACCATCCAAAAAGGTAGGAAAAATTCACCCATTGTTCCTTTTATGAGGCCATTACAAATACAAGATCGTTTAACCTCTTGAATGAAAGAGAAGCATCTTCATTAGATTGAGCTGAAAAATAAGAATCCTCCCTATTTTCAAAAGTAACCACAAGAAATACCAACCCACAAGACAATCAACAAGACTTATGTGCACAAATAATTAGAATCACTATAATAGAAAATGACTTTACACCTTTCTACAAAGAAAATATGAATGACCACGGTAAACTATATTAAAACTTGACTTATCATGCAAAAAACGACTTTACTGTGGTAAACACTATTCATGATAAAAAGTGAAGTTACCGTGGTAAATACTATTCACGGTAAAAAGTGACTTTATCATGGTAACTACTACATGCACAGAAAAAAATAAGGTTACCATCTAAATAATTTTTGACTAAGTAGGAATATCTCTCCAAAAAATCCACCAATGAGGAATGGTCCCACAACGGAACCAAAATGTCATCACCAATCTCGGCATTATGATAATTCTATACCGGAACTCCTCGTGCTATGATTATTTACTAATGCACAATGGTTAGTTTGGTGGAAGTAACTGAAACACAATAATGTACATAACACAAAAATACCATGACTATGATATAAAGGAATGATGATAAATCTGAAATATAAGTGTAAATTATATTATCAACATAAAATTGTTACAATCTCACCCATGAGGTACTTTAAGTGTTACTTCAACTCCACTTGCCTTCCAACAATAATCATGGGAGAAACTTCACAATTACACCTCTTAATGACTTCTTTAACACACCTTCTAAATGATGACTTCCTTCACATACTTACTCATATAATATTCCTCACTATTTCCTTCTATGCTAAATGAGGGTGGCCTCTCTATTTATAGAACTTTCAGCTTATCCACCTTATCTCTAAGATAAGATAAGAAATCTACTCAAGAATCATATTCCATACCTTAACTCTTATCTTTACATGTAAGCTTATCTTTTAAGATAAGATAAACCTTTATCATTTCACATGGGTTCCACATTTTTAGACTTTTTACAAATAAAATACACAAAATGTTTATGACCTCACTCCTTGTCCTTATTACCAATATGATATTTCTAATTCCTAATCATGTAGACCCTACTTCTCTACTTACCCTAACTTTGACATTTTAACATTACCGAACAACTTACGACAAATATTTACTTTATACCATAACATTCCTATTGTAATTTGATCAGTAACTATATTATACATTATTGGCGGCATCGCACTCTAAGAATGTCGTTATCTTCTATCGGAGGCGACTACTAATTATATTTAACAACATCCTATTCCTAATACATACATTAAGGAAATAGAAATTACTTTAGGAAAATTTTAGTGTCGACAAAGTATAAGGAGGGAGCCATAATTTATCCGAGAAAGAGTAAGGGAAATTAAATCGTATCCTTACCCACGAGTAAGAAGGAGTCCATTATTTTTTTGGTAAGGTATACTTCTTTCGTCACTTTGTCCTAGATTTTATAGAGCTAACCAAGCATATCACTAACACGATGAATCCTTAAGAAAGATTCAAATGGAATGATGAAGGAAAGGCAACATTTGATGCAATTAAAGAAGAAATAACCAAATATCTAACACCGGTATGCCCCAATTTTGATAAGGATTTCATTTTGTATTGTTATGCTTCAAAACACACACTTTCAGCCATATTAGTTTAGAAGAACGAAGAAGGAATGGAAGCATCTATTGCTTTCATGAGTTGTCCACTGAATAACCATGAGTTGAGATATAATCAAATGGAGAAGCATGCTTACACTGTGGTCAAAGTTGTGAATAATTTCATATTCTATATCATCAATTCCCGCAATGTGGTGATGGTTTTAGGATCCGCAATCAAATCAATCTTGACTCACCAAGATCCAAGAGCTAAAAGAGGTAATTGGGTGGCTAGGATCTAATAATATGACTTGGACATCGACCTTTAAATCTTGTAAGAGGAAATGGACTGTGTCGATTGATGGTGGAAGATGAGGCCCTCAAGGCTCTAAATGACATAAGAGGATGTTTGTGTTATGAATGTGTAAGGATTTTCCTCGAGTACTTTTTGTAAACACCACCAATGACTAGTATGATAATATTTCATAATTCCTTACTTACGAAGAATGTCCATCCCATCTTGAATACAAGAAAAGAAGAAACCTCAAGCTAAAAGTAGTGAGATATGTAATTTGGGATCATGATCTATACAAAAGGGGGTTGGATGGATGCTTCCTAAGGTGTGTCGATAAAGAAAAACAAGAAAAGATGCTAAAAGCATATCATGATCAAAGCTTGCATGGGAATTTTTATGCCATGGTAGCTTCCCACAAGATTATCCGCGGTAGGTATTATTAGCCTACCTTGTTTGAAGATGCCCAAGAGTGGGTTTCAAGTGTTAACCTTGCTAACAATTTGTTGGGAAACCACAACTTGTTGCTGCTTCCTCCTCGGCCGGTGGTAATCAAGAACCTTTCTAACAATGGGCTCTCAGTATTTCATCGAGTTATCAATCCTCATTCAAGCATTGGATATACCTATGTTCTCATGAAACCGACTATTTCACAACGTGGGTAGAGGCAATTCGCTAAAGCAATCCAATTCTAAATGGTATGTAATTTCATCAAAGCAAACATTATCATCTGCTTTGGAATCCCGTAAAATATTGTAGAATGATAATGTCACATACTTTTTCTCCATGGATTTGACCGAGTTTTTCTATGGCTATGGAATCATGTCGTCACATGCATCGAATACTACCCACAAGGAAATGGTTAGGTTTAGAGTCAAGCAATAAAAACATTGTGAAAATTTTCTGAAATCTAGTTGATGAGAATTAAAGGAACTGGCATAAAAAGCTATATGATGCATTATGGGAAGAAAAAATTACACCGAAGAAAGCAATTGGTATGTCACCATTCTAGTTGTTATATGGAACTAATGCGAGATATCCTAGCCACTATAAAACTTCTAGCACTCTGTTAGCTAAAGTAATTGTTGATGGCTAGTATCATGACTCCCTCGACTAAAGAATTTTGTTTCTTGAAAATCTTGAGGAAGACAGATTCAAGGTAATTGACCAATAAAATAACATCAATTGAAGGTCAAGAAGATCTTTGATAAAAACAAAGGACAGAGATTTCAAGGTTGAGATCTTGTTCACGTTATGGGATAAAAGGAGAGAGCCAAAAGGAAGTCATGGGAAATTTGATTCCTTATGGTTAGGACCATTCCAGATTCAGAAAACTATGGAGAAAACACTTTCTACCTCTTGTATTTAGATGATGCATAAATGGAGTTTCCTCACAAAGGGAAATACTTGAAGTTTTACAAACAATGAAAGCGGTTTGTCCCCTGCATTATACCATAGGTGATTTAGGTGTGTGTTTCCCTTCTCATGTTGTGTGTTTTTTCCTTTCTCTTGGTGTGTTTCCCTTATTGATGTGTGTGTGTGTGTGCACGCGCGCTCTCATTTCGTCTCATCTCTTGCTTGTAAAGTGACTCTATAAATCCAAATGGATAAGGCATTGGTCCATGATATGTATTGAGATGTTGGAGTTCATTCTTATCATGTACTCAGTATGCTCGATGTATAATAATTCCCAAGTGAGAAACATTTATTGTCGTGTGTTTTTGCAAGGGGAAAATTCAAGAGAAAATATGACAACTTTACCCCAATGTTAATTTTTTTACATAAAGACCCTCCTAAGAACCCCTCCAAATCAATGTGCTTCCTATGTCATACCTATCCCAACCATTCAAATGATCATTTGTGTTGTGACAACCTTTTCCATAGGTGAATTAGGAAAACAAGTTCATACAAGTTCTTCGATGTACTACTTCTCAAGGTGGTTTCTTCGCTTAGAATAGAAAGGATATTTGTAGCCTTCCTGGACAGTGTGCATCCTCCGAGGTAAATGTAAAGCTTAAAATAATTTGAGAGTCGTGTTAAGGAGCTATGAGAATATTACAATTGATTTAGGAATATTTTGTAAGGTTTTAGTGGTTTAGGGATAACTTCAAAGAAAAGCGGTTTTTGAAGTCAAGGAGCTTGTAGTTCAAAACATCCCCGATCTTTGAAAGATGATTCTGAGCTCCAGTAATGAGTTGGAGGCCAAAAAATACATAATTGGAAATGTAATTCAATTCCCTAAATGGTGGTATTTTGATATTTTACACAAGACAGAATTTCTATCCACAACTCATTCTTGGCAGGAACACCTTGCGATCCCAAAAAAAGAAGGTTATTTTAGAGGGGGTTTTAAGCAGAATCAGATCTTGAGACCCATCCCATTACCTTAAAAAGAATTTTTTGAGTCAAAATCATATATGGTTCATCAAAAAAGTCCTTCCGAGTCTCACAACTTCGTCTTCAAGGTTCTTCCCAAGGTAAATTTTTCAGACAATCAATTTAGCAGGTGGACACATGTCAACACCCGATGAAGGAAAAATTTTGTGTCCCAACCATCCCATCACTAGGGGACATAAATATACACCTAATTTCCATTTTATCCTCTGGACCCATCACATGACCCTATCTAATCCAAACATGCCCAATTAAGCCCCTTCTCACCTCACTCTAGCCCCCCGTTGTCAAATCACGAAGTGACACTTATCAAGATAGGGTGAGGGAGAATTTTTAGTACACAAAATATCTTTTCCCTTAGGATAATTAGGAAAAAAGTGCACCTATGATCAAGACCCCTCCCGGGTTCCTCATATGACCCAGTCTCATCCCCCAGGAGCTTCTCACATGCTTTCTTCTCTCCTCCACCAAACAATCCACAAGTGACACATGACAACACCACGTGAGGGTGAATTTTTGTGTCCCTTCCATCCTGCACCTCGAGGGAAAAGTTGACAAAAATATACCCCTCCCCAAGAGGATGAAAAACTAGAGTTATGAATTTTGAAGTTTCATTTTTCTTGCTCCACATTTTTGCAAAACCCCGAGATCTCTTGCTAAATTTTTCTAGAAATCCATTACCATTATTCTTCCTTCCATTTTTCCTCCATACCTTTGTGATATTAGGTACAATATACCCTTGAAATCTACATTTTCATTCGAGACACCATGCCCATTTTTTGTCTGAATGACTTCATGCCTAGGATCAAAAAATTTCATATCTTTCAATCCGATAAATGGATTTGAGTGAATTTTTTTTGCAATCCTCCTCATTTTCGGAACCTTCAAGGAGCATATACATGCAAAACTTGATTTTACCCAAATGTTTAATGGTAACAAACCCAAAATTTTAACTTTGAACTTTCATTTTTTATTTTTCATCATTCGATGGTTAGATTGGGCTAAAATTTTGAACACGAGATCTAGAAGGAAAACCTAGACCAATGAAGTTGGTTTCATCTTGATCTAAGGTGTGGAAGGGATATTTATAAATATAGTAACTCTCGGTGCCATCACTTACTATAAATAGTAACCCTCTAGAAAAATCAGGTCCTTTCCGAACAATGCTCTCAAAAAACAAAAGAGACAACAAACTAGCAATTTGAAGTAGAAAAAATAAAAAAGGGCATTTTTATAAAAATAGTAAGTCCTCATTTCAAGTGCGAGAAAATTGCCATGAAGTTAAAATTTTCTGGTCTCAAACCCATCTTGACTTTTTCATCTGAATACTCGGGTTTGGGTGACAACGATGTTACCCATATGGATTTAGAAGACCTCAAGAACAAGATGCTAGATGGACCCAGGGAGCCTATGGAAGAAAACTTCTACATGAGCGGATTATGTACATCGGTGGTCACTCTATCTCCATTCAAATCTTTGAGTTGGTATTGGCATGCTCCCACCATTATGAGCCAAATACATGAACCATAAGATCTGATGATAACTCTGTTCTGGCAGTACTCACTCCTAAGGTAATCTCTCAATATATGCAAATTCCAGTCTAGAATAACTTGGCTGTCATATCAAAAGAATTTACATCTGGTGAATGGTCCAAGAGATATTCCTACCTTCGGGGCCTCACACCGGTTTCATGGTTGAAGCAGGGTAGAAATCCATCCCATATGCCAAAATCCCTCTCCCGGAGTGAATTTCATGACGGCTTTTCAGATATGATAATTCTCCTAAGCCGGTTAATGGGGAAGAAATGACAAAATATTTTCAAGGTTAGATGGCCTTGTTTGTACTCACCATTATTGAGGGAAAATGAAGGATATATTAGTGTAAAATAATAAGTGATAACTTACATCATCAACTTCTTCAAGTGTCGGTTTCCAAAATGTTTTTAATGACTTCATACTTGGTCTACGCTTTTGCAAGCTCAAGGCCATACAAAGGTTTGATACTAACCAAAAATATTTCTTAGAAGGCTCCCCGCATTTGAAAAATATCCACAACTGACCTTAACAGAAAGAAATCAACATTTTATAAGAGTGAACGATGCATTCATGATGATTATCATCAAATTTTTGGAAGGAAGCCCTCACTCAAGGATGTATTGCAATATGCTTCTCTAATAAAAAATTATGGGTCATTCTTCATACATTTTTCAACCTTATCCTACATCCGAGTGGTTAGATTCAATCTTGCTCCACAAAAGCTTCCATGATATCTCAATGACAAGATCATGTTTTTTGAGTTGTGTAGGAAACTTGTTCAAGTCAATGACAATCTTATACACTAAAATAAGAAGACTATTGCTTTCCCCATCTCTCTTCGGATCTACTCACGTAAAAGTGCTCACAAATTCGCCAATGTGGAATCTTCCTTCTCTCCCCTGAATATGTATTCATACACTGCAAGAGCAAACTTCAATATCCGAAGTGATCCAGACACTTTTCACCTTCCCGAATTGCATCATGTTCCACAGGTTGAAGACTACTTTAGTGAATTTTATGATGATTTTGAAGTCAGAGAATGAGATCGTTTAAGGATGATTATTGGGAAAATGAGGAGATTCCAGTTTTATTAGTTTGAGGGCATTCAAGATGATGGCATAGAGATGTATGATCCATAGTATCAAGTAGTAAAGGCCTTGTCTCTTCCACAAGTGACTTGGAGCATCCGCGAATTGGGAGATATAAATGAGCGTCTTGAAGTGGTTATCAAAATATCAAGAGAGTGGTTCAAAATAATAAAGATGCCCTCATTTCATCAAGAAACTTCCCAACTCTCCAAAGCCAATCATCCCATGATTCCTCTTCAAAGGGCTCGGAGAAAGCTTCTGGCTCATCTCACTCTAGAGAAAACTTGAAACGAGAAGGTGGTAGAATCATAATCTCCTCACCATAAAATATTACACAAAAAGGTAAAAAAATAGAGTACTATGTGGTAGAGCTGGAGTTAGGGGAATTTAATCCATTCCATCCTCAATTCCCTCAATAGTCCCAAAGCTTCTCATCCTCCACTATCGCACCGACCCCTCTTGCACAAGATGTTTCTTCTCTTTACGAGAAAGAGACAACAATCATGTTAGGTGCCAAGCTTGAGACAGATGAAATATTTCCTTGGTTACAGGAAATGATCACAAAAGAAGCCCACACAGCTTGAATAGGTGATCCTTGATTTCTCATCTATAGCTTCAATGGTCAAAAGAAAGAAGGGAAAGTTAGCTAAAGTTGTTTCCCTCTTCTTCAGCTATGCTTCGTAATCAATATGTGGAAGTAGTTTAACCAAAGGTGATCAATCCCATTGAATAAATGACTATAGTTCGAAAGCAAAGGTGATCAATCTCATTCATTTAAATGTGATTGTAGTTGATATTGTAATAAGTCGCACTCAATTAAAAAATGGGACTTAGTTTCATTCATAAGAATTAAGAGTCACATGTTGTAGAAGACAAATCAAAGGTCATGTAGGGGGTAGGCGAAGAGTCTTTCTAAAATATATATTGTAATGACTTCCTCATTCGGATAGGTTTTCAATTTTGTATCCTCAAGAGTAGATAGCTACCTACCTAGAATAAACAAAAAGATAACAATATCTTCCATTTTCTCTCTATGTTTTCCTCTTTCTCTTCCATTGCACAGATATTTACAAGAATGTCAATAAAGAAAGGAGTTTTTTCTTTTATAGATGAGTGAATGCGTGAAATTTTATGTTCATGGTTTCATTTTGTCATTGATGTTGTGAGCAAAGTTTTTATTCTTCCAAATTGTGTGTTGATGTATTCTTATTAATGTCTATGAGAATCTGCTTTATTCTACTCACAATATTAACCCCTTCTCTATTTTTCCCACTCCCATAAATCCACCTATCTTGCAAATTAATCCCTTGTAACATTGCAAGCATTTTCCATAGGTGCAGTGGAGTGTGCCTGTAAGATCCCTGACCTATTCAGCCAACAACATATTTAATTTTCATTTTCATACAATAATGGAGCTTCCCATTCAAGAAGTGGAACTTAGTCCCAGAGCGTTGGTGGAAATACCCTAAATTTTTCCATCGACAATTTTTTTTGCCAACACAATGGAACTGTTGTAGCCAAAAAGTAACACCCTAGGATTTTGGTTATGGATCCCTACGTTTTGGGAAACATTGGGTTATCTCTCAAGCTGTGGGACTTGTGAACTTGAGATAACCCTCTAGAGAAAGTTGGCTCTTACTTCTAAACTTCCTGCCAAAAACTATTCTTAGTGCAGTAAAAGCTATCTAATCCTAATCCTAACATTCCAAAAGGTTAGGGAGAGAGAGAGAGAGAGAGCATAAAAATAAATCCTACACTAACAACGGTGATACACCAAAAAGGAGGATGTTAATCAAGAATCCAACTGCCTGAAATGGAGAAAGGTGAGCAATGAAAAGGGTGGACAAAATGCACCACGTCCAAAGGTAGATTCACACAGAACACCACTTCAAACCCATTAAGCACAACTTCCAAAACCTGTAGTGAACATTAGGAATATGCACAATATACCTATAGTGAATAAAGGCAAGTAGAGACAATAAAAACATGCAAAGGATGGAAAAAATGCATCACATGACATATTATATTGCTCCAAAATGTGCACAATACAACAACAACATGTAAGAGGAAAGAAAAATGCCATTACAAAGCTTAGGAAGAAGGCTTGAGCTCCATGTTCAAACCCTAGCAAAGAAGAAAGAGGGGCAGAAAGGAAAAATGACTAACTCCCCTTCAAGAATGAGCCCCAGGACTTCTGATATATAGAATGAGAAGAAGAGAGGAGAAAAATCCCGAAATTTCCCTTCCAACCACTTGCAAGAAGCAATAAATGAGGTGAAATGATGGAAATATATTTGCAAAATCTTCCTCATGTTGTCCCATAACTTGCAGTTGGAGAAAATAATGGCCATACTCATTAATTGCATTCTCAACCACTTTCCAACTGTCCCTTTGAATTGGGATCGTTTTATGAGAAATACACCCTCTAATCCTCATTAATATCTTATTTTATTGATTTTTATGTGTTGGTCTTGGAATCACGATTCCAATGACACCAATTTTGTGCAATTTTGTTAAGAAATGCTCTAATTATGGCTCTCTGAGTGAATGCAGCTCTTTTGGTCTCCACAGGCTTGTTTGCTCTTCACGAGACTAAGAATTAATTATTGGTGGAGAAAAGAAAATTTTAATAATTTATCCTATTCCTCTAATGTTTTACATATCTTTAAAATATTTGGGCATTAAAAATGGTGGGGCTCATCTATTATTTTTTTTTAATTGCTTCGTTTAACATTAGAAGGGGTTTTGCTTTTACTACTTTGTAACTCCGGCTCCACTAGCTCACCGAGTGGCTTGTTCCTCCTATACTCTTTGTAAGCTTTACATTGGTGCCGACACCGATCTACATTTCTCTAATGCCAATTCACTCCTTATATGGCGAGCTCCTTGACCGTCAAATTGACTCGCCTTTTAAATTATGTCAACACCAACTCGCCCCTTCCCATACTAAACATGCCACGAGGATCCTCTCTCGAATGCCAAGTTATATGACCACGTGTCGAGCTCCTTGTTTTAATGGATAACTAATCCTTATACCTCCAATGAGCATGATGGGTATTTTGGCATTGGGGCCTTTGTCGATTATTCTGCCGACTCGCCACATGGGCTCACCTCACGCTACCACGAGTCTCTTTCCCTATGCACCGAGTGTTGAGCCCTTCGCCATGTGGAGGCCCCACGCAACTTGGGGTCTCCACGTCCTTTTGAACTTTTAATGTTGTGTCGTGCCACCATTTGGCGACCCCGCGCTCCTTCTTCCTCGGCCACGGGAAACTTTTCCTCAATCCTGGCTTGCCTCGAGCTAGTTGCCACATGTTGGATTCCCCTTATTAATATGTCGATCATCCTTTGAATGCGCCGAGCCCCTCAGATAACTCGATACTCTGCTATGGTGTATGAGTAATTCGGCTATGAAATTTGACATATTCAAGATTTTTGTAATGATTCGGTTGCATTATATCGCTCAGTCATTTTTTTGTGAGCTCGCATGAACTCGCCATCCCTCGCTTGATTCATAACATGACGATGGACTCCTTAAAATCACCCGAGTCCTTTCTTTCATTCCTTCGAGTTGAGCTCGAATTCTTAGCCTCTGTTCGGTCTTGTAACTAGCCTTAGCATTCTTTTATTCATAACTCGGTGGGTTCTTGATAGTGCGATGGTGTGTGATGTGACTCGGGTTTGTCACTCCCGACTTTGGTGGCTCCAAGTAACTCGGTCACCATGCATTGGTTTGGGGATCGCGTAGCTCGGCCCAACTCTGAGAGCTCGATGAACTGAAATTTGAATTTCCCACACATCAAGAGGCTGGCTTTGTCAAATAGCTCGCCCTTATCTAGTCGGTGAATGTATCGGCTCGGACTCGCTAAATAGGCTCGTTTGCATTCTTCACTAAAAACTCATCGGTCAACTCGGTAGCACTCCTTCACTGTTTTGATTCGGTCTTCATGAAACAACTCGACACCCTCCATAAAAACTCGATGAGCAAAAACAACTCACCTTTTAAATCGATGAATCCAAAACTATCTCAATGGAGTCCCTCTTCTAGCTTGGTGGTAGTGCATGAATTGAGCTCGGTCAAAGACCTAAATTGTAACCTTTCCAAACTCCATGTGATTTTGGGTCCCCATGCTCGGGAGTTCTTGCGGTGATTCCTTTAGACAAAGTACCAGACTTGTAATCCCCTACCAAGTGGACCCCTTTAATTATCAGTAAGATGTTGGTTATCTAATTTTACCGGGGTAGTGGAATTAGATAACAGCACCATAACATGAAAGATATATGAAAAGTTGTTTTCTTTTGGAATTTTGATGATTGCTTTGTTGTTTCTTCCAATAACCTTCTTGAAGTGTGCGGTTACCAACTATGACCTATGTTGTTTGCTCGTTGAATTGTTATGTTGGACATGGCTCGTCCGTTATGCTTCTTAAGGGTTTTAAGGATTCTCTCTACCAATGTACTCTGAATGAGTAATAATCCCAAGAAAATTTCTGGTCATAGAATTTACCCCTTAATCAATCAGGATGGAATCGTTACCACGGAAAAAAATTCATTTACCTCACGGGTGGAAACTAGTATATCGGGATCGATTGTTCCCTTTTTGCTAGTAGGTCCTCTCAATGGGCCAACTACTTCGGGGTTCATGTGGTACTCATCACAATGATTTTTAAGGCTTATGCTCAAGTACTTCCCAAAATTATGCGGACGAGTATTACCCTTATCCGAACCTCTAATAAATATAAGAAAACTCCAGGAAGCCCTACTAAAAATGTTTTTAATCCAAAATATACCGCAAGATTAAGAAAGTGCTCGATCAAGATGTGAGGATCCTTTTGAAGATATTTACAAACTACATAAAATAAAATAAAATTAAAATAAAATTTGGAAAATAACTTCAATAAATTTTATATCGCAAGCCACTTTGAGGGGCAATCTCCTTTAAGCAAGCTCAACACAATAATATTCATGGATACATTTTTATGCGGGAGCATTTTGTGAATAGCTGAAATTTTAGTTTTCTTAGGTGTTTAGGGTTGTTTAGGGTCCACTTGAGATGGTTCTAGCATGTACCAGTTCATTTGCATCCTATAGGCAATAATAAGGAGTTTCTCTCCAAAATGTGTAATTTGAATATTTAAACAAATTTTTAGAGTGTTATAGTACTAGGTGTTAGTAAAAGTGTAATAAATGACATAATGGGGTATGAATACATGTTATTACCTTGGAATAACTCCCTCAACTCAACCAAGGTGCTAACTAAGTATGGATTTCTTAATCATGGGAAAGTTAGGTGTTTAGAACCCTAACTTCCTTCATCCTCTACTTGGGGCTTGATAGGTATTCAAATTAAGAGAGTGAAAAAAGATAGGAAGGGGAAGTAGGGGAGAAGTCCTTGTTTTAGAGCCATGAAGGCTCTTGAAACTTTATAATAATAAGGGAGTTTGATAAATAAGAGAAGTTTCTTGAGCACACATGTTTGTTGGTATGCAATGGTGTGTGAATCTAAAAGGACTATGTTGCATATGTTATATGAATAATTTGCGGAATATGAATTGTTCAAGCATAAAAGAGATGATTACAAAGTGGTTACAAATCCTATGACAAGCCTAGCATGAAGGTTGAATACTTCTATAAAAATATTTGTGGTATTGTTTGGTAAGGCTTCCTAAACCCTTAAAAAGTATCATAAGACTATAATAAAGTAATTTTATAATCAAATGACAATGGATGAATGCTTGATATGGTTTAGAATAGGGTATTTCAGAAGTTGTGATGAGGGCATTTCTACAGGGTAAATGTTTTAAAGCCCATTCTTGCATCTACACTGCTATGACTTGTGTTTGATATAATTTTACATGATGATAGGATGATTATTGTTGAGTTAGAATTTTTGTTAAGGAGTTGGAATGGTGGTTGAAGGATAATAAAGTCTGCAAGATGGTTTTTAATCCTTTAAGGAGCCTCTGTTATACATATACCATGGTTCAAATTAAGAAACATCTTCTTGAGGTTTAGTGTACCTTGTTTGAGGGTTAAGGAGAAGTTTGAGACAAATTGTATTTTTGAGTCTTTAGAAGAGGCTATTGTAGCTGCAAGATTGGTGAGTAAATAAATTATAATATTTTGTATTTTCTCAAGAAACATCAAAGTTGTAGGGAAGAAATTGGTAGATCAAAATAGTAAAACTCATAGTTGACATTGATAGGCACATTTTAAGGGTTTGATGGAAGAAATGGTAATAAATCATGAAGGGACTAAGTGAAAACATAGATAACATTTCTATGAAAAGTTAGAAGTTTATAAGTGTATTTGGAGTTTTCGAATGTTAAAAGGAAGGTTTTAGTCTTATAACTTCTTGAAATCGAGTTGAATGACATATGCACAATGAAAAGGGTATGAAAGGAGATATTATAGTATATCAAGCTTAATCAATTCTTGATGGAGGTTTGTGACTAATTGAGAAGGTAGATGAAGGAAGTTGTGTGCCAAGAACCTTAAGAACTAATGAGAAAGACTTAGTTGTTAAATATTGAGAGTGAAGGAAAGTAGATAAACAACCATTTAGCCCAGATTATAACAATCTTGAAGTTTGAAGGGTAAAAAGGTTTTGTGAGTCAAACTTATAGAAATAATTGGAAAAAGTAATAAGGAGGAATTAATAAGGTGTAGAGAGGTATTGAGAAGGAGCGTGAAGTAGAGAGATAAGTTCATACTATCTTGTTATAGGACAATCAAGAACCAATGAAGGACCTCATAAAAGCATGAAGCAAGTATCTCAAAGGATGAATAGTTAAATGCCATAAATTGGTGATAAGAAAAACCAAAGGATAGTGAGAAGGTATAGAGTAGTGTGAAAGAACACTTAGCAATGTAAAGGAGAAGAATACTAACAGAGTTCCAAGCACTTAGGAACATGACAAGACCGAGAAGACCCAAAACATGTAAATAGCAAGAATGAAGCATATGAAGGAAAATTGCCATTGTGATTAGCTCAAACAAGTGTAAAACAAGTGATTGAAGGTGTTTAGAGGAGTGAGACAAGTTGTTAAAGTGCAAACCCTAGGTTAGACCTACTTGAGCAAGACAAAAGGAGAGAGTTGCATTTGAAGAATTGTGCTTTGAGTGGAAGTATAAAATTTTACATGAAGCAAGAGGAGGGAAATGGGTATCTGTAAACACTCCTTAGTTTTGATTGAAAGTTGATAGATTCTCCAAAACACAAAGACTTGTATGCAAATAGGGCTAATTGGAAGGGCTAGTAAAAATGATAATAGAGGAATAAAAACTCATGAGCTCAAAATCAAAGCATGAAACTTTGTGAACAATTAGAGAAGGATAATGGGTGCCTAAAAATATTACCAATGAAGAATAACTCTTGGTATTTTTTCAATTTCATTAGAGTTTGTTCTTTAGGAGGGCTACTGAGGAAAAGTAGATGTTTGCGAAAGGAAAGGATGTTAAACGAGTTATGTAACTTTATGAATTGGCTTAATATGTTGGATTGATGTTATCTAATAGGTATGAAGAGATTTTAGCTCTTGATTCGGTTATTTTGTGTAATTTGGTGGTTGTAGGCAAAATCGGGTTACTTGAGACAAGGTAAAGGTACATGTTTTGGTGTTTTGGTTTAGTGATTGTGCTAAAATTTGAGATTGGTTGTGTTTTTTTAAATCTCTACATCACTTTCTTTTCCTAAGCACTCAATATACTAAAAATATTCTAGAAATTACTACTTACCCATACATGTGGGATGAAACTTAATAGCTCATGAGACAACTTACAAAGCATATGCATCGTAAGATCTATTACTTTAATAATGCAAGGAGAAAGGTAAGACAAAGGGTCTTAACAATTATTAAGTTTATAATGTCTAAGTTTATATGTGGAGAAAATAATGGCTAAGCACATTTTCTCAATTTGAGCATGGTTAAGCTCATATATGACTAACGTACCACTAATTTAATGAATTTCATATTCACGATTGGCCATGTTATGTTGGGAAATCATACTTCCTACAACAAAATAAGTAGCCACAATTTATAATTGGAGTTAAAAAACCAATTGAGGTGGTGAAAGCACGGGGGTGTGAGGATATATTGTTTGAGTTGTTAAAATTCATATTGACACTCTTCCCCGATCGAAAGTAACATCTTTACTAAGTAGGTGATTAAATGGTCGACAATGATCATAAAGTTGAGAAATGAAAATTCAAATGGACCTGGATTTTTCCATAAAGGCAGTGCATCTATTTAATGTTCTTAGGTGGAGGCATGTCTAGGATGGACTTAACCTTAGCCAAGTCTGCCTCAATGTCACAACGTGAGACTATGAAGCAAAACAACTTTCCTGACATGACTCCAAAGACACACTTCTTAGGATTTAGTCAAATTTTGTATTCTAAAAGGTGCATAAATATTTTGCGTAGGAAACCTATGTGGCTAACACGTTATTTTGATTCGGAAATAAGGTCATCAACATAATCGTCCACTATGTCGTGAATGTAATAATGAAACATAGGTCATAATGCATTTATAAGTGACACCAACATTCTTAAGGCCAAAAGGCATAACCTTGTAGCAAAAATACCCTAAGGTGTGCTAAATGTGGTGTTATTTTATTCTTGTTGGTGCTATTTTGATTTGATTATAACCATAGAAACCATCTATGAAAGAAAACATTTCATACCTATGGTGTTATCTATAATGGTGTCAATGTTAGGTAAGGGGAAGTCATCCTTCAAACAAGCCTTGTTGACATCTATAAAATAGTAGAAATATGTGTGCCCCTAGTTTTCTTTCCTATGAGGACCATGTTGAATACTCATTTTGGATAATCGATGGGTTGAATGAAACCTACATCAATAAGTTTTGTAGTTCCTCTTTGACAAGTAACACAAAACGTGGATGCATTTTCTATAGATTTTTTTAAATAGGTTTTGCATCGTGTTTGATTACTAGATTATGGACAATCATGTCGAATCCATTTTTGGCATGTCAACATATGACCAAGCAAAGAAGTTAATGAATTCAAGTAAGAGCAAGGTGCAATTGAAAATATCATCTTAGGCATTTTCTCGAGGAGTACTATGGGAGGTTCCTTTTTGTACCAATATTGACCTCGATTTCCTTAATCACCATGTGTGAGGCCTCGTCAAAGCGATCAAATGTTGGGGGTATTTCAGTTTTATTTAAAGGCAAATTTTTAGTTTCCCCAAATTAGGATTCACTATGTAGGTGGAATCTTTTGTAATAGGTTTATATGGCTCTTTATCCATAACACCCAAATTGTAAGATTATTCTGCTAGGATCACTATGGAACCACATGCACATCAAAGAGGTTGCATTCCAACGATGACGTGAATGCTCCAAGTAATCAACAAGAGAAAATAAAAAAGAAAATAATGCATGAAAGAATAGGTCTACTCATTCTCATAGATCAAAAGAAGGGTACATATGGGAGTGTTGTGTAACTCTCATTCTGGACAATCATTCCCTCCATGAGGGAAAGATGAGTTACGATTCCAACAAGAATGTAAATCCTATGCCATCATTGATGCATATGACAATGACTGATTATATGAAGGAATCTGCCATGTGTCATATAACTCCTATGACCTATGATCTCACCTAAGTGAGATGACGAACAATATGAGGTGGACAAGACACCAAGTGATGACAAGGTAAATCACACACACCAACATGCACCCTTCATCGAATCTAAGTTAGAGGTCATGACAAGTCAAAAACAGAAAGTGAAATCCCCTAAACAACTAAGAACGATGTGTCAAATGGGGCCCAAAAATTAAAGTCCTGATAAGGTACCCATGTATAAATAACATCTTCCTAGAAAAGAAGAAGTGGAGAAGAGGAATAGAAAGCGTAAAGAAGATGGGCAAAACATGAAAAGACATCACCCCAAGAAGAGACCGCAAGTGAAGAAACTTTTCCTCAGTGAAGGGCTTGGTGAAAATGTATGCAACATGATCAGAAGTCGACAATATTGCAAAGTCGATGATGTATTTATGAATCATCTCCCATATGAAGTGTGTGTGGATCTCAATTTTATTCTTCCACGATGCTGAAATGGATTTCGGAAAATTGAGATGGTACTCATGTTGTCACAATAAATGATAGTAGGCCACTGAAAGTGAATACCAAACTCATCATAATCCCCTTCAACCAAAATACTTCCATGGAAGAGTTGATCGCTCCTTGTATTATGCCTCTATAGAAGATATCGCAATTGCATTCTCGTTTCTTGCTTGACCAACCGATAGACCCAAACCAAGAGAAAAATTGTAGCTTGAGGTAGACTCTTGATGATTGAGATCATCGTCCCAATCAAAATCTGTAAAACCAACTACATCAATCTTCATCCCTCCTAAGTAGTGAATTTCATCAATGTGAGTGCCATGAACATAGTGAAGGATCCACTTCACTACTTTCCAATGTAATTCATGAGGCTTCTGCATAAATCTGGACACGATCCAAACATCATACGAAATATCTAGCCAAGTGTGAGTCGTGTAAATAAATTTCCCCACCAACTGGCAATAAAGGGTACCATCAACTATGGGAGTAGAGAAATAAACAACTAACTTAACCTGGAAAGAAAATGAGTAGGAAAAGGCTTATAATCCGTCATGTGAAACTCGAGTGCGTAAATAAAGGGCGTCTTAGGTTACGAAATTATAATCCCCGAGTCATATTGTGAAATTTGTATCCCAAGAAAGTAATAAAGTAAACCTAATTCAATCATGGAGAAATTTTTGGCTAAGGAAATATTCACAAAATCAATGATCACGGAAGAGTTGTATGAAATCAAAAATTCATCAACATACAAAACAAGGATGAGCATGGAGTCATCCTACCACAGAATGTAAAAATTAGGGTTAGAGTGACACCGAGTGAACCATGATGCAAGTAGAAAGGAGTCGATCTTGGTATACCAAGTCCGAGGGGATTATTTAACGCCATAGAGAGACTTATTTAACTCGCAAATGAGTGAGGAATCATGGACACAACCCAAAGGTTGTTCCACACACACACACACACATATATATATATATATATATATATATATATATATATATATCTTCCTCTAGGTCCCCATGGAGGAAGGAAATCTTAACCTCCATCTAGTAGACTTCCCATATGTTCATAGCAAGAACAATGGTAAGGGTCATTCGAATGGAAGTCATCTTCACAATTAGAGCAAAGGTCTTTGAATAATCAACCCTAGTTACATGGGAGAAACTCTTAACTACATGTCGTTCTTTATACTTCTCGGTGTATCCATCGGCACCAAATTTTTTTGGTAAACCCACTTACACTAAACGATTTTTCTTCCTTTCGGAGAGGGTTAGATCCCAAGTATCATTCTTCATGAGTGAGGAATACTCCTCATCCATGGAAGAATCCCACTCAGGAATCCTAGAAGCCTCCCAAAAATATTGAGGGTTGGATGCGGAGGAAAAGAAGGAGTGGGGTCTAGTGAATTCTAAGTGAGTATGTATCTCATTTGAAGGATCCCTAATCCAATCTAAAGCACTTTACAAATTCTACCTAGCCAATCAAGGACCTAGAGGTGATTCAGGATCAGAATCTATAGATTCTTCACTCAAGTGAGAAGGGACAAAGTCCTCATCATCACTATTGTTAGAACTGGAAGAATCTAAAGAATGAGGGTTAGGAGGAGGAGGATGAGGAAGATCGGGCGGAGGAGGAGGAGCATGTTCAACAACATCATCATCTAAAGAGTTAGAATCGAATCGAGAGAAAAAAGGACTCCGGATGGTGGAGAAGTAGAATTTGAAGATGACTTGTCAAATTTCAAACTTCTTTGAATATAAAGTTGATGAGTAGTAGGGTTTAAAAATCTATAGCCCTTCATGCCATCGATACCCTATAAAAATACAAGGTTTGAATTGTGGTTCCAAGGCCTTGTATTTATTTTTGGGAATCCAAGCCATAACATTGGATCCAAATAAACAAATGTGCTCGACATACGATTTGCTCACAAACCAGGATTCAAAGGGTGTCATACCTCTTACTTACCTTGTGTAACACAATTCTGAATGTAGAAGACATAGTTTACTTGCTTTGGCCCAATACTACGAAGGAAGGGATTTAGAGTGAACTATACAAGGGGCCATCTCCTTAATAATTTTGTTCTTTCTTTCAAAGAAATCCATTTTGCGAAGCATTGTACAAATTGTACACTACAAAACAATCCCTTTAGAGGTATATAAATATTTGAACCTATTTCTAAAATACTCGCCTCCATTGTCGGTTTGAAGAACCGTGATAAAACTTTTATCTTGTTTCTCAGCAAGATCCTTGAATTCTTGAAAGTGCTCAAAGACTTCAAATTTCTATTTGAGAAAATACACCCAAGTGTAACGTGAAAATTCATCAATGAACATAAGTATATAAAGAGCTATAGTAAATAGAGGATATGGGAAAGGGCTAGAAGTGTCAGTATGATCAAGATTCAAAAGACGAGTAGCTCTCCAGGACTTTTCTTTTCCCAAAACTTTCTTCGTGGTGATTCTCGAGGGAACAACCCTCACAAAGACCCTTAGAAAATTTGACACGGGGTAACTCGTTGACCATTTCATTTTGGCTCAATTGTTTAAGGTAACGATAGTTAAGATGGCCAAAATGCTCATGTCATAGCTTACTAACCTCATCTGCATGATTGAGAAAGTGGTGGATGTCAAATCAGAAGTAAAGTGGGAGAAGGTATACAACTGTAAATGGTGATCCACCTTTCCCTCATCCATGGTGGAGTCAGAGTGAAGCTCACAAATAATCACCGAGTTAGGACCAAATTCCACTTGTATTCCTTCACCAAGGTGAGTGATTTGGTAAACCAATAGGAGATTAGGAACACTCAACACTTGTTTAAATGTTTCACCATCCATCTCTATCACCACTATCGAAAACCAATATCGTAGTATGATCACCCAACGTGATTTGGGACATGCCACATGATTCGATGTTGGAAAACTCAACAAGTGAAGAGATCATGTGGTGTGAGGCACCGAAAAAAAATAATCCACGTCGACAAAGGAGATACTCTAGCTACAAGGGCCTTTCCTTTCTTCTTATTATATTTGGATTCCTTTGCTTTAGAAGACTTGGAATTTAGAGCATTTTGTTTGATAGACTCAGGAACACCTATATTATTCTTCTTAAGTAAATGAGAGAGGAATAAAATCAAAACCAATGCCTTCAAACTTTTGATCATGCACCCAATGTGAAATGAAAGATATTCAAAAACAAAGATACACTTCGCTCACCACATCGGGGAATGCAGGAATTGGCTTGAAAAAGAGAGGGGGATCTTGTGAGTGTTGAGACCGTTGAAGGATGAATAAAGGACCACAGTATGACCATTGGCTCATTTTGATCCTTTACTATTTTTAGAAAATTATCTTTTTCACTCTTTTCACTTTTGATCATCTTGTTTGTTGCCCTAGTTGTTCCACTATACACCTTTGCCTTGGAGAAATTTTCCCACTTTGCGAGAGTTTACTATTTTTAGTAAGTTCTCATGTAGAGACTTACTATTTTTGTAAATTGGTATTCCACACCTTGGATTTCAATGAAATAAGCTCCACTGGGATGGGTTTCTTCTCCACGATATCACGTATAAATTTTCAAGTCAATCGATCACCGGAAGAACAAGAAATAAAAATTTACGAAATTAGGGCACGAAGTCCTGGTTTTTCAATGTAAAAAAATTGGTCCATGCATGTTAGCGCTATCACTTGTGTTCTCAAGGTGCCTAAAAATTATGAATAACACAAAAATCCCCACCTCAATCTGTGCAAAGTGATTTGCAAGATATGAATATTTTCCTTCACGGGCTATAGAGTCAATCTGGCAAAAAATGTACCTAAAGCCTTTAAAAATTTGCAAATTTTTATGGAAATGTTCTTTCCATGAGCATGATAATATGGAGCGATGAATGTAAGAGGAAAATTTGAGGAGGAGGATTATGAAAAAATAAATCCCGAGTTTTGGGTAGAAATAGAGCAAAGTGGGGGAGAGTGAAAAAATGGCCAACTTATGGATTTTATACTTTAAGAGAGAGACAGAGAGAGAAGGAGGGAACATTTTTCTATACCCCTTGTCCCCTTGGAAAGGGATTAAGGGGACACAAAGTGCACCTCCACCCCTGGGTGACAAGTGGTGGGCATGCACAACATGGAGCGGGAGCTAGAAAATTTCGAAAAGAGATAATCAAAGCCTCCCAAGGTCATGTGGTGTGTCCATGAGATATAAGGTGGGGAAAACCTCCCCCCTTGTCCCCTTTAAAAGAGATGAAGGGGACAAAAAGTGCACTTTGAGTGCCATGCCGACATGTGGCACTGGGAAAACAATTCTAACTATGAGAGCATACCTTGGGAAGGACCTTGAAAACGAAGTTGCTAGAGCTCCCGAAGGTATTTTTGGGAACTTATTTATATGAATTTTACTGGAAAAAACATTTGGAGAAGAATGAGATGGGTCTCAAGGTATGGTTCTTCCTAAAACCCCTTTAAAAATGACCTTCTTCCTTGGAATCACAGAGTGTGCTGCTAAAAATGAGCTCCCTTAAGAAGCACCAAGGGCTTGTGAAAATTTTGAATGTTCCAACTTGTAGAGGATCCTCTTATCTTTCTAATTAGTTCTTGTTTTCCTTTTAACTCCTTACATAGATTTCGCAATAATCCGTCGAAGATCAGGTACTTGTTTTGACTTCCTTCTCCTCTCGGGGGGCTGAGACTAGGTCATATGAAAAACCATGTGGAAGCAAGGGCGCATTTTCTTGTCCCCCTTGTCCCCTTGAAAAGGGACGAAGGGGACACAAAAGTGTACTCAGTCTCATGATGACAAGTGGCACTTTATGATTGTGTGATGGAGGGAGCTAGAATGAGGTGAAAAAGAGAGTAACTTGCTTCACAAAGCTTAACGGGATCATGTGAGAGTCCATGAGCTCCAAGGTTGGGAGGGTGAAATTTATTTTCCTTATGTTCCCCTTGGGAAAGTGACAAGAGGGACAAAAAGTGCACTTTGAACACCATCTTTGACACACACGGCACTGAAAAATTTGACTAAGAACGAAGCTTGTATCATGGAGAGGACCTTGAAAATGACGTTGCCAGAGTTGCTGGAGGACTTTTTGGGAACTTCCTTATCTGAAGTTTACTGAAAATTTGATTTTAAGAAGAATGGGATGGGTCTCAAGGTCTAAATAATCTTGAAACCTTCCCAAAAATGGTATTTTCTATCAAGATCATAAGTTGTCTACAAAGAATGAGTTGTGGAAAGAAATACATGGGCCTTGAGAAAAATCTAAAAGTACCACCATGTATAGCATTGAATCATATTTCCATTGATATTTTTTTGACCTCCAACTCATTCTAGAGCTCCCAAATTATCTTCCGAAGCTCAGGTGCTTTTTCGCAATGCAAACTCCTTTGGCCTAAAAAATCTGCTTTTGTTGAACTTTCTCCTAAACCTCTGGATATTTCCAAAATATTCCTAAATCACTTTCACAATCATCTTGTCTCATTAATATAACTACATGATAAATTTATGGATTCAAATCTGCTCCAAAGAATATGCATCCACCTTCAAAAGGCTAAAAATAGCCAATCTTAAACTTCTTTGAAAGATCCGTCTTTAAGGACATTGACTTGGAAGGAACTTGTGAACTTGGTTTCATTTCTCTAACACATGGGAAAGGTTGGGACAAAAAACATGAGCAATTGAAGGGTGCGGATAGGCATGATACAGGTAAGAACTGATCTTGGGAAGTTATTGGGAGGTTTTACAATCCAAAATTTTGACACTAGGGTCCATTATCATGCTTGAAAATTGGAAATTTTCATGTTACATATTTACATGACAACAGTTGGCTCTAGCTTGGGGACATGTTATGGATTGATCACATAACAAGAGGACATAATATGTAGGAATCCTAGAATCTCAATTCATTTCATGGACCAATGCCTTATCTATTGGGCTTATGGAGTCATTTCTTCCAAACATTGACACACACACACACACACACACGAACAAACAAAACGAAGGAAAAAAGGGGAAAACATGAAAGGAAGCACGCAAAAAAAAGGAAACAACCTAAATTACCTATGTACATGTGGGGGACAACTTGCTTTCATTGAAGCACAAATTTGAATTGAGGATTGCCCATAAACGGGTATCATTGGATGCCTTTCTTCCACAAATCCATTGATAGGTTCACTGAAGTATGAACCTCTCCTTAGCTTCTTGAGAAATCTAACAAATTTATGATCAATTTGTTCATTACATCACCTCTGTTTACTTTGACACATTCTTCCCAGCTCCTCCTTGTTTCTCAGATTCATTCCATTTGTTGATTCTTTTACCACCATGAAGATGTTTCTTTATTACTCTCAACTTACCATTTCCATAACAAGACATTTGTTCTTCATTATGCATCTGCTTCATGACCACCGCTTTCATAGGTTGATTCTCGGCAGATGTCTCAGAAATTTTGGCATCATTACCCACCTCTTGATGTTCAATGTTTTCCAATTGTTCCAAGAAGTCATCTTTCTCATGCTTTGGGTCTCTTTCCATATAATGCCATATGTAGTGTGTTATGTGCATTATATCATCCTCTTGGAAAGAGAATGAAATCTAGATTGAGCACATAACTTGAAATTTTCATATTTTTCACCTTGCACATTTTGGTCTTCGTCCTCTATTTTTTTATGTTGAGAGAATCTATATCTTGAGCAGAGTGAGCATTGAAAGGTTGAATCATGTTGAGAATGCCTTCATTTTGAACAAAACCAACCACAGGATGAAGCAATATCTCATTTTCCATTTTTCATTGAGAATGTTTTCATCCTCATGAAAAGGAGAATGAGCACAACATTGGAGCTGAAATGTCATCTTCCCCATTCTTGATCGCCAAAACCAAGGAATCATTTCCGAAATGAAATCATCATCTCCTTGAGTACATTTAATTTCATGAGGTGAAGGCTTGCTTCCTTTCTTACATTCCTTCTCATAATCTTCCAATGAGAAAGAGAAGATTTCAATTTCACCGACATGCTCATCACATGGAAACTCATTCCGATCCTCGGGAACATGATCAAAAATATTAAAGTTACTTGTCAAGAAAGTGTTGAGCATCATTTCTTCTTCTTGGTCCGCATTTATCATCACTTCAAGATTGTTTTGTTGCATACAAGTCGAGGCTCAAGGATCATCACCACCATCGACATATAGTGAAACAACTTTGTTTATACTCTCATCCCATGAGAAGTATACACCTTTTTTTCAAACTTTGATTTCATTAACTCATCATTATGCTCTTTGACCAGCTCTGTGATGCTTGGACATTCCTCCACTAATAAGGAAACTCAAGATCATCCTCGAAGGTCATGAAAAAGTTTCAGATTTGGAATTTTGGCACGGGATGTCTTTGTCATTGGGTCATTTTGCCTTTGAACAATATACTTCATTTTTCTGATGGGAAGTAGCTTCTTTGTTTTACCATTAATCGGGATAGTGGCTTACGACTAATCCAGATGCATATCTCCTCCAACATCTCGACAGAAGCTTTGACATAACAACATGTCGTATGAGGCGGGCATATGTTACAAGGATTCTCATTGTGATTTTCTTATCAGAAAATCTGCTAATGCTACCTCAACATATTTTATTTGTCCAACGAGAGGCACTTGTTTCATTTCCATGGAGAGGAATTAACTAGAGGTAGGGGAAAGGGAGAGACCAAGGCTTTAGCAACTTTCACAGACATGACGTTGTTTGAGGCACCAGAGTCAATGATGAAATTGTTTAGCTTATATCCCATTGACCAACAAGGCTATGTAGAAATGTTCTACCTTCCTAGAGGTGGAGGGTGTGAAGGAAAGCCGTTCATGGATGGAGTGGATTGAGATGCACAAGGTGGTTCTTTGGTGATGGAATCTTTAGAAAAGAGCTACTCCCTTTAATATAATAAACAAACTTCCCAAGTTTCTTGGATGAGTTCTCAAGTATTCAAATTCAGAAATTTGGACTTTGGATATTTTGAAATGGTCAATGATATCAAAGGATGAAGAGGTGGTGGGAACATCATGGGTTATGGCAGCATTGACATGGATGTTTTTAGGATTTGTAGAAACTAATTTTTCAAGAGAAGTTGAAGGAGACTTACTTGAAGAGGCATAAAGGATTCTTGGTTGGAGTGGCCTCATGCTTCTTCTTTTCAGCTGACCTAGTTGAAGTGGAATTTGATGATCCTCTTCTTGTTGTTTTTTCTAAAGTCACCATTTGAGGATTTAATTTATTATCTTGGGCGGTAAAAAGAAGAGAATTATTTTCCTTTTGTGATATAGTGAACACCACATATGAGTAACTATCTATGGATTATTCATCATCAAGTGTGCATTCACAAAATAGACCCAAGCACATTCTCCTTCTCCTTCATCTTCAACTTATGATTCAAAATTTTCTTCTTCTTCATCTTCATTGTTCTTGCACATTGCATTGACCATTGGATCCTTTAAGGCAAGCCTTCGAGGTGATCCTATAATCTGGTTTTTGTTTTAGTTTGGAAGAGATGTTCATAATGTTCATTGACTGACTTTCCTTTTCATCACAATCAATTCATTTTCCAACTTTTACAATGCTAGATCGGTTCTCCTATCTTGGGAACTTTGGGTTTTATCTTTCATCGAAGGATTTATGATCTTACCGATAGTATGAGGTCATATTCCACCTCGATGGAAATCTCTTGAGCATTGTTCAAATCTCTTGTTTGAAATCTCCACAAAAATAAAATCACTTTAGGCATTTGAGCATTGAAAAAGAACATCTTTAGGTTATCTACAATGGGAAGAACAACAATGGGAATTTTGTTGATCAACTTGTTGAATTTTTCCATGAAGTCTCTCATGGACTCTTGCAAATATTTCTTCATCTGAGTGAGTTGAGTAATGAGGGCATGCACATCTTCAACATATTTGAACCTCTCTTCAAACTTCTTCTTGATATCACCCCAATTGGAGATTGAGCGTGATGGAAAGTAGTGGAACCAATCTGTCGCCACATCTTGCAATGTTTCTATGAACAACCACACAACATCTTTGTGTTTCACTCCAAGGATTTCGTAGGATGTGATAAAGGTTGCAATGTGATCATCATGATGTTGTTTTTGTCTCCACAAAACTTTGGAAAATTCTTTCTTGATCCTTGTGGAAGCTCATGAAGTGGTGGAGTCAAAGCCAATGGACTAATGTTTTTCCCCATGGTATAGGTGCTTGTGCTTTCCATTCTTCCTCCTCTCTTTCTTCTTCCATTTATTCCTCTCTTTCTTCTTCTTCTCTTGGAATTTTAAAATTCAAAGGTGGGTGAAAGATAAGAGAATTTGTAGGAGTGTCGGTAGGAGTTTGAATAGGGTTACCATGGGTACCACTCGATGAATCAGATGGGGATGAAGCTTGAGAGAAGTAGTATGGATTATCTCTTACTCTTGATTTTGCAAAGCTTCAAAAGTAGGATCAATGATTCCTCTCAACTTATTCAATCTTGTATATCTTTTTCATCCAGGTTTTCTCAAGAGTTTGGAAAAAGGATTTTGATCATTCAAGTATATATTTTTTTTTTTTTTTTTTTTTTATATTTTTCTAGATTCTATCTATTTGGGTGCACTAGGGTAGATCTCTCCCAGTGGAGTCACCAAAAATTGTTGGTGAGAAAATTTGTCAATATGGAAAATTAGGTGTCTCCACCAATGTTCACGGGGCTACGCCCCTCTACATTGAATGGTGAAACTCCCATTATTGAATGAAACTAATATAATCCTATCTATTGTTTTGGGTTGGCCAAATAGGTCGGGATCACATAGGAACACTCCATGAACTTGTGGTAAAGTGGTTGTACGGGTACAAGGGAGGAAATTACAACGATGTAGGGTGAAGGAGATAAATTAGGAAAGGAAGGTTATTTCTATGAGTAGGAAAATTAGAGTTCACACCTAATAACCAGAGTAGTTCATCATTCAATATAGAGGAAAGCAACAATGAAGTTATCTAGTGAGATTGACAAACCACGACACAAATTTCTTTATATTCATCTATCAAAGATACAAAACTCTATCTATATCACTATGCTTACAAAGTACATAAAAGAGGGAAAAGATGAAACATGAGAAAAGGATATGGAAGAAAAGTAGCTTTCATTTCTTGTGTATTGATGAGTACAAAGCTTCAATCAATCTACAACAATTCAAAATTACTACCAAAAATACTAACTATCAGGATCCTTTGGAATGGAGAAGCCATCCCAATTTATAGAAATGAGAATTGACCTCTCATCTCCCCACATAATCCTTCACATTCCTAATCCACTTGTGACTTTTCATTTTCCCCTAGAAGAGATAAATTAAGTATTTCTCTTATAATTTTGAGAAAATAATTTTGCAATTTACAATTTATGTCACTTAATTGAATAGGACAAAATACAATGATTATGCTCAACGAAGAATTAGAAAGTAGAGAGATTGAACAATGATAAGGAGAGGAGGGAGGAGATGAAGGAAACCAACCCCTTGTGATGATCTAATTGAATGCCTTAATGCAATCATGAACTTTGAATGAAGAACTATGACCCTCTATAATGGACAAACCTCCTCCTAAATGATGAACACTCATGACCTTGAACTCTTTTATACTATGAGAAACCTCCTTTTGAATGATCGACAATTGTAGCCCATCATACATTGAGTGAAAAAGTGAGAAAAACTTGATCACAAGACCAATCATGACAATGAATAATGTCCTCATACCCTTGACAAACCATGAATGGATTCCACTCCTTCTTGAAAAATAAAAATGCTTGCACAATGCAACCATGATGATTCTACCACTACAGAGCAATCGACGAGGAGTGAAGCATGAACACCTTCGATCACGAGCAAGGAGAGAGGAATGAAATAAAAACCAATGCCTTCACCTTTTGATCATGTACCCAATGTGAAATGAATGATATTTGATACAAAAGACACTGGTCGCTCACCGTGTCGGAATGCGGGAATTGGCTTGCAAACAGAGAGGAGGCTCTCATGATTTTGCTGATACTGCTTGAATGATGAATGATGAGTAAAGGACCGAGTGTGACCATTGGCTCATTTTTATCCTTTACTATTTTTAGAAAATTTTCTTTTTCACTCTTTTTACTTTTGATCATCTTGTTTGTTGCCTTGGTTGTTCCTTGTGCATATTACCTTGGAGAAATTTTCCCACAGCGAGAGTTTACTATTTTTAGTAAGTGCTCATGTAGAGACTTACTATTTTTGTAAATTGGTCTTCCACACCTTGGATTTCAATGAAATCACCTCCACTGTAGGACATGTTTCTTCTCTTGATCTCACGTACACATTTTCAAGTCAATTTGATCACACGAATAGCGGGAAATAAAAATTTACGAAATAAGGGCACGAAGTTTGGGTTTTTCACCGTGAAAAATTTGGTTCATGCATGTAGTGATATCACTTGTTTTTTCAAGGCACCTAGAAATGATGAAGAATGCAAAAACCCCAACTCAATCTATGCATCGGTTTGCAAGATATGAATTTTTTTCCTTTGCGGGCTACGGAGTCAATTTGGAAAAAAATGTACTTGGAGAATTTAAAAATTTACATTTTTAATGGAAATATTCTTGTCATGAGCATGGGAATATGGATGGATGAGGAAAATTGGAGTTGGAGGATTACTGAAAAAAAAATTAGAGTTTCGAGCAGAAACATAGCAAAGAGGGGGAGAGTGAAAAAATGGCTAACTCAAGCTTTTATACTTTGAGATAGAGAGAGAGGGAGAGAAAGGGAAGGGGGGGAACATTTTCTTTCCCCTTGTCTCCTTGAAAAGGGACACCAAAGTGTGCCTCTCCCCCTAGGTGACAAGTGGCAGGCATGCACGACATGGAGCGGGGGCTAGAAAATTGCCAAAAAGAGCTAATCGGAGCCTCCCAGGGTCATGTGGTGTGTCCATGAGGTCTAAGATGGGGAAATTTTTTTGTCCCCCTCTTACCCCTTGGAAAGGGATGAAAGGGACACAAAAGTGCGCTTTGAGCATCATGCTAACATGTGGCATTGGAAAAAATTTCTAACTACAAGAGCGTACCTTGGGAAGGACCTTGAAAATAAAGTTGTCGGAGCTCTCGAAGGTCTTTTTGGGAACTTATCTATATTAATTTGACTAGAAGAAACATTTGGAGAATAATTATATGGGTCTCAAAGTCTGGTTCTACCTGCAACCTCTTCAAAAATGACCTTCTTCCTTGGAATCACAGAGTGTGCTTGCCAAAAATGAGCTCCCGAGAAGCGCCAAGGGGTTGTGAAAACTTTGAATGTTCCAACTTGTATAGGATCCTCTTAAATTTCCAATGAGTTCTTGCTTTCCTATTAAATCCTTATGGATATCTTGCAATCATCCGTCAAAGATCATGTACTTGTTTTGATTGTCTTCTCCTCCCAAAAATGTTTGGTCATCATATAAAAACCATGTGGAAGCAAAGGGGGCACATTTTACTATCCCTATTATCCCCTTAAAAAGGGATGAAGGGGACACAAAATTTTACATCAATCTCATGATGACAAGTGGCACTTTGTGATTGCATGATGAAGGGAGAGAGAATAAGGTGAAAAAGACTTAACTTGCTTAATGGAGCTTAACGGGGTCATGTGAGGGTCCGGAGCTCCAAGGTTGGGGGAGCATTTATTTTCCCCATTTTCCTCTTAGGAAAGGGATAAGAGGGAAACAAAAGTTCCTTTGAGTGCCATGCTTGAACATGTGGTACTAAATTTTTTGATTAAGGACAAAGCTTGTACAATGGAGAGGACCTTGAAAATGACGTTGTCAGAACTCCTGGAGGACATTTTGGGAACTTCTTTGACTGAAAAAGGAATTTTGATAATAATTGTATGGGTCTCAAGGTCTTAATCAACTTGAAACCTTCCCAAAAATGTCCTTTTTTATCAGGATTTTCGATTATGCCCATGAAAGAATGAGTTATGGAAATAAATTCATGGGCCTTGAGAAAAATATAAAAGTGCCACCATATAGAGAATTGAATAATATTTCCATTGATATTTTTTTACCTCCAATTCATTCCAGAGCTCCTGGAATCATCTTCTAAAGCTCATGTGCTTTTTCACAGTGCAAGCTCCTTTTGCCTCAAAAATCCGCTTTTGTTGAACTTTCTCCTAAACCTCCGAGATCTTTCCAAAATCTTCCTAAATCACTTGCACAATGATATTGGCTCATTATTACAACTCCTTGATAAATTTAGGACTTCAAATATGCTCGAAGAATATGCACCCACCTTAGAAATGCTAAAAATAACCATCTTAAGCTTCTTTGAAAGATTCGTCTTAAAGGACATTGTCTTGGAAGGAAATTGTGAACTTGTTTTCATTCACCCAACACATGGGAAAGGTTAGGAAAACACACATGAGCACTTGAAGGATGGGGATAGTCCTAACATACGAGAAGAATTGATTTGGGGAAGTGTTCGAGAGGTTTTACAATCCAAATTTGACACTAGGGTTTGTTGTCATGCTTGAAAATTAGAAATTTTCATGTTGTACATTGCATGACAACAAGTATGTTGATTAAAATCGAGTTTGAATGTGTGTCATGAAACAGTTGGTCACTCATCTTACAATAAACATAATAACGCATAAGGGTGGATACCACAATCAATTTCCGACGATCGTGACAGCTTTGACACCATAAACAAGCACGAAATGATGCTAAAAATAAGAGAAAACAAGTCCCGTGTGAGAAAAAATGTCTCACGTCGCAATGAAATTCCTTTCTTTGCGAGAAGGGTGTGGCGGGCGTGTTCACTATCCCACAAGTAATAAAAAGAGTGATCTGATGCATAAAAGGGACTCAAAATGAGTCCATAGGACTAGGACGCAAGAAAAGCTTCCAAAATCCCAAAAAAGGCTCAAAAGCGCTACACACTCCAACACAAATTAGTGATAAAAACATCTAATAACACTGCTTTTTCACAAATTTAATTTTGTCGACTAATCTAATTTAAAAAATTAAAGGTGTTAAAAATGTGAAAATAATTGTTAATAAACTATAATAAACCACTAATTAATTAAAAAGATTACCTCTAATTAAATCCTAAATGACCACCTTTTAAATTAAATATTAGATCCTAATTAAAAGGGACCTAATAATAACAATTAAAATTTATTTTAAAAAACACCGCTTAGATTAAAAAATATTAAACCTAAGTTTTAAAAACAAAGAGAGGGCTAAATTTGAAAGGAGGAAGGTCGATCAAGGTGGTCAACGATGAGGAGGCCAACTCGGCGAGTTACGTAGAGTGGAAAGATCCACGTGGAGCACGTTGGTCAAGACATTGGGCTCGAGGGAGAGATCACGGCGGAGGATATAAGCATGTTTGGGGAGTGTAACACTCTCCAAAACAGAGGAAGGTAATGGCTCGGGGTCACAGAGCACGGGTGTGAAAGGGGACCATGCGGGATGGATGGAGCAAGTTTTGAACGCAGAGATAAAGGAACTAAGGGGAGACATTCGACCCAACCAAGATAAAGAACACAAACCATAGAATGAAGACCACAGGGTAGACCAAGAGGGGGTAGTGTTGAGCATGTTTTAAATAAACATCAAGCCACCCATACCAAAAAAACTAGCACGGGAGATAACGCGATGAGCAAGCCGAGAACGATAGGGGAAACAACAAACACGTCACGATCTATGTAAGGCAAGTAGGAATCAAGTGAGGTAATGGAATACCAACCTCAAATATGAGCTCGCCAAAATCTTGCCAAGCAAGAAAACTCAACCCACACAACAAGAAAAGGAAAAATGAGCTAGAGGCAACACCAACTCACCAAGAAGGGGAACCAACTCACGGCCCGAGGATAGCTAGCGAGCCCGACTCACAAACAAAAATCAAATAGCTCGACAGGGAAGGTAAAACTCACTAGGAGCTCCTCGAGCCATGTAGGAGCTCGGTTGAGCTGGGATAAGGCTAAGCAAGGTGTGCAAAAATAACGGGGAGAGGATGGGGGTAGATTCTAGACAAATTTTCAAGAAAACTAATTTTTAATGAAAAATTAATATGATAAAACTATAAATGAACCTACCTCTAAATTTTCTTCCCTCTAAATTTATCTACAACTAGCGTAATATGGCGGAGAAACCCCTTAAAAAATACACATGCACAAAACACAAGATAGCGAAACTCCAACAACAATGACTGTTAAAACCAGTTAGCAAGATTCTAAAAACGATCAAAAACTTACACGAGAAGCACGAATAATGAAACCAGTAAATAACAACATAAATGAAACAAGTACATGTTTACCAAAAAAATGCTCTTATACTTATGTGAGATTATTCTATGAGGATAAATATGAAACCCCGTGCACATTGGAGAGGTTGCATTCCAACGGTGATGTGAATGCTCCAAGTAATCAACAAGAGGAAATCAAACAAGGAAAATGATGCATAAAATAATAGGTATACTCATTCTCATATATTAAAATAATGGTACATATGGGAGTGTTGTGTAACTCCCGTGTGCTGACAATCATTCCCTCTGAGGGCAAAAGGAGTTATGATTCCAACGAGAATGTAACTCATATGATGCCACTAACGCATATGACAATGAAAGATTCTATGACGGAATCTGACATGTGTCATATAACTCCTATGACCTATGATCTCACATAAGTGAGGTGACTCACCATGTGAGGTGGACAAGATTTTAAGTGATGACGAGGAAATTCACACACACCAATACAAATGGCAGCCTTTGGATAGCCTCTTCCAAAGGAAATAATTCAAGTGGTACAAGTCTATCTCCAAGATGGTAGTGAATGGGGAAGGTCTCAACTTGATTGATAGATACATTATTTCTCAAGATGAGACTATCCAGAGGAGGCAAAATAATGGAATTGGTCATGTCATTGCAAATAGTAGGACATGTATATGAAACGGTATTTTCATAGACCAATCAAGCATAATGCCAAACTCATGAAATAATTCAAAAAATTGGAATCATGTAGCTTCATAGAGGAATATGTGGGAGTGGTATGGAATGAACAAGTGACTAATATAAACATGAATGTGTATAACTATATCCTCTCATCTAGGATGGAAACTCAAATCGATAAAGGTTATTGTTATATTTTCAATGTCATCATCCCGTTTGGTGTATCCCAATCCAAATTTATCGGAAGATGATTTGAACGAAGGTGGATTGGATCTTGTTCAATTTTTCCTAGATCGTAGCCTTTCAACCCTTGATAGAGTAAGCAATGTAGAGTAAAGTCGGGTTTGGAAAGATATGAAATATCAACGTTAAACTTAGATTTAGATATGGACACATTATTGAACAGAGGATAATTTACAAAGTGTCACATCCCCATACACGAAAAAAGGTTTTTTGGGAGGCATACCAAATGAGACTAAAGATCCTTGTCGAGTTTGGTAGAGGATAATATACCCTGGTTTTAATGTTTGCATGTTTAGTAAAGATACATGACATAAGAAATTTTATATTCCCAACACCGACACATTATGCCTCATTAGTTATAGGATTTTTACCACGGTCTTTGAATGTGTCAGTAGTTACCAATTTTTTTCCAAGAATGGAACTCATAAACAATGGTAATGATGAAATTATCATGCTAAGAAGGTGAAAAATGCTATGCAACTCGTGCAAAATCCGGGGTCGACTCTTCTAGGGTTTCCCCTTCCTAACCGTCATACCACAGCCTTTTTGGGCTATGCGGGAATTTATTGTTATAGTCTTTCCTAGGGTTTTTCACCCTCTGAGGCGTCCCCTATATAATGATCTCACCATCTTCAAACCCGGTTGTTTCAAATGTAGCAGGAGATAATGAAGTGAGTGATGGTACTTTGCCAGTAATAAGTGCCCCGCATAAAATGTCCTAAAGGTTATTAATGAGGTAATCTCTCTCCTCCTGATGTAGTTCTACCCATTCCTGAATTTAATGTTGTTTGTCAATGGTTAGAACAATTTTTCCTCATTGGGTATTTTATGGGTCAAATCCCCTCTAAAAGTATGCTTAAATCCTAGGCTAACACAGTCTGGACCCCCCATGGGGTCTGTTTGGATAGTGTCCAAAACATGACCAAGGGTTTCTTTCTTTTTCGCTTTTCTAACCCTGCCAATGCACCCAATATTTTGGCTAAGCAAGCCACTTGGTATGTTCACAACTTGTTGCTTGTGTTAACACCCTGACACAAGGACTTTGTGGTATCTAAGTATACCGCCCTTAAAGTGCCTATTTGGATTGAATTTCCTGGTCTCCCTTTGTCATGTGTTCATTTTCTACTGTAAATTCTCGCTTCACTTGGGTGGGTTGTATGCATGGAAGTCAATAAATGTTACCGTGTTCATCCCCAAAAGTGAGTATGTGTTGAGATTGATCTCTCACAAGATCTCAAAGAATTTGTGGATATTCAAATGGGAGATAAACGCTACTCCCAACGGATCATGTATATCAATCTACCCAACACTTGCTTCCATTGTCAAGTATCTGATCACAAAATAAGGTATTTCTGCTTTATGTTCCCGTAACCGCCCTTTGGCAAAAATTGTTCCCAAGTCAGTCAAACCCCAACAGGAGGAAGGTTGGCAAATTGTCGGGGCCGGAAAAACAAGAACAAAGCCCAATAATCTAAAGCCTCTAGCTCCCATGGCCATCGGGAACCAACTATTAAGGGACATTCTCAAAATACGTCAGCTAAGGAGCCTACAGTTGTTGCTAAGGAACCAATGGTTGCTTGCTAAGGAACTATCTTTTGCTTTTAATTCCGGCTACCTCGTTACCAAATTACTCTAGCACACCCCTTGCGGCGTTGGTTCTCATGGACCAGAAAAATTCTATTTCTCACGTCCCCATCTCGCATTCAATTCCTTTGCTACTTTTAAGAAACTCACAAGGACCTTCCAAATGGCCCCGAAGTCCACCTCGCATCTCTCGGGACCATAGCCCAACACGTAGTGTGGATTCCATTGAAGCGAAATACAACATTGAGTATGCCGAATGGAAAAAAATTGATCTGCAGGATTTTTTACAACATAACATTGCTCGATTCTTACACAATCAATATGATGCCCTTAAGGGCTTGGAGGATGGGGATATGGCTCTTGACCAACGTTTCCCATGAATTGTCTATCTTGGAATGTTAGGGGTCTCACAAACTCCTGTCGTAAGTATGTGGTGCGTGAAACTCGAAAATGATGTGCAAATCTGGATGTTTTGTTTTTGTAGGAAGTTAAAATTACAAGTTTTCAGTTGCAGATGGTATGCAAGTCCATCTGGCCTGACAGCTTGGCTTTCTGTAGCAATCATGAAGCAAGGCGTGGGGGATTAATTTTATTTTTTTCCTCCTAAATGGCGGCCCTTATTAATTGATCATGGAATCGACCCCACCAATCGTGTCATTTGGGTCCTCTTTAATATTGAGGACCGCCATTTTGGGCTTATTAGTATTTACGCCTCGAATGATGCAAATTTAAAGGGCTGATCTGTGGCGATGGATAAACAACTCCATTCCCGATGCCTACTAGGTAATAAGTGGAGATTTTAATATGGTTGAGTCCCCAAATTATAAATGTGGCCACTTGCCTATGAGGTGGACACCTGGTGAAAGGGAAGCGTGGTAATTCATGCGAAATAAATTCAGATTCTTTGATCCCAACGCATCTCACATTCCCACCTCTACACCTTGGTACATGTGGTCCAATCTCCGTGGAGGGACAGATCGCATCCTTAAACGGCTTGATAGGGCCATGTTGTCAGCTCAAAATTTTTTTGAGTTTGATAGCATTTATTTTATGCCAGTGGAGGTTATGCCTGAATTTGTCCTTTCGGACCACTCCCCTATACGATTTCATATCTGTTGGCATGATGTGCGCCCTTTTATCATAAAGTCCAATTCTTTCTTAATACACCCTTGATGCAACATGGCCCCACTATCAATCATATCAAGAAGATTTGGAATTTAATTCCAAGACCCCGTCATTGTCAGTAACTTCATCCACCCATGTAATCCAGTTGGATACAATGGTGGTAAGATGTGCTGACTCAGACTGCCATATTTCTTAGAATCTATGGCCACCATTGCAAAAAAATTCGACGTCGCTCATACACCGCTAACACCTCGGCTCTTAGTTGAGCAACAAAGTGGCACTTCAAGGTGATCCTTCTTCAAGCTCTGCAGAATCGTAAGTTCTGCAATGCTCCGACATCAAATCCAAATTGTGGACAACTATAATTCTAGAGGCGCTCAGATCCGGGCTCGAATGCATTGGCTTAAGGTTGGAGATCGGGTCTCGAAATAATTCTTTCTTTCTCTTCGAGCCAAAAATCCTTCTCAACAGATCTAATCTATCACAGACAATGAGCTCGAATTACTAATCCACATCTTATGTTGTAAGCCTTTGTGCGCCATTACAAGCTCGTATTTTAAGCTCACCGCCCTCCGCAGCTCACCGAGTCGCTCTTGACCAATGTTTGGGGGTTGTGTCATGCAAGCTTTCAGAGACACAAAAGGTGATTTGTGAAATAATGCTCTCCATTGAAGACCTCCATGAAGCCACAATGCAAATGGCTAATGATAAAGTGTCGGGCTGCAATGGATTCCCGTGTGAATTCTATAAAACTCTTTGGGATTTTGTCGGGAAAGACCTTTTTCAGGTCTATCTTGAAGGGTTTCAAAACCACTCCCTAGGACCATGCATTAACAAGGGGAACATCAAGTTTATCCCTAAGAAAGGTGACCCCGAGCAAATCACTTGTTGGTGACCGATTACCTGCTAAATGTCTCCTACAAAATCATTAGCTTTGTGATTACACAATCTTCTTCCCATTATTATTCAGCCAGACTAAACAGGCTTCATACAGGGGTGTTTCATCCTAGATAATTGTTTTCGCCAAATCACTGCACCCCCTGAATGGCCAGAATGTTCTTAGGAAGTTCGGTGTGATTGGGACACATGGGACCACCTCTCAAGTTGTGGGACTTGGGCTCGAGGTGAACCTCCGGAGAAGGCCGGCTTCCTTTTCCTAAACTAAGTGTTGTACTACTCCTAGTGTAATAAAATGACTACCTAGTCCTAGGCTAACATTTTCATGGGTCTTAGAGAAAGATATTTTGCAGAAATGAGACTATACTAGGGATGGTGATGCACCAAATAAAGGGATGTTTAATCTCTGAAAGGGTTAATGTGGGTAAGGATACTTGCATCGTTGGCCACCTTCACCTATTGAACTTGGAAAGGGTACAAAATACCACAGACCGAGCATACGTTCCTTCGTTAAACTTGAGCATACATAAGAGAGAGATCAAATTTGATTCAAATACACAGTTATTATGAGGAAAGAACACATGCACATGTTAAACATCCATTTCACTGACTATGAATAATGATAATACAACTTTTAACACAGAAGGAAAATAAGATTCTCACAACTGAAATAAAAGATAATCACATTACTCCCTCACAACATGAAATAGATAATCTGAAATAAAGGTAAGCTAACCACTCACACTAAGGAATCATACATTCACAAAGTAAGTATTGATTAACCATCTAACACAATAAATCAAATTTCCAATGGCAAGGTATAACTATGAATATAATTAAAAGGATTTTTTAAATCTCTGAAGCACTCTTCCAAGCTTGAAGAGCAACTTCACACCAAAATGATTTGTATCTTATGTTCTCCCCTCCAATACTTCATGCATTCAACTATTTATAAGTTCTTAGGTGAGCCATTACAGTCTGGGCCCTTAACTAATATTTTACTAAAAATAGAAATGTCATTAAATTAAGGGAACATGCTCCCATGAAAATAGCAAATTTGTTACAAGGGTTTGACTCAGTCAACCCTACAAATTTGAATGATCTGAACTTGGATATGTCCTTTCATGGCCGCTCATCTTTGGCCTGGTTTAGCTATGCCTTCCTCTTCTAGCAGGTTTTTGTTGTTCACCTTCCCACGCAGCCATTCGATGCTTATACTCGATGAAGCACTTGATGATCCCCTAATTTCTTCATCTCCAAGTCCACATGCATAGTGATTCACAACATCCATTGTCTCGATCTCTTTTGTGATCTTGGTGACACTCTTCAAAGTTTACTCACAACTTTCTTTAGCCTCCCTATGAAATTTTTGCACAAGACCAATTGGTCAATGGAGTCACTACTGAAATTTTTGGTGACCTCATCATCACGCTTCACCAAATCCTTGAAATTTTCCTTAATTTGATCCTCTGGGAGAGCGTCGATGTTTTCATTGAAAAATTTACAATTAGCAACATCAAAATCTTCTAAGATATCATTT
Source organism: Taxus wallichiana var. yunnanensis (assembly GCA_018340775.1). Taxonomy (NCBI): domain Eukaryota; kingdom Viridiplantae; phylum Streptophyta; class Pinopsida; order Cupressales; family Taxaceae; genus Taxus; species Taxus wallichiana. The sequence goes on along the minus strand of CM031244.1, from coordinate 555,298,035 downwards.
AGGGCATCCGTGATCTCCATTCGTTTATCATCCAATTTCTTAATTAAATCTTGCAACACTTGGCACCGGAATTCCATGGCCTTTTGATATTCAAATAACTTTGAGGCATCATCAATCACCTCTTCTTGAAGGAGAAAGTCTGGGTCTACTTCTCTTATTTCGCTCCATGTTGCCAGATTCAAATTCAAGTTATTATTATCCTCAAAAAGTGCTTTGTCCATTTTGCAAATAGTAGTTCTCCCAACCTACAAATCATTGTATATCTCGACAGCTTCTTTGATTAAAGGATTAGCTTCCTGCAATATGTGTTCCATCCATTCAATCACCGATCTCCCTTTCTGGACTAGCTTTTCAATCTCATGATAAGAAATGTCGTCGATGGTAGATGAAATTGTCATAGCCGTAGTAGTTGAGACTTTGGTAGATGGAGTTGGTTGGGTTACTTTGCGTAACAATGGAGTGAGCTACTTGAATTTTACTTTGAGCTCATCTTTTGTAGCCTTATCTTTGTAATATTTTTCTAGCAAAGCCCCAAGAGCAGTGTGCACATCTTGTTTGGATCCTTCATGAGTAGTTTTTCACAATGAAAATCTAGAGATCCGATAATCTGCTGCTATAATTATTTCTTTAGTTTTTACCTCAATGGGAGTAACAACCTCTACAATTCGCTCCCGTGATGGATTTACACTGTCGACTTGAAACAGTCCTTGGCCTTTTGGCCTGTCTTTTGGGCATATGTTCCAATATACTGAGATCTATAACATCTCCCAGAGGCACCTTCTTCTTTGCTTTGGAGTCTACCTAAACACCCACTCTGGGATGGCTAATGCTGATGAAGATGGAACAGTAGATCCAATACCTAAAACATTAGTCATGACTAGAGCATTAGAAACATTAGTTGGTACTTGGACAAGGTGGACGTAAGGACAACCATAGCGTTGATAGAATGATGTTAGGGGATGAGATGGAAGGAAATGGAAGTGTTAAGGGAAGTGAGAAAGAAATGGGTGACCCGATAGTTTCTCCAATTGAGAGAACTGGAAGGGATGAGAATACCTGGGCCATAGAAGGAGATGGGAAGGAAGTAATATTGAAAATGACAATAGAAGAGAAGGAAGAGATGATGGATCTTGTGAGATACTAGGAGAGTCACTGACTTCTGCCACTTTTGTCACAGGTGCTGCAGGAGACATGACCTTGGAAATAGAAGCCTTGGAGAGAGATGAGCCACCAACAACAAATGAAATCTTTTTTGGAACTGTGGGTTTTTGGGTCGACCTTTTCCCCTTTGTGGGTGTTGATTGGATTATGGTTGGTGGGGCCTCTGTATTTGTAGGTTGCTCTACCCCCTTGGGTGAGATTCCCAAGGTAACCAACCAACTGTAAGTTCTCTGCAGAATGGGCCCCACCCTCTCCTTTTTATTACAAAGATTCCTCTACATACCAATCAATCCATGGCAATGGTTGATTGGCAATATTATCATTTTTATATGCCACATCCAAAACCTCATCATTATCTTGCATATCTTTTGGGACATCGGCTATACCAAACTACCGAACTTCATCCAAGGTCAACCTCTCATAATCCCTTTTTCGATGATGTATTCATCCCGACAATGAATCCATATATCCTCCAATTGGGGCACATGGGCACTGGACCAACCTATTTCGCCGAATTTACCCCAATAATCAAAGTTGGTTCGTGGATGAAAGGTTCGCAGGGTTACTTCGGCCATTTCTACATCCACATTTTTGGCCTTATGAATATTTGGGCAAGTGTATCTGACGACAATTGAAATAGGGAATTGCATTCCCGCTTTGTGGCGTTTGTTCTGAATTCGATGATAATCCAACAATTGTCGAACCAATTCAAGGAGAACCCATTTATCAGTAGGACATCTTGGAAATTTCTTTGGGAGCACCTACGAAGCCTGGAATATGAATGTAAGTAAATATGGGGAACTGTAAATAGATGGCTCCCCACTCACGCACTTCTTTGAAGGCTTCATCGGAAATCCTTCGATTGTATAACTCCTTATCAAAATGGTAGAGAATAACAAAGAAGGCATCATTGACCCTACGAAAATGCCTTCTCCCTTCATTCAATGTGAGTTGAGGATAGAAATCATAGATTTGGGAGGTGCTACGAATACCTTTAGTATTCAACCCAGAAAAATCTCCCATAGCGTGCCGCATAAACCAAGAAGGATGTCATATAGAAACTCTTTGTGGAAAGCACTTTTCTCAACTGATAAAAATGGAGTTATTAATATGATCCCCCCATTGATAAATTCCTTATTTTTCTTAATGGTAGCAATGTACAAGAAGATCCATTCCTAGAATTCCTTTACATAAGGAAGACCTAAAATTATGCTTAGTAAGACAATAAGGTCACCGACCTCCCGAATAAAATCGACCAAAGCATGGTCTTTGGTAATTTGGCAAAACTCTTGGCCAGATAAGTTTTCAACATGACCTTTGTGCACAATTTTGCTTCCTTGTCCCAATGTTTTACCGTTGATTCTGGTGAAATGGTTGCGTAGTTTTCAATGTCATGAAGTTTGAGAAGATCTTCAAAGAAGTCTGGGTCTAAACAGATTACCACCTTATCATCAACATATTTAACCGTCATAGATTCCTCATCAAAGTGCGTTGCTGCAGCTAAAACGAACTCCGGAAAATGCATGGATGTGGGAAAACCAGCAGCAAGGACAAGCCAACTGTCGTATATGGCCTGCATCCATGGTTTCTTGTTTGGAACCTTTACTCCTTCCCGTAACTGAAAATCAATCCGCCCTAGGTCGATGTCTTCTATATTTCCCAAGTCAGAAGATAAGCAGGAGTGAGGAGAAACTCCAAGAAATGAATACCTCATCTTTTCTTTTCCCTTTGACGTGGAAGTAGACATCAAATTCTGAGTTCTAAATTGCTGAAGAAGAGAAATCAAAACCCGAAAATCTTCAACCTCCAAAAATCTGAAAATTAGAAACCAGAAGTGGAAACCTCCGAAACTCCGAAGTGGAAAACTCTGAAACGGAAAAGTGCGAAATTCTCAAAACCCGACTTCAAATAGTGACTAACTGCCAAATCCAAAATAAAAACTCTAAAATTTCAAAACGAAAGTTCCGAAAACAAAAATTCCAAAGTTAAAACCTCAAATGCATGGTTCCCAATAACTAAAAATTTCTGAAAACCCAAAAACAAGAGTTCCGAAACAAAATTCCGGGTTAAAACCTCTTAAATGCACGGTTCCCAATAACAAAAAGTTTTGAAGACCCAAAACAAGAGTTCTAAAGTTCCGAAAACAAAGAGTTCCTAAAATCGACTTCCAAAATCCCAAGTGAAAATCTTCTAAAATGGTGACTTCAAATCCCAAAACAAGAGTTCCAAATTCAAAAGAAGACCTCCGAAATATTGACTAACCTCCAAATCCTCGAAATATGGGAAGAAGATATGTCAACAACGCTAATCTCTGAATCCTAAAAAAAAAAAGTGCTAAGAGGGAGAATTGCAAAACTCGAGAAGATCCTTTCAAAACTTTGAATGCCTATGGAAACTCAAAACGTAGAAACATGGTGGGCAATGAATTTGTCGTTTTAAAAGGTACACAGAGAAGGAACAACATGAGAAGAATAAATGAAAACGAAACAAAATAAAAGATCTTAAACCAGAAGGAAAAATAACCAAGTTAAAATGCCTTGAAAATGATGTCATGAACTACAAGAAAACGGAATGTCAGAGAAAAGTATCATGTGAAAATGACAAGTGGAAATGCAAGTTTAAATAGGAAACCCGATATAAATGGTGAAATTCTAATCCGTACGGAGGTAGATGAAAAAATGAATTGCACAAAGGACTTCAAAATTCAAATCCTCAAATTCTAAAATTTAATTTCGAGGTTTCGACTTTAGATTTGGAGATGAAAAACGTAAAATGGCAATTAATTTTTCAAAACCCATAAACCCGAAAGTCTGAAATTTCAGACTTTTGGACTTCGGAAGTCCGAAAGAGATTTTACCAAAGTGCGACCAAAAGTTCCGAACCTCAAAAGCCCGAAAGTCTGAAATTTCAAACTTTCGGGGTTTCGGACTTCAGAACTCTGGATAAAAATTGCCAATCGTTAAGCAAAAAAACTCCGAACCCAGAAAGCCCGAAAGTCTAAAATTTCGACTTTCAAGTTTTCAAACTTCGAATTTTGAAAATATAATTTCAAACTCATGCCATTAAACTCTTACAAAACACTTCTATACAAAGGATTTTTTCAAAATATTGTCTGACTACTTTCGACATCTTCTCTCAAGGTAGATTAAAACGTTAACAATAACATCATCACGGTTTGGGAAGACATAGAATGGGCTCGTAGATCTCATCAGGCCACTATGTTTATCAAGATTGACTTTGAGAAGGCTTATGATTGGATTGAATGGCCTTTCATGCTCATCATGCTTTAGGCCCTTAGATTTGGACCTATTTTTATTCAAACCATCAATATGCTCTTTGTAGACGCATCTGCTCAAATCTCCATCAATGGCCTTAGCTCGGAGCACTTTGGACTTTTTCGATCTATCAAGCAAGGTTGTCCTCTTGCCTCTTGCATTGTATGCGCCGGCGGCCAAAGGATTTGGTTATCTCTTAGCCCATGCAAAATCTCAAGGTCTTGTGCGTGGAATCTCGCTACCTGAAGAGCCGATTATCACCTCCTAAATGGGAATTTTGCGGACGATTCCTTTCTTTACGATTATCGAGGATGAGAACAAAATTGACAATGTTATGCAATGCTTGGATAATTTCGCTTAATACCGGTTCATCCATTCAATGGCGAAAACTCGGTGTTACAGAAATCTTTCCTTTCTCCATCGTACTAGCTTGCACAAATATGATTGGAAAACTCTGTAGTATGGTGAGATTTTCAAATTTCTAGGTATTCCTTTTTCTTTTCAAGCCTCCCATATGATCTAGGCATTATGTCATTCAACGGTGGTGAAAAAATTGAATACTAGCTTTCCGTGCCTTTGTCTCTCGGGCTCGGCAAATTCCAAATTTGCTCTAAAGTTCTAGTTGTACCCATGTCTACTACTCGTCTTGTTGGGTTCCTTCCAAGGCCTCCATCCAAAAGCTGGAAAAGTTGGTCAAAGCTTTCCTCTAGGCTAATGCCTCTATTGGCAAAGGTTTTCATCGAGTAGCTTGGGATATATGTTGTTTGCCCCACAACTTTGGAGGCCTCGAGCTTATCCACATTCAGCCAAGGACAAGCTCTTTGTGCCAAGTGGATTATCAGAAGCATCAATGGCCAAGAAGCTTGGAAAGTTCTCATACGACATGGCATCAATGAAGGCTCTCCTTACGGCCACCCTGCATGGAAAGGCTTAGGGTTTGTCAATTTGCTCATCACCCATGTGCCTGTCAAAATCATTGGCACTTTTGTGCTTAAAAGTATCTGGAAAGCATGGGAATGTGTCAAACCCTGGCTTTTATGGAAAGGGGATGGCTTTCGCAATGGGTTATCTCTTAACCAACAATCTCTCTGGTGGTCACCAATTTTTCAATCCCAAGATCAATGCTTAGCAGAGGTCCCGAGAATCTCCACGCTCAAATTCTTCAAACGCGGAATTCGCACCATCGAGGACTTCTTCTGCAAGGGCACACAATCCTAGTTTTCTTGGCCTGGATTTTAAAGCTTTGTTTCGGCTTTCTAACCAAGACCAGGATACTTTCAATGTTGTGATCAATTCGGTTCCTGATCACATGCTACATAAGATTATTGTGCACTCTTCTCGCCCTTCGTGGATGGACTGGAAGTGGTATGTTGATACCCCTTTCTGTAACTATAAAGCCAACAAAGGATATTGATGGCTCTCACCCCATTTGCCCATGGTGGACAAACTTAACTCTCGTTGGGGAATTCACTCCACCATGTCTACCCGGGCGTAAGGTCCGAGAATGTTTGGAATATATGTGTGGAGCCCAAAATTTCTCACTTTCTTTGGTGCATTCTACACCAAGGCCTTCCTATCGGGGCTCGTCTTGTTCAAATTGGGATTCCAACTCCCAAATGCCCCTTTGTGGGCATCTGGAAACACTTTTGCATGTCTTCTAGTTTTGTCCCAAAGCTCAAATTGCTTGGAACTGGATCCACTTTTTTGCTTCCCTCATGGCCCCACTATTTCACTTGGCAACATATCCTCTTGGGAGACAATCCCAAATTCTTGCCTATGTTCACCCAGATTTGGCATGTTTTTAGAGGGGAGATTTTATTTTGGATATCGAAAGAAAGAAATAGTTTTTTCTTTGCTAATTCTGTAGTTGATCAATCTTTCTCGATTTATAATAAATCTATAGTGATCTCCAACGTGCTCCTGCATATCCAAGTCCAAGCAAACAAGGTGGCGCTGGAGGTGGACCACCTCCAAACTCTGCCGCGACACCGGGAAGCCCCGTGCTGCAATGTTGCACAAGTGCCTCCATCTCCCTTTAGGCGCTCCTCACCTTCAGCCCGTGGAGGCCAATGTTAGCAGATCCCGGCGTATACCTTTAGTCGCACCTGCCGCTCTCCAGGGTTGAGTCATTGACATAGTCATTCGCCTATGCGCCATCAAGGCCAAGGCTCACCGCTGCACTCCTCTGCTCACCAGCAGGGTTAGGGCTCGCCACCTCGACATCATGGGTGGGGGTCTCCGCCGCAATCGTCCGCTCACCAGCAGGGTTGGGGTTCTCCTCCTACCATCACTTCACACCAAGACGCTTGGCAACCACCGCCACCCCTGCCATCCTTTGGAAAATTCCCACGGCTCAGCCTTGCCATTCCTACGCGCAAGGAAGCTAACCTTAAGGAAGAACCTCAAGCATCGGTCGGGAGATTCCAGACACTGGCAAAGATCTGTCTGGTTTGGGGTGGTTGGATGATCAGGATCCGCCCGCCTCGGGCATGTTTCCTGTTGCTACTTGATTTTGACTTTATTTTTGTTAGGCGATGTTTTTGTTTCGTTGTACTTTCCTAGGCCCGGCCTAGTTTTAATTTTGTTGTCCTAGGCTCGGCCTAGTTTGTTCATGGTTTTGGGGCGTGCTCTCATACCGCTTGTTTTTTTGTTAATGATATCTTGTATCTTATTGCATTAATATAATATAAGATATTTTTCATCAAAACAATAACCAATAGTAATGAAGATGATAATGGTGATGGATTAAAGGGGAGTACGATCACTTTGGGAAGTGATGTCACCGGTTTCTTGTGTGATGATGAAGATGAAGATGATGGATCATGTGGTTTAAATGGATGATAATGTGGTGTCAAGAAGATGGATTAGTCATAGGAGGTGCATGAATGGAAGTATTAGGTATGTTTATAAGGGTTAGGAAAACTAATGTAACCTAAGTAGTGGGTACTACCGTATTGAATGAAAATGTGATAATGTGTAATGTCATCTTATTTATACTTGATCCATTGATGGAGAGCGGATGGAACAAATTTCATCTCAAAGGGGAGACTTAGAAACACAAATAAAGATGCTCAACTCTTAACAAAGGATTGTTAATAAGGGAGAGATTTAGAAATATGATGAAAATGATTGACTCTTACCAAAAGGAGTGTTAAAAGGGGAGACTTGGAAAGACGATAAGGGACGCCCAATGCTTAACGAAATGAAAGTTAAGAGAGGAGGCTAAACAAAGGAAGGGGGTAATCACATGACGAGAAAGTGAATGTCAAACAAGAAGTGAACGAATGATGATGAAAAGGTCTAAATCTCACGAATGTGGAGATAAGAAATGAAGGGAAAGTGATTGATTCAAATTAAAGCAAAGTGAATGCTTTAAAGAGATAAGTGAAGAAATGTGAAGATGTCGACAATTCAACAAAATGAATGTGAAATGTGACAACATAAGAGGGATGGCATGCTTAAAGTTCAACAAAGGTAAATGTCAAACTTAAGACTTATGAAAATGAGGGATCAAGGTGATCACGATGGAGCTTGACCGTGATAAAGCGAGTATCACGATGTCAAGACTTAGATGAAGAAGGATGAAAGTTCTTAAGTGCGGATACGGATGTCCACAACTCAAGACTTAGACTTGTTTACAAAGTGATAAGATGGATGAGAGAGAAAAATGTGAGAAGATAGAATCTCACAAAGAAAAGGATGTGAAACACAAACTTTGCAAGATAGAGACAGAGTATGAAAGATATAAAAGATGGAACACAAACTTTGCGAGGTAGAATAAATGAAGAGTGTGAATGACAAGAAAGTGGAATACAAACTTTTGTAAAACATAGAACAAATGAGAAAGATGTTTTGTTTAAGTTGGCCTCTACCTTAGATTGTCTTGGACAAGGTGTGGCTTCCTAGTTGGTTCTCTCATCTAGGTGTCGATAGTATATCCAAAAAGCGCAAAGACTATTGCTAGTTGTCGGATTTATGGTACCCTTTCGATACAATGAGAAAATATCTTGCTCAAATGAATTGCACTAGGGTCGCCACTATTGGATATCCATGAGTCTAATCTCATAAGGTGTATTAGTTAGTTGGGATGGGGGTACCTGCTTCGTCACCCTGGCCTTCCTTCAATGTGCCAAATACTTTGGGGTTCATGTAGTACTCTTCACGCTCGCTTTATGGCTTAAGCCAAAGCACTTTCCATAGTTAAGCAGATGGGTTTTAGCCCTTTATACAAACCTGCAAATACAGTGTGATTTTGTTCTTTATTATCTTGATTTAAAATGAGATTGTCTTAACCACCGTTCTTTGACCAAGGCAACCTGCAATTGGTAGTTTGAATATTTTTAAAAATTGTCTTTAGAGTCGGTCCTGCAAACAAGGATTAGTAAGTTTCCCCAGGTAGACAAAGAGAAAAAAATGAAAAACAAAAAAACCATGTTTCTGATTCTCAAGATTGCTTGTAGAATTAGCACGAAAGAAGAGCATACGCTTGAAGTGTGTTGCGATTAGCTTCACAAAAATGAAAAAAAAATGATAACGAAACAAAAGCAAAATCCTTTACAAAGTGTTGCTTACGTTGCAAAAACGATTAAATGTTTACAAAATGGCCTAAAAAGTGAGTTAATTGGACAAAAATGTCCAATAACCCTATAATAACAATTTTCACAATTGGTCTAATTTAGTAAAATTGACGAAAAAATAATTTAAAGGTCCTAATTTAGTTTTAAAAGGCCTAATTTAATTAAACAAACTAATTAATTAATTAAAATAACTACCGAATTAATTTAAAAGAACTAATTAAATGTAATCTAATTAAATTGATTTAAAAATAATAATAAAGATATAACATAAAGTTTTGACTTAAGTGAAAATGAAATAAAATGTAAACCTAAGTTTAAACCTAGGTGAGACCTAATTTTATAAAATAAACCTATAAATTATCGTATAACCCTAAAAACTAAAGTTTTGGTATGCAAAGTCATGGGTTTGTTGTTTGCTTTTGGCTATGTTGGATGGGTATGGAGCTCGACGCAGTGGTGGTGTCTAGGCAGAGCACGGTGGTGAGATCGTGATCAAGACGTGACAACAAACTCGAAGGGATGCAAGGAAAGGGCTCGACAAGTGTGAAAGTTGGTCAAACTCGATGGCAAGGGTGGTGGCGTGGTGGCGGTTTGGGTGGTGGATGGTGCGCAAGTGCAAAGCAAAAGGAGCTTGATGCGGGGTTTGCGGTGTGGGCGAGGTGAGCGGTGAGAGACGGGGAGGGTGCAAAGTGGTAGGTCTCGGGGGGTTCCAACAAGGGGATGGCGGTGGGGTTGGCCTCCAATAGAATGGTAGTTGAGTGTATAGGGCTCGGGAGTGTAGATATGGGGTAGCACGGCGCGCTAGCTTCCCAAGCTAGGGAGTAGTGAGGTAGAAAGGGGAATAAGGGGGTAGCAAATTATGGTTTGCGTAAAAAATGGAGGGTTAAAATTGGAGTTGTGAGGAGAAATAGAAATTTAGCAGGTTTGAACAAAGTGAGTGCAAAATTTTGGCTGAATTATTTCAGCGGTATTTGTTAGATTTAGTTATAACTAAAAAATTTACTAAAATTAGTGAAAAAGCAACTACTTGGAAAAAACTATTTTTACTTTTAAAATTGATTTTTGTGCATCCAAAAACACCTGCAAAATAATTGTAAGAGCAGCAAAAACAAAGAAAGATGTTATTTTGTTTTGATTTAATTTTTTAAACTCCTACTTATGTTACCAAATTCTCCCATGATCCTGCACAACAAAGCAACAACATAGAAACATACTAAAACAAACACGCTTAACCAAACAATGCAAAACACAAGTGTTAGTAAAATGAAAATCTGCACTACTAAATGAGACAAAATGAATGAAGATGTGGGTAAAAGTCCCACTCGTGCCAAAATGTACGCACATAAAAACTTGGTAGAAACAAAGAGATATAAAAAAAGGACATAGAAACCAACACATGCAATACATGGATTATAAAATTGACCATTTTCATCATGTACACCAATATTCATCAAATTAAGAAGAATTTCATCCAATGTAAAAATAAGGACATGCACATGGTGGTTTAGAATTTCGTTACTACCTCATATGGGTTTCACCATTCGATCATCTCACATATTCATTAGTATATAATTGCCTCTTCCTATTTTTCCTGAAATATAGCACATGTACTCTGTGCATAGAAGAGAATAAAGATGGGAACTTGGAATCATGATGGAATTTTGAGAGAAGCCATAGCTTTTGACCATTTCTACTAAGAGTGTGGTTTACCAAAATTCTCGATTTTATTTAACAAAACAGGGAGCAAGAATTTTAATAACACACGGTAATTTGATGAACATTGAGAAATTGTGCCACTAGAAGACCAATATACTTTTAGATGTGCAAAATTAGAATTCATATTCACTTGACAATTCGACAAATGTTGATTTTAAAGCCAAAGGTTTGATTAGGTTATTGTGTAGTAAGGTCCAGTTATCTTATTAATTTAAAAGGTGGGTTTACTATAGAAATAGGAGAAGGTATAGGAACCATTGGGCTATTTATGACCTTGATAATGTTGTTTATCACTCAAAAACATATTGGACCCTATCAAGTAATGCATGTCATAATGTCTCAATAGATATAGAAAAATCGATGGGTGTCATGGGCATCTTTGTCATTAGAAATTAGTCACGCTAGGGGAAAATCACAAGATGTTTAATTTTGAAATTCATTTGTAGGACATGAAGAATATAGTCGATCAAAATTGTAACATTTCAAAAGAGTCCAAAATAATAATTTTTGGGTGACAATAGTGGTTCTAATTGGAGACATGGACTATGTTCCTAACATAGCTCATACCTCCGAATCTCATGGCTTTTGAACATTTCCTTAAATCTATTGGGCTATAGAGTCATATCACCAAGGACTTCATTCAATTATACTTTTGTTGAAAACACTCACAACAAGAAAGAGGGAAAGTGATTCAAAAACGGTTAAAATGTAAATTGACTCATTCTTGTTTTTGTGGATATATATTAATTTTCTCTCAAATTCTATGTACTAAGTAAATTTATAACCTTTAAATTCTGAAATGGAAGTGAAAACAACAAATTTAACTCATTCACCCAATTTTGCATTTATTCCTATTAATTCTCAATTTTTCGTAATTACTTGCAAAAACGTAAAATTGGCTTAATCTGATGGAAATTGGTTTTGAAATCTGAATTATGAGGTTCATTAACCATGGATAACATCCCGATACCCCACTTAACCAAGTAATCGGCTTTGGACATTTTTGAAGTTATCTCTAATTCGCGTAAATGATTAAAATTGCTTTACAATTTTAAATATCAGATTGTAAACCGATTAAAATCAACTAATAATAAAAATTCAAAGACAAAATACTCCAAGATTGATAATGGAGTTTTTCTCAGTGAGTGACTATCTCTAGGTTCGTTAATATGATGAATCGATCTTATTAATGATGCAAAAGAACGCAATTTCTTACATCAAATCTCCAAAATGGGCAAATATGACCTACAAGCACATATATCTCGGTCTCTAGGAATTCTCCAATGGTTGCTTTCTACAAAAATCAAATGAGTACCTACTCCTCTCTCCGAAATGGGCATTCTCTCTTTACGAGGCCATTTTCTATCTCCAAAAGGGCTAAAATTCTCCCAAAACATAGAAATAACAATTGTCCAATGCCTCTAGTTTGTCTTCATCAACATTCATGTATTAAAATGACATCAAGTTTGTTAATCCTCTCCAAAAAGGGCTGGTTTTTCAAAATAGGCTTGCAAAATAAAAATAGTTCTTCAAAAGGTGCTCTTCAAATACCACCGAGCTCCTCTTAGAGCATTGCTCAACTCGTGGCTCAACCGATTGGGCCTTATCTTTTTGGTCAAGTGACCCGGTTCAAATCTCCCCTCTATCACTTAGCATTTTCTTTTGGTATGTTTATTATCCCACATTGAGTAGAACAAGTCGGTATATGGCTTTTTTAAGCCTTTAATGATTGGAGAGTTGTGCCGCATTATGCCGACACATTGCAATGTTTTGATGGATTAACCAACAACTCGTCGTCTAACTCGACTTCAACCACGGTGGAAAGTGTTGGTGATGTGACATGTCCCCTTCGCAAGTTGGTTGTGAAATGGCAAGTCCTCTTGGCTTGGAACACATCTCGGGCTAGCTTGAGAGCTTGCACTTAGTTGGTTGTCCTTCCTATGAGCCCGGCCCCTTCGACTCTCGAATTGGTTACATGGACGATGATCTCGACATTAAGACTCGAGCTCTATGCACCGATCTCCAAGTTGGTGAGGTGGCTCGCTCACCGAGCTTGTTGGTTACTTGGTGTGAAAAGGTGGCAAGGAATGAGGTGGCTCGCCACCGAGTGGTTGTGTAGCTCTCCTTTCACCACCAAGCTGGTTGGCAATCTTGAAAACAAGTGGGAGATTTTTCCCACATGCACCACTATATGGATTGTAGATGGATTTATAAGCAAAATCACATAAAATCTGATGTGAACAAAGGCGCATGTGGTCCCCCTCCTAAAATGAGTGGACCCCATTGGCTATTGGGCCCCCAATTGACATACTATGTGGGACCTGTCTCGACCATCGAAGACCGAGGCTACAAACCATCTTTTTTCTCATGCGGACTCTATCACTTGTCGACACCACGGGTGTCCACTTGTCACATTCTTACCATGCCACATCGGTGTCGTGCAACATGCACTTACCTTTATCAATTGGAGAGAAATTTTAGCAGATTTTATCTCCTCGCATACGATGTTCATTTTCCTCTATTCAAAAGGCGTTGAAAAGCTCTCGATGAGCTCTTCAGATACAACTCGGTTTTGGGAAGTTTAGGGAACAATCTGAACCATGAATATCCTCAAGATTAGATAGAAAAAGAAAAAGAAAACAAAAGGGAAACATAATATGTGTGAACAAGAAAAAGTTTGCAAAAGCTATGAAAATGGGGTAAGAACACTTAAGAAACCCCAAAGCTTTAAACAAACAAATCAATGGACCATCATGATAAGAAATAAACAAGGATTTATTACTTTGCATGCATTAATCTTGAAGTAAACAAGCAAACCTAACATGTCTAGTTATCCTCTATTCTTGAAAGCTTTGTAAATGAACCTAATAAAGATTCTAAGCAATCAATTTATGATTATGAGAATGGGAGCTCACCATTAATGGCTACAAAGCCACATGGTTCTTCCCATTTACTCAAAGCTTGAGTGTGTAGTGCAATAACAAAGCAAATAGCTCAATAAATAAATGAAAAGAAGCTCTTAATCCTAAACAAAATACTATAGTTTATGCTAGAAAGGAGGAAGTGTTCTTAGAAATGGTCTAGGGAAGGGAGGTATTTATCGGTTTCTAATTCCATAGATGAAATGGTTTGGGTGCATGTGAGATAAATGAATATGCCAAAAAGTAATTTTAGTAAATCAAAGTAAGATTTGACTAGGCTCGGAAGAGCTTAAACATGCCTTAGACTAATTAATCTAGGTTTAAACTAATTAATCACAATTAGTGAGAAATTAGGGTTCTGGGAAAGTTGCAGAGGACTACTCAATCCAATGAAATGGATTGATAATCTAAGAAGCTAGTAGAAGCGGTTAAGAAGGAGATTAGAAGAGGATTCAACTAATAGGAGGCTATATTAGCCCTATTGGTCGGTTATAAGAAATATAACGAAAAGGATGTCATAAAATGAGAGTTAGATAGGCCTAATTGACGAGGAGTCATCAATATGTGAAGAGGATGATAGCTAGTGCAATTTTACGGATAATAGTGTTTTGATCAAACTACGGTGTTTCTGATGTACACATGATTACATGAGTAGGGTAAGGGTTATGCAAACCCATTGATAAGATAGGAGAAGTAGGTACCTTTGTGAAATAGTATATTTCAATACCGGAGTTGGCATGGGTTGAATGGAGTTGATTGATCAAAAGAAGGCTCAATAGATTTGAACTTGTTGAGTACATGTCCAAAATACTCCGCCCCTACGCAATTCTAACAACCCACAACCCCATTTCTCGGACTTCAAAAAATTCGCAGTTGATTCAAAATTTTCAAAAAAAATTGGACTTCTCTCAAAATTTTCAGGTTTCGGGTTTCATTTGCATCAAGACATGGCGACCCAAAAGCATGTTCCATGTTCCATGTATTCCACTTCCGAACCCCACAGGTCTCCTTTGTCTCGGGTTTCGGATTCTTCATCATCGGAGATCACAACTCAAATACATCCCATGTTACATGTTTCCCGCTTCTAAAACCCAATGATTTTAGTGTTTCAAGTTTTTCTGGTCAACTACATCGTAGCAAGAGTCAAAGATGCCTTGTGTCATTCATCCTCTAATTCCCAAAAAGCACATCCCTTTCTCACGACTTTGTAAGGTGCTCGACAGGATAGTTTCCCGATAGTGTTTCGGTCTCTCATGATGTCAATCAAGGTCGAAGTTCCAATGGTCTTATCAATGTGTCGGGTTTCCGGAGATGTTCGACATGGTCGCAAACCCGACAGGCGCTTTAAGTACCCATATTTAATTAAGTATGGTGTCTAACTTCTCCAACAAGCAAAGTGACATGGACAAATGGTTTTGGCGGGGTGCCCATGATGGTTTTCAGAGATTTAATGCATCTTGATGGTTGTTGAAGGAGGAAATTTGAATTTTCCTCTCTTTCCCTCTTCTCCCTCTCCCATTTTCTATATATTGGGCAATGATGCTCATTTGTAAAGGTTGGACCCTCTCATAATACAAGGGCATCATTTCAAAGTGTTGCACAAATTTTCTTGAGCTGCAGGCCTCATATTTGGATTTTGCAATGTGTTATGCCTTCTTCCTTCAATGTAATGGATTGTGCATCCTTACAAGGCAATAAAATTTAAGTTTTGTGGCTATCTTCTCCTTTCTAGCCGGTATTTTATTGCATTTCCTTGCCTCTGCATCTACTTGCAGTATGTTGTGTATGTTTCTCCACTTTGCAGGGTTTATTTTTGTTGTGCATTGTGTGAAAATGTAAGTTTGAACGTTGTTCGACAGTGGCCCTCAAACTTGTCCTCTCCTCCATTTTCTCTCGCTTTCCCGCATTTGAGAGTGTCTTCCCCCTTGTTCTTGGTGTTATCGCCTCTCTTTAGCTTAGAATTTCACCTTTTAATGCATCTCTCTCTTCCTCGGGTCCATTGAATTGTTAGAGTAGGATTATATATTTGTATTTCCAATCGTAGTAGTTTAGCATTAGGGATAGGTAGAGGAACCAACCTTCTCTAGAGGTCTGTCTCAAGTAGCAAGTCCCACAACTTGAGAGATAGTCCCATGTTACCCAAAAACATTGATTGCTCATTCATTCATTCATGAAAAATCAGAGGGTGTTGTTTTTCGGTGATAACAATACATTATTGTGATCATGAAAGAGAATGATGGAAATCATAGTTCTAGTCAAAATTTGAAGAACGATGAATTCCCATGAAGTAAATGATTGTCTTACTCTTTGTTAAAAACAATTTTTTTTTTTGTAGCATTAACACTTCAGAACAAGTTCACATTTCTTTCGTGCCCAATCATGCATCACATCATATGAAGATCCATCAACAATGTATTGATGTTCGCACCTACTCCAGTCTTTAGCGAGATTCTCATGATGGCCTTTGATTTATCTAGTGTTCTCTTCTTCAAGAATGTATACCTCATGACATTTGTTGTTCCTTTCGTGTTTTGAACACAAACTTGAAACAAAGCATTCAATGGTATCCTCCTCTTGAGCAAAAATTCAAAATTGTTTGTCTTTGGATATGATTGCTCTTGGATAGGTTTTGAAGTACACCACACCTTGCTTTGTCTTCACTTCCAATCCATGATCAAAACATTCCATGAACACATGATCATTTTCCTTTGAATAGTATATAATATCTTCATAAAAAATCCTTTATGGTCAAAAGTGAAGTTAAACATGAACTTAACTCGCCTTCTTCTATGTGATCTTCAATAACTTGATCATCTTTAGGGGTAGATGTAGCAAAGAAAATATCACATTACTCACAAGAGAAGTCTCCATCATTGGATTCTAATAATTCATCTAGAATAAAGACTTTATGAAAGATAGAGAAAGGATAATGTCATGAGCTTCTCGTCAAGCCACGAATCATTTATAATATCTTCTCCAACATGTCTTCTGCTACTTTTTTGTTAGATGAAAATAATTTATCATTGCTTACCTCGCCAATAGATTCATCCTTGAGCTGATCGATATCTTGTGTGTACACAACGGTGTGCATCTCTTTCATCAGTACTTAGATTTTTGTTTCAACAATGGGTTTTATCCTTGTTCTTCCTTCGACAACACTTATTTTGAATTGCTCCCGCATGGACTTAATTATGTGATCATTGGATGAATCTACTTCATTCAAAATGTTTTTCTTCTTGTGCAAGACATGCACCTTCATGGTTTCGTCTTCTAACACTAGAAGAGGCATGTCAACTACCTCAATTCTTGGTGTCCTTCCACCTTGTACATCATATTGTTCCTTTTCTTTAATGCAACAAGTATCATCACGGTGACAAGAAAACGTGAAAATCTCTCTTCTAATTGTTCAATCTTTTGCCTAGTTTGAAAAATAGGAGATGCTTTTGCTGATTTGATTTTCATACTTCCATAGAAGTCCTTCAAAAATTAAGTTTTCCTAGGATCATCCGAACTTTGTTTTCTTAAAGGGAGGATCATTTTCTTCTTTCTCATCACTATCACTATCACCATTGGCATAGGGTGCCGCTTTCAGATTTCATTGTGAGGCAAATTCAAGTTCTAGATATTAACTTTAAAAGAGTCACCACCATTCCCAAGGAGGTTCTTTAAGATTTCTAATAATCAAATGCACAAGACATTTCAATCCCAAAGGAGTTGCCAAATATTGTTGGCAAGAATTTATGTAGTTGTTTTTCACGTTTTAGCCTGGGCAAAGCAGGTAAATTTTACAACATTAGAGAAATCACGGATTGAGTGGTGATTTGTTCTGCATTTAAGAGGGGCATCTACCTAGTATGATGGGGTTTATTTGGGGTTTTTGAGTATTTTTAACTTTGAAAGTACAAAAAGGAAACAAAAATGGTAGAAATGAGAAATATGGAAAGAGAGGGAATGAGATGAGATAGGAGGGAGAAATCCACGACAAACTAAGAGGAATGTTGGGATAACTCGGACAAAACATGGGTGAGTGATAACTCTTTCTCAAGAAAATGAGAACACGAGCGATAGTCGCATGCAAAATGAAGATCCCTTGGTATCAAGATTGCATGTATATGGTGCAAAGTCCACATATAAAGATATACAACACAACGTGCATATCAAAGCATCACACACAATGAAGGAACATTGAAGTATTAATGGATCTTTGACAATGAACAACAAAGCATATTTCATACTCAAACGACACTAAAACGATGGGGATGAAAATCATCTCACTTGTATTATTCATTTGCACAAAGCTAGAAGATAGACTGTACACACAAACTTGCAGCAAGCCCTATCTAGGGCGGAGAGAAAAAGATTGATCATATATCTGTTACAATTGTTTTCAAGCCTTTTATAGGCTTTTTTCACTCGAACAAGTTGTATAACTACCTTAAACCAAACCTATGAAATGTCATCAAGTTGACTCAACTCGAGTTTACATCACTTGGCTTTTACATTTTGATATAAATTAATCCCAAAAAGAATTAATTTAATTCTTAGTGAATTGCTTTATGACACCGAATGAAATTAATTAAATCCGGAGAAATAATATAATTTTATAGCTTTTGATGACCACACTTATTTTTATTTAATTATTTCCTCCGGACTTGCAAGGATTGTATGTTGAACTCGCTTCATCAACCTCATTCATAATAACACCTAATTGGTAGTAGTCACATGCCTAAAACCATGTCATTTTTATACAAGCAAAGCTCAACTTCAAGCCTTAAACTATTATGAGCACCTAATCCTCTCAACTTTGACTTTCTCTTATGAACTCTCCCGACTCGCCAATATATAGACGCCCTATACAAATATGGATGGCGACCCCATATGCCACCCCTACCCCATAGATCTAGAACCCAGCTGGTCCTGAGCCTAGCCGACTATCCAAAGTCCAATCCCACGCCTTAAATCTATCTCTCTTGCCCCTTCCCCGACCCCTGGGGTGTATATATATATATATATATATATATATATATATATATATATATATATATATAAGGCCCGCCCTCTCCCGATATTTATATTTGTCCAAGATTTGGCAAGATCAACAACACTCCAATGGAACCAAAAATTGAAAACCATCTTCACTTGTATATCCTATCCTTGTAAGATAGCACGAGGTTTCATGGATATCAATCAATCGAAGTTGTTGAACAACATTTTGCTCAAATTTTCCTCGGTCAATTTTTGAAACGTTGCTGCTGAGTGGTCCCTAGAGCACTAAAAGAGATCTCACATCATGTATGTGCCAATTAACATCACCTCCATGCACCTTGAACATTTTCATGTGGGACTCAATGTGTGCTAAATCCTTCCCTACATCTTGCATTTTCCATTATATATATGGTAGTCATTGCCTTTGGTGACAATTGAATAATCAATAGCCCCTCCTTTCTCTTTGGTAAAAATGGCAAGAGTTCCAATTGAAGGAGTGAGCTCAGCTACATCTACAACCACCAACCTCTCAAGGAGGGGTATGTACTCCTTCCTTTTCAAGGCAATCCACACATATGAGACACGTCAAAAAAGCTCCCATTATTCCTACAATTAACAATGGAGTCCATTATGGCATCCTTGTATTAGAGAGGCATGCTCCACCCTACAAAGGGCATCATTTTGTCCCCATTTTCAATATGAAAATCATAGACGGCTATTTTCTTCATCTAGCTCTAAGAAGAGTAAAACCTCCGGGCAATGCTTTGATATATTTCCTTTCTTTCGACTTGATATACAGCTCTCATTGCTAATCTCCTCATCTAACATAGTCCCATCCACATCGTTAAGGCATTCATATAGAACCTGTCAGCAATAGGGGCTAAGACGTGTACTTTTGCACTTCAAACTTTCCCCATATCACAAACATCACATAACAGGATTTGACTCCATTTCTCACTTTGATCATCATAAAAATTCCTCATTACCATTTTGTGCTCCAAACATTTGGCACCATAATTTTTGAAAGATATTATCACCTCGCCTCCTAATTTTCACCTTGGCACGGACATAGAGGATGCTTGCAAAGGGCACAAAGTCCAATTTACACGTCAATGGAGTTTATTTCAACAATTGTACACGTCCTAAAAGGACAAAATGTTTGACAAAATGCCTCCGCTGAGTCAGACTTGGTCACGCCCGTGACAGTATTTTGGAGCCATTGCTTTATCGTGAGAGTGGCTCAAGCTTTGTGCCACAACTTGTAACTTAATGAAGCAAGGTCGGTTAGGGTTTTCTTAGACATGGTAGAACACACTTAGCTACAGCTTACTCACGCCGAACTTTACATCACAGAACTTGGGAAATATTGGAACAAGTTCCAATAGGCTTAACAAGGAGCAACAGTGCAAACTTTGGGGAACTCGGGCACTAGTCATGTCATCAAGGCCTATGCAAAAGTGTGCTCCAAAGAGATGGTTGCAGCTTTGACGCTGACTTAGAACAATTTTGTAATTAGTGAGACCAAGGCGGCCTTCTGAGGTTGGTACGGAACACGTCATACACTGCAACCCAGCTGTGTTTTGGGGGCGATGAAAACAACAAGAGAGAAGTGAGATTGGGTCACATTTCTTACCCCATTGCAAAAATTGAGGCAAGTTCTTATCAAAACAAGACAAAACGACTAGGTCAAGAGACCAAAACTTAGAAAATGAATTTGGGAACACAAAATTTAGGGCTGTGTTTATAGTCAAAATTCATTTCTCAGGCAAGGTTGACACCCTGAAACCAAAATTGGGAGGTTTCACGCTGTTTTTCATGTGACAACAAACATGCAACCCTTTGAAAGAGGGTCTTGAGAATAACATAATAACCTATTCAACTCAAAAAGTAACATGCAATCTTTCCGCTCTTCATTACACATCAGTTTCACATGGCCAATGTAATGATCAATCGTACTTCTGTAGCTTCTTTCTAAATTGTGTGCATTTGCATGAACTCCAACTATGATCCATCCATACAAGGACGACTGTTTAGACATTAGATTCATTTTAATATTAATGATTCTCAATTGCACCTCTATTTTGACTCTTCAAACTAAATTGTGGCTCCACAAGAGATATTGACACATTGACTTTTTAATAGCATTTCAATTCACTCTTCTACACATTGGCTCAGGTTCATAGACTTATAATACAAAGGCAGATGAGCCCCTAGAATTCGCTCAAAAGAATTTCATTGATTTGCTGGTAGAAAACCACTGTCATTGTAAGTTTTATCATATCAAAAGACACTTGTTTGAGCTATTTGATGTGCTTCTTCCAGATCCTTCAAAAATCTGCAATCTCGACATAGTTGAGGAACAAATTTTCAGATAGAAATATTTCAAGACACAAGATTTCAACGTACTTACCTTTTTGAATTAAGAACATCCGATCCTCCAAGGATAATGCGGGTTCCTGTGTTGGCTGCATTTTGTAAAGCTACCGTTCGTGCTTCCTCATATGTTGTTCCCCCAACAATGAAGATGATAACTTCCTGTGGCCTGCATCGAGTAATAGCTATTTTTCAATGATGAAATATGAATTGTGAGAATGAGATATGCATAATAATTCGAAAAAACTCATATTTTAATTTAACAGTACTGTTTCTCTGCTCCACTCAGCAATTGAATTAATTACAAACCTGGCCTGCTGAAAATGGTTTCCAATAAATGGATAGTCAATATCTCTCAGACGCCCCTTGACTATACTTTCAATTGTATTATACAAAAGTGGTTGGTGCTGAGTATAAACATTTTCAACACCCTTTCATAAGAAACACAAACAAATACTAGTGAGATCAAAAGGAAAGTGGTAACATCTCTATCCAAAAATAAAGCAAAGTTCAATTTTGGCGAAATTCACAAGAGAAACTACTAAAACTACCAAAAGCCTATCGAAAACTCATGTTTGAAAGATCAAATAAAATGACAACTCCTTGATATTATATGGTTTTCAACAAAATGATATCCCGAAACAGAACTATCCCTGCCAAATGTACACAATCAAACCTTGAGCCCACGAGCCATGTTGCGAGCTCTGTTGAAAAAATCTCGATTCCCATATAAATCACCAGTTCTCCTCTCAACACCAGTCTGTTTTAGCAGAAAATGAACAAGCTGCAAAAGCACAATGGTAGATTATAAGTGCAACAGTCTATTCTAAATTGGCAACGGAAATAAGCATTTACTGTTATTGTTTCCATTAATACAGGGATAAGGAACTATCAAGATAGCCTACCCCAGGCTTGTATCTGGTTGGTCTCAAAGATAGTTTGTGCACCAACTGCTCCACTTGAATTGGGCTCTCCTTCTCATAGCGTAATGCATACAACATTACCAGATGTAAACGATCAAGATCTGAAACACTTTCATCATTCAAATGATTCATAACAGCCTGCAAGATAAACAGCAAAATAAATTAAGATTTAAAAGTGAATTTTTTTTAACAATGCTGCAAAACAAGGGAAATAACAGTATAAATGCAAATATCATATTTTTAATTTTTAGGGGAAGATAGTTGTATAGATCTATTGCTAACAAATTTATCTTGCTATACCAGAGCTTAAGAGAACCTGGAACCGTCCTCATGAGATCCACACTTAGCATACTCTGAAATCTATTTATGTGCTTGCCAATAACAGACGATCCAGTTTTAAATTAAATAGATTAAAAGGAACAACTTCTAAAACCTAATTTGACAATAATTTCCTTGTCTCTTTATGCCAGCATCTTTTCATGGAGTTGTTTGGTGAACCCCCTTGTACTTTGTAATATATGTAACTCTCCAGAGTTCCATTGACTTTTTATGATTATTAATGGATAGTGGATACTATATCAACTTAACATATTTTAATGAAATAAGCTTCCAAAAAGCCAAGTTGGTAGGATTCTTTCTGAAACAGATCCAAGGAGATATGCAGGGGACAATACTCTAGCGTCTAAATTATTAGAATATAGAGTTAGACATGTTATGTGCTGAAGCAATGTTGAACAATAATTCAAAAATGATAAATAACATTCACACAATGACACATACGAAAAATAATAGAACTGGAACAAAAAACTTCATTAATCTGTGCATTTTGTACACGCCATACGAGAAAGAGAGATGTATGATTGTCTATCTTCTAAAAGCTAAGTCTATGTTATGCTATCCAATGATCAATATCTATCGAGGTATGTATAGTGTTACAAAGCCACAAAGGCTAAAGAACCATTATGGAAGATGGAATGGTTGCTCTTCCACATCTGACTCTTCACCTCCTGACAGTTAGGCTGAACAGCGTCAGAATGTAAAGTCAAATCAGGCTGAACAGCATCAAAAGTGTTTCCCTGCAGCCCATGGGGACCGCTGCCTCTCAACCCGCAAGGAAAAACCCTTGAGCTGTAAGGGTAGCTCCACCCTTTCAAGCATTAAGGCACCAGAACTATTGAAACTTGGCAGTACCACATGTTGTGAGTGGACCTTAGCAGTTTGGTTGTAGGTGTTTGAAACCCCGAAAAAGCCAGAGGATGAAGACCGCTACCCAATTGCCCTGCACCATTGGAAACATGTGTGCCTTATCTCTGGTGCAGATAGATTATGATCTTGGAAGAAGGTGAACCTCTAGAAAGTGATCGGCAGTACTGCAGATCATAAAACATGAGTGTGCTTTACCACTGGCCATGAGAATGGGCTTGGTGGTACCGCTGGAGAATCCATCACTTCCCTTGTTTCATTTCCATTTTATCAGTCCTACGTAAATAGTCTTCCCTTCTCATCATTTATTAGAAGAATCTATGTTCTCAAGTAAACATTTTTTATCGTTGCAAAATTTCAGCAGTTACAAAGCATGCCAGTTTGTTTTGGACAAATATGTTTACATGTGTGGGAACTTTTCATATGTATACACATACTTCTGAGTTCTATCTACGTACTAAAGCCAGATAGTTGATCGAGTTTACAAGAGATGTCCTGCAATACACACCATTGAAAGCATTAGGAAAAAGATGTTTTCTTTTCCTCTGCATAAGACTTTTTATTTTTACTAGTCGTGCAAGATGTAAACTTCATTACAAGATTCAATGCAAGTGCATGCCAATTTTGTAAAAACAAAATTCAAGTATGTTAACAAATAGTATCCCATACCTGAGACACGTGAAAGAACAAATACAAGACAATGGTATAGGATTGACAATAATGCAAGCCGACTCAGCACTAGAAAACCATGCCTTCCTACAACTAGCAATCATACGTAAGCGGCACGATGGAGACTTTGATAGGCATAGCAATGAGTGCCGGGAAGTGGAACAAGGTGTTGAAAAGAAACTTGAAGAGCGTGGGGAGTTATCTACGAGTGGATGGGAGTTGCAAATGTCTAGCTGGTGGAGAAATATTGGGGCACTTGTAGAAGTGCTGCTTCTATTTTTGTGAATTTGACATATGGACCTAGAACCACCTTTGAGTAGCATTGGAGCGAGAAAGGCAACGAAATGCACGGGTCATCAAAGGAGTGGACTCCGGGGACAGATGTGAAAGCAAGGCCTTTCCGTACAGCAGCTCCAACATCTATATTTGTTTTGTGCAATGTTAGACCTCGAGATTTGTGAATTGTCATGTTGGGTAGGAACCTTGCTGGAGGAATATTTTTCACAAAGTGATAGATGCTTGAAAGATTCTCCAAAGGGTGGCCCCATATGAATTCCCAACATACAAAGGTATATCCTTGACAGGAGGCATTGGCCCATGGCACCAACGAGAATAATGGACCTGATACCAAAAGATGGTGTTTTATGATGGGGAAAGCCAGTCCTAGATGCAAGTCAACAAGGGAAAGCAATATGGGGCCAATGGAAGGGAGGCGTTGAAGAAGTTAGAGTGGAAGGAGCAAAGGTGAAACAATGCAAGAGGAAGAGGGGTGATGAAGATGGGGTCTTGGATTATGTGAGAACACAACAAGCTCTAGGACTCATTTTTGGCCCCGCATAATTTCACTGAATCTGTTAAGAAAAGAATCGACAACTCTTCAAGGCATTAAACAATAAAAGGCAACAAATTTGTTGGCAAAAGGCTTGAGAATTTGCACCTTGGACTATATTTTAAATGAAGCTTACCACACACGGCACGAGGCACGCACAACTCGAGCAAATTTGAAGGGATACAACTGGAAAAGCTAAGGAGATGGCCAGCCCAGTTGAAAGCCCCAACAACTCAAATCCCTCCTCTACCATCTATGATCCTCTTATCTCTTCCAATAAGTCACATATGGATTACGTGTCATTTTTGTGAACCACTCAAAGGAGAAAGGGGGTGTGAACTACGTGAAGGACATATGAGAAAGTTGTTGACATTGAGATCAACGGTCCATATCCTATATACCATCATTCTTCCTTCTAACAATAAATGACAAAAATGGATTCATTATTATTGTGGCTATTCATGATACCAATTGTGATTCAAATATGGCACTTGAAATCATTAGTGTTACTATGAGTCCTGTTTTGTCACCTTTGGTGGACTTATCACCACTGTGCAGCAACTATCGACCCAGCACCCTGTGCACTTCACTTGTGTGTTGAACTCGACGCTTTGATTTGTTATTGCTTCTACTAAGCACTTATAGCGCTCTTGATTGTTTTGCGCGAAAGCCTACTAAATGTGCCTACGAAGCTTCATTTTTAGCTATGACTTGGTGTTTTGAGGAAGCATCATAAACACGCTGGGTGTGCCCACGCTTATTCCACCTTGGCCTTCGGCATTTCGCTGCCCTCTTGCTTTTGTGTAAACTTTTCCACCCGCGCTCTTCAACATGTTCTTCGCCCTGGCAGGCACCTTAAAGAAGCGAAGGAGAAATCTTGCCTTAGGTTACTAAGTACCTAGGCGCTCTTGTTGGTTCAGAACAGTTTTATACTATTGTGCACCAAGTGAACCCTTCTTATTGTGTAATGCCCCTTAAGGGCACAAAATAATGAAATTCAGATTTCATAGAAAACCCTTATGACAAAATGCAATAATCCGATATTTATTCAAACCCTTATTAGTAAAAAGTACAGCAGTCTGATTTCTTGCTTTTACTTAAGAAAAACCACCAATTAGATATATGCCCACAAGGGACAAAGCCTTTGGAAATTTACTTGGCACATGAATATGGAAGAAAATAATTTTTACAATCAGCGGATGAATTTATTTCTGAACTGAAATTAAAAGAAGAATACAGCTGACCATTTGATGCCAAATCTGAAGAGAGAAGGGTTGTAGTTTCTGTCCTAGGGCAGATTAGGGCCTTGTGCAAGCCCTACCACCAAATGCACCACCCAAAACCCCTGCAACAGCTCCCACAAGGGTTCGATCCACTCCCTTAGAGGGTCAGCCAGCTCTAAAAGACCCCAAAACCACTCTCAAAATGCCCTCCAATGTTGTTCCCGCTGAATGATGGCCGCCCTAGCTGATATAAGTCTAAAATCTGATCTCTTGTGGATGCCCTAGCTGCCAACCACTGAAATTCACCTTAAATTTGTGCCCTAGCTCTGATTAACTGAAATGAAGCTTAAATGTGACCTTTGTATGAAATCACCAAGGAGAAATTGGGGTTTTCATCCCCAAAATTTGTAGACTAAAAAGGGTTTTCGTTCTCGGTAGCTGAAAACACGAGAGGGTTTCCATCCTCTAATGCCAAAGTTGGAGCAGCAGATCAAACTCTTCATCAAAATTATCATAATAGCCAAAAAGATATCCATGAACCCTCCCCTCACTTCCTTTTATAATCTTGTCTCCCTTTTCCAAGTGGGGCGCTCCATGTGGGATATTTGCACTTTAATTTTTAAAGTGACTTTCTTATTTTCTATTTTAGCATTGACTTGCTTTATCAAAAGGTTACTTTTTATAATAATAAAACATAAGTGTCTTTTATAAAGTTACTTTTTCGACACTTATGTTATATTATTAATTTATTTTATTTTATTCGAAGAGGGGGCATGACATATTGTGACATAGATCCAGCGTGATCAGCACCTTTGTGGCCATTGCAAGGGGGATGAAACATGCACCAAGCGCTTATGGTCTCTTTGCTTGGTTGGGATGTCGTCCGGCACTTTTTTCAGCCTTTTGGGCCCTACGTGGAAGCTTTTCAAAAGGTGCCCTAAGCACTTTTCCCACATTTCGACGATCACTTTGTTAATGAACACTTTGCTAAGAAATGCAAAAAAGCACACCCGGCCCACCACATGATTCATTTCACTTGCCCAACGCCTTGGGTGCCTTTTGTTGCATTGCCAAGAAGTTTACAAAATCGTGCCCAAGGCACTTCATTAATACAAACCTTACATAGGCTCTACTAGCACCTTTTAGACCTAATCCTAACACCTACCAAAAGTGTCAATCCCTCTTAGCGGCCATCAAGTCTATGTTTTGTACTTTTGTTGATGCTTCAAAATGTGCTTGGGGTTATGATAGCCCAAAACACATTTTTGGTAAAAGGTGCTTTTAGGCAAAGTTGAAAACTCTCAAATTCTCGCACCCAATGGATTCATCCTCGACAAGCGTCGTTGATACTCACACTTTTATCCTTCAATATTCTGTCAATACCAGGGCGGTGTCCAAGGCTATTTGCAACAAAGAAACGGTTTGAACTGTATTGAGCATGCAACTTAACCAATCAAGAAATAAACAATTGTTATCACTGAGAATCTATCCCAACTTATTAGAACTGATAAATGAAAACAAAGGAAAAATACTTCTAACTCTATAATTATCGAGAATCGAAACATGCGAAGTAGAATTACGGTTTAAATGATTGAAACACGGTAATGCTAGAGAGTAAACAAACTAAAATAGATGAACAAGAAATAAACAACACTTCCCTTCACATTGGGAAGGAGTGGCCCTTGTTCCTTCCTCTCGATCCGATTCTGACGTCTTACTAAAACACAGTTGATTCTAGAATCATGCCCTTTATTCATCACTAGTTTTTCTTACAATGCACTTTATTTTCAAGAAAATACCACCCTTATTCTATGATGGTAATGCCTTATATATTAGGCAAAGTCCAATTCTTCCAATAGAACTTATTATTCTGGATTACATGCAGGAGTTAACTAAACAACTTTATATCAAATTTAACTAATGACAAAGTAATTATTAGGCAATGTGCAATCGTGCATGTAGATTTTTGGTCAAACTTGTCTTATAGATGGAAGTACAGTTCTTGTAAACAACACTCAACTGAATCTAGAGATCTCTAGAGTTTAGACGAACTCAAGTAATCACACTCCTCGTAAAGTGGAGGATTCAATGAAACAAGAACTAACACGCCGCTATACTTTTAATGCAAAGACTAAACCATGTCATCTTGAATGATCTTTATGTCAAAAGAGGCGGTTGCCACCTAAGCAGACCAAGTTCCGTGATGGAATTGATGCTTGACTAGGCAATTCCAAGAGATGTGCAAATCTTGTGATGACCGGCCGAGTCCCGCCTCGCCTTATGTGAGTCTTGCGCTCACTCGTGAGTCTTGTGCTAGGCTATGAAAGTTCTTCCATTCACATTTGTTAGCACCAAAATCAACTTATATCAATCAATTCAAGAAAGCATATGAAAGATAAAAGATAACCAAGATTCATGCACAAAACATCTCTAAGTCAACAAAAGTATTATTTACAATAAAACTAATATCAGTTTAATACAAGGGCATAGTAGCAAAAATGGGGCTTGGAATAGGAATTCTAAAGGCTCATCACATCCCGAGAAACAGTTTGACAAAAATATTAGGACAACACATTCTCAATACTATCCAACCGCCACAAACTGTCCTCCCAACTTCTAACACTAACAAATTCAAATGGGTAACTTGGCTTAGTCACCGTAGGCAAGATTTTAGGGTTAGTTGAGCGGGAAAACTAATGACGGTCATCTATAAATGCAAATACACCCTAACCTATTGGGGGGACCTATCACTCACCTTGAGTCACCTTGCATGATCTAGAGCATTTGTACACTTCTTAGAGCACATCATATACACATTGGATGACAACCAAGCACAACCTAGATCACACATACTAAGCTTAATTATGAAGTACAAGGTCTAAAGTGCATGTATGTTTCCAAGTGTTAGGGGCCAATCAAGGTCTCATTCTCTATAATATACTCTCTTGCATCTCATCATAGGATTGGGAGAACTACATGTGGCTTGATCCATCTTCAAAGTAGTGATACATAGGCGACACTCATCACATCAACGGGATGTGGTGGGGCCATCTAGCCCAACATGTTTACCATTTTATCCAATCAAGGCACAAAAGTTAGGGATTGATCAAAAACAAACATTTGATTCTATCACAATCATCACAAGGTTCTAGATCCGAAAGTAGATATATAGACACGGCGAAAATGTATAAAAAAGGCGAGCAGGCATAAAGACGGAGAAATGATAGGTTCGCAGCCCTCCAGGTACTTTCGGCCATGGTATTGTCCAACATTCCACAAACCCATCCAAAACACACTTATAAGCCCTAATATTTTTAGCATCTTTATGACGATCTTTCCTATTTTTGCATACAATCTAAGCACATTATCATATCTTTTGTCTGCATATTTGGGTGTTTGTTCCATAACCTAACCCCGATTGCACTTTGTCAAATTCTTAGTAGCATACTATTATCAAGCTTTACATGATTTTGGACTATTTTATGCCCTTTATTAGTCTTAAATTCATCACATTTGTGTTAGGTATATTATGGATATGACTTGATCTCCCTATAACAATTTGGTCGACCCGACCCACTTATCAATTTACACAACCTAGGGTTTCAAGTTTAGGTCTTATTTTAGGGTCTAATCGAAACCCTTCCTTTATTGTGCATGATTTACATTACAAGATGACAAATAATTATACATTTTATTTTGAGATCAATTATTAGAGGTTAGAAAACTCATCTTATCAAATCTTGACCAAATCCCGAGTTAAAAATGATGCAACTACTCAACCATATTCACACCTTAAGAGGTTTACCAACCTACAAATCTCCGAAATTATGACATGAGATTCTCGACCTTATTCATGACACCACTATTTTCAATGGAAGACTTTAACATACCTAAAATAAGTTGGTTTCTCAACTAACTCCACAACCAAGGTACCTAATCATACGACACTCATAAGAGCAACGAAGTTTATGACGTACCACATTGTGCCTCCTCCTAAGTCTTACAAAACCGATTCTCACCCTATCCGTAGATGACTGATATCAGCCTCCTCCTCCTAAGTCTCACAAAACCAATTCTCACCCTATCCTTGCATGATTCTAAGTGCGCTTCCACCTCAACCTACAATTACATTCGATGATTCAATATTCCCACCGATAACATCACTTCTAATGAGCCTTTATGCATTTGCATTCATATTAACACACATCTTATATGCAGCGTTATAGTGGACGATGAATCTAGTGAAAACATATGCACTATGGCACTTCTTACTAGTCAACCAAATTCACACCTTAAGAGGTTTACCAACCCGCAAATCTTTGAAAATACGACATGAGTTTCTAGACCTTATTAATGACACCACTATTTATGTGGAAGACTTCAACACACCTACGAATAAGGTTGTTCTCAACCAACCACTATTACATATAGTGCAAATAACATCACAGTTTGTGTCAAATTCGCATAATTTATTTTTATTTTTATTTTTCAATTGTGGTACAATAATGACGCTTGAGGGTGGCAAAAATGTGGTGTAAATTTTGCACCACATACATGCTACATGTAAAAAGTAACAGACTTATTCAGTCCTTTGAAATGTTATCCTCCTCCACCCCATGCATGTTGATGCCCTCCCTTGCTCTTTATATCATACACGTATAAGTACAAGTTTTCCTTTGAGCCTCCATATTTGTTTGGTGAAAGTTTTGGCAATGGCGCTTACAAGTATTTTCAGAATGAAAAAGACCATACAAATATGATGCAAATTATAGAATGAAAATTAAACCAGTCAAACAGTTTACAGTCCCCCATAACTCTATTCCTGCTTTAATTTCCTACCTTAAATATCCGTCACATCCACAACTTTGAAAATAGAAATGTTGAAATCTTTTTATTGATTGATTGTGATCAATATTGAACTTACTGAAAAGAGGTAGGTCAGAAAGTAAGAACTTTGCCACAAGGCTCTTGAAGGCGTGTAAATGAACTTATACCAACAATTTCTACAAATTGGGAAGATCAAGAGTGCATAACTTCGCATACTACTATGACAGCAAGTGTTTTAAAGCACGCATTGTCTCTAAATGTACATATGTACATTTATGTACATATGTACATTTATGTAGACTATTAAAATTTACTTTTTATTTTTCCACACTTAATAATGGCTCTCACCATTTATTAGTTGTTAAATTACACAATTTTAGTATATTTTTGTATTTATTTATTATGAGTTTATATTAGGAGAAATAATTTAGTACTAAAACACCCTAAATTTTTAATGAGGTGGCATCTTACCCAAGCTCATGTGACATCTTAACTATCTACAACTAAAATTTGGAGGTTTAACTCATCCTTTTTTGTCACATAATTACTTCTAGCATGAGGTATCATTACATGTAACTTTATAATGGTGTAAAAGAGGCGCTAAAAGTGGAACTGAGGTTGTGCTAAATTGACTCTAAGGTGGCCTAATTTGACGCAATTAAAAATGTTTCGTCATGTTAATGAAACATTTGCGCCACCTTTCTCAATGAGATTTCCTCGAGAGAAACAAGGCCAAAACCCCCCCAAAAAAAAGGTTGATTTCCTGACACAAAATTGACAACAAAATGGCACTATTCACTCTACGTAGTAATGAATTCCGCAATCCCAAGTTACCTGATCATACTAACACTCAAGAGCGACGAAGAACACATGACATACCATGTTGTGCCTGCTCCTAAGTCTTACGACACCGATTCTCACCCTATCTTTGGCATGCTTCCAAGCACGCTTCCACCTCGACCTACAATCACATTCGATGATTTAGATATTCCCGATGATAACATCACTTCTAATGAGATTTTATGCATTGGTGATCATATTAATGCACATCCGATACATGGTGTTATAGTTGACAATGAACCTAGTGAAAACATATGCATTATGGCACTTCTTAGTAGCATTGGATACACTATCAATGACGTATCCGATATAATGGTTACAACCAACTTTGATGGACAATGACCAAACCCTCGAGGGCATTGTATTACCTTTATATGTCAGACCTAATAAGATGGCTACATGGAATTTAGTATTATCTCCAATGATGTAGTCAACATATTACTTGGACACCCATGGTTACGAGATGAGAGTTATTCCTTTGACTTTGCATAGACATTTGAAGTGCATACACGACATAGTGGTTACAGATTCAAAAGGTTTCCCAAGTATCCTACTCAAACCCATCGCATTGCCTATCGCAACACCGCATCGACCCCACATGTGCAACCTTCACAACCTATTCAACCTCAACCTTGTCATACAATATTTTATCCCTAGATAGATTCTACAACATTCACCAATACTAACTATTCAAAATCAATATTTGCCATATCTCCTACTCCACCTCGGCCTTTGTTACCTAGTGTGTGCAACATACAATAGCCTTACACCAAACTTGTGAGCATGTTCCACAAGGACAATAAAGCAGATTCTCTGACATTCATCGATAATAACTTTTGAAATCAACCTTTATCGGTATCTCCTACTAAAGACCTCATCCTTTGTTACCTAGTCATGTCCGACATATGATAACCTTACACCCTCACTTGTGAGCACGTTCCACATTTGACACCAATGCATTCTCCCATTGATAGATAGTGAAGGCCACTCAACTTTCCATGACTATTAGCAACCTTTGTAATCTTATCCATGAGAATACTACTAATCTAGTTGATGATTCATATTACTATATGACACGTGATCATTTGTTTGATTTGACTATGATTCCTTCAACAACTTTTATTATCCTCACACGCCTAAATTGTGTGATATTTGTACCTTTATATATATTCACCACTTTCCTAAATAGTCACCCCATTGTTGGGATCATAGGATAGCACTCATATGCTCCTCTTACTCAAGCTTGGCTTTGTAGATTAGATATTATAAATACTTTCTTTGTTACATGTTTTAGTTGGTTTCATCTCTTGTAGTGTGTTGATTGTTATCTTCTATGTTCTTCTATCTTGGCATCGTTATCTTCACTTGTCTTCGCATTGATCATTCTTCTAGCACCTCAATTTGATTCGACTTAAATATCCTACTATAGACACCTATCATTACCCGACAATGCAACACATACAAGGGTACAATGTGATTGTTGAGGGCATCATAGTTCACCTCGAACCATCCCCTCATTCCTCTATGTTGGCAACCTACGACCCTTGGCCTCTTGCAAATTGAATTCAAGCTTTATCTTATGTGTTGAAGTATTCAAAATACAAAAACAATCACATATTTCAAAAGGCAAAAACATTTGAATATTGAAAAAATCCGAAACCAGGATTTGCTTGTGACTTATTTTGTTGTTATGTACATTTAGATTTTGTTATTTATCATGCTTTAGCACTTGGAATATCTATTTTTTTTACGTACTTTCTTTTTACGATGTGCATGAGTTAGATGTAGGCCATACATGTTAGACATTGCCATAGACACATACATGCTTCGCGACTCTTTAGTCCTACCCCGAGGGCAACTTCCTCCACATTGGGAGCATATGCCTACACCGGGGGCATGAAGTTGTTTGCAAAGAATCTTTTGCTTGCCTTGACCTCAAGTCTTCTGATATAGAGCCATTGAAATCTTCAAAAGTATCTCGTCACTCGCTTCTTCTTAGGAAATTAAATGTAACGTGCCTTTACCTATGAACCATTCATTTTGAGAGATATATCCTACCATGCCTAGTCCCAAGGTTTGAACTCTAAATGTACATACTTCTTCCTCATTTTTCCCACTACTTTTGCCCAAGCAAACCCTTTTCTAAAAAAAAATTACTCTACTTTCACATCGTGAAAGTGTCTTTCAAATCACAAGTAATTTAAGTAAGCTCTGAGCATACATGCTCTAATTAAATGCAAAGTTGAGCATGCTGCCATTTTCAACAAAAAACACTACGAGTAGCCATTAAAATTCAAGCCATAAAGAGCAAGAAGTAAAAGCTCTCTTTATTAACAATAAAATTATTTTATGTGAAAACAATGAATTGCAATCAGTGCTAAATGGAAAGGGGATGGAAAAGACGAATGATAATAAAGGGAAATAAATAAGCTTTCACATTTGTAACTTGCAAAAATATAAACCCCAAAGTAAAGTAATTGAATTAAAAGAAAACCCTAGGGTTAGGAACTTGGATTGCATTTCTTTTTTAGGTAACTAGAAACACTGACCACATGAATTAGCTACTTTATTTTCCTTATTTTGTAAAACTATTGTCACAAAATGGTGCAAATACACTCTAACCATACCATGGAATTTCTTTACATTAATTGTGAATTACAACAAGCTTTAATTAACGGGAGATTAGGTGTGGCTTTGCCTCTTCAGCAGTAAGCCAAGGTTGGAAGTGCAATGTAGAGGCATGCTTGCCCTGGTGAAATTTAATTTTTATTTAAATATATAAAGGGTATGTGGTAATTAGTTGTTTCGAGCTTATCTTTATACGGAGCAGTGTAAGGACTTGCAAAGTTAATGTCATGGCATCACAAGAATAGAAGCAGTGATGGAATTTAGCGTGTTGCTTCAGATTCAATCATGCAATGATGCACATTGAGCAATTATCGCCAACAAAAAGAATTAACCACAGTCCATAGGGGTTCTAGAGAAACCGTCATAGGGAACACAATTAAGAGTGTGACCTGGGACATTATAATCCCCTAGACGCATACAAAGGGTAATATAACTCCAGAAGATGTGGTAAGGTTGTGGTGAAATGAATCCAAGGTACATTGTGTAACCCAAGTACATTCAGCGTGTGACCCAATACAATCAGAGTGTGGTCAGAGAGTGACAAATTTAACAGTTTTTGGCAGCAGGTTATCATGACATATGTAGAATATTGGCCTCAATAGCCCCAAAAGTTCATCTTAGCCTCAACACCCCAAAAAATTGATCTTGGCCTTAACATTCCACAAAGTTGATCTTGGCCTCAATAGCCCAAAAAGTTGAATCGGCCTCAACAACCCAAAAAGTTTCTATGCAGTCCCATTGATCTACTTCTGTGGTCATTCGTTGACATTAATATATTTATCTTATCTATCTAGTTGTTCTAGAAGTCAGATTTCTTAGTCGAGAATACTTTACTAGATCAGTTCAAAGTTTCAGCATTGTCCAACAAGGGCACACTTCTTCACATTTAGCACTTACTTCACATGGGGGCATGTACACCTCATAGCACTTTCAGAATTCAGCAGATTGGTAGCATAGTTTTGCATAACCACCAAGTGTAGTCGTTCTTGTGCACATTTCATTTTATTGAAAGTTTCAAATAAAAAAAAATTGTTGACAAATTCAAATTACAAATGTGTACACATCATTATCGAGCATAAACCTATTTGTCCTTTCCATGTGTTTGTAGGTTCTTCATGTGGATTGGCAAGACATTCAAAATTTCGTTGTGAGCATTCTTGGAGCATGTTTCATCACATATGCTCCATGTGCATGATAACCTTTGCTTAGGTAGAAGCAATTGCAAAGTTAGATCCAATTTTAATGATTAGTCATCTTGAATTTCAAGCATTTGAATTCCATCTATTCAATTTCTGCAGTATTTAGATTTTAATATAACCCTATATGTCATCAGGCCATCTCCACAAAGATCAGCCGATTGAATTTACAGCAGTTGATCCTTAATGGGATTGGCATTGTTACAAAGACATGGGAGACCATGTTTTCAGATAAATATTTTGCATTGTTAGATGAAGCACTCGTGCAAACGCAAGGCCAAGACACGGAGAG
This sequence comes from Taxus wallichiana var. yunnanensis, assembly GCA_018340775.1. Classification (NCBI taxonomy): domain Eukaryota; kingdom Viridiplantae; phylum Streptophyta; class Pinopsida; order Cupressales; family Taxaceae; genus Taxus; species Taxus wallichiana. The sequence continues at coordinate 555,262,396 of CM031244.1, read as the reverse complement.
CTTTGACTTCCCAATCCCATCCCCAACACTAATGCTTGTAGCTGATTTTTTTGTATACTTGATACTAGTGCTATTGGCACTCTTAACTTCAAGAGTGCAAATCTAGACTATATAACATTGAAATTTGAGACAATATTTATAACATTATGGAATTTTGTTTCATGGTAGGAAATTAGGACCTACAATTACATTGCCAACCGACATGTTAATCATAGATGTTCTAAATTCTTAACTATTATGTGCATTTAGACAAAAGTGTGTTTCATGTGTACTAGAGTAACATAATGCAGAGCAATTTGTTTATCACAGAAAACAAATTATAACTTCAAAGAAAGAAAGACACTTAAGCCATGAGACCAAGCAAATACATAGCCACCAAAATGTCGATGTATAGTTAAAAAAAAATGTATATCACCTCAAAAGCTACCACCTGCCCTGCATTACATGCTAATTCCTGTTCTGTATGTGATAAAGACATTAATTTCCGCTCATCAACAATCCTACTCATTTCAGTAACCATTGTCACGTGCTTTGAAACATTTCCATGCATCTTCCTATACTCTGGATAATTATCAACAAATTTGGTCATGTCCTCTGCATAAAAACTCCAATCATCAGTTTTGTCATTGGTACCATAACATTGGTAGAAATGATACACAAATTATATATACTAATATTATTCTCATGAAACATGTTCCTGGTATTCGATAAAAAAGTCTATTCATTATATGCCAAAGTAAAGAAATTAAATCCTTGGTTCAAGGCATACCTAATGTCTGAATGTTCTGATTACTCTTTGCCTTCTGCTGGAATTCATCCACCATATGTTTAATGTTCATTCCAAGATCCCCGAAATTCTCAAACATATTTGCCTTAAAGAAGACATCCTGTTCTGATGACAACACAACCTCCTATTCCAGAAAATGTGATGTGAATGAAATTTTAGGCATGCTGCAGAAAACATGAATAGCCCATCAACATAAAAGTAAAATTGGCACTAAACAAAAACCTGCTGATCTTTTGGAACTTTAGGGACATTTCTTAAATCCACTTTATTATCTTTAATCTCCAAAAGCTCATGTACCATGGCCTGAAAAATGATATGAGAAATTGAATTAGGAAAGAATCTTGATATCAAAGTACAGAATTAGAACACCCACACTAGAATTACAATGTAATTAAATAAACTCGATTAAAGAAGTGTCATTGGCCAAGGCAGTGCCTGATAAGTCCACTGATTCAGCAAAGGGCTCACAGGATCATCCCGTCTATCAAGCACCAAAAGCAGTGGAGCAATTTCTGAGCGTCTGAAATCAAAGAGACCACTTTCCTCTTCATACATGAGCCTCTGTAGCAGCGCAATAGCATAAAGAAGCTGATATTGAATGGCCTAAAATCTACAAATCAAATTCTCAAACTACTGGAACATTGTAAAGGCACCTTTTACTAAAATGAACTCAAGTCAATACCAACAAAATTAGTGCTTTGTCTTGGGAAGCCGCTTACTGCAGTTTCCTGTGCATTTTCTTGCTATGTCTGAGCTACGTTGATACCGAATAGCAGGCCGACGCTTAAGTGCCAAGAACACTGCAGTTATGCCATCAACCACACGGTCACAAAAGCGCCGATTGTTCTGGGGTTCTGAGACTGGTGGCAGCATATAGACATAGTTTAGTGGCAAATTTAGTGTGAAATGATAGGGATCAATGGCAACAAAATCTGCATAGAATTCCTGCAATGACAAATGCATACAACCAGGAGTTTAATCATATAACTATAATGTGAAAAAAATCATGAAGAATAATCCATGATGTACAACCTGCAGCCATTAAGTTTTGATATGTCTTATGGAAATGGCCATCCTACAGTGAAATTAAAGATTTCACATCCAGTTGAAAGTAGAAAGATGAAAAAGATTACTTTGGTTTTAACCTATAGTTTGTATGTATCGGAACTACGGCTTAAATTGCAGTATGGTGTAGCAAATTACAAGGAAGAATACAAAAGGTTATATGCCATGGTTGTACATTATGCCTATTAACTAAATTATATTGGGTGCCATTTGGTCTGATAAGTAAGAAAAATGAAGGGGATTTCAGAAAATGTGATCTACCAAATTTCAGAAAATGTGATACCTCTTGTTTTAAAGGTGACTAGTGATTTCACAGTGACACTTTCATGATACAGTTAGTATATTGACAAATATCAAATATTATTGTTAGCATGCGAACATTCAACAGAGGATTACAATGTTATATAAAGAAAAAATAGACAGTATCCACCCAATTCAACGGGCAAGCCTTAGTGAAAAGATATGCCAAGCATGCCTTGAAGAGCTCGACTTTTTCCTTGTTTATTAAAGGAAAAATAGACAATAGCCACCCAATTCAACGGGCAAGCCTTAGTGAAAAGATATGCCAAGCATGCCTTAAGAGCTTGACTTTTTCCTTGTTTATTTTTTACTTTTGCCAAGGAAAAGAAAATTTTATTATATAATAACAGGCATCATCCTAGAAAACAGAATATTGGTTTCAAAGATATACCATCAGCAGCCATAAGCAAGACATGATACCCTGAAGGACTTCAGAAACATGTATATTTAAAACAAAAATCCTGGATAAAAGATAAAAGTAATAGCAACCAAAACAAGAGCCAAAAACAAAAAGATTAGAATTAGACACCATTGGCCAACCAAAGTTACGCAAGGACGCGCACCCCCCATCTCCAAGCCGCCTCAGACATCCCGGGAACTTGGGGAGAGGGATGGGGCGTCCCCGCATCCCTACCCAAGGAAAAAATCAAGGGGATGTCCCTTAAGTTTAGAGGTCGCACCCGGGACATCCTTGGTTCTTCGAAAACCAAGGGATGCCATTGGGGACACCATGACATCCCTGGGACGGTCAAGAGACATCCCAACATCCCTTACAACCCGGCAAACTTTAACACTCGAAAAAAAAACTCTTTAAAACAAGTTAAAACGTATTCTTTTATTTAACTAAAAGCTTACTATTCAACCCTAACCCTAAAAGGCTCCCAAAAACTTATAAAAAGCACAACCCCGCACTCATTCTAATCACACAAAGAGCAAAAAGCAAGAGCAAGAGGTATGTACAATGATCATTTGCTTGGTTTTTTTTTTTTTTTCAAATGCAAACTTCAAAGTTCAAAATGGGTTAAACAAGGGAGGGCAATGCTGTTTTTTTAATTTCTAAATGCATACATTACAGTTTTTCCTTTGTTTTTTTCTATTTCCAAATGCAAACAACAAAATGGGTTAAACAAGGGAGGGCATTGCTGTTTTTTTAAATTTCAAAGTGCATACATTGCTGGTTTTTTTGTTTTTTTCTATTTCCAAATGCAAGCATCAAAATGGGTTAAACAAGGAGGGCATTGCTAGTTTTTTTAATTTCAAAGTGCATACATTGCTGTTTTTTTCTATTTCCAAATGCAAGCATCAAAATGGGTTAAACAAGGGCATTTGTCATTTGTGCATTGTTGTTTTTAATTTCTAAATGCAAGCATGGTTAAAATTAAAAAACTTAAACAAGAGTGTTGTTTTTTTAATTTCCAAATGTAAAGTGTGTTAAAAAAATTAAAATGTATAGTTATATTGTTGTTTTTAATTATTGCAGCCCCAAAATGAGTTCAAACAGTGAGTATGAAGTTGAATGTGAGATTGAAATGAGTAATGAGATGGGTGGGGGTGTGCAAGGAGAAAGAACAATTAATAGTTCACATGGGAGTGTTGACAAGTTTAGTTGCCCCTCCACGATGTTGAGCAAATATGTTAAATGATTGTTTGACAAAAACAACCTTTCAAACAATTTTTTCAAATTGTTTAAAGTCCTTTGTCAAAAATTTCAAGGGAGATTAAAACATGGAAAAGCAATATTGCTCATTGACTTGGTCACGCAGCATTACTAGGTTGAATGCGCACTTATTGCACATCTCGGGAAAGATGTTGGCCTATGTGGACAACTATCACTTGAAGAGAGGGCAAAATGGTGAGGTTGTATAATGGAGATATGACAAAAAAAGTTCCAACAGTTCATGGTGTTGGTGGCACCCTTCTAGTTCTCACTCTTAGAGAACTTCTAAGAGTGGTTTCTCAAATACTCCAGCAACTTATGAGGTGACTGAAGTGGATGCTTTTGCTAGTAGGGGGAAGAGGAAGGTTGTAGCCTCCAAGCCTATATTTGCTCAGTGGATACAATCTGCTCATGGTAAGACTTTATATGGTTTTGATGTACTCTTATCTTCAGCAAATGATCCAGCATTCAATGCTGGTAAAAGCATATGGTTACCTGGTTGGTTGAATGCTATTAACGATAATAAAAATTCACTGTTCTTAACAATTGGTCCTGGAGACTTTTGGTTCAATCTAGTTGTGGACATGTTTGATATAAATGTTGGGGAAGAGGATGATGTCGTTGGAAAATTCCTTTATGCCACTAGCATCCCATTTCATGTTGCTTACTCCCTAATTATAAGGAGGCTATGACTAAGGTAGCCAAAGCAAGTGTAAAGTATGTGCCCCCAAGAGACACAAAGTTGAGGCCCACAATCTTGGATAGGAATTAGTCCAAGGTTAACTTATTGATGGAGAAAATAAGGTGCACATGGGCCTTTCATGGTTGTAGCATTATCATGGATGAGTCGACGGATATTAGACACCACCCACTCATGAGACATCATTGTTTCGTGCAAAGAGGGTCATTTTTTAGGGTCGTTGACGGTTCATGGAAGAAGGATGCATAGTTCCAATTCATCATTTTGCGGGATGTCATTGAGGAAGTTGACCCCACCAACATTGTACAAGTTACTACAAATGCAACTTATGTGTGCAAGGCATCAAGTAAGCTCTTTACGTTCACTAACGAGAATATATTTTGCACCCCATGTTGCATGCATGCCACGAACAATGCACTGAAAGACATTGGAAAAATTGCTTGGGTGAGAAGCATAGTGGCGGATGCTAGAGTGGTGTCGGGTTGGTTGAGAACGTTACAAATACTTGGGACTTAGTCTCACATGCACTAGAATATTGACCTCAATGAGGCATATATGCAAAATCGCATGTAATAAAATGTGAAGAAAGGCGGGAAGGTCCCCCTCCTAAAAAACAATGGACCTCACCGGCTGTTGGGCCCCCAGTCAACATACTATGTGGGACCCACCTCAACTATCGAAGACCAGAGGTTGCAAAGCATCTTTTTGCTCGTACAAAGTTTGACGCTTGTCGCTCTCACATTTTGCCACTTGGCACATTCTCATTTTGCCACATTAGCTTTGTGCAACCTCACATTAATTATTGGCGCTTGATCCCGAACTTCAACAAACAATATCTTTTGCATACGGATTCTATTTTGCCTCATTCAAAGGCGTCGGAAAGCTCTCGGCGAGCTCTTTTGTAAACAACCGGTTTTGGGATGTTTAGGGAACATTAGAATTGTGAATATGCTCTAGATCATTAATGGCGACAATAATAAGTCCGTTAATTCTTAGTGTGAGATCTAGTCACACTTGTCGTGCGACTGGTCATTGCATGTGTAGTATTGCGAGCATCATAACTTGGATGCACAAATAAGTGTGGATCAAGACTCCACTATCGAGGATGCATTGGCAACGCACGGTGTTATGGCGGGAAAAGCAACTCGTGGTGAGATAATTAGAATAATCACTCAATCAAAGGTACTAGCTTGGAAATCAAAAGAGCACGGTCAATGTTCTCATCTTGTTGTGAAATTTTTCCCAACATGTGAGAATAGATGAACAACCCATGGGAATAAATGAGGAAGAGTTGGTTTTTACTCCTACTATTGCAGAGAAGGTTAGTTCTGCTACTACTACGAGGATGGTTATTTCTCCTAAAGATGAGTTGATTTTTGCTCCTAATATTGCAGAGAAGGTTAGTTTTCCCACTATTATGAGGATGGTTATTTCTCCTAAAGATGAGTTGATTTTTACTCCTACAGTGAAGATGGTCACCTTTTAGTTGTTTGTCTCCATAAGAGCTCAATTTGGTTAGAGGGTTTCTCACAATGCTTTCCTAAACATAGAGTTGGACAATGAAGTCTACATGGTGTTCCCTGAAATTTTCAAGTCACTATACGGACTCAAACAAACTCCACAAGCCTAGTGCACTCTATTCAAGCAACATCTCTAAGATTCTAATTTCAGAACTCTGGAGATTGGGCTAAAATTCTCATCCAATGATGATTCATCACCGGTCAATGAATCACTAAACGAACACTTGGTGGACAACCTGCCATGTCTTATGTCCACACGACCGAATCTTTGTTTTGTTGTCAACTACCTTTTTCAATCTTTGTCTACACCAAAGCTCCTACATTTGATAGCAGCAAAACACCAGTGGACTGCAACTTTCAACATAATATCTAAGAAGCAGTCTGTAGATTTAACAACTAAACTTCTTACTTTTATTGTATTTGTAAAATTTCAGGACAATCATGTTGTCACTGGTTTAGTCATTACCAGGGGGTATTAAAATATATTACGTATATTAGTTAGTACTCAACAAACCATCAAATATTTACTAACTAATGTTCAGTTGTAACCTCCTCAACTATATTCAACTGCCTCTAGCATAATATAATGACGGACTCGCAAAAATCAAAGTGTGCATTCCGGTTTCTCTTCATTCTTTCTCAATTCACATCTTCTAACAAGCCATTCTAAGGCCTATACCAACAACATAATCATCAGTCGAGATGTTGAAGAGGATTCAGAATCCTTCTTTGCTTGTAACCGGCAAGTGATTTTTGAGTACCTAAATCTAGTGTCGTGGTTCCTTTGAAAGATGACGAATCTAGTTCATATAGTACTCCTTCCCAAATTCCATTACAATCACCCATAGCACCCATGGCTGATATTTATAATACACTGGTCTATCAGTGATACCGACTTGACGTGGTTAACAATCCAATTGAGATTCAGCCCACACAGGGTTCTCAAGGTACAACGGAGGCCCAAGTGTTTTACTCCACCATACGGGATGTGCACGAGAATAAACTTCCTCAATCATATGCACGAGCCTAGAGGACCAAAAAAAAGGTCATTGACTCAGCTGAGTATGTCCATTATGCTCTCACTTCTAAATTTTTATGGTACCTAAACTGCAGGGATATTCTAAAGTAAAAGGCAAACCTGAATGGGACACTATCATGCAAGCAAAATATGATGCCTTGATGAAGAATCATACTAAGGAGCTGGTGTAATTATCTCCAGGTAAACAACCCATTAGACACAAATGAGAATACCATGTGAAATGCAAATCCAATGGTAATTTGGACAAGGATTGTCTTGTTGTGAATGGCTTTTCACAATAGGAGGGAATCAACTATGAGGAGAATTTTACTCCTACTATGAACAACGTCACATTCGGTTGCTTCTTTGTATAGCAGCTCAATTTTGTTGGAAGGTATTTCAGATGGATGTAAAGAGTGCCTTTTTGAATCGAGATTTGGGCAAGGAGGTTTACATGGTGCAATCTGAACGTTTGCGAGAACCTAGTCATAATAATCTGATTTCAGGTTGATTAAATCCTTGTACGGACTTAAGCGAGCTCCACAAACCTAATGTATTAAGATTGATCGGTGTCTACAAGATTGTAGATTCAAAAGGAGTCTTTCTGATCCAAATCCTTATGTTTTACAATATGTCAAAGGAGCTCTTGACTTTGGCATTTTATATCAGAGGACTGCAAATTTCATATTAGCAGGTTACAAAGATTCTAATTGGGCGGGATCAATTGATTCTCATGTCTAGCACCAAGAACATTTTTTCCTTTGGTTCGAAGTTGTTTTGTGGCAATGCAAGCTTCAACTCACTTTGTGGCTTTATCTTCCAGAGAAGCATAATACAAGGCATTGATTAGTCTCAATTATGAAGTAATTTGGCTATGTCAAATTTTGATTGATTTTCAACTTCCTCAAACTACACCTACACCACTTTTCTCGTGACAATCAAGGTGTACTAAAGTTGTTGAATAATCCGGTGTATTATGCTCGCACCAAACACATTGAGATTCGTCATTGCTACATACATCAATTAATTTGGACATTTTTTTGGGTGTGCGGTTCTTTGGTCTCATTTCAATGAGACAAGCCCTCCAGCCATGTGTCAATAAGGGTTATGGTTCCTTAGCTCTCCTCGAGCGACAATGCTTTCGGCACCATTTTCAAGACATCTCCTCCAAGATGTCCCTCATGGATTCTCTTATCAGACCCACCGTTCTTTATGGCTCTGTGGTATGGGGACCCTTTTTTGCTCGAGTTGGATTGGGCTTCAGCCGAGAGAGTCCAGACACTTCTCCTTCGTTGCTTCATCAAATGCAAGCAATATGTTCCTCATCACATCATTCTTGCGAGTTTGGGGCCCATCCTTTCAGGTTGGAGACCATTTTGACATGGTTTCCTTTTTGCACCGCATCTAGAGTTTTGCTAACTCAATGGAGGGGAGAGACAGGTACCCGTATTTAGCATATTGTTCCTCGAAGAGCATTGCCCTTTCTGATTCTCCGAGCCACACTCGTTGGTATCTTTGGGGCTTTTGCTCTCTTAAGGTCAAGGTGAGTATTAGGATGGATCGTCTTCCTCCTTTTCGATACTTCGTGGACACACCACTCATCTCCTACCTTCCAAACAAGAGTGAACAGGATCATCAGAGAGGATATTTACAGACAGTTCATCCACACTACTTGGGTGAACCCTCATGGTGGGTTACACCCAAAGATGGCTTTCTATGCGGAGCACTTCTTGGAGTTGAGGGACAGGCTTATTATCCGTCCTCAGTATACCCTTCGCCATTGGATGCATGCTCTTCGCATCCCCTTGGGTCAGTTCAAAGTGGGTTCTCATAGGCTTCGGATTGAGACGGACCACCGATCGATCAATTAGACAAGACTTGCCAACTATGCAATCTTCAGGAAGTCGAGATGGCAGCCCACTTCATCTTCTCGTTGTCCCATCTACTACAAGATTAGGGGAGGTTCCATTGTCTTTTCAGAGGGACCCGTGCACTTACTGACTTTTTCAGATATGTTGATCAAAAGTGTTTGGCTTTATACATGCAGGAGGCTCTTAGGCTTCGAGATCACACTATTCAGACACTTAACAGAGTAGACTCTCCCCAAAGGATCACTTCCTTCTTTTCGGCTTTACCCTCAGAGAGAGGCACTTCGATACCACCCGGCAAGATCACACTCCGGATCGCTCAATTCGGAGGGTCCATATTTAACCCCCGATATCTCACAAGCACTATTATACCAATCCCAGTACAAGAGGGCAGACTAGATCCACCAAGCCCTTGAGGCATACTAGTTTCACAAGATAGCAGCACAGGGGAGATCTCGTCATCTCACCTCCTCTTCCTCGTCTTTGGATCATCACACTATTCTGAGTTTCTTCCAGTCGGCCTCGGATGTTAGGAGAGATGCATCCACCATTCCCGGATAGGCATTCCATTGCTTCTTCTGGGTCTTCTTCCTTCTCTTCTTCTTCCCTTCTCATGTTTTGTACTTCTTTGGAAACCTTAGGGTTTCCCGCTTCACTTCGTTTTTGGTCTCTGGCCTCTTCTCTTGCTTTGCACTTCTTTCGGAAACCTTTTGGTTTCCCACTTTGTATGGACACATTTGTACTTTGTAGTCCCTTTGACCTACTTTTGTGGTCATTCATTGGACATTAATATAATTATCTTATCTTATCTTCACTATTGTGTCTCTAAGAAGAAAGATGCAAGTTTAATGACTAAACCCTTGGTCCTATTTTATTTCTAAAATTTCAAGACAAACTTGGACTAGTCTCTGAATTAGTCATTAAGGGGGAGTGCTAAAGATATTAGATAAACATTAACTATTTAACTATTAGTTAGTGTATATTAGTTATTCATGTACTCAACTACCTCACCTAAATATGTAACTTCTTATGGTACCAAATAAAAGACAGGTCACACATGTGTATGTTAGTATGTCTTCCATTTCTCTTCATTCTCTCTTTCATGCTAACTAGTATGAATATGTTAGTATGGATCAACTAACTTGTGAGCTTGTAACCTTATATCAGTTGCTCAATGTAGGAGAAGGTGTAGCAATAGAGAGAACAGGAATTAAATGGAAAACAGGGAAGATGGGTTGTTGTATGGATCAGCTAACTTGCGAGCTTCTAACCTTACATTTTAGGTAATAGTGGGTTTCATTTATTAGTTCTTAATAAATAAGTTAGGCCAACCTAATTAGGATGAACGGTGCAACCCTTCGTATTTATGTATATAAATATATTCAATATATTTAATCATTTATTCGGATTTTAGAGGTGTCCCCCTCGAAGGGACTATATTCGAGTAATTTGATAAGAAAAATCTTAACAAGTGGGATCAGAGCATTGATTTTTGGTAGTGGAGTGCATAACCTTAACCTTTCATTTATTAGTTCTTAATACATAAGTTAGGCCAACCTAATTAGGATGAAAGGGTGCTTCCTAATTAGGATGAACGGGTGCAACCCTTCGTATTTATGTATATAAATATATTCAATATATTTAATCATTTATTCGGGATTTTAGAGGCGTCCCCCTCGAAGGGACTATATTCGAGTAATTTGATAAAGAAATATCTTAACAAGTGGGATCAGAGCATTGATTTTTGGCAACAATTTTTTCCACCATATCTCGCACACATCTACTAATTTTTCAAAGATTTTTTAGGATTGTTGACATATGTGAATAAAAATCTTCACACCAAATTTCAGCCTTTTTGATCGATGTGCTCGAGTTATTACAATTTCATTGTTTTTGACAAATCCACTATATAGGCCGCAAAATTCAGAATTTTTCTAAGTTATTTACATTTTTGGAAACCTCATAAAATTTGAGGTTGGGTACATTCTTTGTATTTTCAGATTTAAGGTACTCTATACTTAGAAATTCTCGGGTCAAAGTTAGTCAACGGTGGAACATCTAATTCATATATAACACATATTTTGACAAAGTTATGGTTACTACTCACTCCGAATACTTTCACCCCAAATTGATAATAAATCAAGAACTAGAAAACAAGTCACATCAATAGCCATGCATTTTGAAATAGATACGTTTTCATCAACCATTGATCCCAATGACACTCTTTATTGTCCACCACCTAAAATTGAGGGTGACATTCTTGTAGGATGTGAAACAATGGTAACTTTTATACGGAAAATTTGTTTGCCCCATTTGCAACATCTTTGAATGAGGGTTTAGATAGGTTTAAAAAGGATATGGTTTCTGAGTTGAAAACCTTAATTAATCCACCTCATACAACCACTCACACACAAGCAAACCATATAGGAGGACAAAATATAGGGCAACCATTCCAAGGGTCAAAATTGAACCTACCAAAGATGTACATCCGTAAGTTCAATGGTACAGATGTAAATTCATGGATAAGTCTCATGGAACAGTACTTTAAGTTGCATAGTATACCGGATGGTATAATGGTTGATATAGCCTCACTACATTTAGAATTTGAATGGTGTACTCGATTTCATCCTGAAATCTGTGACTACCATATTCGAAAAAAATCGTACTTTTAAAATAATGGGTCATTTTGTGTTTTTATTGCCTGAAAGTTCTTGTATTGTGTCAAGATATTCCCGAAGAGCCATATTAGCCTTTTTCGCCAAATACCCAAATGCCCAAAATTGTTATATTCTGTCGTCGGGATTTGTCTGCGAGAAATTTGTATTTAATTATTTTGAGCCCCATATGAGGCTATTTGCGCTCCGTTTTAACTCTGTTATGATCGAACATATCATTATTCCCTTGTACCAGAAGGATTTTAACAAGGAATAAGTTTTGGGCTTTATTTGTGGCTTTTGGCAATTTTTCGGGTTTTTGTGTTTTCCCGTTTCGTTTTATGTGAAATTTCTCTAAACCAATTCCTTTGCGGGGTTTGGCCCGATTCTTGGCACAAGTAACTAGGGATCATATACGCATGTTGTTCCCGGAGGAAGTCACCATCGGAGGTCCGGTTCCAGCTTTGGAAAAAGCAAAGTCGTGCACTAAAAAGCCCTGGGGTTGGGCACATTTTTGAAAACAAAGGATTTAAGTTGTAGTGGGAAAAATAGAAACGCGGAGCAGCGGTGAGGGAATTTTGTACACGCTAACAGGTACTTTTTCCCATGATAGAAAATTCACTTAAGCTGCAGTGGGAAAATTAGAGGCAAGCGAAGGGCGGGAATTTATTGCCTGCCTTGCAGGGTAAAAATTCCCATAGTGAAATAAAAGAAAAGTGACTTAAGTGAAATCATGGGATTTTATTGCTGCCATGCAGGTAAATAATCTCATTGTCAAAGTCAAATCACTTAAGTGGATCATGGGATTTCCGGGGCTGCCTTGTAGGGTAAAAATTTCCATTGCCATGTGTTTTTAAAAATAGAATTCTATTATGCTAAAAAGTGTGACCCACCTTGGGTGAATAATAATGCATTAAATAAATATTTGTTAATATTTATTCACCCAATTTTGGCACCCAGGCTTGTGGAAAAGTCAACAAAGGGAAGTGGACAAAAGGAATTTAAAAATAGAATTCCAAAATTAAATAAATTTAATTTATTTAATGCAGCCCCTTTTGAGAAGGAAATAATACTTTTTAAAGTATTAATTGATTAAATTAAATTCTATTTTCAGTGGCTATGGTCAAAGCACACTGTGAAGCTTAAGTGAAGTGAAAAGTGGATAATTAAATTGATTAAATTTAATTTAATGGATGGCTGTCCTTAAACATGCTATTTTTAAAGAGAGAAACATGATTTTTAATTAATTAATTGCCAGGAATAGGAAGGGCAATTATTAATTATAGAATTATGAGGGTTATATAAGCATGGGCTGCCATAAGGATGAATTAATTAATTCACAGGTGAAGAAGTGCAGCCCAGAGGAAAAGTGCGCCCCATTTGGAGAAGGATTTTGCTCAGAGGAAGGTGGATTTGATGCTAAAAGCTTCTAGTTTTGGCGCATGCTTTGAAGAAGGCTGATTTGTGTCTGCATAATTGTTTGTAGAAGTGATACAGGTGCTCAGGTGAAGTTGGAAAAATTCATGCTCTCTTTGCATGCAAATTAAACATCAATTTTTGGGGCAGCAGGCTTGAAAAGTGCAGATTTTTACAATTAAAATTCACTGTGCATGCTCTAGTTGCCATCTTTGTCTGAATTAATTGCAGGAGTTAGATACAGGTGCTTTTATAAAGAAAAATAACTTATATCAATGTCCAATACATTGAATATTTCCTCCGAATCTGAAGGATTATCTAGATCTGCACCAGTTTTGAAGAATTCCAGTCAAATAAGAAGAAAAAGAATTGTTTAGACAAAGATAGACAAAGCTATGGTGAAGAAAGATGAAAAAGAAAGCACAACAAAGTCATGCATCACTTCTAAATTTGCAGATATTGGAGACACGGATCTAGGCTCGGAACCTCTTGTTGAATTGATAGACAGATCCAGAGCAGGAAAGACTTCACTCATGCGTGCAGGAAAAACTTCACTCATGCGTGCAAATTAAAAGCAGTGGAATTATTCGAGCTGCAGCTTTTCCATCCACAGCCCAGTTGCCAAAGTTTGTTATGCAGGTGCAGATCCATATCCAGATGCGATGCGACGCAAATCCATATACGAGATCCGAGATCCGAGATCTCATAGTTGCAAAAAGCTTTCGGCACAAAGGCTTCATTCTCTTGTTCGAATGCGATGCAGTGAAGAAGTCAATGCGTGGAAAATTCCTTCCAAGATCTTGTGCAAACGCTCCCATCTTCCAGTTGAAGCCTTCATTGAATTTTCATTCATCCGGAGTGCTTTCAAGAATTTTTAATTGCTCATATGCAATTAAAAATAAGGATGATGAGTTATCTACGGCAAACATTGCATTGATGCATGTATTGGAGAAGAAGAATTGCAAAAGCTTCAAGGATAAAAGAGAAGACAAGGCGAAGGAAAAATCTAGTTGTTTCCAATTCCAACTTGTTTCCCGAGATCCACTGCTTCCCATTTATCCGATTTTGAATCATCTCGTATGAGACATGAAAAAGGACAAGACTGCAGCTTTCCTCTTCCTTCTTCTTTCCTCCGACAAAGTAATTGAGCGATCAATTAAATTATACAACTTAAGTGATTGGTTTAAAAGCCATTACTTGAAGAAGTCAACTACTTGGAGATAGGTGGCGGACGTGCAAAATAGAAGGTTCTATTTTCAGTTGCAAATCATACATGTCATGCAAAGAGGAATTCTAGGATGGAGATTGCCAGTTGTTTCTTTTCGACTTCCACATGTGCCAGTTCAACTAAAAGCTTCCAACTTGTAATTGCCCCTCTACATTCTATAAGTAGAGGAAGAACCTTCGGGTTAATGATCAGAATTTGTAAGCAGCAATCTTGTGTTCTAGACTTTGTGTTGAACCCCTGAGAGCCACTTGGAGCAAAGGAATACAAAGGAGCAGGTTTCCGGAGAACTTTGTGTCACGGTGTACTGTGTTTCTTGCTTTTAATCTTAGATCTCTTAATAAACTTTGTGTTATTTTAGATCTGGATCTAGAGTTGCCTTTGTTTTAGAATTCTGTGTTTATATCTATTGGATTCTTCTATGTGCATGCAATCAGCTCTGCCATCTACTGATTGGGATGCACATATTTCCCATTTCTTCTGTGTTTATGTAATTACCTTCTTCTATAACTTTTCCTTTCTTTAAACAGTAATTACTTTTGCTACATAACTGTTCGATTATGGTTCATGAATTCAGCCGCTTACTTGCTATCTGAAGCTGTTCGATTATGGTTCATGAATTGAGTAGTTAAAGTAAAACCCCATTTAGATATTAGCATACTTAAATTGACAAATCTGACACGAGAGCCTCATCGGTTAAATGAGGGAGATTTATCTCATGATCGCTTAGGGTTTTGTGCTATGCGAAAATCTCGCCGACATTGAAAGCATATCAATAGTATCGGTGGATGGTGAGTGACAAAAAAGGGAAGATTATTAGTTGAGAGGAATTTGTTCATGACTTAACAGCCCACTATGAACAGCCATGGAAGGGAAGTTACTTCACCCAATTAACGAATCTTAAACAAGATTCATAGCTAAATATAATGTTGAGCATATGAGATTGGCGATCCAAACTCCAAAAGCAACACCTACCAGACTACAATTTTACATCAATGGACTAAATGATCAAGTTAAGCATGATGTTCATTTGTTGGAACCATGTATAGTTAGGAAATTTATGCGAAAGCACTACACATTGAGCAACGAAACTCGACTACTAAGAGATTCAAACAAGGTCAAACTATGAAACAGAGAGAGACAAAAATGCGACTAATAATATTAGTAGAAATGTTAACTCTTTTAATTGAAGTCAAATTACTAGGGTCTCTGCTCAACATGAGGCAAGAAAAAGAGAAAAAGGCCTATGTTGGCATTGTGATGGTGAATGGTCTATGTTAGGACAAACCTAGGCTTAATTCACCATGTAGGTGAGTTATATAAATAAATTAATAGTGAATTTCTAATTATTTTTCTAGAACTCTTAGTTGTCTTAGAGTTAGTTGTCTATCCTTAGATTAGTGGGGGCTATTCTATCTTGCTTGTTCTGGATGTATTCCAGCAGGAGCAATCAAGAGCGGTTAGGGGCAATATGTTATTTCTACATATTTGCCAACTTTAGGAGATTTGATCCACTTCCCGTGGAATGGATAGAAGTTGTTCAAAGCCTATAAACTTTGCAGCTCTCTTCTTTGATTATAATGATTTATTTTTGAGATTCTCCTACTGTTTGTGCAATTCCATTTGGTATTAAAGTGTTCATTCTAATCCTGGGAGTGTAGTAAGAAGATCCAAGAGAATTCAATGAGAGTCTAGTGCAAGTTTCAATAAGGTGGAGCCATAGCAGCCCCCTACCTCTCCATGGCCCCGGTCCCCGACTCCACACCCCTTGTCCCCGACTCCACACCCTTGGCAAAAACTTGTTGAGTAAAGAGAGGATGAATTGCTTCTTAGAAGCACTTTGCAAATTTTGTGTTTCAGTTTCACATTGGGCACGGGGAGCCACCTGAGGCATTGCCTCTGTGCCAGAAGTGTCTATGCAAAATTTGCATCATTTTGAAAAAAAAATTGCCCCTCAGTTAAGGGTTTTGTCACTAAAATTGAGGACAATTTTAGTGACAACTAAAGTTGGCAAACTGCTAAGTATAGCGGGACTGTCAAGAAGTTTGGCAGAGGTCCTATCCTACCCTAGTTGAACGTAGTGGAGGCCTTTGAACGGATGTGAAATCTTTACTATATTGGAGATCAAGAACCAGTTTTGGCGTTGTGTGCAAAAGATTGGAGTTTTAACTCCTCTCTATCCCATGAGAAGGATTAGGCCTGCGTTTTCAGAAAACACATGAGGAGAATTGCCGCTTGGAGAGGAGTAGAGCTTGGTCGTAGAGGACATGTTTCCATTAATGGAGTCTACATATGCCTTCAACCTGCCTTAAACCAGCATTTGGACAAGCATAGCATGTTGAGGCATTCGCCTTAAACTTGAGTGAGCAAATTCGGATGTGAGACGTCTTCATTGGTTGTACGCATGGGATATTCTACATGCAAACAAGAATAAAACAAGACTTCCCAGCCCACATGCAACTAGCTCAGATCACGTGCAACAACAATCTCATCCTCACATGCTTCTAACGTCCAAGTTGGGTATTTTTTTTTGTTTGAAAAAAAAAAACATAGGCATTTTATTTGTTTAAATAGAAATTTCTTGCCTTAAATTGCCAGCGCAATTGCTTGGCTTCATGGTTTGGTGAATGTGCCTCTATGCAAGAGGTCTTGGGTTCACCTTGTAGTTTGGCCCACCTTTTCTTTTTTTTAAAAGAGTCTCTAAACATATTCTTATTTAAATAGAATTATGTTTAAACATATGCTTGCAATGGCTAGCCGCCTAAGCAGCTAGCCTATTTTTAGTTGAGACTTGAGTGGGGAGGTCTTGGGTTCGATCCCCCATCACTTGGCTTTTATAGCCATTTAAACAACTAAAGCACTTTGCATCTTATAGTGACCTGCTCTATATTTAGAGGTACAACCAAATCCAGAGCTGCTCCAAAATTAATTAGCACCCCTCTAACCCTACTGTTAGAGAAAACCCTTATAAGGGTTTTTTTTTAATTGCAAAAAAATTTCAAAATCCTAATATTGTAAAAAAGCGACAAGAGGCCCAAAGTGCTCATTTTTTTACAAATTTTTGCTTTATTTTATGGAAACATGTTTTTTCCGATTTGTAATATTGACCGGTAGAGCCAAAAAAATTGTAATTTTGTAAATTGGTCGTTAATGTCTTATATTGTAACACAACCGATAAGGAGCCCAAACTCAATACAATTTCATTTTTGATGGGGTGTGTTCTGATTTGAAGGGGGAAAGAGTTAGAATTTTCTATTATTCTCTCATTTTCAAGTTTGCAAATACGGAACCTAAGTTTTTTTGCCAGATTAAAACTTCTTTGAATTGATAGTTATGTTGCATGGAAAACGAAAATTCAAGCATAATTAGAATTTGAAGATATTTGGTCAGTGGTAAATGGTACACTAACACGATCTGAAAAATGATGTTGCACAACAACGCACATTTGATTGGGCAAATCAAAAAGTAAAGTTAATAAATTTTGTTTGGTGTTTCTAATGAGGTTCAACCCCATATTCGTGAGGCCAAAACAACAAAAGAAGCTTGGGATAAATTGAAAATTGTGTATGAGTCAAAAATAGAAACACACTACTTCATCTCCAAAGTTAGCTATTGAATCTAAAAATGCAACCAACTAAAAAAGTAGTCTTTTCTAAGACGTGTTGCAACTTTGTGGGCATCACTTCAAGCTTTGGAAGAAGAAGTGAAGACTCACTTGTGCCAATTGTTTTGAGAGTTCTGCCTCCTTCATACAAGATTTTTGTGACCACGTTGAATATAATTGGTCAAACAACTACTTTTGAACAACTAGTGAATATGCTACAACAAGAAGCCATTCACACAAGTATAGAAATTGAAGAGCAGGCACTTGCTTCTAATCGAAAGGGAAGAAACAGGCCAAGTCTCTTAAACAACCTTCGAAGTAAAGTAACAATCAACAAAGCCAAAAGGCCCAACAAAAAGTCCTATTTGTGGTCGTAAAGGACATGAGTTAAAGGATTGTTGGTAACACATTCCAAAAAGGATCATCTAGTGGCAAGAAAAATGACAACCAACAATCTAAACAAGGCCAACAACAAAATAAACAAGGACAAAATAAGGGAAAGTGGAAGAAGAAACCATCTCAACAAGGAAATGTTGCCAAACAGGAAGATCAATATGAAGATGATGACTTCTGTATAGTGCACAATCAAATGCAAAGTCCATTTCTATAAATGCAATTTAGTATGTCGATTCGGTGCAACTCGCCACATGACAAAACACAAAGATTGATTCTTCACATTGAGTGACACACCCATGAAAAATCATGTTTCTTTGGGTGATGATACATCATACAATGTTTAAAGGATTGGTTCCATTTCACTACCACTTGGAAAACACACTTGTAAAATTACAAATGTTTTATGTCCCTGATTTAACAAAAATGTTATCCGTAAGTCAATTATTAGACCACAATCTTAAAATTGACTTTTGAGATTAAAGGAGGTAAAAAGATATGCCTCGTTAGAGATAAGTCACAAAGCTCGAAAATTGTTGCAAGAGCTTTAAATGTGGGCAAGATGTTTCAATTGGATTTTGTTCAACGAGATGATCAAGCCCTTGTGGCCAAGGGCACAAATATGGCACAGAAGACTTGGACATGTCAATTTTGGCTATCTTAACACACTCTACCAATACGACATGGTGAGGGGTTTGCCACCTCTTAAAAAGGGTACAGATAAGTGTCAACATTGTTGGCAAGCAAACAACATCGAGCACCTTTTTTATAAAGTACATTTCGGGATAGATAAGATAAGATAAATATATTAAATGTCCAACAAATGACCACAAAAGTAGGTCAATGGACTGCAAGCATACAAGAGAGGCGAGAAAATAAACAGGAAGAGAAGAAAGACGAGAAGAACGGGCAGGGGGAGAAGCCCAAAGGAAGCCTGCAGAAACCAGCCAAATCCGGTTACACAGGGGAGGGAAAGGAAGGAAGAGGAAGCAAGAGGTACCCTCAAATACCAACCAAGCTCGACTAGAAAGAAGCTAGTGATGTGTTGAAGCCCGGTATCCGAAGTTGTGGAAGATCTAGAATGCTGATGACCAGAAGAAAGAAGAACTCTTTGCGTTCTTCTAGTGGGTCTCGAAGTCCAACGACAGGATGATGGCCTTGACCTCGTAGGTGATTGATCGTCCTTGGTCTCGTGAGAGATAGCACCTCGAGTCCCAGACGATATCGTCTAATCATTAGGATTGATATCACATTGTCGCTTAGTGCCCCTCCTCGAGGAGAGCATTGTAAAGAAGTAAGTAATTTGCGGAGTAGCCATCCTGCATGCTAGAAGAAGGCGGAAGAGACTGGAGAGATTCATCCAAAACCTAAGGGTCTCATACGGATAAAGAGCCAGGCACCTCTGGTCATGGTATCTCGAAAAGTCAAGAAGGTAGGATGCTCTCTGAACAGGCAATGGAATCTCCCTCTGATCTCGTAGTAGATAGGGCACCGAAAGATTAAGTGTTCCTCCGTCTCGACCTCCTGGAGGGAACAAAGATGCAAAGCCGCTCGAAGTGGTCAATCTGATGACACTCAACACAGAGCCTGTGAGAGCCAACTTTGAACTGACCCAAGGAGATGCGAAGGGCGTGCGTCCAATGCCGGGAAATATACTGGGGTCGAGAAATAAGCCCATTATTGACCTCAAGAAAGTGCTCAGCATAGAAGGCCATCTTTGGTCGTAACCCACCCTAGGGGTTGGTCTAGGTGTACTGAATGAACTGTCTGTAAATATCATCTCTGATGATTTTGTTCAAGTCCTGCTTGCCCGGAAGGAGGTGGGCGGGCGTCCAAGGAGTAATCAGTATGATGATGGGAGGTGTCCTATCTCGCATACCAATAGACCCAGTAATTGTGAAACTCCGGCATACCAATAGACCCAAGTAATTGTGAAACTCGACATACCAATAGTGGGATCGACAGTGATCGGCTTAAGTAATGGTTTTCCGATGAACATAAGCAAGGTAGGGGTACCTGTCCCTTCCAGTAGGGGAATCCACTACTCTCCAAATGCGATGTATGAAGGACACGATGCCGAAAATTGTTTCCAACCTAAAGGGACAAGCATCGAACTCTGCTAGGACGATATTGTGGGGAATTGTCTCCACATCGATGATACGTCAAAGAAGGAGGATCTGAACTCTCTCCACTGCAGCCCAATCGGACTCCGGAAGGGATGGCCCCCAAACATCCAAGCCATAAAGAACCGTGGACCTAACAAGGGAGTCCGAGAGGGAAAGCTTAGATGGAATGTCCTGGAAGTGATGACGGAAGCACTGTGTCTCCAAGATTGCCAATGAGCCATAGCCCTTGTTAACTCGAGGTGGAGTGTCGGTCGTAAACTGAAGCGAGGTCCAGAGAAGAGCACTCCCAAGTAAGTGTAAGAGCTGGTGATCTCAAGCTCCTCTCCCTTGTAGAAGAAATGAAAATCAGATGTCTTCAGAGTATTGAATATCATAATTTTGGTCTTACCCAAGTTAATCACAACTATCTGCTGCGGTCGCAAAAGAGGGCTAGAGCATCCAGCTATCTCTGTAAACCTTCCACGAGGAGGCAAGGACTACATCGTCCACAAAGAGGAGAATATAGATCAAAACCTGGTGGAGAAGACAACCATCCCCCTCCTGGATGTGATCCCTGAGGAAATCCTCTAACTCATCCATATAGATACTAAACAAGGTGGAGACAGAGGAAAACCTGCTTGACTCCAATGGTGCTCCTGATGAAGTCCGAGAGCCCAATGGCATCTTGCGGGGACAGCCTAGAACCTCCTCATAAAGGTGCATGATGGCAGCTAAAGAGTCTCGGAGATGCCAATCTCTCTGAGCCTCTGGAAGAGAGCTTCCCGCAGAACAAAGTCAAAGGCTTTCCGAAGGTCGACAAAGCAAGAAGACCTTAGAAAAGCGATGGCTGCCTCCTCAATGATAGCCCGAAGAGTGAGGATTTGGTCAATGGTCAGTAGGTTTATTGAAACCCCGCCACCCTCTAGCTCTCTGAATGGTTCTAGTCCAGGAACTCTGAGAATCGCATGTGGAGTACAAGTAGCATAAAGCTTGGCAAATGTGTGACCCACCATGATTGTTCGGTAGTTATTAGGATCAGAAGTAGGCGCAAATTTGTGTATGGGATGAATAATATGGTGGGACCAAGACCCCGGAAAAACTATGCAAACCACTTGGTTAAAAAGATCCACTAAATAGTTGTTCAGGATGCCAAGTCCTTGCTTGAAGAGTTCTACCTAAAAGCCCTCATCCGCTGCTTTGCTGCTATTCAGGGCTGAGATGGCATTTTGATCATTCGCGTGGGTAAAAATGTGGCAAGTGGAGGGTGGGGGTGCAACACAAATTCGGGTATGGCCAAGAACGTCGTAAAGAGTGGAAGTATGAGCAAACATGGAGTTGGGGTCCAGTCTGCGGAGGAAGGGAATGTCGGAGGAGAATAGTACACAAAGTGTTTGGGAGAGTGTAAGAGGGACTCGCGGAGTTCGCGCCGCCATCAAGAGATTATGATACGTTTCTTGTGGCGGAGGAGATGGCGATAAGCAGATTTGAGAGAGGAAAGGATGGGAGAGCATGGAAAGAGGCAAAGCGAAGCTACCAGTGAAGGGCTTTACAATCCTCGTCATATCATTAGTTCATGGGGCAAGTTTTCCTGCTATGATGGGTGAGAGTGATACGGGGTAGGAGTTAGAGGCAACCTCATGGATAATGGAGGAGAGGAGGTTATACTTCATGTTTGTGGGGAGCGAGGTGAACGAGGTTCAGAGGGAAGAAGTTGACGAAGGTGAAATGAGAAGGTTTTAGGGTCACCCTCGCTAAGCTTTAGGATAGTATGTGGAGGACAAAGTGAAAGTGAGGTAGGGCCGGGGGGTCAATCTGTAAGGAGAAGGAAAGGGTAGCATGATCAAGAGAGGGATGGGGAGACGGAAAGGTGGTGAATGTGAGGAATCAAGTTGGGGGTGGTAAGAATGCGATCCACAACACTAGCCCCTCCACCGTGAGGTTTACAGTGAAGAACCTAGAGTCGAAAGCACCGAAGATCATTCGAATTAATAGCTCATGAGACTCACCCATTTGTAAGAGATGTCGGCCATAAGGCGTCGGGGCCCCGCATAATCTTTTGACTCTCTTTGATTACCAAAATTGACGAGCATCTCATACATCATGGATTCAACAGAGTCCATACAATCCTAATATTTATTTAATAGGAGTCCATACGGTCCTAATCTCTATCTCAAAAAGCAAGGAGGGAATAGTGATCGTTATAGTATATGTCAATGATCTAGTCATCACTGAAGGTTCAATGAGGATGATTGAGTCAACAAAGAAAGATCTAACTCGATCATTCGACATGACCGATCTCTCGCTTCGCATTATTGTCTTGGACTTGAAGTTTGGTAAAGAGATAATCAAAAAATTGTATCTTTGTATCATAGTTGAAATACACCAAGACAACGCTCAAGAAGTTTTGTATGATAGATTGTAAGCCAATTGCCACACCTATGGAGATAAGACTTCAATTGTCTCGAATAGATCCATCACCGCAAGTAAATGCAACTCTCTATCGACAGTTGATTAGGAGTCTCATCTACTTGACCTATACTAGGCCGAGATATCAGCTATGCAATCAGCTATCTTTCTCGGTTCATGCAAGAACCCAAGGTTTGTCACTGGAAAGCAGCAAAGCGGATACTAAGGTACATCAGAGGAACTATGGATTATGGCCTAGAATACAAGAAGAATGATAACTTCTTCTTGACAAGATATTTAGATTTAGATCATGTAGGGAACATAGATGACAGGAAATCCACTTCAGGGTTTGTATTCTTTTTGAGATCTAGACCAATATCATGGGGGAGTAAGAAGCAAACTTGTGTTTCAAGGTCCTCCACAAAATCGAATATCCTGCAGCAGGTGGAGTTGTCTATGAAGTGATATGGCTCTGACGTATACTTGAAGGATTGGGAATACCGCAGAAACATCCAACTATCCTACATGTTGATAACGAAAGAGTAGTGAAACTCATTCGGAATCCAATTTTTCATGAGTGCACCAAACACATTGAGGTGCAAATACATTTCATTCACGACCATATTCGAACAACATCTAACTCCATTGCCCAACAGATATGCAGAGTGCAAATGTCTTCACAAAGTCACTTGCTCGAGACAAATTTGAGGGCTTCAAAGAATTTCTCTCATGTTCACTAGAGACCATGCTAAATTAAGGGGGAATGTTAGGATAAACCTAGGCTTAATTTACCATGTAGGCGAGTTATATAAATTAATTAATTGTAATCTTTTATTTATTTTTTCTAAATTCTTATTACATGGGAATTGATGCCATTAACTGATGTTACAGTTCGCTGCCATATAAGGGTTTAGTCACTAATTTCCAACTAGTTTTGAAAGGAGTTTCATGCCCTAAAGTTAAGTTTTCAGTTCGTTGTTAGGATTTGATAGTTGTTCCAAAAATCTGATTTCTCTCTTTTGGGTTTAAGGTCATACACTTATTTTCAGTTTCAGCCCCAGAAACGGACATTACAGTGGTATCAGAGCTTCGGTCTTCCCAACCTAAGGGTTTCATGCAAGAGGGTGATAAAGGATACATTTGTTATCAAAGGAGAGAGAAGAAGAAATCAAACCAGCTGGTTGAAGAGGTTAGCATGGCCCACCAAGATTCACAAGAAGCCAAAATTGATAAGCTCATTGAAGGGCAAGTTAGATTGGTGGACACCATGGACTTGTTGGCACTAACCCTACAAAAATTTCATGAACCAAGGGTTCATAATGGTGAGGGCAACTCATCTAGAGCTAATACTTCATGGCAGCCCCAAGGATCAACTTATGGATCAGCCACTAGGCCTACTTTCCTTCCAAGGAAGAAGCCATTCGGGGTGGGAACAAGACATTTAGTAGGGCAAAGTATTGCTACCATCTATGAGGAGTACATGGCTCTTCCGAGATGAGATTCATGATGTCATGTCACTCACTGAGTTTATAGGGTTGAAGAAAGGTGAAATGGGAATTGGACCAAGGTCTAAACCCCGAGCTATGCCCAAGAAAAATGGAAGATGTTCCAGCCCTTGAGGAAAGAATCCCTCCATCATGATCAAGGAAGAAGAACAACCGAAGTTGTTGGGCATTGAGAGGGAGCAGCCCATTGAAGCCCTAGAAGTACCCATCACTCTTTCCAAGGATGAGCCATTGACTGATTTTTAGAACAGCAGTATGAAGGGTCAAGGGTTTGATGAAATCTTGAAGCGCGAGCCTAGGAAAGAGAAGGAAATCATGAAGCACGAGTTGGAAGGTAAAAATCCTTTGATATTCAATAATGATTCATTGATTTCTAATGATGGCATGTGGCAGAAACATGGAGAAGAAAAATCAAATTCGCATGAAGTATGTGAGGATGACATTATGGAAGGGTATGTGCATGAAGGAAGGGCACTTCCGATTCTTCATGATTACTTTCAATTCATTGGAATTTCCCAAACAACAGTCAATGATGGGCAAATTGAGGGAGTTCATAACCTTGAAGAGAGTTCCGAAGATGTTCCAAACAAGTACCAACAAAATAAGGGTGAGCTCCTTGTTGGCAGCCCAAGGTATGATAAAAATGATCACATTTTGTTTCCTCCTATATCACTGCCATATTTTTGTCATCATGGGAAATACACTAAGAAGCATGTTAGAGACAACTATGGGCATGTTGTTTCTTCTATTCAAGGCCAAGATTACTTTGGCATGGGTAGTCTTCGGAAGATCAAGGTAACTATCATTTCTTGCACTTGGATTAAAAGGAAACTTATGAGCAATCATAGAGGGTTTGTTGTGCATTCTAACCACATGGTGAAGGATCAATGTTCCCGGTTAATAGAACACTCTTGGGGACTAAGTAACACACATGAAGACAAGATCGTAGGGAATGGACAAAAGAAGATAATTCCAGTTGAATACCTAAGGTGTAAAAATGGTAAGCAAACTAGATGTTATTTTCAAGATTGTATGAAACATCTTGCTATGGTTTTGTGGGACTCAAGTTACTTTCAAGATTGCCACTTTTGGATGTATGTGAAGGTGATGGATAATTCATCCACTGAAAATATAAATTCAGCCACATGGAATATAAATTCAGCTTGCTACAAGGTACATAATAATGTAAATTTCATGAACCAAGGTGGAGTAATATAGCATGCTATTGTTTGGGACTTGCTCTCACCTAGCAAGAAGGCCTAGTGAGACATAGATTCCATGGGAGCTTTGGGGTGTAAGTCATCTTTCTAACATGAATGAGATGAGTTTGGAAAATGTGGATCATGAACCCCGAATCATTATGGGAGTTGTTTTAGATCTTGTGGTTGTTATTTCCAGCTGGTTCCACATTCTATTTGCAGCCACCAAGTGGATTTCGATCACAAGGAAGTGGTGCTCTTCTTCTAGTGACATTGACAAGGTAAGGGTAACTCTCACAAGATGTTTGTTGGCCACTACAATTCTGAATTTGAGTAATGAAATGCAATGCTACAACCGTGATGAGATGTTTTTCCCAATTTCATTTGTTGGGTTGTGCATATCTTCTTGGGACAGCAATAGAGGGGCAGGTTTGAAGACATTCTTTTCATTTGAAATTGTGTGTAAGAGGGTTCACTCATTGAGAACAATTAAGGCCAATGTTCCAACATATTTGGTATTGTTTGGGATGAAATTCTGGACAAAGTATGGCTTGGGGCAGCTTGGAAGCATCTTTTGGAGGCCAAGGTAATCATTATGACAGTTGTTGTACTTTTGTTTCATTCGCTGTCTGCAACAATTTCAGCTCCCTATCCATTCTTTTGACAACTAGAGATGAGTATCCAACCATGAGGTTGAAGGGTTTGCAATCTACTATCATTGTTGATGTGTTTTCAGCTATTATAAGAAGGATCCCAGCCACTATCCTTTTGATTTTGGGAACAAAACACATGGTTACAGCTGTGTTTGGGACAACCTGAGTGAACTTTTGAACATCCATCACTTGAGGGGAGAATATGAGACGATTGCAAGCATTGAAAAAGAACTTGCCATCATATCCATGAGGCATGAAGAAGCAACGATGAGGGTAACTCTTGTTTTCTTTAATAAGTTTGTTCCATGTGCAAGTACAAGTATTAAAAGAAAAGAGCAACTGAGTTTGTTTCTCACCCAATCACATGGGGAGCATATGGGATTGCAGCTGAAGACGGAGAGTTTGCAGTCCTTGTATGGGTACCTACCACCTCTACATCAGTCATATTACTGAAGCTTGCATGGGTTTGTCATATTTGTATCATTTCTATACTGTTGGTCACAATATTTTCAGTCATGAACAGTTGTACCCATGTGCAATTTAAGAAGGTTTCCTTGCATGGTAATGATAATGGTGAAGCTCCACTAGTGAAGACACTCCTCCTAGCCATCCTAGTGCTGAATTGGATGGAATCCCAAGTGATTTATGGTTGTCATGACTTATTTTCAGCTTACATGCAAGCTATGTTGAAAGATGTTCTCATGCTTTGGGTAGAAGGCTTCATTGAGGAAGAGCACATAGATAGGGGTGATGGAAGGAGTAGACACTTGACCATTGTGGGCGGGAGTTGTTCCACTTGCTATGGGATTTAGTTGTCTTGGTATAATGGTATTTGGGCATATGAGCTTGTGTTGGCAAGAGCTCTTTCATTTGACAGGTACAGGATCCAGATTATTGGAGCATCCAAGTTTGCAATTGCTTGGGAGCAAGCAATTTCGGGAAGAGAGGACTCTAATGACCCCCTTTTTTGAACTAATTCATTTTAAAGAATTCTAGCCCATTCCACTTCCCGTGGACAAGAAGAAAGTGAACAAGGGAAGTGTGCGTTGATGCTTTTAGTCTTTTTTGTGAGCATTTACATTTTTTTTTGTTGTTTTCCCTTATGAGGCAGGTCGACTGGGTTGGAGGAGTGAAACTACAAATTAAAAGATAAAGCAAGCTTCATTATGAGGTCGGTCATGGGGAAACTTCCTCATGAGGTTTGGCACCACCAAGAGGATATATAAGGGGTCGCTTGGGCTCATTTTGGGCATGCATCTTTATTATAATTTTACACTACTTGGTTTTGGGGCTGATTGCTCTATTCCATTCCACTAGAGGGCGAAAATCCTTTGGTGTGGCACACAAGGAGGACGAAACCCTTCCTTGTTCAAGTTGGAGAACGAAAACTCTCCAATTGGTGGTTCTAAGGGCTTCAAAGAAGGTGGTCTTGCTAGTTTGTAGCTAAGGTTTGAAGGAGGAAGAGTTGTCAAAGTCTTCTACATCAATTTCGCACCCTCTCCTAGGGTGGCCCTAGGGTGACAACTTGGATGAAGGTTTGAGTGCCTTCTAAGGCACATCTTGGCATTTGGTGTTGATATTCATTCATATTCCTCATAATTTATAAGGCTAATTTCTCGCTTAATTGGTATTTTTGGGGTTTGGAATCATCATTTCAAGACCTCATTGTGAGTTGTACTTCGTTGATTATTTAATTAATCACAGCTATGGTTTATCACTTGTTCCTTATTTATTTTCGAAGTATATTGGCTGGATAAATATCTTCATGGTTGGATAAAATATGTGGAAGCATTCTTTGTCATTTTCAGCTTGTTATTGCATGGGAATTGATGCCATTAAATGTTGTTACAATTCGCTGCCATACAGGGGTTTATTCACTAATTTCCAGTTGGTTTTGAAAGGATTTTGATGCCTTAAAGGTATGCTTTCAGTTCGTTGTTAGGCTTTGATAGCTGTTATTCCAAAAATCTGATTTCTCTCTTTTGGGTTTAAGGCCAAACCCTTATTTTCAGTTTCAGCCCTAGAAAGGGACATTACACTCCGCCCTATTTGTGCAATTATAGTCTAGATGTCATAAGTGTGTTGGTGGAGAGAAAAGACTCATGGTTATTGAAAATGAGGCATTGGATGAGGAAGAAATTGATAATGCAGAACCAACAATAGAACATGAGCATGCTAACTTGGAGGAGGAAGAGAATCCTACTATCTCACTACATGCATTAAATGGGATAAGCACACCACAAACACTCAAAGTTGTTGGTTATATTAAAAAGAAAAAGGTGACAATTTTGATCAATACAGGGAGTACCCATAACTTCATCAATAGAAAATTAGCTAATGCACTCAACTGCTTTGTGTTTCCTATCTCCAATTTTCAAGTCATGATTGTTGATGGGAAAAAATGTCATCATATCAAACTATCAATGGGGACTATCTTCTCAATTCTGAAATGTTTGCCATCCCAATTGGGGGAGCCGATGTAGTTTTGGGAGTGCAATGGCTTAAACAGTTGGGAACAGTGTCTTTCAATTTTCAAGACTTATTCATGACTTTTAGTATGAATGGAAAAAATTACAAACTTCATGGGATGCAGTCACCACCAAGCCAAATTATTAGCTCTCATAGGATGGAGAAACTACTTAAGGTGGCATAACTACATTTCTTAGAAGTACGTGATGTAGAAAACCAGGGTCCATCAACTCTTCAAGAGATTATTCAAAACCATCAACAGGTATTTTAAGAACTAAAGAGCCTACCTCCAATCCGAGATCATGATCACGCAATTGAGTTGATTCCAAGAAGTATCCCTCTTAATATTAGACCTTACCACTATCCCTATCAAAAAATGTTACAAATGGAAAAATTGGTCACGGAAATGGTTGAATCATGCATTGTTTGTCCCAGTAAAAATGTGTATTCATCTCCAATGATTACGGTTAGAAAAAAGAGGAATCAAAGAGAAGGTGCCCAGACTACAAGAACTTCAACAAGATCACTCTCAAATATAAGTTTCTTATTCATGTCATTTATACATTATTGGATGAATTGAAAGGCATTGTTTTATTTACTAAGTTAGATTTATGTTCAAGGCACCATCAAATTATAGTAAAGGATGAGGATGTACATAAGACTACAATTCAAATACATGAGGGTCAATACGAATTCGTGGTTATTCCATCTAGCCAAATGAGGGTCACTTTGGGAAAGTAATCAACACCAAGCTCCCAATCGGGTCAAAGTTACCTAAGGTAGATGAAGAAGGAAAGTTCATTATGGAAACTGACAAAGTCGTCGAAAAGGGTGAAGCAACTAAGAAATCGAGCAAAAGAAAATTTCTCATCAAATGGAAGAATCTACCAGTTGAAGACGCAACATGAGAAGACGAAAAGCAGTTCATGCTACAACATCTTGAGTTGCTAAGCGTTGAGGGCAACGCTTCTCTGAAGGGGAAGGGCATGTTATGTCCTTAACATTATATATTCATATGATTATTAAGGTTATGTAGTGGAGTGCATAACCTTAACCTTTCATTTATTAGTTCTTAATAAATAAGTTAGGCCGACCTAATTAGGATGAAAGGGTGTGTCCTAATTAGGATGAACAAGTGTGACCCTTCATATTTATGTATATAAATATGGGTGGGTGTGATTCTCCCAAAGGCATCACATATCATATCATTCAATATATTTAATCATTTATTCTAATTTCTAGAGGTATCCCCTTGAAGGGACTATATTCGAGTAATTTGATAAGAAATATCTTAATAGCACAACTAGAAATTTCCCACATTGGGCTTCTCCATGGAAATCGGGTGTTGTTTACATATGTCTCAGTGTGCCATTGGTACTTCATGTACATGTCTTTGTTTCATGTTCTTTCCTTTCTTCATGAATTCTTGCAATATGGCCAACTACGTGGATGTGTGTTTGCGTGCGTGTGTGTGCATGCATGCATAGGCATGCTACTAAAATCTGGACATAAAAATCATAAATCAGTCATGGACTATGTATGATTCGTATTGTTGAATTGGACATCCATATAACCAGGCTGATTACAGATAAGTTCTATTACTCATTATTTAAGGATTCCATTTACCATTACTACTCTAAAGGTAAGTGGGAGTACATTGTTTTTGAAGTTGAAAGTAAGATATAAAAATGATACAACAAAGACATCTCTCTTACTACCAAACTTTATGTTCCTTCTTGCATTTCTGGTTCTTGACCATGTATCATACTCAATTTGTCCATTTCCTAGAGATTCTTACCATTCCAAGCTGAAAAGAGTCCTCCATATGGAAACTAAATTGGAGGGAAGCGAGGCAGCAAAAGTGGTTTGTCTTTGGTCCTATTGGGCATTTGTACTTTGGTAAAGAACAGGATATGAATAGTTCTTGTGGATGTCCACTCTCAAGACATGGTTGTGATGTCTAACTGGTTCATCAAAGCTCTTAAAATAAAAGCATGCAAAGGTAGTCTCTACTTATTTGAAGTGGAATATCTAGGGACTTTTCAGTGAATTCAACCTTAGTGGTCACGGCATATCGTGTTTTAGAACTGCTACTAGTTCCATTAATTGATCCGTAGATTAAAGGTAAGAAGCATTGTAAAAAGGCTTGGCTCATCCGCATTATATGTGGGATAATTGGTTTTCTTGGAGAGATGTTTCTAGAAGCTTTGATGCTTGAAGAACAACTTCAGATGTGTGCACATTATTAATGTTTTTGAGCCAGGTAGAGATTTAAAGCATATTTGGCCTAACCGAAAAACCAGGTTGAGACATGATTCCCTCTTTATAGAGTGTTGGACCAAGCTGAGCTTGAGTGTGTCTGATTAATTCAATTTGAAGTTGTAGATAACAGATGATGAAGTCAATACCATTTGCATCGTCCATTTGCTTTTAAACTCGGGATTCTTGGTTGGCTGATTTTGTTTTGGAGTATGGCTAGTGAAAATAGGCTCGCTAAATCTGGACCCTTGAATGGATCTAACATGGGAAGGAGGACATCAGGCACATTTATATAAGTTTGCTAGACAGCTGGCCCAAAATTTCCTTTAAGAGGTTTCAAATCTTTTTCTTGGCACATTCACTGGAGAGCAACAATTTTTGGTGACCCTCCATTTTGGAGCAACATCACTTCTTTTGGTATGTTCTTAAGACTCAGAGCCTAGAATGTAAGGTTGAAGGTGATTTTGTAGAAATTACCATAGAGGTTTGTAAGATTGAACTTCTAGGATGACTTAGAACTCAGGTTTGTGACTTAGAACTCAAATTTCCTTGAAAGCATATTGTGAAGAGATTTTGGCTATCAATTTGAGAGTTTTGGTTTTCTTGCTTGGGTGGAGAGAGGAAGTGATGTTCTATAAAGCCTGTCACTTTGTCCCAATATTGTTTTATTATGTACTACTACTCACTTTTCTACAAAAACTCACTAATTCCTATCTATCTTACCGGAATCTCCAACTGGAATCCCATTTCAGCACTCTGAAAATTATCAAGTACTGAAACCCCCTGGAAATACCTCCGTAACTTCCATAAATGCTTTCATGCCATTTCCCAAAATCAAAGCAACCAAAAAAATCCAAGCCATTTTCCAACGTATTTTCAACAGAAGATGGCCATTTCCATCAGTTTCGGGCTTTGTATTTTGATGTATCTCATACAAATGCCAGCCCTTTTCAAAATCCATATGCTCTTTTAAGCACAAGAAATCCATAGTGCCAGTAAAAAAGTAAAACAGAAGCAATAAGTGGCCTTATATAGAAACAAAACAGTACCTAAAAAAGGTGAATCATTACCATACGCATCAAAAACAGAAGCATATAATTTTGTAAGGACCTTCCAGATGAAAGTCGTCAATAATAATGAACAATAAAAGAGGACCTCTTCAGGTAACTTAATTTTGAAGGATGTACACCTTATGAGGAAGGATTCGCTTAAAATGGCAAGATTTCAAATTAGCCATTCATAATTTTGGGACATACAATAAGTGTACAGCAATGAGTTTAAGCAAAAATTTCCATGCATCAACTAGCCATAACTTGTAGATGCATTATTTTGATAAATGTTGTCCCAAACAGTTCTTATCATCAACACTTCATAGGGACACATGCCATATGGAGGCATGTTATCTCCTGAGGAGATGGGCTGCAATGAGGCTTTGTAAGCTTCTAATTATTGCTTAATATATTAACTAGAAGATAAAAATTATTGCGGCTAATGATAGGTTAGAATCAGATGAACTTGTTCCTTACAAGATGAAAAGGTACGTTTATATAAACCCTAGTCATCATTTTATCATCCTAATTTTGTCTTTAGTCTTGAACAGTTAGAAACAACTTCTATGCATTTAAAAAAATTTAACAAATAGGTAGTTACTTTATAGTGCGGAAAGAGCAGCTATCGCATGAGCAGAACTAAAGTAAATTCAAGGCTTGTTTTGAGAGCCTGTGGCAATGTAAGCATGTTTTTTTCATATCATTGATTATCATGTTCACATACATTTTGTGTGACGGATGAAGCCTTGGTTTCTGTGAAGCTTAGTGTTCTATGACAGAGTTTTGTAAGACATTGGAGAAGACTGTTTTTAGAAGCTTAGAAAAATGTCCAATTTAGCCATACAGTTCAATGACATCAGGCTAAAGAATTTCATAAAAGATCTGCCCCAAAAGACTCTCACCACAAAAGGCCATCTAAGTTTATTTTGCTCCAGCAATGCCTCAATACCTGAACTTGCTGCACAACTTCGTGCTCATCTGAATCCCCAAGAATCTGAATGTAGTGAGTCTTCAAGATATTAGAAAAATCTGCAACCAGCACCAATGCATAAGTTTCAATAACAGGCAGTGCAAACAAAACATGTTCGAGTATTATGGAAATCAATTTGCCATGACCACCAACATGGGTACTTGAGAGAGCTTACACAGGTGGTATTCTCCAAACCGTGGACTCTTTAAATGTAGTTTTAAATGTTGAATGTTTTCTTCTGTAGGGCGTAGAAAGCAAACTGCTTTCAAATGTGTCATCATCTCTTTTGAGACAGATTCCAATGTTTCAACCAGAAACACTTCCTTTTGCAGTAACTCCGACTGAGAGAAGACCACACTTATAATACTGACCTGCAACATATGAAATTTCATCAATTGGAATTTAAAAATTGGTGCAAATAAATGATGCGGATCTCTGTGTATTAGTAGATTCTCTAACAACCATAAAAATGGTAGGTAGAATAGAGTCGGCTCAAACATCTTAATCTCCAAAAACATTGAAACAAAATTTCAACTTGAGAGGAGCTACTTGAATACATCACGGTCAATGCTTTTCATAGTTGCTCAAGATTTACGAAGTTGAAAAGATTTTAGGTAATTCGCAAAACGTATTGCATGCAAATCAGTTGAACCCTAGGTACTATACCGATGCCCAACTCAAGCAGAAAATTGAGAGCTGCAATACTTTATCAACCTTGCATTTGGACCAAATCTGTGTCTGTCCATCATGATGGTAATAAAGATACAAAATGCAGTACCAAAAACTATAATTGCAACATTATAATACTCTTAAAAGGCTTTCCAAGTTTCCACTACCACAGCCGGTAACACACAGTGTTAAGGTAAGCAATTTATGCTTGATTTTTATTTAAATTCTGTGAATTCCCTTTCTAATCACATTGAGATCTGCTCCACATTCTGTTATTTAAGAAGGAACGGAAAGCCCTTTAGTAATGAATTGTCACATGTCCAGTTTATAAACGATCCAATAGAGTACCAATTTTCTTTAAAGCCTCACTTTGAGAGCTCCTAGTGAACAAGATCATGAAAGAAAGAAACTATTATTTGAAAGCTTTTTATCCAGATCAACTTTTTATCATCACTTTCTTAGGTTTTTCTCCTATGCTCATTAGGAAGAGTTCCTTATACAGTTGATAGTGTCTAACCAAACTGGTCCACAGCTCTAACCATGAATAGTTTAACACAATTATTTGCTTTAACAGTTATGACCATTGGAAGAAATCATATTAAAATTGCAGCAAAGCTAGCAGCAGAACATATCATATAGGGAACAAATCGGGCCCATGGGTTACTTCTGTACGAGGGAGGCCATCATCCATTGTCTATTCGGGTGGGTTTTCCACAAGTGCTTTTAATAGGCAATTTATACATAATTTCACCCATTTATGGTGAAATTCTTTACAATTTCCACCAGTTAGGACTTTTACGGCTAAATTATTGTCCAGAAGAGTAAACCCATTGGTAACTTCAACAGGAGGTCATTTTTTACATAATAAATGCCAGTATATATGCCTTCCAGGCTGAATCCATCTTGATTTTTGACTGCTAAGAGGTAATCCTACACTTAACCAGCAGGCGATACCTGGGGACCACACCTTGTAGTGCTCAAAGCCCTTGGTATTTATTCACTAAAACATTTGTGTTTGATTAGAGCACCCTTTATTACCATATTGTGTTTAAAAGCCGTTGTATTAAGGGTCGTGTTACTCAAGCTAAATAGATTAAGTTGGTTCGAAATGTTTAGATGAAATGGACATGGTTGAGTAATGTTGAGGAACAATATGGCATGGTTTATTGTTGATAGGTTATAATAATTATTAATTTCAATTAAAATGTTGTTATAATTCCATCTGTGGTGTTTTGCAGGTGTACCGGAGGGGGGATGGACCTAATGAATGAATATCCGCATCTACCATGATACCAGCAAAAAGGAACAACTAAAACAATTTGTTTAAATGTGGTGCTGTGTTTTTCTGGTGTCAATATCTTGAGAAGTTGAGGTCTTATTGCTTTTGATCAGTTATAATTGTAATGTTATATAATATATATCATGTGTTAAGTAAACCTTGTGCAAGGCCCTGAGTATGTCACTCGACCACAGGTGTTTGACAAGTTTTGAAATTTACTGCTTCACCTTTTAACAAGGAGCGGTTGCAAGCTTGATATTGTGCTAAGAGTTTATTTTTGGAGTAGATAAGCATTGGCTGATCAGTGTCGGTAAGTAGAAGGGAAGTGACGGTTTGTTGGAGTGACTCTTCTCATTCTTGACAGACGAAACAATTGGAAGAGATAGTTACAAAATAAGTATTGTTACCCTTGGGTGCTAAAATTTTGGAAAACTTTTGTGGCGTCATTGAAGGAAGAAATGGTTGACTGTGCTCTGTAGAAAATGTACTCCTCTCTGAGATGGCATACTCCGTCTTTTTCATGTTAAGTGTGTCATACATTCCTTGAATATGTATGACTTTGGCCTGTACACTTTTAACTGTGATGGCTGACCTGAATACTGTGTGCATCTGTTTCCTTGTGATTGTCTTTGTAAGAATTACTGGTTTGCTGATATTTCGGATTTTATTGTATCATCATTTTTTTTTAAACTTTTCCCTTGAAGTCCTGCTGGCTTTCAAACCTTTGATAAAGTTATCTGAAGTTTTGTGTTGTGTTTCCAATGTTTTTGACTTATTTGGGACCGATGGCTTGGGGATTTGTATTTTGCCCACATATCCATTTAACGTCAGTTATTATTTTCTGAGAAAATCTCCTGTTAAGAGATGGTCAGGGTAAATTTTAGTTTCACTTTGAATTTCTCAGTATTCTAAAGGAGATCACCAAAGAATCAGTCCCTGAAACTCGTTTATGCACATTTAAGTACTTAATTTTTGAATACCAAAATCATTTGTTTGCCCCCTATCTCATTATTGAATAGAATTTGTTATTAATTTTCATTGGATGTCTTGATTTTGCTATGTGGTCAGATTTAGTAACCTTGAGGCGGTTCATTATATGCATAGATGCATTTTTAGCTGATGGCTGGAGCGGGTATGTGATGGCATGGTTGAGGGTCAATT
Organism: Taxus wallichiana var. yunnanensis; assembly: GCA_018340775.1. NCBI lineage: Eukaryota > Viridiplantae > Streptophyta > Pinopsida > Cupressales > Taxaceae > Taxus > Taxus wallichiana. Next base: position 555,226,465 of record CM031244.1, on the reverse strand, counting down.
GAACAACAATTAACCACACAGCTGTTTCAGAGTGCACAGTCACAAACAGAAGCACAATTTAACTCACAATAACAGTCACAAACGGAAGCTCAGGCCTTCTTCAAATTGAGAGACTCTTCCTATATCTTTAACTTCCTATCTTGATCTCTAGACTAATCATTTAACTCTTGAGACTCAAACTCTCTAGACTCAGACTTCAGATCCCCATCTCAACTCTAAACTTTCTCAGGATTCCGGCCTCCTCATATTCTATCTTTTCATCTATTTATTCTTCTAAAATGTGTTCCAAGAAACCAACCCTTCATGATGAGAAGGCAAGGTGGTTCAACTTCCGAACGTTACAAGATTACACATCCAACAACCAGTTAAGAAGTCTCTACAAACTGCTGAAAGCTCTAATACATGTCTCGGATAATTAGAGTTCATTAAATCCCTGGCAGGATTTAAGCCTAAAATTCTTTCTTAACCCTCAATTGAGATCTGATGCAATGGTTACCAGATTTGCTGTTACTCTGAAGGCCTTTTGAGCAGCCTTTGCAGACTTTCATCCACATGCAACCTTTCATGTCATTGATCCAAAGTGGATCAACAGTTTTCGAGTGATCAATGACAATAAACAACAGTGCTGATGCTTCCTTGATATTAAGAGGAATTTAGAGCCCTTGAATAGCTTAAAGTGCTCGGAAGACAGTGGATCATGGTTTTATTGACAATTCTCAAGCTCTTTCGATATAAAAAGGACCCAAAAGCTATAACATTCTTTAAAGGCTTCAAATCTTTCCCCATCGTGGATCAAGATCTGGTACAATGGTTCACAAGCTGCTTTGGAATCAAAATTATCCAGAAGCTTCTTTTAGCCTTTATAGGCACAAAAGGCCATTGATTGAGATTGATCAAACGGCTTCTGGGCCTCTTTGAGATCATAAAGAGCCGAGATTAACACAGCATTAAAAACCTTTGAAAATACTCCTCACTGTTTGTCTTATAGAATCAACGGTCCTGCTTAATAACAAGCAGGATTACTTGAACTTCCAGAGATGCTCTTGCATCAGTATGGACCACCATGCATGGGAACATGGGGCCATCCTTACTCGAGTAGTGGAGATCTTCATGATCAAGAAAATAAATATTGCCTGGTTGGAGATGGTAACTTCTCTTTTCCAGTTCCTGGAAGACACTTCGATATATGTGAAATTAGTAAATGTTTAACTTCTCTTTTCCAGTTCCTGGAAGACACTTAAATATATGTGAAATTAGTAAATGTTTTGACAGCCCCTGTAGAGTTGAAGTCATGAAATGTAATATTTTCAGTGTCGGAATATGGTCCGGTCCTGACTGGACAAAATGTATACTTTAAATGGTTAAAAACCTTTAGTGTGAAGTGGCAAAGTTGTTCAGGCAGGTCTTTCTTGATGGTGACTTCACTAGAATTGTGGAAGTCCTTTACTCTATGGTTGAACCTTGTAAAAGCCTTTTTATTTTACATGATTTTGCAGCCATAACACTATATGGATGTCACTACTAGGACTGTTGAATATTGTATTTCAATATAAATGTGACAATGGACTGTATGTTGAGGAATGGACTGTGTACTATGAATGACCTTGTATTACCTTGATAGCTTTCTAGTGCTCTTAGTTCTATTTTTAAAGATACTTATGTTGGATTGAATAGATTACATTATGCATCCTGAAGGAAGGTAATGAGCATGTCATCACCCTGCATTTGCATGGTAATGACCAGCAATAAAATATAGTAAGGCATTCTCCATGGCCAAATTACACAAACAGAGCCATGCAAGCTTTCCTTATCTGTCCTGTTGTGAGGATGCAAATCATGATATTGCGATGATCAATGCAAACATTGATGTATGGTCTGTTACATAGATGTCTGTAATATACTGCTATTATATTTCCTGAAATATAGAATAGATTTAACTTGAGTCATGGAAGATTCTGTTTCTGTACTGAAAAACTGTAGAAGAATACTTAAGGTATGAATCTTGTGAAGACTATTAGTCATATACTTGCTATGACCGAGAATGATGTTCCTGCTTTCAAGTTTTGACTTTCAGGTCTGCCTCACAGTTCTGTCTGTATACTCTAAATCCTAGAATTTGTATGGTACTTCTGCAAATACCATACACCAGTTTTCCTTGGTCTTCAGTTCTGTATCGAGCTCTACATTATTTCCCATGACTTCTAGAATGACCATCACGACTTCTGAAAACCATAGTCACCAAAGTTCAGAAATCGGGATTCTTACAGGAGGGGCAAAAATATCAGGAATTGTAGGGGAAAAAAATCGGAAAGTCTGATTCAAAAAAAGTGTGTGTGTGTATAAACATATGTAAATATGATCCATATAAACATATGTTAAATTTAATTGTTGGGTTCAGCAGCAAAGCAGCTGGTACATGAATTTGCAGAAAGTTGAAATTTATTTGTAAAAAATAAAAGTTTAAAATTTCATAAAACGACAGATTTGTTGTCTGAAAGATCTGGATCTGACAGGATTTGACACAGATCCAGCAGTATTTGGTAACTGTGCTAAAAACTGTGATGTGTATTAACATTTGGAAGCCTGATCGTTACACCTTGGACTGAAAAGTTCGTCTAACAAAGTATAATTCATGTAGACTGTTACTCTTTGATGAGCCATACCTTGAAGGATTAGAAAGGCTCCTAGAGATGATGATAGCATTTATGTGTTAGAACTGAAAACAACAGCACACCTAAATCAATTGAAATGTGTCTGTTGATGAGATGTTTTTCTGAAACTTCTTGTATCTAGTAAAATAAGTTGCTACATCTGTTGGGCTGTAATGATAAAAACATGATTGTTAATATCAGACTATGTAGGTTTCCATGATGCTGTGTGTTTAAAATGGAGATTTCTGGATCCATCATGTTATGTAAAATTCAATCTGATGCTTCAGGCACAACATGTTAATGTTAAAGCAAACACGATTGTTAATGTGATGTGATGGAAAACTGGAGGAAGCCTTATACAATTTTTTCTCCGTTTGATTGGAATGTCAGCAATCAAAACCCTGTAGTACTTGTGAACTGATTGTCATGTACCTTTGGAAACCAGAACTGCAAATGAGGAAGTTTGCTCAAGGGCTATGAATAATTTGTAATATGATGAATAGTTACTTTTATTATTTTCATGACGTACGTCCTGTAGCTTGCCACCTGGTATATGTCGCTGATTGCTGTCTTTTAGTCTCTTTTTCAAGCTAAATCATGGATAGTCCTGTTTTAGCTGACAATGTGTCTACACACTGCCGAAAGTAATGGACTTCCACAACATCCAAGAAACATCAAATAGCTGAATGCTGACATAGAAATTGTGAGATTAAGACATTGTTTTACCTTTCGTATTTATGTGCCCTGTTCTGAATGTTGTTGCAAAACAATTAAGGGCGGAACTCTGAATATGGTAAATGGTAATCTCTGGCTGGATTTGTCAATGGAATGAAAAGGGTGCAATGACCTGCCATGATAATTCCATATGATCATTGGGTAGACATAGGACAGCCAATATGCCTGTAGCAAACAAGCTGTCAGCCTACTGTCATGAAAAGAATGCATGTATGTGCTGATTATAGAGCTCCTAAACTTGTAATTCTGTTAAAGAGACAAATGTTCTGCAAACCGGAATTCGCAGTGGAATTTTATAATAAATTACAATCTCAAGACTCAGAACTAGGAACTGTTGAAATTATTTGATCTTGCACACTTGTCATAGAAACTCTGAACTGCATAGAAACAGAAGTTTAAGTGATTTAGAATGTCATTGTAAATAGTATAAGATACAATTACTGCACTTGATGAATTCTGCCTTGTAGTTTTAGAAGGCTAATCTGTGGTATACTTTCCTTACGTCTGTGTTTTTAACCTTGAGGGATAATTTGCAGTGTGCTATATATTGTAAGTTTTCTGGAATCAGCTTGTAGGTAGTATTAAGTCCAAGAATCCAGCTCTCTCTACAAGACCCATCATCAGGGATGAGATTGAAGACAATGTTTGAATCAAAAGAGAAATGTCAATTGTGGGTAAGAGGAAGAAGAGGAGGTTCGCTCAAAGTACATTTACTTCTGTGTTGTTGGTGAGTAAAGTCATGGTAACTCAAATCAAAATGGAAGGCCTAGACTCTAACTGTAACAGGCTCGTTCCGTGGCACCAAGTTAAATTTATGAATCTAAAAATGCAAAATTTAATTACTTGCAAATAACCAACAAGATTAAGTACTAAGAACCTGAGCAAGAAGTAGAACCACCTGGAACTAACCAACAAAACAGAAAAAATATTAGGTGTGTGTAATGTTCAACCTTAGTAAAATACATCCATCTTACATATGACATACGACTGTAATAAGATTGATTGGTATACTATCTATTAATGTGAGCGTGGAATTCAAAATTGAGAACAAAATGGACTACCTCTGTGTAACATCCTATCTTGGCAGTGTAGTGATTGGGCGTGTGTATATACTTCTGGGATGTTGTGAGAAAACCTCACTGTCATATCCTAACAATTGAGATAAGCGCATTGATAGCACAAGAGAGCAGTAGAAACTAAAATGGGGCTTCATATGTGTGTTTTAAAAAATTATATGTAACATTCTAAGCTATAAGCTGATTGAACCTCAACTCTTAGATAGTGGAAACAATTGATATATGGATGTGTTAAGATTTGTAAAAAAAGTTAGTGAACTATTTTCTTGTTTAAATTGTAATGTCCCCTTTCCTACGCCAAAGGCCTAAGGGCCAATTCGAGTCCCAGCCTTGGTCATACCCAAGGGGCTAGGGACGCTGGGAGCTATTGGGTGTGAATATCTAGTTCATTTGTTATAATTTTTCGTTGACATGAGCATAAAGTGATTTGGAGGGACTAGATGTTATGTTTTGTCATTAGGGGGGGGACCCCATAACACTTTATTATTCTATTTCTTCGTTGGGGTCACTTATGGTACTTTATTATTCTATTTCTTCATTGGGGTCACTTAAGTCATTTTTTGTCCCACATGGAGCGCCCAACTTGGAAAAAGGTAATGAGATGTTATAAAAGGAGGTTTGGGGGAGTGATGGAGAACATTCTTGCATACATAATTATTTTCCTTCATGTGCAACTGCTGCTTGCAAATTTACAGCTTGTGGAGTGAAATCCCACAGGGACCCTAGCTTCGGTGGTGAGAGATCTATCCCTAGCTAGCAGGGCATTCTTCGGTAGTGAGAGATCTACCCTAGCTTGTCATTTTGGAGTTGTTTTTAGGGCTATTTTACAGAGGTATTTTCAGAGGTTTCAAAGGAAGGGTTTGAGGGTTTCGGTGACATTTTGTGGAGATAATCCAAGGGTTTTCAGATCTGATTTGTGGCAGCGATCAGAGCAGATTTTGGCGCCATATTTAGAGACACTTTGAGGGTTTTTGGCCTCTTCCCAAGGGGAGCAACCCACTTTAAGATTTTGCAACAATTTTTGGAAGGGTTTCAGTGTGCCATTTCCAGATTTGGAGGATGGGATCTCTTCTATATCAGTGGTAGATATTATTTCCAAAAATTCAGATTTTTATCTATTTTCTAGGGTTTTATCTACTCAGTTCCAGATTTGCAGCAGTGTTTTTTAGGGCTTCCCAGTGTCCATTTTCAGATCTGGAGGTTGGGTTTTCATTCTCACTATTAGTAGATGTTATTTCCAAAATTTCATAATTTTATCATGCCTACTTGAGAAGATATGAATTTTTGAAGTTTTTAGGGCTTTCTGTAATTTTCTGGCTGCATTATATCATTCCAAAAATTCCAAAAATAATTTTCTTATGTTCTTTATAATATTAGCAAGCTCTCCTAAAAATTTCAAGTGATTTGAGTGAGTATTTTGAGAGATATCAATTTTCTTCAGTTCACTGCCCTAACTGTTAAAAATCTGCAAAAATCAGAATTTGGGTTTGCTGCAATTTCTTTTTTTTTTGGTACATTTTTAAGTGGTATCCCACAAGGGATATTTCATAAATAGTAGAAATTTCTTCTGGTGGAACTATATGGAAACTACAAGTGGGATAAGTTCATTATGTTTCCCGTAATTGGTGAGATCAAACATGAGAAATAGAAAAACCTTGAAAAAACCTCTCGTCTCTAGCTAGGGAGGTTAGCTGCACCATAAAGCAAATAGGCGGGAAGTTGAAATTGAAAAAAAAATTGTAGCCCTTTCTAGCATAATATTGGTAAATTACACACCCGATCACAGAAGGAAGCACCCTAGCTAGGTAGTTTGGATTTAGGTTGAAAAAGAAGCTAAACAACCATATCATTTGAACTCTGCTAAAATGTATGCACCTAATAACTGCATGACCTAATTTGAAATTTTGAACCTTGAAACCTACTCCATGTCAAAATCAAAATCATGGAAAAACAAGAAACTCGTCCAAAATTGAAATCAAAATCAATAGAAACAATTCAAATCAATGTTCACATGTAATCAATAAATAGATTTAAGGGACAATGACCCAAGACCAGATCTCCTCGGGGCAATAAGGTGGCCCTTAACTCCATCCCACACATGGCTAGGTTGTAGTGTAACAATTAAGGAGTACATTCAAGCATAACACATATTTAGTATTTTCTTAAGAGTGTAGTCCAAGCATACCCTACATGACCTTAAAAGATACCCCTAACCTCACCCGAGATTTACCAAGAATGAAAAGTCAAAACAAAGTGGAATTCTATCAAATATTACAAGCACATCAATTATCCAACAAGTTCAATTCATAGTTTCCCACAAACACATAAGAAAAGAAAGCATATAGTCCCAAACAAAAACTACAAATTTCCCGTAGATCTAGGCCTAGATTAGGCTATGTTAACAACATATCAATCCGAATTCTATCAAATTCGAGAGGTTATCATGGCAATTTGCCACGTGATTTTGCTTTCAAAGAATTCAATATGGATAATGTTATGTTTTCATAATTAATTGATTATGGATACTCGAAGCCTTTCTTATTATTTTCCGTAGGCTAAGGGGAAATTAAAGAGGGCAATAAATTAATTTAAGTGGTCTAAGGGTACTTTTATATTTTAATTGGAAAAATGACACTTAAATTATATTTTTATCCAAAAAGCATAAATAGAATAATGAACTTCTATTTTGGGGCGCTAAAGATAGAATAATAATTAAATAAAACATTCTATTATGGGACGCCAAAGATAGAATGGGCTGCATGAGCATCAAGATCCTATTTTTAGGATGGAGAGAGGATAAAGCAATTTTATATTCTTTATTCCTATTTTTAGGAGGGGGTGCCAACTTTGGAGAAGGCCTTGGAAGTTATAAAGGCAGATTTGGGGTTTATTATTACATCATCTTGAAAATTTATCAACTACTTCATTGTCTGCAAGTAGCTTCGCTTCGGCATTAATAATAGAGGACGAAAAACCTCATTTACACACAGATTTGAGGACAGAAACCCTCATATATAAGCTTGGTAATTCCATTAAGGGGTTGGCGTGATCATTCGTGGTACAGTATTCATCCAATTCAGCTAGGGCATTTTAGGGTTGTTTTCGCATCCAAAACAGAGAAGTACAGCTAAGGATTTCTTCAAACAAACATCTACAAGGCATATTGGACACTTTCATAGTTGGATGCCACCCTTGGGAGATTGATTCTATGTTGGGCGCCATATCTGAAGGGTTTCAGCTTGCATGTTTAGTTCTTGCAACCTTCTACATATCTGGATCATCATAATTGTTTACAAATATTCTGGTGTTTACCCTGAAGCTGCTTTGAGAATAAATTAAAAAAATCTATTTTGTCTGCGATTGGGGTTTTTGTTTTTATTAAAACAACAGTTTATTGTTGTCATAAAAGTTCAATTTTTATACTACTACCCTAGAGTTTGATAAAATATCCAGATTTGTTATAAATTATAAATCAGGGATATTACAATTTCAATGATAATCAAGATCATTCCATAGCAAAAATTATTGTGTTCCGATTTAGAATTGGTATTGATTATTTGCTATTTTAATAACAGTGGGCATTGATTGTCTGAAAAAATGTAAAAGGTATAGCATGAATCATACCGTGTTAGTGTCCAAGAGGAGGACTTTCATGCCTGAAATGTCATGGAGCATCCTGTTGACATAATCCCTTACAGCAGTTACCAGCACCATAATATAACGAGGCTATTCCTTCGAGATCCGAGATCTCGCAAGTCCAAGTCTCTGTTCGAAATCAAAATAAGCTTTGAGCTACTGTGGAAACTTGAATGTAAGATTACAGATGTGGCCACACAAAAGGCTCTTGAGATTACAGATGTGGTAGATTACAGATGTGGTTGCATAAAAGGCTATTGGGATTGGTTAATCCCCACTGAAACGAGGAGGGAGGTCACAATAAAATATATGCTACAAACTCAGGGATTAACTTGAAAAATTTAGTAAGCATAGAGCTATCCTTTTAATTTATAGATGTCGATGTCAAAAATGGTTTTACATTAACAAATGCACTAAATTAATCACAACACATTGTAATCAAGTTATGTTAAATCAACAAAACTGCATAGTGGCCAATTCCCACCTTAAATTTATGATATTAGACGGGAAAAAAAGAGAATAAAATTGATTGTGTATATATGTTTAAATGAGCCATGGAGCAATGACCTCAGCCCACCACGTGATGGCAAGCAACAAGCACATGAGATGGCAAGCTGCAGCAATGAGATTTATGCATTTTTATAATAATGCCCAAAGAACACATCAAGACTTTAACAGATTCTCATAGTAATTGCACATGAGTTGTATTGCAAAGTATGCCAAAATGGATGTCAATGTTTGATTTGCAAAGTTTATTTTTGAAATACTAATTTTTTTCCAACATGTTGTGGTTTTTTGGTCAAATAATTTGGCTCTGTATTGAAATTTTTAAATTCGTACCTCAAAAAAAAAAAACAACAAAAAAGAGAGGGAAAATAAATTAACCATGTCTAAACTTTAATAAGTACTCCGTGAGCAAATAGCATAAACCCTTGCTGCAATACTTTGAAGAAAATTCTTGTGAAATTTAAAATTAAGTATGGCAAAGGGTTTAGGAGGACTGAAACACCGTTCTTGTTTGAATCTTGAACCTTTACTTTGTTGGGGTTGTAATATTAAGTGGGAAACTGACTTAATAGAAAACCGCCAAAGACTAACGGTCATGGCTTATGAATTAAGTTTAAAATATAAGCATGAACTGAGTCGGCATTAAGAGTGGATCCAGACCACCTGCCTTGATATAAATCAAGGTGATCTCTTTGAGATTGGATACACACGAAAAATATAGGCGACTAATCATCGACCAAGAAGAATGAACTGTCATGTAAGCTAGAGGCGAGCTGATGAGTGAATTGTGTGTAGTCAAGGAAATAGTGGGAGTGTTGGGTTAAATTCATATTCTCAATAAAGATAAGTGATTTTCAATGGGTTTTTACCTTTCATGGTTTTCCCACTTATATCTTGTGTTCATGTGTTGTGTTCAGTTTCTTTCATGGTTATGCACTTAATCTAATCTCTAATGCATGTTGTAATGTGATCTATCTTTTATTATTGTTCAAACATAAACTATAATCCTTGGCAAGTTATTTTGGTGGATCTATAAATCTGTGCATTATATATCCCCACAATTTCCTAACATACATGATATTTCCCATCGTCTCCGTCTAAATTCCCTATAATGCCTCTCCTCCTCCCATTATTTCCTAATTGATCTTGTTCCACGGACCACGTAATCGTGAGAATGCCCATTTCGATGCTTGTCAGGGATCATAAAACATTTGACCAATGGGTGAGAGAGGATGAGCACCCCGAGTAGCTACGTAATGAGAACCCCTCCCAAACCTCTGCCATATCCTCTTTCAATATAAATTTCCTATAAACATTTCCTTGTCAAAGCTCATTGTCTCTGGAATACCTTGAATCATGTGCTTGTAAATAGAGACCAAATAGATTGAGAACATTCCATCATGAAATCTTGTCGAGTTTAATTGCTCCTCTAGGGATTTTATACAGATGTGAACTACAACACTACAACAATCATAAACAATACATGCAATTGCAGCAATGAAGACCCCTTCTCAATATGAGTGATTGTGGTTTTAAAGAATTGATCTTACATAGGCACCATTCCTGCATAGAGGTTCAGAGGAGGCTACCGAAGATTGCCAAGAAGCAAATGAAAACCAAAGCAACAAAACCTCCACCTTCCACAGAAAGCAACTTTGGATTTGCACGGCAGGTGCCAGCGATCTGCTGACTAGTTGTGTTGTCACACGACCAACAATTTGGAAGCCAAGTTGGTAAGCCTCTGCAAGTTGCGGTCACTCCTCAATTGCACATGTAAAAATAGAAGCAGGCAACACAATGCCCCAGTTGTAGAGATGTTCAGTAGATATTGTATGTTGTTATATCATCTCCAGTCTCCCATGGGATCCTCGCAGGGTGCAGGAGACTCCAACATTTACTGTTACTTGTGCCATTAAATACAGAAACCCCACTGCACCAAATATATACTTGAAAAGCAACATCCACCCTAATCCCTTAGAACACCTTGAAATACTCCTAGCCCGATTTGCTTCCATATAAATACCCTCCTCCCCGTGTCTATATTTTTGCAACAAAATGATTGTTTCCCTTGTCTATACAATTTACTACAAAATGCTTGTCTTATCACTATACATTGGAAAACAGAAATCTTGTTTTATTCTCATACATGGGAAAACCAAAATCTTGTTCTATCAATTTAAATTTTATATAGGAAAACCGCTGACAAGAAAAAACAAAACAAAAATGTTCGTAAAGACTTAGATACCCACATCAATTTAATCTTGAAACCTCGGTTAAACAGGGGTATAAACATAAAACCAATCAAAACATTCTTTGGAACTGTCATGTAAACCCTAAAATAATTGAAGTTTGATGTCAAGCTTTTTTCTCATTATAATTCATTTTGGCACGTATGCCCAAGGCCTTACTATCACGATTCCATGTAATGAATTCCTTGAGTGGGTACACAGAAATCAGATCTCTTGACCCGAAATTTGAACCTTCGATTCATTGATATTCTTCACCGCTACGCATTCAAGAGAAGAACAAAGAAGAAAAAGGCAACCCTTGTAGAGATTAAACCAACCTGATAATTTTATTTTACCGACATGGGCAAGCTTGAAACAAAGACTCCGAAGCTCCCGAGCTTTGATTTGAAGATCCCCTGTTCGCATAAAATTTTGCCTTTTGAGATAGTTTGATGATTAGTTGGGTACATGTCATAAATTTTGGATGACATATATGGGATGAAGTGTTAGGGAATAGGGAGAAGAAAATCTTAGTTTTAAAGAATTTAATTTTGCTTGTGCTCATCAACAAAAGGCTTATAATATCTTTTCGAGAGCAAAATTTCTCATAGTTTAATTAAGAGTGAATTCATAGAGGATTTATCATGAAATAGATAGGTGAAAAAGGTTAAAAGAGGCATGAGAAGAGAAAAATTGTATCTTTTGTACCCCTCGAAGAGTGGAATCGAAAAATACTTTATTTTGGAGTGTAATACTTACAATGACATCCGAATCAAATATGCAAATATTTTAATAGTAGTTTCATTACAGGATGTATTCACCAAGGAGAGGGCGGAGCCAATGGGTGAATTAATTATCATTTTGAACAACGGAAGATCAAAAATTCATAAAGCAAAAATGATAAGGTCTATTGTCTCGTAGGCTTTTTTGGCCTTGTGGACGTTAAAAGATATATATCTTACTATTGTTAGTATTTTTCCATTAAGCGCGATCCAGGGAGGATATAATATTAAAATATTCTACTTTAACATGTTTCCAAAATCAAAATTCAGAAAAAGAATAAATATTTACATATTCACCGCTTAGTAAAAAGAAGAGAAGACACTCTGATATGACATATTGACAACAATACGTAAATTACTTAGATGCTATAATTATGAGTGATTCTAGGCACTGATCGTATTGGAACATTAGATCATATGTGGCAAGAGGTGTATGAAGAGTGTGTACAATGTGAGTAGCCTCTTGGATCCATATTTTCATGATTTTGGCCTTTTGGCCTAAGAATTTCCTAATGGAACTAAAAAGAATTGCATGCATAGTTTTTGATGAATCTAATTGTTGGCTTGTGTTTTGTGAGTTTGTTCATCCTCTGCATTAGAAGTCTTTCCTCTCCTTGTTTTAAAGGGGAAGATATCAGGGTAACTAAAAACTTTGATACACAGTCTTCTTCCTTCACGAGTTGCATTGATGCCTCTCTTTATCTTTATTTGATGTTGGGTTGATGCACCCAATACTGTTTCTCTTTTGGTACAATTAAGGATTGATCACCCCCAACCTTTGGAAAATATCAAAGAACATAATCTAAATCTCCAACTACAAGTAAGGAAATGGGAACTCTTCCTCTACAAAACAAATAGGTGTATTCCTTCCATGTTTTTACATCTCTTTATTTCACCTTATACAAAGTTCAAATTCTATATTTACATTTGAGATTCAATTTCTACTACGAACATTGACTACACCCTATGTTACGTGTTTCATCATGGATCATGCAAACACCAACACATTTGGGACGAAAAAAACTCTAAACAAATACAAAGTGTGTCCACACACTCAAGTATCATTTCCTCTAGCGTGTAATTTTCAATTCATGCTTAAAGGGTGGAAAAATGTAGGAAATCAAATTTGACAATTTATCATTTGACATTGTTGGTTATGAATGTTATTCTTAGCTAAGTTAAACAATCTCTTCCCATCCCCACTTAGTACATATTTCCATCTCTCTCCTAACTTGTTTCATCCTACGCACTAATGTGTTGGCAACTATAAATACAAATCCATAAAATCAATGTTTGACCTCTAACCATCATGATGCAACTCATATATTTCATCCACCATTTCCCTGTCCCAAGAACGTACGAAAGGTCAAGATTTGAAATCCGGTCCTAACCAACCTATGCGGTCTTCGATCGACACATCTTCCAACTTTGTTTTCAATTCAATAACATTTTTAAAGTATTTTCATATTCCTAGGTCGACCTTTACATGAAAAATTACCTTCATGGCATATATAATAAATTTTATATCACCTCATTCATTACTCCGGCCGAATCTAGAAAATCACTTGGTAATCTCATTGCAATTCATACAAAAGGCACTCAAGGATCCCTCAATCTTCCCAAAGTTGATGCACATCCATTAGAGCATTCAATACTACAATTTTGAAACACTTAACCAGGTCAATGAGTTTATCTTCCCTCGCTTCCTAAGACACCAAAATCCCTACATCAATGTATTAACAAGAGCATAATCATCTCAAGCATGTTCAACGTGATCCAAGTTTTTAACTAGTTGCATTCATATAGATATTACATTTTAGGTGGAGAACTATGTAAGGTTTGAGGTCTCTTTGGAGTAGTGTCAATGTAGGTAGCGTACAAATTACGCTTCAACCCAAACATTAACCTCATATGTTACGGGGTCTCCAATCCATGGTTAGGGTTTGAGTGTGATTTAGCTTATTACAAATAGTTTTAGGATCATGTAACAGCTTAGAGTTTGACAACAAAACACATTCCTTTCCAAGACACCGAAGGGCATAATCAATTATAGAACTTCACTCCTTGATCCATAAATCAGTAGCAGACCCCTATTATTAAATACTTTTAAAACGGATTCTCAAATTGTCACCACAAAATTCCCAGAAATTAACCTCGCAAATAATCAATCAAAATAGCATGCAATTAATTAAAACACCATAACACATGCAAAAGAGATTGATAACGGAGTTTTGCGATGATGAATTTTTACGTCTTTGGGTCCACTATCATGAATGATCCATTATAAATCATTTGCAAGTACAATATCAACCCTTACAAAACAATAATGGAACAAATGAACCTATATAAATATGCCAACAGACCTTCTGGAAGACCTTAATCACCCACAAGTGACGTCTCCCAACCTTCCTATAGCATCTGGAAGATTTCAAATGGGAAAATTATCCTTCAATGGGAATGAAGACTATTCCGACAAGGTCTTTCCATGGCTCCTCCAAAACCTCGGACCTTCTAAAATCACCTAAAAAACATCTATAAACTCCCCGGAATATTTGCATCCCGAAATGCCTTCAAATAGGCTTAAATAGAGACCTTGAAATAATTCGAGTGAAATTTGAATTGAAAGAAACTCCAAGGCTTCCTTGTTTGTAAACAGGGCTTAAAGGCCTTTATATAGTGCATTCGGGCCCAAAATATGGGTTAGAACCCATATCGCTTAGGCTTATAATAGCCAAAGCTATGTGGTGTAGTGGTTAAAGCGACCGATTTAGATATAACATGTCACGGGTTTGAGTCCCCGCCATTGGTTTTGTGTTGAGTTATCCATAGCTCAAATGAGTCGCTTTGCTTGTGCGGTGGGTTTATCCCACATCACTGCAAGAAGATATGAAACATGCTTTAAAAATCCTTTGTCTCGCCAAACCATTCATGGTTATGACCACGCCCTCCATTATTTTGTCATGTGAGGTGTAATCCCCCTCATGAGCTCGTCAATCAAGTTGACGAGTTGGGTTTGTTTGGAGAACGGTCATGGAACTCGCCCTTGACTTGGTCTCAATGGTTGGTCTGCTCCATCGATGTGGCGAGTTGTGTGTTCGCAGTGGTCAAGACACTTGGCGCAAACATGTAAAACTCGAGTCTCTAGCTTGGTGTAGAGATTGGTCTCCCACCTTGATCTCCAACTTGGTTTGTAACTCAACGAGTTGTTTGGGAAAATAATTAGTTGTTTAAATAATAAGGCGAGATGGGTCCTTTCAAAACAAGAGTTGGGCCCCTTAGCTGAACAACCCTTTTACGCCCATCAAAGATTGGAGATTTACAAACCACCTTTTTACACTCACGACTTGTTGGCCCCACGACACATTGCCTAACAACTCGAATAGTGCCCTGATAGTGACACTTGTGCCTTTTGCTTCGCCAAATGAGCTTTGATCCCATAATAACGATATCTTGCACATACAATGTTTGTTTCACACATTTTAATAAGCATTGGAAAGATGACATAGTTCTCTTTCATACTTGTGGGCTTAGGAGATCTCAATCACCTAAAATGACATCTCCCAACCTTCATGTAGATCTCGGTAGATTTGAAATGGGAAAATTATCCTTCAACGGAATGAAGACTATTCTGACAAGGTCTTTCCACAGCTCCTCCAAAACCTCAGACCTTCCAAAATCGTCACAAAAAATGTCTATAAAACTCCCTAAAATGTTTACATGCCCGAAATGCCTTAAAATATGCTTAAATAGAGGCCTTGAAAAATTCAAATGAACTTCAAACTAAAAGAAACTCCAAGGCTTCCTTATTTGTAAATGGGGCTTACACGTCTTTATATAGTGCATTTGAGCCTAAAATATGGGTTATAACTCATATCGCTTAGGCTTATAAGAACTTAGAGCTATGTGGTGTGGTGGTTAAGGTGACCGGTTTGGATATGGTAGGTCGCGGTTCAAATCCCCGTCATCAATTTTTCGTCGAGTTGTCCATGGCTCGACCGAGCCACTTTGTTTATGTGGTGGGATTATCCCACATTACCCACTAGAAGATATGAAGCGAGCTTTAAAAATCCTTTGTCTTGTCGAACTATTTGTGGTTATGGCCATGCCCTCCGTTGTTTCGTCATTTGGGTGCAATCCCCTTCGCAAGCTCACCGATTGGTTTGGCAAGTTGGGTTTGTTTGGAACGATCGTGGAATTCACCTTTGACTCAAAGCTTAGTGGTTGGTCCGCTCCATCAATATGGCGAGTTATGTGTTCGTAGTGGTTAAGACACTTGATGACCATGTAGAGCTCGGTCTCTTAGCTTGGTGTAGAACTCGCCTCCCAACTCGATCTCCAACTCTCTTTCTGCAACTCGACGAGTTGCTTGGGAAAATAATGAGTTGTCTAAATAACACGGTAGTTAGTTCCCTTTCAAACGAGAGTGAGATCCCTTAGTTGAACAACCCTTTTACACTTGTCAAAGACCGGAGATTCACAAACCAACTTTTTCCACTCGTCAACTTGTTGGCCCCATGACACATTGCCTAACAACTCTAAATAGTGCCTCGGATAGTGACACGTATGCCTTCTACATCACCAACTCGAGCTTTGATCCCATACCAAAGTGGTATTTGACACATAAAATGTTTGTTTCACGTGTTCTAATAGGCATTGGAAAACTAACATAGTGCTCTTCCACATCACACTAGTTCAAGGAGATCTTGGGAACTTATGATGCCCAAAATGACCTCTAAATCACACCTTCCCACTGAGAAGGTTTTTATTCCACCAAAAGCTTCAACCGGATCTCGTAAACTCTATATTGTCCATGGAAATCTCTCGTAGTGGACTATATGGTCTTCAATACTGCTACTCCAAAAATACACAAGTTGTTTCTAATCCAAAAACAATGTGGAAATGTAATGTCCCTTTTTCCATTTGAGAGCTAGAAATTGGTCTTCTTGTAATTCTTTCTCCTTAGAAAAGAAGCTAAAATGAAGGAGACGACCCTTGGGCTTCTTTATAATATATTTTATCTAATATTATAATGTTTTCTTTAGCGTTCTTTTGTTCTATACAAAGTTGACCTTGTCTAAATAAGCGTTGCACTAAAAAGGAAGATATAAAAGGAGTTTAGAGGATCATTAACGACTAGTCTTGCACATTTTTATTACACTTGGGCAAAGAGAGCTAGTTGCTCCTTGGCCATCCACTTGAGGACGAAATCCCTCTTGTGAGGCCTTATTGAAGGACGAAAACCCTTCATGTGGCTTAGGTGAAGGAAGAAAACCCCGCATCATCCTTTGATATTGATGAGAACAAATTATTTGAATATCTTTATGTAATTTCCAGCCATTATTATAATTATTTTGGGTGGAGCGACCTACCTTGGGTATGGTTTGGGGACTTTTAAGGAGAATTTGATCAATCCGATTTGCACTATTTTTAAAGGCCTAATCAAGTTTGGTGATTTTGGGGGCTTTTGTGCCCTAGATATCTAATTTTTATTGTGGCTGCAATTTCCGAATATATTTAATTTCCAACAAAGGTGTTCTTTGTTTTTCTTGGTCGATTTGGCTTCTAAAATTCGAAAATCAAATATAAAATATTGTGATGTTTCATGGTGATTTTGGTAATTTTTGGTGCAAGTAGAAGTTGTTGATTTTACTTTATAGTCTGTTGTAATTTACTTTCATAACTGCATTTAGAATATTTGTTTGAAACCCTCAAAAGGTACATTACAAGGTGGTATGAGAGCACAAATCTTCAAAAGGCCTACGGTTTCAAGTTTGAAGAATTGATGGCACAGAAGGGTGAGATCTCTATTTTTGATGGCACTAACAAACTTTCAGTGAGATCATGGTTGTCAGAATTGAAGACATATTTGTAGTCAAGCCCTATGTGTGTGGAGGATACCCTAGAATTCATCCCTTATCATTTGGAAGGGATAGAAAGGGATCGTGGTACTATGTGATAGAGACCCGATGATAAGATGTGGTTTACTTCTTGGATGATTTCAGTGAAAATACCATAGGAAGATTCGATATACAAGTTTTCAAGGATGAGTCCCAAGGTAATAGTTCATTGGTATTTAATGATATTCCTTTGGTTTCTAATGATTGTATGGGGCAATGTGTTGAAGAAAATTCATATTTGCATAAGGATAAAAAGGATGAGGTTGGGGACTCAAGCACAAGCCATGAGGATGGTATATGTATGTTTGTACAAAGTATGGATGATTGCATGGCAAAGGTAGCTCCAATTGTTGAAGATAAGTGACTTCAAGGGGGGCATAACATCAAAGGGAGAAACACATTAGATAGTGTAACATGGACGAATAGCCCACATTTTCGTATGCACATTTCCAAATTATTGCTTCCATCTTTGCATTTATTGGGACATGTCTTGAGTAATGATAAGATGATACTAAAGGAAACGATAAGCTTGCAAGATCCTAATAGCACGCACATGGAGGAATGGGATTCGGGTGATCCTAAAGGAGAATCGGTGAAGATATTTCCCCCTCCCAAAGGCTATGGTATGTTTGAAAAGATAATTAATTCCATCTTCCATTTGATTTAGATGTCAGTTGTTATACATGTGCCTATAAAGGAATTTTGGAATCATGATGATGAATGCATCAAAGACAACTCACCCAAATTGATAAGGGCAAGGAGAGAGAAAGAATTTCTCCATGAAGGTCTAAGGATCACAATAGATGGAGTTGTTGGTCTGTACATAACAACAGTGAAAGGAAGGACATTTGAGGGAAATTTCAGCCCTATGAAATCTCAAGGACATGAGAGTGTTGTCAAGAAAAGAAGGAGGTAAAATACTTTGGGATGTTCTTGATATTCATTTGTTTTTTGATGATTGCATGTGGAAAATTACTAAAGAATTTTAGAGGCATAAGCAAAATGATAGACATCATGAACAAAGAGGAAGAAAGGAGGACTATGTGCTCTTTCTTATATGGATGTAATGTTCTCACCTCCACCATCTACAAGACAAATTTGTTTTGCAAAGGATCCTCAAGAGTGACAACCGGAAAGCAAAAATTCATGGAGGTAAAGTATTTTTCAAGTATTTTCTAAGTGTTGGTTATAACTCAGAAATTATGAGTTTAAGGAAGGTTAAGGGTAGCTCATTGCTCAAGGGGGTTTCAAATTCATTGCTCCCCAACATGCCAAAACAACTTGCATTTTTAGAAAGGTATGTTGACTATATTTCATGGCTATAATCTATGTTCTTGTTGGGCATTTATTCTAATAATCAGCCTATGCTAAGAAGAGGGAAGATAGAAAGTAAAGGGTGTAGCCAAAATTGCAAAGTATGTGATGATTTCTATGTGAAGGCTGATTTGGGTGTGGTGCTTGTAGTTCAAGGGTGGAATTCGTTGGGATAACACACTCTCAACTATAAAAGCATGAAGATAAGCCACATAGACAAAGGTAAGAATGTCTATATGCAAGGTATGCTTCCAAAACACTTGAAATTTTTATTTGGTGGAAGATACCATTTCAAGTGAGCCATATTTTTGTCCTTTATCAAACATTACAAAGGATTAGAAAGCATTAATTTCAGCTTAGTATGCAAAGCGTAAGTTTGCTAGTGATGTCTTTGAAGGAGAAATAATAGATGAGAAGCACAAGGTGACAAGCCAAATGGATAAGGTTTGTAACATAAGTATGAAAAACATTACTTTCAGATCTTTGTTCATCATACTTGTTGATTGGCACAAGGAAGCAGCCATAATGAAAGATAATTTGCAGATTTTCAAAGCATTATGGGTCACCATTGAAGCACTTTCAACTATGGTCACTTCAATTGGGAGTGATATGCATATTTTCAGTGCATATTGAGAAATTCAAGGAGGTTGGGTGTAGCAGTTGATGGGAAACCTAGAAATCAAGTTTGGGTGTTCCAAACACCCCACTTGAGGCAACCAAAATATCTTCTACAACAAGGTAATCTTTCCAGTTCATTAATTTTGAGATACACTTGTTTGTTGCTTCCTCATTTGTGTGATTATTGTGGAAGAATGGAAAATAGTATGGTGTGCATTTCAGAGTATCATAGACAACTCATTTGCATGATACAATGAGTGTCTCAAATGCATATTATTGGGTTGTTTGGGGTCATGATTTGGGTTCCAAAGACCCAAAAATCATTGGAGAAGTTTGGGAAAATGTCCCACTTTGCATTGAAGGAGGAATAAGCATGTTCAAGGCAGCCATTAGAGATGGTAATTTTCAGATTTTCAAAACTCTTCTAATCACCCTTGATGAATGTCCATTTGTTGTCACTTCATTGGATGATAGGATGCACATTTTCACTCATGTGTTGGATGAATTGTGGGAATTATAGACAATGTAAGCATGCAGCCCGTAATACTTATTTTGGTATTCCAAGTATTTAATTTTGGGGCAAGGAAGGAGTGCAAGAATGTTGAGTTTATTGATTTCGATCATAAGCTTGTTGATCTTCATTTTCCAAATTTTATGGAAGACAATTTTTAGTATTCAAAATTTGCGTTTTTCTATGAAATTTTAGTTTGGTAGTTGTGATGTTATGGCTATTGAATGAGTTTGCAAAAATCGATATGGGGCTACCATTTCTAGTCATGAAAAACAATATGTTTTCATTTTTTGAGAGAATTCTATCGTGGAAAAATGAGGAAGGAGGATTTCCATTGAAAAAATGAAAGAAATCAAAGTCATGTAAGTTATTTTCATATTTGAGGATTTTTTATTTTTGAGTGGAAAATGTGTGACTTCAACAGAGTTTGGGGCAACATGATGGTATTTTGGGATAGCCAATGTATGGATGAGAGTTGTGCAGTACAAAGAAGGATGAGCAACTGAAACTTGTTTGAGATCTAAGCATTGACAATTGTTTAAGGACAAGCAATTTTGGGAAGGGAGGACTGTAATGTCCCTTTTTTCCATTTGAGAGCTAGAAATTGGTCTTCTTGCCATTCCTTCTCCTTGCAAAGAAGCTAAAATGAAGGAGAAGACCCTTGGGCTTATTTATAATATATTTTATCTAATATTATAATGTTTTATTTAGTGTTCTTTTGTTCTATACATGTCAGCTTTGTCTAAATAAGATTTGGCGCCAAAAAGGAAGATATAAAAGGAGTTTAGAGGATCATTAGCCACTAGTCTTGGCGCATTTTTATTACAATTGGGCAAAGAGAGCCATTACTCCTTGGCCATCCAATTAAGGATGAAAACCCTCCCGTGAGGCCTCATTGAAGGACGAAAACCCTTCACGTGGCTTAGTTGAAGGATCGAAAACCCTTCATCATCCTTTGGTATTGATGAGAAGAGTTGATTTGAAGATCTTTATGTAATTTCCAACCATTATTGTAATTATTTTGGGTGGAGCGACCTACCTTGGGTGGGGTTTGGGGACTTCAAGGAGAATTTGATAAATCCGATTGACACTATTTTTAAAGGCCGGAATATGAAGTTTGGTGATTTTTGGGGCTTTTGTGCCATAGATATCTAATTTTTATTTTGGCTACAATTTTTAGAATATATTTAATTTCCAATAGTGTGTTCTTTGCTTTACTTGGTCGATTTGGCTTCTAAAATTTAGAAAATCATATATAAAATACTTGGTGAATTAATTGGTGATTTTCGTAATTTTTGGTGCAAGTAGAAGTCATTGCTTTACTTTATAGTCTACCGCAATTTACATTCAAATCTGCATTTAGAATATTTGTTTGAAACCCTAAAAAGGAACATCACAAGAAAAGTACAATCATCTATCAATCTACTAAATGGCTCTCTACATCACAACAATATACAAAAACCAAAATATAACATAGTGGTTAAGGTTGTCAAATATTGAAATGCCAAAAATATCACAGAAAATGGATTAGTGTAAATAGACATAAAACGCCTTCCAAAGAGGCAATGTCTAATTGAACTTGTGTGAATTGGCCAATACAACTAAAAAAGTAGATCAGTATGAAATGACTACCAAATGCCAAAAATAGGCGGTGTCCATTGACCCCTGTGAAATGATCATTCACAATAAAATATCACTGCAAAATATCATGGAAATGATTCAAAATCAAACTACAAAATGCTTATAAAGAGGTTGAGAGTTAGATTGAATCCTGAAACTACATGTGAAGATAAAATATCTATCCAATGTAAAATTGGGGATAAATTGAAAACTACCTGCCAAATGTCACATCCAAATCGGTGAAACTACCAATACTGCGAAAGATCACCAAGTGCAATCAGAAACATGATGTTCCCAAATGTGGGTCTTAAAAACGATGACAAATACAAATTAAAAATTTGACATACTAAAAATGTCCATCGAATTAGTATAAAATGCTATATAAATCATAATGGAAAGCATCAACCATAAATGTAAGAAGGAAAATCTGAGTATGTTAAACTTGTCACTCATCTCTTCCCTATAGGTGATGCCATGTATGAGTCCTAAACTACATCAAATGACTACAATTCCCTTATTGATCGATCAGGGGATCATTTTTTAAAGTTCCCAAAACATCCCTAAATGGTGTCAGTGTAGAAGATCATCTCGAGAGATTTCCAACGACTGTGAGAACGCGGCAAACAGACATCAAGAGCTCTAGTTATGTCCGGTCAAAGTTCGGTCAACGAAGAAAGTCAACTCTGGTCAACTGGTCAATATTGGACCAATCGCACTGCGACACGTGGCAAAAGGCTTTGCAAAAATTGAAGGGGTTTTATCCACCGGTCTTCGACAATCGTGAAATGGTTGGTTCGATTTTCCAATCGCGGGTCGACAGGTGGTCTTATTCGCCATATTTCATGTGGGTCAAATTTCAAATTACCTTGTAATTATTTGCCACGCATTTTTCCCAAATTATGCATACCACACATTATGCCACAAAAATACATATTAATGTTCAAACATTAGTATTAAATCTTTATAATTCTCTTAACCGCCAACCCCATTAACCATGTATTATGGCAAAAATCCACGTAGTGGATAAGCGTTGGAAGAATCCACGTGGGAAAGACGCTAATGAAGCGGTGGTAGGGGCGGTTATGCTCACGTGGTCCTTTGACCACTATGTTAATGCGTGGGAAAAGGCTTTAATAAGCCTTAAACAATTTCCATCCCACCATATGTGGGATTTCCCCACTTCAAATCCGCCCAATGTGGGATGTTAATCCCATTTCAAATGTTAAGCGACTAATATGGGATTTTATCCCTATTAAATATATTAAAAATGCATTTAAACATGGGATTAAAAACAAAAAGAGGCGGCATAGGAGAAGGAGGGGGATTTGAACCATGCATGATGGGGTAAAAAGATAAGCGCCCAGCCATTGCGCCAAGGAGCTCCAAACAATATAAAACGAGCTCAGTACCTTTTGTAAAGGGGTGGCAGGTCTGTGCAAAGCAGCATAAGGACCAATTTTCAGAAAACACCATTTTTGAAGGCCTTGCACTCAGAATGAGAACTCGGAGTAAAAAGATGGAATGAAGGAAATTCTGAGATGATTCCAAAAATGTAAGATTTGATATTTTTTTTTGAGTTTTAATCTATTTTTGGAAGCTTTGAATGCAGTTTTTAACAGAGATCTACAAGACAACTAGTTGGAAAACACGAATTTCAATGCACTTCTGGTCCGAAATGTGACTTGGTGTAAACATGAAAAGTGTTCAGAATTTAGAGATGATCTCAGATATATGATTTTTTTTCATATAATGTTTTTAAATCTCCATTTTTAGGTGTTTTTCTAACACAAATAGGGGAGATCACATTGGGAAAACACCGTAGGAGCCACATATCGTTCTTAGGACAATTTCGCTATTTTTCGAGTTCTTGGGACATTGATCAGCTCATTTACAGGTTTTGATTCATTATTGGTTGTTTGTAAGAGTTATTGTACTT
Source organism: Taxus wallichiana var. yunnanensis (assembly GCA_018340775.1). Lineage (NCBI taxonomy): Eukaryota > Viridiplantae > Streptophyta > Pinopsida > Cupressales > Taxaceae > Taxus > Taxus wallichiana. Next base: position 555,202,954 of record CM031244.1, on the reverse strand, counting down.
ACATTTCAATATTATTAATGGATCGGTTCAATCCGAACCCGGGGACGTAGGAATTTCCGAACCCCGTAAACAATCTTGTTTGTTATCTGAATGTTTTCAATTTTCTGATTATTTATTTGCTACACAAGTTTTCCACACTTCTATGGATGCATAATAATCAGAATTTAATCAATTTGTGGAGTTTAGAATACTTAAAATTGGTTAAGAAAATCACGATCTTTGGAAACTTTTAAAAGTGAAAAAATACAACACACGTTTTCAGATCAAGTTTGGTATCAGAGTAGTTAGATTACCGATTAGCTTCTAATTGTGTTTGAAAATTTGGCTTTAGTTTCAGTATTGATTTCAATTTTTAGTGTGTAAAAATTTTGGGGCTTGTTAATCTTCTTTTGCAGCAGTGCGCTTTTGGAAGTACAGTTGTGTTTGCAGAACAAGGAATCATGGGCAAGTCATCCAAACAGAGCAACTCGGATGAGCTTGAAACCATAAATCACCAACTCCAAGAAGAAAACTCTTTCTTGAGAGATAATTTTTATTCCTTGAAGAGGAAATAGTGCGGTTAAAATCTGAGCCACAATCCTCTATAACCAAGAAAGAGGAGTATGTTAACAAGATGCTCAAGAGAGCAAGAAGTCGATGGGCTTTGTTAAAGAGTCAGCGGAAGAAATACGGACCAAGGATGCCCTCTTGGAAAAGCTCAAAACAAGGTGAACATAAGAAGGAAATGCCTTCCAAATCATATGCAGTACTATGACAAGAATGCACCGTAAGTTGTTCACATTTTAATTCTTCCTCTCATTCGCCGATATTCCTTTGGGTCACTTTGAAAACACACTAAGGGAATCGGGTCTAAGCTAATGGTTAAGATGTGATTTAACGGAAAGGGCCTTGGTAAAATGGACAAGGCGATGCTAACCAAATACAGTAGAGGATCAGCCTCGGTTTGCGGTTTGGGTTATTCTAGTGGGAAAATGGAAATTGGAGGAAGTTCCAAAGTAGCTGAAGGAAGACAAGCTTCCAACAGCCAAGGATCTACGCCACTAGAATTGTAGGATTTTGCCATCAGAGGAACAATGAAAGGTGTAAGAAAATAGGTAAAAGAGGTAATCAGATTCCACCTCCTTCCACTTACACTAAAAATAGCACTAAGGGAAAATCAAATCCTAAAACTTCTAATACACTCTTTCAGTTGGAACAATATAGCTTTGGTAGGTAGAAATATGCTTTCCCTTGCACATTTTGTGAAGGTACTAATCATTCTGTTGCATATTGTTGGAAGAGGAAAAATTTGATTAAGAAGTTAATGCCTTTTGTGAATGATAAGGCAAGTGCTAAAGACCAATCTCACCAAGGAAAGGCGAGCAAATGGAAAGAATGTTACCTCTCCTAAACAGGGAATCATTCTCATGTACAGAGAGTTCGAGAATGGTAAAATGGGTAAGACTCCTAAAAATAGGAAGTTAAATTTTGTTCCCATTGTAATAGGAATGGTCATGATGTTAAGGTTTGTTGGTTTGTTTCTAAACAACAAAATTGGGAAGTTGTTAAAAAGAACAATATTGTAAAACCAACAGTGCTAAACCTAACTAAAACTCATTGTGGTATTGAGAAGGTAAAACAACCAAAACGGAAAAACCCAAGTGATTGGTTGGGAAAAACACTCCTCAACTTTATATTTGCACTACAGTAAATTGTTGATAGTAGGCAAGCAAAAAAAAATTCGAGCTATATTTTAGGGATTCCTATTGATTGATAAGGATTTGTTCCTAAGTTGATATTTAAGCTTTGAAAATGAATGGAAATAGCTGAAGAGAAGATTTGAGTGATAGGTTCATCATACTCATGTTTTGGTTTCTCAGATTGGTTGGTAGTTCCATTGTTGAAAATAGTATGCAGGGATAGGCATCAGTAGCATGTCTAAATTTGAAACTTGTAGTTGTAATCAACATAATCACAAAGTGTCAGTTGAACACTAGCTTCTGTTATAGATGGGTGTTATTATCTGACTTATTATTTGTGATGGCTATACAATGTTTTGGCATATTCATGTTGATTCAGTTGTTTACTATAGCTATTTTTGGGTGTTGATAGTCTATTATATTCTGATAGTGAATACTTGCAGTTTATAGTTTCGATGGGTAGTGGGCACTAGCCTAATTGTGGCGCTTTAGATGTCTCAGATAATCGATCCGTGTTATGGAATTGTAATTTTTGGTAATCGGCCGTATCACAAAGTGACAGTTGAACACTAGCTTTCCGTAATAGAATGGGTGTTATTATTTGGTCATTTAATTGTGATGGCATTACAGTGGGGTATGACAAATCATAGTCAGTTGTGTGCGAGTCGATAGGTTACAACGTTTCAGTTGAACACTAGCTTAATTGGGTGTTATTATCTGATCGGTTATGTAATTAGCTAATCAACTATTTGCATTTTTATTAACCTATAATGTTATTTCAAGTTCTTGTATGTGTTTGTGCAATGCAGGAAGAGATAGCATTATTTTTGGGTTGATAAACAACTTTTTGGGACAAAAAGCCTTTCTCAGTGGGGAGGTGTGATCAGGGGATCATTTTTGAAAGTTCCCTAAACATCCCTAAATGGTGTCAATGTAGAATATCATCTCGAGAGATTTCCAACGACTGTGAGAACGCGGCAAACGGACATCAGGAGCTCTAGTTATGTCCGGTCAAAGTTCGGTCAACAGAAAGTCAACTTTGGTCAACTGGTCAATATTGGACCAATCGCACTACGACACGTGGCAAAAGGCTTTGGCAAAATTGAGGGGTTTTATCCACCGGTCTTCGACAATCGTGAAATGGTTGGTTCGATTTTCCAATCGCGGGTCGACAGTGGTCTTATTCGCCATATTTCATGTGGGTCAAATTTCAAATTACCTTGTAATTATTTGCCACGCATTATTCCCAAATTCCACATACCACACATTATGCCACAAAAATACATATTAATGTTCAAACATTAGTATTAAATCTGCTATAATTCTCCTAACCGCCAACCCCATTAACCATGTATTATGGCAAAAATCCACGTAGTGGATAAGCGTTGGAAGAATCCACGTGGGAAGGTGGTGAAGCGGTGGTAGGGGGCGGTTATGCTCACGTGGTCCTTTGACCACTATGTTAATGCGTGGGAAAAGGCTTTAATAAGCCTTAAACAATTTCCATCCCACCATATGTGGGATTTCCCACTTCAAATCCGCCCAATGTGGGATGTTAATCCCATTTCAAATGCTAAGCGGCCAATATGGGATTTTATCCCTATTAAATATATTAAAAATGCATTTAAACATGGGATTAAAACAAAAAGAGGCGGCATAGGAGAAGGAGGGGGGATTTGAACCATGCATGATGGGGTAAAAGGATAAGCGCCCAGCCATTGCGCCAAGGAGCTCCAAACAATATAAAACGAGCTCAAGACTTTTGTAAAGGGGGTGGCAGGTCCAGGCAAAGCAAAAGATAAGGACCAGCTTTTCTGAAAACACCATTTTGAAGGCCTCGCACTCGAATGAGAACTCGAGAAAAAAAGATGGAATGAAGGAAATTCTGAGATGATTCCAAAAATGTAAGATTTGATATTTTTTGTTGAGTTTTAACATATTTTTGGAAGCTTTGAATGCAGTTTTTAACAGAGATCTACAAGACAGCTAGTTGGAAAACACAAATTTCAATGCACTTCTGGTTCGAAATGTGACTTGGTGTAAACATGAAAAGTGTTTAGAATTTATAGATGATCTCAGATATATGATATTTTTCATAGAATTTTTTTAAATCTCCATTTGTAGGTGTTTTTCTAACACAGTTGCAGGGAGATCACATTGTGAAAACACCGTAGAGCCACAAATCGTTCTTGGGACAGTTTTTGCTATTTTTCAGAGTTCTTGGGACATTGATCAGCTCATTTGTAGGTTTTGATTCATTATTGGTTGTTTGTAAGAGTTATTTTACTTACATTTCAATATTATTAATGGATCGGTTCAATCCGAACCCGGGGACGTAGGAATTTCCAAACCCCGTAAACAATCTTGTTTGTTATCTAAATGTTTTCAGTTTTCTGATTATTTATTTGCTACACAAGTTTTCCACACTTCTATGGATGCATAATAATCAAAATTTAATCAATTTGTGGAGTTTAGAATACTTAAAATTGGTTAAGAAAATCACGATCTTTGGAAACTTTTAAAAGTGAAAAAATACAACACACATTTTCATATCATTGATTCTAACCACATTGTCTTCTCTTGAAGAACACTTCGGCCAATTCAACATTTGGTGTTGATGGATTTGGATAATCTCTATCAAGTAAATTTTTGCATCATCCTGCTGACATCATACAACTCAAAAATAAAAATGATATACTGCACAACTATAGTGTTAGTAAATCACCACATCAATTTCCCTCACTAGGGGTCTTACACTGCAATGTATATCTGGATTAAAAACAATGCCCAATAATGGGTCTTAAAAAATGTGTAACAAGACATCAAAATGTATTACCAACATTTCCTAAGAGGGTCTTACAAATACATTATGTCTAACACATTTCCTACTAGATTACCATAGTTTGAACATATGAAATATGGGTATCGATTCCGCTATTACAATATAAGAAACCCAAAATGCTCAAAAGAAAATGACATTCAACTATGCCAATTTTTATTCATCACAAAGATTCCTTACCAACAAGAAGAAACCTTTGTGTAGGCATGTTCCTCAATGTTCGCCTCGTGGTTCATTACACGATCCTTTGTTCCATTGTCATCTCCATCAATCTTAGGGTGATCTCCTGGTACATATGAATTCGAAGACTCGTTGATGAATTCATATCATGGTTAGGTGGCATGACCAATCCCAAACTAGATTACATAGTTGTTATCCAAAATCAACTTAACACCATCTCCTTACTTGTCAAGGATGCCTTTCTAGAGGTAAGGTAAAAAAATTCCCAGAACAATCTCAATCCATCTCCCATGGAATTATATCGACATTGATCATATTTGAGAACTGCCTCCTACGACAAATATCAAGGTGTAAAATTTAATCAACATACCTTAAATGACAATGTCTCTAGTCCCAAATGTTTTTGCATGAGGCGGTGGTGTAGTGGCCATGCCCAGATAATGCACCACATCACCAGTAACATAACTCACACCAATCTCCCAATCTAACACAAGTCAAACTAGTCATGAATCGAAATCACTGAACACTTTGCCTTGATACCTTTACTTGAATGTAGTATAACTATAGGAGGATCATCTGAAACATTTGGCATACCACTAACTCGATCGCCGACTACCACTTAGAATGGTGAGTGCTTTTCCCCTAGATTCATTTCTTAGACAAAACCATCAGTGGTGCCCAATATGAATGAAGTAGCCAACAAATTTTTGTAACATGTGTGTGCCTAGGGTAATGGCTACAAACTCGCCTAGTCTCGTGTGTGGGAATCCTCTCGACATTGTTTCCTCTCTACCGACGTTCTTCCGCCAACTCAAAACGTAGAATGCCAACACTCCTCCGAAGCTTGAAAATATGTTGGTCTCGTGCACGATGATGTACATTCATCATCTTCATGATCATGCTTAATAAAGTAAGCGGGGTCTTTGACATCCTTTCTATCTCGCAACATGGATTTATAATCCATCTTTGGAAAACTAGGTTAACAATATTTCTACCCACAAAAGAAGTAGAATCTTGGGCTCCGATACTAAAATATAATCCGCAAGCTAACTTCAACCCAGTTTATCAATAGTTTGTGAAAACGGATCCTTTAAATTATTCTATTAAGGTGTAAGCCTACAACTTGAATTAATACCTTTTAAAAATGGAATTATGAATCATTTCCAAATTTGATGACATATACTCAAAAGTGAAAGAAATTGGATTCTAAACATCCACTTCCAAATGTGCATCCAAATATGATCAAATAACCATTTTCCATATTTCGATAAATCATCATTAATGATTAAATTGCATCCAAAATGATCATTTAAGAAATCATTAATGCGGAAAAATAGAATGTAATAAAGAAATCACGACACCGAAATTGATAACGGAGTTCACCAATTTGGCTACATCTTTGGGTTCGTGTAAACAAAAAAAGCTCGATCAATTTTTCAATATCTTGTAAGTACAATATGAAAAACTTACAAAATGAAATGAATCTAAAACCTACAAGAAATCTTCTCAACATACCTTTGAAGGAATATGAACTCAATCAATAATATTTTCCACCTTCATGTGACACTTGCAAAATCAATTTCTTTGTGTTCTACATTAGAAGTAAAGGAAAAATGCTTCACATCAATGTTAAATGAATACCAAATAGAAAAATAAAAGTCTCAAGAGAATCGTATCGTAATCAGTGCACATTTTTCTAGTTTACTCCGAGTCTTGAAAACACCAAATGATTGGTCCAAAATGACCATATGAAAAATTTATCCCGTATGGGACTTTACACATCCTAAACCATTGTGTGATCAAATACCAAAATGCCCAATTTATACTATTTGTATGGGCGTGGTGGAACAATTGGGGCACTTATCCTTTTGGTGGTAGGTGCGAGGTTCAATCCCCACTAAGCACTCCATCCTCATCCTTTTACCAATTTTAAACATATATCCCACATTCTTTGCGTAAGGAGGGATAAGGTAGTTTAAAGGGGTGTGGATGGCATGTTATAGTTGGTCATTAGGGGAACTTTTTTGCCCATTGAAATGCGCATAGGGTTGGAAAATATGTGTTATGCTATTAATATTGTCCATGTGGCGGTGTGTGGAGCGCTTGTGGTTAGAGCATACTCTCCACGTGGCGGTGTGTGGAGCTCTTGTGGTTAGAGCATGCTCTCCATGTGGGCGCATAAGGCCGGAATGTGCCAAGTTTATCTCAAAACGTGGAGCCATGTGGAAAATATGTGGACCATTGTATATGCACCCAACTAGCCACATCACCCATGTTCTTATACTGCCATATGTCAACACAAAAGGCCACGAAATAATGTGATATAGAATTATATTGTAATTGGAAAAATAGAAATTACATTGATGCCACGCGGTCGTCCCCTTCTGAAATAAAAGTGGACCCCACCGTTGTACCCCCAATTTGTTTGCACACGCTCGATGAATTCTAGAGGGCTAAACTAAACATGTCCATGATCACATTTTGCCCCGATCAACTCTCGAAATAGGCTCTCCCGACATGAGCCAGGTACTACAGACCTATGTCTTCCTATTGACCAGTTTGACCATGAACTTTCACCAAAGGTGATACCAGAGCATACAATGTTCATTTCACACGTTCCAATAGGTGTTGGATCCATACCAGTTTAGGGAGATATTGAAAACTTATGAAGCCCAAAATGACCTCTAGATCACTCCCAATAGTTCAAAGACCATATAGAAGGTCATGTAACCGCATAATCAATTGTTCCTAAAATAGGTGCAAAATTTTATGCCAATGTAGTTTCTAGTCTTAGTTTCCAAAATAAAGCACCTAAAGGCTAATTTATCCTAGTTTTCCTAGTCTATGCATCCATATATCTCTTGAAGCACTCTACGTAGCTAAGTACATCTTCACTCTTGTGTTTTCAAGCTTGTTGTAATGTCCCTTTCTAGGGATAAAACTAAAAATAGGAAACAACACCAATCCCACTTGAGAGTAATCTTATTTTTATAACAACAAATCTACAAATATCGAAACCCTAACAATGAACTATATAGGGATTGTATGCACCCGAAATTACACTGCTACATCAAGGACATGGTGAACTCTTCAATGATGAAATATCTCTTTTCCAAAACACCGATGAGATCTATATCCTCTCCCCTTACCTTCGGCATGTTTTATTGACTTATTTATCCTTGTTTCCAAGTTTTCTATCTTTTAGTGCTTTCACAAATTACTTTTTGATCCTTTTCCTTCAAGTTTTGGCCTTAAGTCATGTTATTACCAGTCTACCTAGGCCGATGGTTACGTAATCGCTGATTTTCACAGACCGACGGTTTTTGTGCGGTTTTATCCAAGAATTCAAACTACATGTTTTGAACGTGTGTTTCAAACTTGTGAGTGTTTTTATCACTTGTTTCTTGACTATTTCACCTAATTTTTAGCTTGTTGGATTTGTATTGGAATCCTCTTCTCAGTTTACTATTATTAGAAGTTTGAATCCCCCTTTCTTGGATGATTTGGCACTTCTTGATTTTCATTTGTGTTAGACTTCTTCTCTTCCATTTTTATATAAACTAAAATTTTACCCGTATGATGGGTTGGATATTTGTGATTTGAATTATATTGTTACTCTGCCAAAATCTTGCTAAGAATTACACAGACAACACAATACATTTCTTTGTTTCTTCCAGTCTTGCATTTGTGATTAGTTTGCTTGCAACCAGCTTGCTCCAACATTTTCTTGATTTCTTCCTGCAACCAACTAGCATTGCACCTTGGATCATTTGTATTTTCATCTCTGGAAAGGAATATGAGGAGACAATAAAATCATCACCACATTTGGGAAGTCTTTCACAATATAACAATTACTAGGTTGGGGGTGTACTTACATTTTTAAAAGCTTTCATTTTGAATATTGTCATTAAAACTAGAAGAATCAATACATTTGTTTTAAGTGGTAGAATTTATTATTTATTCTTTTATAGTATACTAATCTTTGATTGATATCTTCTTCCCTACCTATCCTTGTGGGTTTGCATGGGAAGGAAGTTGGAGGAAGGTTCTATGCCTACGCTTCTTCATTTGTTGTTTTAAAACATTTGTACATTTCATTTTCGTTTTGTTTGGGGAGTTATGGGTAAATGAAGAAATCCTTCAAAAGAATTCTTCCTTTCCCGCTGAACTGAGGCGCTTAGAAGAAGTTGTATTTGTTGAATAATAACTATAGAGTACATTCTTTATTTAAAGTAGATTTAATTACACAATCGTGCAATATTCTCTATTTAGTTTGTTTTCTTAGAAGTAGTAGCATTTTGATTTCCTATGTCTTTAGAATTAGATTTATTTTAATTTAAATAATTTAGAAAGGGTAGATGTTAGTTTTATTTAGTTGTATAATTTCAATTCATTTCTTTCTCAGAAAATAGAGTAGATATTTCATTTCATTTTATTTAAATTAATCGGGAATGAATTTGGCTAATTAAAAGATTAAACACACTTGTCTTTTATTTAAGCTGGATTTACTTTTCTTATTTACTTAAAATGAACTTTCAACGTAGTTTAACATTCAAATCAAAACAAACAATCAAGCAATAGGGAACTTACGCTACTCGTACATAGCCTATAATCCCCCTCTTGTCAACTCAGCTATTAGGAATTCACATTACCCGTCCTTAGTCCCTGATTATTCTTTAGCTACCCATCAACATTCCCCTAATCTTATACATTTTGGATGTCCCGACATGACCTCGGGAGGTCACGTGCGTCTAGAAATCATGTGTTTATTTTCAGGCGTACAAAATTGGTGAACCCGACGTGAAGGACTTATATCCTTCTTATTTCTTTTAAGTTTCATTTCCATTTATCTACCTTCCTTTCTATTCTCTTATTCGGTGGGTATTTTATACCTCCTCAAATATGTCTAGTAGAGAGTTTAGTGGGCCATTTATATTTGATAGATATTATACCAACATTCAACCACAACAATCCCCTTCCCTTTCAGGATGGGCTAACAACTATCAAACAATGTGCAAGCCTCCCCTAGCTATGTCTCAAATCCTACTAGTAACATAAGAATAGAGGAGGTCGATCAACCATTAAACATTAACTACAAATCAATCCAATTCAAACAATATGGCCTTTATGGGTGAAACAAGTCCTTACCCCAGAGTCTTGTCAAGACCTCACATTAGCATGCAATCAACAGAGGATGAAATTTTTACACGAATTGCTAATCCACTTCGCATAATAAATGAGTCCTTGAAAGGATGAAGAATCACACATTTGATATTTTCAACAACAAATTATCGACCACAAATCCTTAATCTCCTATTTTCAAGGAAAATAAGAATGACAACGTCAAATAATTTATAACGAGGTATCACATGTCCTCTCAACCAAACCCTACACAATAGGCACCCAAATAAGGGACTTAATCCTTGCCCCATGATGTTATTTCTACTTTAGTAGGGAGGATTAGAGAACTAGAGAGTGCCCAACCTTCACAACCAACTTATGCAATAGGGAATAACATGGGGTATCCCATCGACAACAAAGGATACACCCCTACCAACGCACAACCAATGCAACATCCTATGTAATAAGGTTATCCAGTCCAATCAAATCCGGGTGATCTTCTCACGGGATTTGACACAATAGGGATGGGTCCTCATCTATCTCAAGTTTATCTCATTCTCAAATGTCACTCCTTCGAGCAATGTGACGTTCCTTGGTTTTACACCCACTAGCCCATATCCTAGTGTTGTTCCACCTTACTTGCATATGTACTCAAAATCCCCCAAATGGACACGTATACTTTCCCTACTCCTTATACGTAGTATCAAGGAGATCCATACATTCCAACCAATGCTTACATTGTATTTTATCCAACTCCTCCTCCTCCTCTTCCTCGTCAGGGGAACATCGATGGTGGAATCTTACGTGATGGGCACTTACGTTGAGTATTTGAAAGAACCCCTTGATTTTACTATACGTGGTGTTATACTTCCACACCCATTTCTAAACCCGCCTAAATTTAAGGGAGAAGGGGACCCAATGCTCATATTAAGGCCTATGCTACTACCATTAGGGAATTGATTCCTTGGGATGTTGTAGTAGCTAAGATATTTCCGAAGACTCTTGAGGGAATCACTTTAGGTTGGTACTATCGAATTTTAGAAGCTTCTATACATTCATTTAAACAACTTGTTTCCAAATTCATTAAAGCATTTGACATGAACAAGTTTTACGAACGGGATTAGGAGTTTCTCCATATCGTGCAATAAGAAATGAATCTACCACCCATTTCATCCAAAGATGACGTTAAGTTCTTTAGTCCTCTGCAAGTGCACCCAACCTAGACCAAATGGAACTTTGCAACCTCTTCCTTCACTCGCTTAATCGAGAGACCAAGGAGGAAGTCCAAAAGTTTCCTTTCTGTAGTTATGAGGAAGTGTTGGAAGGTGCACTTCAAATCGACTGCCATCACATGGGCATGAGCGTAAGACTTACAACCTCAATGGGAAATTAATATCCCCTAACCAAAACAATGCAAACCATAAAAACAAAGGATCCAAAACCAAGGACCTAAGCTATTGAATCACAATCATGGTGTTACCACGATGGTGTTACATATCAAGTAAAGAATGTTGGTTTTACAAACAATGGTAACACTACCAATAATAACAATAATATGGGCAATCAAAGAGACCATAATTATGTTTCCTATGTCAACACGGTTGATGTCAACCATCCCCCTCCTCGACAGGATCAAACCCAAGGCCCAAACAAATACCAAAATTCTACTCAAGGGGCAATGAATTATAGTTATAAAAACCAATTTCAAAACTATAATGGGGTTATAATCAACAAAAAAGTGAAAAGACCGAGAGACTATGATCCCAATATATATTATGGTTTTCATCGTGTTGTTGGTCATGATGTTAGGTCTTATAGGGATTGTAACAAGTTCATTCAAAGACTCCCGAGAATCAAAGGCATCTCTTTGTGGACATGTTTCTAGTGAATCCTGAAGGAACCTCACAACCTAGTTATACAAGACCCGTTACACCTTAGAATGCAAACCTAGGAATCTATCAGAATCATTCCCTAAATGCCCCGAGGATGTTAAAGTAGATCCTCAAAACATAAAAAAGGGTATTCATGTTGGGAACAATGACCATGAGGCCTTAACTTCTGACAACTCTCGAGTTGCCCCTAACCTAAATTCAAACAACAAGATAATTTTTTTGGATTAGTTGAGTTAGAGGTTGAACCATAAGTTAAGGAAGAAACTCGGATAAGGGAGTACACTCCAAAACTCTCTCCGCTCATTCTCTCTTGTAGGATGATGCTCCTATAGTCTCAAAACTTATATGAGCTTATGGTTTGATTTCGGATTTAAACAAGACCTTTTCTCATGTTTCGTTCTAGATTTATTGAAGAATTCCCCTGTGCATCGTTCTATGTTGCTAGATGCATTTGGTCTTGGTCACCTAATTCATGTTACACCTCCACATGGGGCTCAAATCAATCATATTTACTTTGACATATATCCTCCAGGACAAAGTGATAGGGATACCAAGTTTGTCTTTGATATGAGTAAGATGTCATATGACACTGAAACATCTCGAAGAGGAGATCCTGCATTACACTTGCAAGTCTGGGTCTATAACAATTGCGTTAAGAGAGTTATGATTGATGACGGGGCTGATGTGAATGTAGTTTCCTTCTCTTTCTTGTAGAAGTTGGGATATGGGGAGACCAATTTTTCCTCTATCAAGAAAAAATCATGAGGGTATGATAGTGTTAATGCTACCTCAATCGAACCATATTTTTCCTATCTCTCTTAGTCTAAAGAATATTCTAACTGAGTTTTACATCATCAATAAGGAAATGAACTATAATATGATCCTTGGTAGACCATGGATTCGCCAAATGAAAGTCATTCCTTCTACCTTGTTTACGAAGTTAGATTCCTCCACTTGGGAAAAGTCTTCGTCGCTCAAGGGGATCCTAAGCCCTTCAATATACATTTGGAGAATCTCAAGAAGAAATCAAGGATTCATTCGTAGAGTATGAAATCTCAATGAACTAGCTAAACAAACCACTTCCATCAAAGGAATTGGTCGCAACCATCTAAAGTGTTTTGAAGATTTGAGGTCGATGATTTTAAAAACATTTGAAGTGGTGAAAAGAGATGAGAGCAAGGTGATATTTGTGGAAACCGTTTCCATGAAAACCACAACAAAGATTGTGAAACTCTTAGAGGGTGATTCACCAATCATTCTCCCCTTTGAACTACAAGGAGTTGGTAATTTCCTTGGTCTAGCCTCTCTTCTTGTCGATGATCTCGGTCTAGATGTACATATGATAGATATAACAGAAGAAGAAGAGGATTTTGAGAGAAAAAAATTACGCATCAAAACCATCTCCGTGGCTTCTTCCATTCCTAACCTTGGTCCATATACAAATGTGTCAAAACCAAGCTTTTTGTGTCCATAAGACATGACCCCTAGTGCGACAAACGCCAAATGCGATCATTAATCCCCGTGAATGGAAAAATATTGAACAACATCATCACGCTCAAATGAATGTGGTATGTCCAAAACACTACAAAGAGGTTTGCGAATGCCTTGTATAAACAAACGGTCATACACCAAGATTAGATGTTCGATTAATGTGATAATAGGTAAGGGTTCTAAATTTAAACCGAAGGTATTAGGCCCTTATCAAGCAAATGGAAATTTCAATAATCCTTCTTATCATTTGCGTACCTTGGGATGTGAGGAGTTTGATAAAACCATCACTCGCGTCACCGAGATATTTTTGTATAAAATCATTTACATTTCCACATTGTCCTCTATCAAGGCCCTTGTCAAGCAAATGAAATTTTCAAGAATCCTTCTTATCATTTGTGTACCTCGGGATGTGAGGAGTTTGATGAAACCATCACCACTTGGTCACCTGAGACATTTTTGTATATAATCATTTACATTTCCACACTGTCCTCTATTACATTCACACCGCCTTGTCACTTGCATTATCATTTTGTTGAAATTGTAAAATGGAAACTTACCTTTCAAGTAACTTTTAAACTTTAAAATGTTGGAAAATATATCAATCATCTCTTCTACATCCTTTTCACATACTCGCATTATCTAATCTTTATCATCACTTCTATCCATGAGACAAAATTTGTACATTGGTGTCATAAGGACTTACATGCTTAGTCTTCTTCATGGTTTCTTCCAATTCGGGTGTTTCTTGCTCATAGTTTTCTAGAAGCTTCTTGATGATAGATATTTCCCTAAAAATCTCTCTCCATGACAAAAACATTCTAAACATCTCACCCATAATTTTTATTTTCCTATCTCAACCTTTGGTGATGAGCCCTCACATTTTACTAGCTGTGTGGGGTTGAGATTAGGGGAAAATGTTCCGTCCTAAAAAACACAATCGAAAGTAAAAAAAAAACAATAAATACAAACATTCTTATCATAAATAACTTCACTATTTTTCCTTCTCACTTCTTACCTGGTAGCATGAGATTGGGACGAGAGGAGGTTCCCTTACTCACCTATGTTTTGTCCTTAGTGATGAGCCCATGCTTCTTACTAGTAACATGGGGCAAGACGTAGGGGGTCATATCAAAAATAAAAATTCTAAATAAATTGAGAAATAAAAGTGCTTGAAAATATGAAATTTACATGAAAATGAATTAAATGTGTATGTTAGGAAAGAATCATTCCTCAAAACCAGATTTTATTAATCAATAGGTCATATATGGATCTAAATCTAGTCAAAACTTGCAATTAGAATTCATTTTGAATTGGTTAGTTAATATTGATTAGAATTTGTAGTAAGCGCACTAGCATATCACCCACCTTGACTGGTGCTCACTGAGGTGCGCGGGCGCCGAGCCCTTCCTTTATGTGAGCTTTGTAAGAATTCCTCACCATTAATGGAGGAACGTTCACGAAACAAACATACATGCATTTAATCTAGCACAAAAGTAAAGAAACTATATTTAAGCACAAATGCACTATACTTGTAAAAGTAAATACTATAACATCACAAAGAAATCATATCTGAACCATGAGCAATATGAAGAACACTAGGGTTTGAACCCATAAACATAGATATTCATAACAACCTATCATATTCATTGATTCACAATTGTTTATAGTAGCCAGATTACATCAAAAGGGTCATAGCAGACCAAATACATTATGAAATAACACCCTAGCTCTATAAAATGACTCTACTCAAAGGATTTTTATCCATGCTCTCTTCTATGCACCCAAAATATCCCGTGCTTTGCATCACACATCTTTGTCCTCCTACATCACCTCTCATTTCCTCGCAACCCTTCACCATACACCTCTCATACTCACCTACACCTCTTCTTACACACATCCCTCTTTCAGACCTAATCAAATTCTTAAATAGAGTGGGATCTCTCCCCACACCTCAAGGTTACCCATGAGTAGATCGCATGTAAGAGGGATCATGCTCCACCACACTTGAGTGTCATGATAGCTAGCTAAAGCTCCGATTAATTCCACTTTACAGCTCCTTAAGCACAATGATTAACCCTTGATTATTCCCTGGAATATTCTTTCCTTGGGCCGTAAGTTTTCATGTACTAACCTTATCCATTTATCACACTTGCTCGCCTCCTCACGTGTTTTCCATGCAACTCTATATTCCATAATGTGGCTAAGTCCCGAATCCTCTTCTACTTCGTGCGCCCATGTTTACTCATGTCCTTCACTCAAACTGGACTATCTAGACTGTTTGTGTGCACTTACTTCTCCTTACGCACTTTTCTCCACGCGCCTTCTTTCTACCTTTCCTTCCACATGTGCTCATCCTCTGCTCCGAGACTTAGTCATTTTATGGGCTCAACAAAGTTAGGTGGTAAGTTTCTAAAAGGATCTTTGTCAAAGTTCTTGTCTCTTGGTCATCATCCTTGTTCACATTCTTCAAGTCATATATCTCGCGTCCTTCTTGGCTCTCGGTGATGAGCCTTCACATCCTACTAGTTGTGTGGAGTCAAGAATGGAGTGAGGTTATCTTATCATCATACCATATTCAACACATTTTTCAAATGTAATGAAAATGTTAAACATTACTTGAAAAATAAAGTTTCCTAAATACAATTTGTTACCATATGCATGACCATATACACCATTTTTTATCACATTGCATCATCATCCATAACATACATTTAAAAACATCAAAAACATAAAAATTCCAAACCATTTAAGAGTACACAAGCGAGATGAATCACAATGTAAAGGAATGCCGAACTAAAACATATCAATGTGTATATATAATTTGTCAAGTATCTCGTGTACAATACCATCACACCATAGGATAAGTGTGGTCAAAATGCTCAACCATGAGCCAAAAATACAAAAAATTAATATATACATAAAATGTTTTCCTAAAGTAATAAAGGCCCTAAGCCTATCCATCCCTCTTAGATCCCTATGAAGGGGTGGGGCGAGGGCTCTTGCTACGATGAGATCGGCTCGGTGTAGCATGGGAGTCTCTGTGTGTCGATTGGTGAGAATGTTCATGTGAATGATCGGTGGTAGTAGCTTTGTTGCATGAGTGTCTTCGCTGTCTCTCTCATTCATTGTTTACAAAAATTTCAGTCCTCAACAGAGTCATCTATGCCACAACATGCCAGGTTGGTCCAAATATATTGGTATGATGACCGACTCGAGCCGAGAGTCCGTGGTCTCGCAAACAACTTCTCTTTAGTCATCCTAGTGGGGATCATGAACGAATCTAGGAGTGTGTCCCAAATAGGATCTCGTCATCCATCAATTGTGGCTGCAAAAAGGAAACAAACAAGGGCAAGTTAGAAAGTGTAAAAATAAAAAAAAGGAAGAAAGAACTTACTGACATCTAATCTAGGAAGTAAAGGTAGGAGAAGTGTTTATACTCAGTTGGGTCTCTAGGGACCCAACTTGGGTCGATAATCAGTGCTTTGATGTAGGAGCTAGTACAACCTCCTCCTTCTCAACCCTATCCTCCTCCACCCTTTATAGGTGCACTAATCCCTCCTATGTCCCCTTCGTATACTAACTCCTCCACTTTCACCTTGGCTCTAGCACCCGCCGAGGCCCCTTCTATACCTCGCTCCGACCCCCTCCTCCTCCTCCTCCTCGCTCTATGTTAGGCTTGCACCAATCTAAAATCTGCCTTGGTCCTAACACCTGGATCGTGGCCCGTGATGAGCTAATCGAACCCCATGTACTTTGTGAGAATCACTGGAGCTTACCCCTCCGGGTCGGCTCTCATCTCCCGTATCCCTATATAAATAGTAAGCCACTACATGAAGAGCATCTAAATAAGGTAACCCAAAGCACTGGATGCATCTCAACCTTGTTGTTGCGATCAATTAACTAAACAATAATAAGACAAGAAGTCGCAGTAACACCCTCCTCTCCCCACTATCCTATCATGTCCGACACGACCGAGATATCATGTCTCGTTATAGTCAAGGTGGACACTAATTAAGATGCAATCCTAACCTCGGTGAACCCGATACCCCTAGGGTCTACTATCCCAACATCCCTCTGGTAAGGGATCATCTCGCTTAGAAAACCATGAAATAACTAGTGTGGGATGGCTTAGAGACCGTGCCCCACATCTAACAATTCTATATAGGTCATGGTACATAGTACCCCAGATGTTAACTCCCCATACGTAAACCCTACCATAGAGCTCAATGCTCTCAACAATCGGAGCCCAAAAAAAAAAAAATCGTCCCCACCTCATCATCTCCAGGTCCAAACACGAGGCCAAAATACCGATGATGGCCTTGCGTAGAGTGGGGATAGGAGCGATCTCAACTCGCAACAACTCTAACCCCTCGCTTGGCACCCGTGTTAAGTGTCTGTACCACCAACAAAAGTAGCCCATTTGTGGCCTCAACTACTCAATCGGTGCTCTTCAACACCAAATTCTTGCCAATGATAGAACTCGAGGATTGCATAAAAATCCTCTAAGGTAATCGTCCACTCTCCTCGACACCGGGAACCGTAATGTGTTTGACGCATCCCAATAATCAATAAGTCACATAGAAGGTGACTCACCGGGGCAACATGTCGTGTATAAGCTATCCTCAATATGTCGCGCCTCTCCAATAACCCTATCTCTTCCCGAGTCAATAACTATAGAATCTCGAGGCAACTAATCCTACTCTTGGGCTCTACTCCATCCGATGTAGCTCCCCGCATCCAAAAATAGTGAAAAGGAGCAAGTTAGAATCGATAAGTACATACTAAGCTCACAAAAACAATATAAACACAATTGAAAACAAAAAAATTGCATACTTAGTCTATAGTTGACAAAAATCACAACGGTTACAAAACCACTTGCTCTTAGAAGGGTGGTGGTTATGCAACCATCACTT
Organism: Taxus wallichiana var. yunnanensis; assembly: GCA_018340775.1. NCBI lineage: Eukaryota > Viridiplantae > Streptophyta > Pinopsida > Cupressales > Taxaceae > Taxus > Taxus wallichiana. Next base: position 555,184,839 of record CM031244.1, on the reverse strand, counting down.
TCTTAAGAGCGGTGTTTATGTAAACACCGTGGTGGTCCCGCCCATGAAAACATGGTTGTGCCCTAAAATTTAAAAAATTAAAAAAATGATAATTTTTTTACTGAAATCATTCAAACAAATTACATAATCTAAAAGGCGCCCCACGATCATTTTGAATACAAAATCATTAAAAATCTCCCCTCCTATAACTAGTTTCAAACAAATGCTATATTTTATGGAAAAAAATAAACAAATGCATATAACTTACATGTTTGTGACCCTCTGTTGCTCCTATTGGTTATGTTGCCATCGTGATCGAGTACTCTTTGATTTGATTTGTATTTGAAAGAAAATGATCACCAAGAATAATCTAAAGCTCCAAAATTAGCTAAGTGGGTGAGTAAAAATGATTTCTAAAAATGGTAAAAAGTAATATATATATATATATATATATATATATATATATATAATATTGGTTTTCTAATATCACTTTGAGTGAGTGTATGTAGGGCCAACGTGCTAGAAAGCAGTATATTTCTCATCCCAACTGGATATGGTAAGTAATCTTGTCGTTTTATTTCAAAATATTTTGTCAATCTTGTTTTATATATGCACTTGATTCCCATTTCTCTTTTGTAGGTGGAGGGAAGGTCAGATTGGCATGGTTCCAACACATGGAGGAATAAGGTAAAATTTCTAAGTTTCTCATTTGGGAGCGCCATACTCGGAATCCACATTTTACGCCTATTCATGGATAAAATGCTCCTTCGAGGGGGCAATATGTACGCACCCAAAATTTCACGGTGTTACATTAATGAACACAAAGAAATATCCAATGACGAAATATTTATTTTCCAGAACAATGATGAGATCCAAATCTTCTCCCTTTACCTTCAACATGTTTTCTTGACTTGTTTATCCTTGCTTCCAAGTTTTCTAGCTTTTCATGCTTTCACAAATTGCTTTTCGCTCCTTTTCCTTCAATTTTTGGCCTTAAGCTACGTAACCACCGGTATGCCTAGGTCGACGATTACATAACCATCAAGCGGCGGTTATAACCGCCGGTCTACAACCAACAGCTTATGTGCGCTTTTATCCAAGAATTCAAACAACGTGTTTTGAATGCGTGTTGCAAACTCGTGAGTTTTTTTCTTGTTCGCTTCTTGACTATTTCACTTGATCTTTAGCTTGTTGGATTCATATTGGAATCCTCTTCTCAGTTTACTATTATTAGAAGTTTGAATCCCCCTTTCTTGGATGATTTGACACTTCTTGATTGTCATGTGTGTTAGACTTCTTCTCTTCCATTTTTCTATAAAAACCAAAATTTTACCCATATGATGGGTTAGAGATTTGTGATTTGAATTACATTGTTATCTGTGAAAAATCCTACTAAGAATTACATAGAAAACATAATACATTGCTCTGTTTCTTCCTAATCTTGCATTTGTGATCAATTTGCTTCAGAACTAACATGCTCCAATGTTTTCTTGATTTCTTCCTGCAACCAACCAACATTGCACCTTGATCATTTGGATTTTCATCTTTGGAAAGGAAGCCGAGGAGATAGTAAAATCATCACTACATTTGGAAAGTTGTCACAATACAACAGTTATCGGGTTGGGGGTGTACTTACATTCTTTAAAAGCTTTCATTTTGAATATTGTCGTTAAAATTAGAAGAAACAATACATTTGTTTTAAGTGGTAGAATTTATTGTTTATTCATTTCTAGTATACGAATCTTCCATTGATATCTTCTTCCCTTCCTATCCCTGTGGGTTTGCACAGGAAATAAGTTGGAGGAAGGTTTTGTGCCTATAATTATTCATTTCTTGTTTTAAAACGTCTGTACATTTCATTTTCATTTTTCCAGGGAAGTTATGGGTAAATGAAGAAATCCTTCTGAGAATATTTCTTCCTTTCTCGTGAATCTAAGGCAATTAGAAGAATTTGTATCATTGAATAATAACTATAGAGTACATTCTTTATTTAAAGTAGTTTTAATTACACAATCATGCAACAGTGGAATAACTACATCCAATTATTCCCTGTTTAGTTTGTTTTCTTAAAAGTAATAACATTTTGATTTCTTGTGTCTGTAGAAGTAGATTTATTTTATTTTAATTAATTTAGAAAAGGTAGATGTTGGTTTTGTTTAGTTGCATCATTTCAATTCATTTCTTTCTCAGGCAGATAGAGTAGATATTTCATTTTTTTATTTAAATTAATCGGGAATGAATTTGGCTAATTGAAAGATTAAACACGCTTGTATTTTATTTAAGATGGATTTACTTAGTTTAACATTCAAATCCATGATATTTTATTTAATGTTTGTTTTGATTTGAATTTTAAATCGTGTGTGTTTTGAATGTTAAACTAAGTAGTTTAACAAATCAAAACAAACTGTCAAATAATAGGGAAGTTACGCTACCCGTACATAGCTCTAATTCCCCTCTTGTCAACTCAGCTATTAGGAATTCACACTACCCATCCTTAGTCCTTGATTATCCTTTAGCTTCCCATCAACATTCCCCTAATATTACACCTTCTCGATCGTCCCGACACGACCTTGGGAGGTCGTGTGCCTCTGAATCATGTGTTGATTTTTAGGTGTATAGGGACTTCAACTTATCAACCATGTAATAACTGCTGAAAATGCTTCTAAATAATTAATCCAATCACGAAAACATTTATCAATCCAATTTACATCAAAGAAATGGAGAAAAAAGTGATTACACCTAATTGTAATTAATTTTATGACAAAGAGTGCATTCACACCAAGGGCTGGAAATAGCTCTTGAGACAACCCTTAAAATCACCAAATTGTATATTTCACCCTTATAAATTATGAGGAATTGAATGATGCAAACCAAACATGAAAAACCCTTAAAATCAATGCAAACCCACTCGTATGCAAGCCACACCACTTGGAAAGGCTGAATTGTTGTCATAACATGCAAATAAATGATTGATTCCACCTTTAGAAATTAGTATAATTCAATCTATGCAAGAATCATACCATACATCCATCAAAGCACCTCCAAAATGCTCATGATGCAAGTTGCCTAAGACTAGATAATAAGATATCAATACCTTAAGATACTCAATGATTCCAAATATCCTTGTTTGAGGGTTTTCATCCCCAAGGAAAGTGCCACCATCAAGGGTTTTTGTTCTTGAAGGGATCTAAAACAAGGGTGTTGTCCTTGGTGAGAGAGAAAGGAAAGGTATAATTTTTACTAAGAAGAAATAGTAAGATTAAACATAACATCTTAATGGCTAAGTATACCCCTTTTATAACATTAGGGTGTTACATCATAGCTTATGACTAACCTTATAATATTAAAGTCTATTTCTAATTTAAGGATATATTCTCACCAAACAAATAATTAACTAAGTAATTTATTTCATCTATTGGAGTGCTAGACATCCAATAGGAATACAACATAAAATAGTGCAACATTTCCTCAAACTAATCTAAATATCTCCGAACAACTTTCCTTTAGCTCCAAATCCTTAATATCACAAGGAAGGATGGGATGAGGTATTCCATCTAGTGACTAGCTTGGAAAAAGGGGACATTATAATCCTCCCTTCCCAAAATTGCTTACCCTCAAACAATTGTAAGATCTTGTGCTTTAATTTGATTCAAATGAGAAATCTAAATTGCAAGTCTCGTCAAGTGGAGAATATTTTGCAAGAATATGCCTTGGTTACCATCCTTATTCACTCTAGAAATAAAGGATATCTTCAACATAAACCTTCTTTATATTTTCAAATACATGCATGAAACAAACATGTTAGAAAAAATAAAGGCTCTTATTAGCCCCCCATATGCTCCATAGTTTGGTGGATCAATCCTCCCTTAGGTGCCTTAGACTTCTCTTCTCTTTTGATTGGTTGGTAGGTGCTCATACAAGCCAAAATACAGCTGCGTATGAATGTGATTAGTATCTTCACACATGGGTGACCAATGCATTTTGTGTTCACAAGACCCAAACACCCAACAATATTTTGCTTTCCACACCAATTAGTACTCAGTAATGATGTGTTTCCCTCTCCAAAGGGAAGCTAACAATGATTGAAATCATCCCCCAAAGTTCAGGATACATATCCTACAAAGAGGGTTGCCTCAATAACCATAAAAAACACTACTAACTATATATTTACAATAGTCCTTAAAGCAAGAACAAAGCTGAAAAAATAATGATCAACTCGGAAAATAAATAAAATCGACCTCTCTCTACACTCAACTATATGTATGGGACCATGGTTCTCATCTTTCCTTATGACCGTGCTCACTTTATTCATCAGTGCCATGAAATCCAAAGCTTCACTATAATATTTGATGTTGGGTTTATCCAAAAATTGAGACCAAAGTATCCCACAAAAAAATGACTTCATTAGGAATAATTTTCAAGAGAATATCACATACCTTGTACTTTTCTATGAGGTATGACAATTGTACCTTGTTCCTTTTACAATGCATAGAAATGTCATGCATCGCGTTGGTCTCAAAATTAAATCTCCTTCCTTTTACAGCCCACAATGATACCGACTTCATGTGCACAAAAATAAATCTAACATTGCATTAAAACAAATACACACCTTTTTCTAAACCATTCGCCTCTAGCCTTCTCTTTTTTGGTCCAAACTAACCATGAAGATTAAAATACAACAATATCATGGAATGGAACCATGCATCATAGTCATCATGGTTGTTAGTTTTTTCCCTCCTTTCCCTTTTTCCTTTTATGGAACCATAGGTTAACAACATATGAAAAATAAAATGATAATTATTATCATACTTATGATGCCCCAAACATGTCATGCTAAAATTCCTCCCAACTTCATACAAACTCATCAATTTTCTTTCCTTCCATAAGAGAAGAGAGGAAAAATCAAAACTGAAATTTTTACCTTCACCTTCTTTGCGCTTAAAGGATTTACCCAGATTCCAAGGATCTAAGCAATCTATATAAATCTTAACCATACATCTCTTCTCTCCATCAACGTTTGCAAAGCAACCTCTATCTTTAAGCCCAAACTTGTGACCAAGAGTTTGTGATGACCGACCCAATATGACGATGAAATAGGAAACAAAGAATTTGAAATATGTTTGCACCTTGGGCTATCTTGTAAACCCTTCTCATAGGAATTGTTTCGGAGATGTATAATGAGTCATTGGCCAAGATTATCCTCTAAAAATTGTTCCTCTACCTCATTAGCATAGGTATGATCACCAAAGCATGACAATGAAAAATAATGATACAATAGACTCTTGTCATGTTCAAACAAAATATCGGAGGGCTTACCATTATTTGTTGGTCTGAAAATTATAGTGGGATGAAGGTGGTTGTGGGTACCCAAAAATGCCCTTTTTCATGAATGATTCTCATAACAACTTCATTTGGAAACTCCGCTTCATATATCCTCTAATATCTAGATTTTTCTCTAATTATAACCCCATTTTTAGCTTGTTGATCAAGATGTACAACCACTTGCCATGGTTTACAATGGAGCCTCAACCACGACATATTGTTATTCTTTTCATCAAATGGCTCAAGACAACAAAACTGAATTGGTGTAAAAGAAATCCATGATTTTGAAACACCTCCATACCTTTGGCCATCCCCAATATGCTTAACTCCTATTGTCATATGAGAATTGCTTGGGATATCTCCAACATTCACTTCATCATCTTGCTCCTCATGCTTCCCTTCATCCTTTTGTTCATGCTCCTAAGTTCCCTTAGTATTTTTCCATATGCAACCATTAGAAATCAAGGGAATAACATTAACAATCCAAATTTCTTTACCTTCCATTTCGTTTGGTTCTTACTTAGAAATTTCTCCATCGTCTTGTGCTTTCATAGGGCTATAAGGAAAGTCACCAAGGGATCACCTTTGAAAAGGACAATGGGTGCTTATAGGGATCCTAAAGGTTGATCCATCATCACAAGTAGCTACATTACGATGGTTCTTCCTCCTCCATTATGGGCTGATATATTTTTCTTCATGTTCCAAAATGATAATTAGATCACCTTGTTGGCTAGATTTTCTCGCATAGCACAAAACCTAGGTAGTCATGAGATAAATCTCCCTCATTTAACCTGTGAGGATGCCGTGTCGATTTTTCAATTTAAGTATGCTAATATCTAAATGGGGTTTTACTTTAACTACTCAGTTCATGAACCATAACTGAATAATTCTGCAGCAAGTAAGCATCTATTTAAAGGAAAAGTTATAGAGGAAGGTAATTACATAAACACATAGAAGAAATGGGGAAGATGTGCACCCCAATCAAGATATGAGAGAGTTGATTGCATGCACATAGAAGAATCTAATAGATATAAACACATAATTCTAAAACAAAGGCAGCTCTAGATCTAGATCTAAAATAACACAAAGTTTATTAAGAGATCTAAGATTAAAAGTAAGAAACACAGTACATCGTGACACAAAGTTCTCTGGAAACCTGCTCCTTTGTATTCCTTTGCTCCAAGTGGCTCTCAGGGGTTCAACACAAAGTCTAGAACACAAGATTGCTGCTTACAAATTCTGATCATTAACCCGAAGGTTCTTCCTCTACTTATAGAATGTAGAGGGGCAATTACAAGTCGAAGCTTTTAGTTGAACTAGCACATGTGGAAGTGGGAAAGGAAACAACTGACAATCTCCCTCCTGGAATTCCTCTTTGCATGACATGTATGATTTGCAACTGAAAATAGAACCTTCTATTTTGCACGTGCCACCTATCTCCAAGTAGTTGACTTCTTCAAGTAATGGCTTTTAAACCAATCACTTAAGTTGTATAATTTAATTGATCGCTCAATTACTTTGTCGAGGAAAGAAGAAGGAAGAGGAAAGTTGTAGTCTTGTCCTTTTTCATGTCTGCATGCAGCTGATTCTTTTACCTTTGATTCTCACCAAACTGGATCTGGGAGTAGCTGGATCTGGAAGCAAGTTGGATCTGGAAGCGGTTGGAATTTTGCCTTCGCCTTGTCTTCTCTTTTATCCTTGAAGCTTTTGCAGTTCTTCTCCAGTACATGCATCAATGCAATGTTTGTCGTAGATAACTCATCATCCTTATTTTTAATTGCATATGAGCAATTAAAAATTATGGAAAGTACTGGATGAATGAAAATTCAATGAAGGCTTCAATTGGGAGATGGGAGCACATGCACAAGATCCTGGAAGGAATTTTCCACGCACTGACTTCTTCATGGGTTGCATTCAAACAAGAGGATGAAGCCTTTGTGCGGAAGCTTTTAAGCTTTGCAACTATGAGATCTGGATCTGGATCTGCGTATGGATTTGCATCTACATCTCGCATTTAGATATGGATCTGCACTGCATAACACACTCACAGCAATCGGGTCAGTGGATGGAAAAGCTGCAGCTTGAATAATTCCACTACTTTTAATCTGCACACATGAGTGAAGTTTTTCCTGCACGCATGAGTGAAGTCTTTCCTGCTCTGGATCTGTCTATCAATTCAACAAGAGGTTCCTAGCCTAGATCTCGTGTCTCCTATGTCTACAAGTTTGGAAGTGATGCATGACTCCATCATGCTTTGTTTTTCATCTCTCTTCACCATGGCTTTGTTTATCTTTATCCGAATAATTCTTTTTCTTCTTACTTGGCCGGATTTCTTCAATACCGGTGCGAGATCGGATACTTCTTCGATTCAAGGATATATGCAATGTATTGGACATTGATTAAAGCTCATTTTCTTTTGTAAAGCACCTGTAACACCTATGCAAACAATTATGCGGACAAAGATCAACCACCTTCAAAGCATGCACCAAATTTGGAAGCTTTTAGCCTTGTTTCCACCTTGCTCGAGAAAAATCCTTCTTCAAATGGGGCGCACTTTGCCTCTTGGCTGCAATTCTTTACCCGTGAATTAAATAATTCACCCTTATGGCAGCCCATGCTTATATAACCCTCACAATTCTATAATTACGCCGAAGGCGCCCCTATGGTAGAGGACTTCCGGACGTTTCTGCGACTGTCTTAAAGTTGAAGGTTTGACGGCCGTCTGGATGTTTTCATGTTTATCGACTATTTTACCAGTTTTTCTCAACTAAATCGCCATATTTTTCTTCTGCCGTTGTGGAATTCCATGCGCTTAACAGTTTGAAGATCCCAAGAAGGAACTGGGTGTGCAGAGTTCCTGATCCATCCTGAGCGCAATGCTTGGACCGACATTTAAGTGAGTTTGTGAAAGAATTCATTTAAAAGTTTCTGTCTTTGTCAACATCCAATTGCATCTGTAACATCCTGCAGATCCATTCATCACAAACCTGATACGAGTCACAACTAATCTCCAAAACAGACCCACATCATTGATTTGATCCGTTCCTCTCACTCTGTTTGTCTACAGCTTGCATCTTTACATGTGTTTTCATGGTTGTGCGTTATTTGAATTCATTGCGCATCATACTCGATCTTTGCACCAGCGGTATCGTGCACTACAGAACAAATAATTCAAGATCCATTTCACCCAATTTGGATGTGGATCGGTTGCATTGCATTGGATTGAAACACTATTTGTTGCATCACATTGATCACTATCAGAAGAGCTTAATAGGTTGCATCTGTAGCTTGTCGGGGTGCTGTGCGACATTTGGTCTTTAATTGAAACCAGCACCTCATTCCGTGTGACATAGATGGCATAACATTCTAAAGAGAAATTAATAAATAAATTATCTGACTGGAGCCGTAGGATTATGATAGAAAGCGTAAACACGTAAGGGGCACTTACTCGGAGTCGCATGACCGCTCACTATATGAAAGTGATTATTATGTTGGGAGCAATCCGGTAAATGAGCGAATGATGCACAAATGATAATGGAGTGACCTGATGAAAATCCAAAAGTAAATTTGAATGAAAATAAGGGATTTCGATGCTTAATTTTTTTAATCGGAAAATGTCAATAATTATATTTACTTTTCATGTTTTTGGGCATGAAATTTGGAGAGCTCCCATTTGAATTTTTCCACATTGAGAATGGAGACCACTTAAAATAGATATAAATAATGGTATGTTAAAATATAAAATAGATTAAGATTCCACTTTTTTATTGTTTTCTATTAAGGTTTTCCCTTTTCTTTTTGGAAATTATTTCAACATCTTTTAGTATGTCAAAGTTTTAGTTCTTTTACTCCTTTATAATTGAATTCCATTTACATTTCAGGTTTATTCCTTGAAGTTGGTAATGTGTAATTTGGTGTGATTATGATGTCACAGATATGAGGAGCTAGACATTGTCATCCTCATTCTTTTTTTGTTCTCACAGTGTTGGCAAAAAATTGGGTTGGAAATTTGAGTTTTTGGATTTTGTCTCGGTTATGGTTATTTGGATTGTATGGCTCAAATGTAGAAAAATAATCATCATTTTTAATGTTACTTATGGTTATAATTAGTATTTCGTTTGTATTTTATTATCTTCAATTATTTATTACTCTTCCAAATGTTTCTCGCAATGACCAGTGCGATCCCTCACTCATATTTTCACTCTGTTTCAACACTGAATTTGCTACATGTTGTTAATTATGCAATGCTTGTTGCCTATGTACAAAACGAGAGAATGGAAGATGCAAGGAAACTATTTGACGAAATGCCTAAAAGAAATGTTGTCTCCTGGACTACCATGATTTCAGGATATGCTCACAATGGCATATTGGATGCGGCATTCGAACTGTTTGATAAAATGCCTGAACGAGATGTTGTTTCATGGAATGCTATGATTGATGGGTGTTTGCGACATGGGAGGATAGAGGATGCACAAAATCTGTTTGACCAAATGCCAAGCCGGGATGTGGCTTCGTGGAATTCCATGATTTCTGGATATGGTTGCAACGACAGAGTAGAGGATGCTCGCCATCTGTTTGAAAAATGCCTGAACGAAACCATGTGTCCTGGCCTGCTATGATTGCAGGTTACATCAATGATGGCAAGGTAGATGAAGCTCGAGATTTGTTTGGAAAAATGCCTAAACAAAATTTGATCTCATGGAATGCAATGATATCGACATATGCTGAAAATGGAAGGTTGGAGGAAGTGCATGATTTATTTGAACAAATGCCGAAAAGAAATGTAGCAACATGGAATATTATGGTTACAAAATATGCACGGTATGGTCAACTACTAATATCACCAACAACTCTATACATTTCAGAATTGGCTTTCACCCAAATCAAAAGAAGTGGTTTAATTCTAATATGCATATATAAAAGCAATGTTATAAATCATAATTGAGATGGAGATTTCTAACATCTTGGCATGCAAGACTTATCAAAGTGTATCCATATCTGTACTTAGATGACTATCTATATTGGTATTGTTATATAAATTCTCAACACTGAATTTGCTACAGGTTGTTAATTCCAATATTTGTTACAGTTATACAGGTGGCTTGATAGACCAAGATGGTGTTTGGGACAGTGAAAATCCATCATGTTATGATATGATGGTTTCAAATATGCCAAATCTATATTTTGCATAGTTTTGGCAATTTTTGGTTTTATAACTCTGATACATCAAGTTGGTCTCAGGGAACACAAACAATACATTATTATATGCAATAGAGGCAGAGAACAGATTTCACACAAGATTATCTAGAAGCTTATATGCAGTTAGATATCTTATTGTAATTAACCTGGCCGCAATTTACAAAAATAAAACAGAATTCAAAATGTCTCTAAATATATCCTATTGTTTCCCTTTTGTTTTCCTTGAATAAGGATAAGCAAATACAGATCGAAGCTATTAAATTCAGGGTGGAAACCATATTCTAACACTCCAAAAGCATTCAAGACATTCCAAACAAAATAACTGTACAACACAACTAATATCGACTCATTTGTTTAGTTCATCCATGTAAAAAACCAGGCTGAAGATATACAATACCTGTAAACAGAGATAGGCAGCTATTAAAAAGAGCCAGAAGTAAACATAAGAAGGCGATGTTAGTGTATTTAAAGAAAATTCAGCATGTTCAAAAAAACCAATCGAAAAAACAACAGTTAAAAATAGGATGCTAAAAATTGCATGCAAAAGTGAAAACAACGTGCAAACAAACAGCTGTCAAATAATTATTTCAACATCTTTTAGTATGTCAAAGTTTTAGTTCTTTTACTCCTTTATAATTGAATTCCATTTACATTTCAGGTTTATTCCTGAAGTTGGTAATGTGTAATTTGGTGTGATTATGATGTCACAGATATGAGGAGTTGGACATTGTCATCCTCATTCTTTTTTTGTTCTCACGGTGTTGGAAAAAAATTGGGTTGGAAATTTGAGTTTTTGGATTTTGTCTCGGTTATGGTTATTTGGATTGTATGGCTCAAATGTAGAAAAATAATCATCGTTTTTAATGTTACTTATGGTTATAATTAGTATTTCCTTTGTATTTTATTATCTTCAATTATTGATTACTCTTCCAAATGTTTCTCGCAATGACCAGTGTGATCCCTCACTCATGTTTTCACTCTGCTTCCAAACTTCAAACAGTTTCCATTTCTTTTGCAAATTACAATAAATGACTCCCTCCGCCTTCTGTATTTATGTCCTTTTTCCTTCATTCCATTCCACCACAACTTGAAATTCATTTTGTGCACCACTATCAGCGTGTCCATTGCATTATTTATACAAGGTAACATCTGAATCATGAATTTAGGTGTGGCTAAACTAGAAAGTATACACAAATTCCTGAATGCCCATGTCTCCATCACTGTACGAAATTGTATGAACAGAATCAAGTTTGTTTGAATCAAGGTATTTAGACTAAATGGCATTGGGATACTTTCCTATTTGTTGCCTAGATCTGGCAAGGGCATAAGTGTTCCCACTGTTGCAACATATTGTGCTTTATTAACATGATAAGAATCAAACTTGTTGCCACACTGGGATATGTCTCTCTTACCCTTCGGTCAACTCCCTGCCCTTGAATACTAAATCATTTCAGATTGTCTTGATCAAAGGGATTAACATGAAATCTTCACAATTTTCTTTCATTCTAGCACTTACAATAAATTACCCACCTTTAAAAACTGCATAGCTAAAATCTCATAAACTCGGTAATCCACCTGCTTCTTCAGGTTGAAGATGAGCGTAAACGACTGCAATCAAGATAGACTGTTCTTCACATCATACTTACGAGATCGTCAATTTCATCAGTAATACCAACTAATACCAACAAATATACCATAATATCAAGTAATATCAATGAGTGGAATTCAGAAAAAGTTAATAACAAATCTGGAATCTAGATATGATATAAATTTCTAAACAAAATATAATTTTGATGTGTAATAATAATCTCACCTGGTATTATAGGCGAAATCAATGCTCTCATGATGAGATATTGTATATTATCTAAGGGCGAAATCAATATTTTATGATGAAATTTTCAATTTTGATATATTTTTCTAAATTTTTGAGTTGTTAGGTGTCTATCCATTTTATATATTTCTAAAATCCAGAGTCAAGGTGCAGCTCTAATAACTGTTTTACACGTGCATTGAAGCAACAAACCACAACATCCATCGCAACCAGTAGTGATGGGAAAAAAAACTGGTCACAGACTGCATACAAATTGCAGTTAAGTACTAAGCTTTCTTTCAAACTAAGAAAATATGACAATATAACATGTTAAGACTTCTAAATTTACTCACATTGATCAAATCACTTTCAAACAAGTAAGAAAAAAACTTTAACAATGTAAATACGTAATGAATTTCTTTAATAACTATAACAATCAATGATTCAAAAATTGTAATAACCATTTGTTCCCTGCAATTATCTTATGAAAGTACTACATGCGTTCAAAAAAGAAAAGAAAATCTCACAAAATTTACTTTGCACAGAATAAAGGAAGTATACAATCCTCTCTGACACATATTTACATTTAATGGGGCACATTTGAGCCTAAACAATGTTGGAAATTTTAAGATTTGGTCCACAGCTTACCTAGGAGTATAATGCCTCCCATTACACTACACCACCACACATTAACAAGCCCATAATCTCACTAAAAAAACTCTCAAACTTGGTAAAGCAGGGTTCTAGGGAGGGAATTTGTTCCGATTATATTGCTTTAGGGTAGTCCCATGGGCCATTATAAATTTGAATTTTGAACTCACATATATTGATTAATTGAGAGATCACAAGTATGACAATTTAATTCAAGCTTTTACTTGTTAATTCAATGGTTTAATTCAAATGTTTTTTTAACATAGCCACATAGCAGACATGGAACCATGATTTGCACTTTGCCCCAATTATGATGTGGTTGTGGACATTTTCTCTGTGTCGGTGGCTGGAAGGAACATTAAGAACAAAGTATGTATTGTGCTAGGAGTTGGGTAACTATTCAACCTTCAATATAAGGTTAAGAATTGCTTTCTTTCAGTATAGTGATGGGTTTCAAAACCCTTCAGGGCTTATGTAGTAACTGTAATTCAAACACTGTAGGTTTTTTTAGTTGTAGTTACTAAGAAATCACAAGTATTTTCAAATATTTGTTCATTAACTATGAGGTTGGAATTCTTGCTATGGCTTGGAACACACATCTGCAATAGTGGTATTAAGAATAAGAGAAGCCTCCTGGATTTGACTGAAGTGAGAGCCATTAAAGCTATGGAATTCTCCAGCAATAGATCCTTCAGATTGCTGCGATATATAAATAGGTGTAGTAATCCATTTATCTGGAAGAAGCTCACCGAGCGGCAAAGTCAAATCGAACAGTTCTGGTTCACTCATTTCAGAACTGATAAGATCACTCTCAAGAACATCATCTATAACAATCGAATCACTCTGCAAGCTTGGAGAAGAACAATCTACTTCACTGATCTTCTTTACCAGTTTCTTCATTGTCATGGAAGAAACTGGTCCAACAATATTCCTTTTCCATCGTGAAGAATTTATAAATGGGTTTTTGGAAACCTTACTTTTAAGGGGTATTAAATTCTCTATTAAACAAGAATTTATAAATTGGCTTTTGGAAGCCCCCTTTTTAAGGGGTGTTGAATTCTCTGTTATACAAGAATTTATATGTGGGTTTTTGGAAGCCTTATTTTTAAGGGGTGTTGATTTCTCTGTTAAAAGGGGGATCTTACTCTAGAAGCTTCGAATTAAATTCCCGCCCATTACTGCCCTTCTCTTTTTTTCTAAGCTTGGGAAGCCTTCTTTATGGCATTGCAACTTGGGGTCTCTATTAGGAACATATTTACTATCAAAAAGCTTTAGCAATTCCTTGCTTTGATAGTGAGAGCTTGTTCCTTTGGCCTGAACTGTTACATTTCTAGACAAGATAGTGTTATTGCTTGGCAAAAGACATTTTAGATCATTCTCCTTAGTGGTTGCAAACACCTCTCTCTTCCGTAGCTTGCTTACTGGTTTGGATACATAAGAATATCTACAGGAGCTTTTGAATACAATGCAGAGTTATCTCTATTAACATGAAAGTCTCCACTCGATAAGGGGCTATCGTTGTCAACATCTTGGCTCAAAGTGCTACCAGTTCCCTGCAAATTACAAAGACAGAAAATGAGTTAATCCAAATCAAAATAAGATTCATATTGCATTGGCCAATTCATTAGTAAGATTTAGGAATATAAAACTTCAATGTAACGAAGGGTCCTCTTTTAGGTCGATAATACTAAAATAGAGTGCAATTCTAATCTAGAATTTTAGGAAAAAATAGTAAGCACCATTATTTCTATACACAGAAGACAATCACTCAGTGACTGTCAAAACATAATTCTTTTCCTTATAAATACTCCACTTACACAGTGGCCTTGTAGATGGCAGTTGTCCACCAACCCAAGATGGGCATTGGGCTGAAAATCCTCCTAAAAAATCTAAGCAAGCACTGCAATCTTCAAGTTGTTCACAAGTATTATTCAAATATTTGTTTATTAACTTTGAGGTTGGAATTCTTGCAATGGCTTGGAATTTAGGGACATAGCGTGCACTATGCCGGGTTCGTGCATGGACAGAGCGTATAGTATATTATTAATGGTCGGAAGAGTACATTATGCTGGGAGCCAAGTAATTACTCAACCTTTAGTTTTAAGAATTGCTTTCTTTCATTATTTCACGTGACGGTTTTATGAAGTAATTAAATTGTATTGCAAGCGGAAGGGCAAGAGAGTAAGTGTTTTTTTGGGGGGTTTTATTTATTGTAAATTTTATCATAGAAGATGTGAGTCAGAAAAGAATGATGGAATTTATGGAGAGTGGTGGTATGGACAATGAGGTTATAGGTTCAGACATGTGCAATTTTGGTTTTTGGGTGACTCAGTAAATGTACATGTTTACCAGAGAACTAGGGGGCAGTCACTGCAGACGATTGGAGATCTGGACCATTTCATGGTGGAGCACAAGGCTTGTGGAACACACATCTACAATAGTGGTATTAGGAATAAGATAAGCCTCTTGGATTGGACTGAAAATTCATAGAAAACAAATCAATCGTAGGAATCAACACCCTAAAAGAAACGAATCAATTGTAGGAAGCCAATTTTTTTTTAAAGTTAATGATTACCGCTGACCTGCTAAAAGAAATGCATGCAAAATTTGAATTTCACCAAGTAATGTATTGTCCGTAACTCAGTCCTTTCTCGCTTGTGAAAATTGCTGAAAACACTTTAGCAAAAATTATCGCCAAAAATTCTATACTTTGAAATTATTGTGTAAGGTGAATTTAACAACTCTTTCACAAAATGTTAGGATTGTAAATATATGAGTTGAAATAAGGCCAAAGCTACTTGGTCTGTGTATTCCAGGCAATGCCATGGCCAAGTTGATGAGCAAAACTAATACAATATCCCCGAAATCATTACAAACAACATCAACTACAAAAGAAAAAATTATCCCTCTAAATCAAATAACATTTACCATTCAGCGTTCACATTGCATTGTACACATGCGATTGCTAGTTAATAATTGCCTTTCATATTCTTGGCAATTAATTAATTAAAAATCATGCTTCTCTCTTTAAAAATAGCATGTTTAAGGACAACTATCCAATAAATTAAATTAATCTAATTTAATCCTTCACACTTCACTTCACTTAAGCTTCACAAAGGTGCCTTGACCATAGCCACTGAAAATAGAATTTAATCTAATGATTTAATGCCTCAAAAATCATTAAATATATCCTAAATGGGACGCACTTTTTGACATGAAGGGACTGCCTTTAAATAAATTAATTTATTTAATTTTAGCCAATCTATTTCCATCTTCTTTATTCCCCTTTACCTTGTTGACTTTCCTCCATGCTTGGCAGCGCTATTTTGGGTGAATAAATATTAACAAATATTTATTTAATGCATTATTATTCACCCAAGGTGGGTCGCACTTTTTGCATAATAGAATTCTATTTTTAAGAATTTATGACAATGGGATTCTTTACCCTGCAAGGCAGCCCCGAAAATCCCATGATCCACTTAAGTGATTTGACTTTGACAATGGGATTATTTACCCTACAAGATGCAGGATAAAATCCCATGATTTCACTTAAGTCACTTTTCTTTTATTTCACCATGGGAATTTTTACCCTGCAAGGCAGGCAATAAATTCCCGCCTGCCTGCGGCCTCTAACTTTCCCACTGCAGCTTAAGTGAATTTTATATCACGGGAAAAAGTACCTGCGACAGTGTGCACAAAATTCCCGCCGCCTTTGCCGCTTCTATTTTTCCCACTGCAGCTTAAATCCTTTGTTTTCCAAAAATGCGCCCATCCCCGTAGGGGCTTTTCTGTGCACGACTTTACTTTTTCCTAGTGATCCAGACCTCCGATGGTGACTTCCTCCGGGCATAATGTGCGTATATGTTCTCCAGCTGCTCCAGGCCAAGAATCGGGCTTACTCGGCAAAGGAATTGTTCTAGAGAAATTTCACAGAAAATGAAACGGGACAACACAAAAACATGAAAAATTGCCAAAAGTCACAAATAAAGCCCAAAACTCATTCCTTGTTAAAATCCTTTTGGTACAAGGGAATAATGATATGTTCGATCATAATAGAGTTAAAACGGAGCGCAAATAGCCTCATACGGGGCTCAAAATAATTAAATACAAATTTCTCGCAGACAAATCCCGACGACAGAATATAACAATTTTGGGCATCTGGGTATTTGGTGAAAAAGGCTAATATGGCTCTTTGGGAATATCCTGACACAATACAAGAACTTTCAGGCAATAAAAACACAGAACGACCCATTATTTTAAAAGTACGAATTTTTTTCGAATAGGGTAGTCACAGATTTCAGGATGAAATCTGTGACACCACGCCCTCTTCCAATGTATCATCTTTTCCTTGTGAAAATATGATTTTTTAACATTTAGCCACACACACCCATTAGAAACCATTGAAACATCATTAAACATTAAGGAACCTTTACCTTGGGACTCATGCTCCATGATTTCCCCCTCTTCCACTTGCATCGTGGATTCCTCTATGGGTTGTTTCTTCTCCATTACTTGCAGCCCTAATTTTTCTTCTTGTGCAACTTGCAACCTAGGCTTGGGCCTTGATCTTCCCTTGTTTACTCCCACAAACTCAAAAAATGACATGGCATCATGAATCTTCTCGAAAGAGCCCTATACTCCTCATACCATGTAGCAATGTTGTCCACTTTGGATGGTTGAGTATTATTGACTCCCTTTGAAGAGCTCCTTCCACCATTCGGATCTTGAAGGGTATGGATCAACTGAGCCATTTTATTGGCCAATATTTCTTGCCCTAGGGAAAGCCTTTTGAATCTAACATCACCAAAAATTATATCTGTCATTTATCTTCTTACAAGAAACCCTCAAGATGGGAAGACTAAAGCTCTGATACCACTGTAATGTCCCTTTCTAGGGTTGAAACTGAAAAATAGGAAACAACACCAATCCCACTTGAGAGTAATCTTATTTTTATAATAAAGCAAATCTAAAAATATTAGAAACCTAAGAACGAACCGTATACGAACTTCAACTTATCATACAACCATGTAATAATCGATGAAAAATATTCTAAATAATTAATTCCATCACATCAACATTTATCAATCCAATTTACATAAAATAAATGGAGAAACCAAGTGATTACACCCAACCGCAATTACTTTTATGACAATAGTAGTGCGACCAAAACCAAGGGTTGGAAATAGCTCTTAAACAACTCCTAAAATCACCGAAGTGTAGATTTCACCCTTATAAATTATGAAGAATTAAATGATGCAAACCAAACATGGAAAAACCATTCAAATCAATGCAAACTCGCTCCTATGTAAGTCACCCCACTTGGAAAGGTTGAATTATTAGCTTGATATGCAAATAAATGATTGGTTTCACCTTTAGAAATTATTATAAGTCAATCCATACAAGAATCATACTATACATCCATCGAAAAACCTCCAAAATGCCCATGATGTAAGTCGCCAAGGCTAGATAATAAGATATCAACTCCAAATACCTTAAGATATTCAATGATTCCAAATATCATCACTTAAGGATTTTCGTCCTTAGGGAAACTACCACCATCAAGGGTTTTGTCCTTGAAGGGATCTCAAATAAGGGTTTCATCCTTGATGAGAGATAAAGGAAAGGTACAACCTTTACCAAGAAGAAATAATAAGATTCAACATAACATCATAATGGCTAAACATCCTCCTTTTATAACATAAGGGGTGCTACATCATAACTTATGGCCGACCTTATAATATTAAAGTTTATTTCTAATTTGAGCATATATGTTCACCGAACAATCGCTTAATTAATTAATTTCATCTATTGGAGCGCTGTGCATCCAATCAAAATCCAACATAAAATAGTGCAATATTTCCTCAAACTAATCCATATATCTTCAAACAACTTTCCTCTAGCTCCAAATCCTTAGTCCCACGAGGAAGGATGGGATAAGGTCTTCCATAACGACTAGCTTGGAAAAAGGGGACATTACACTTGTAACACATTGTAAACACTAGTCAGTATGTACCAATACATTACCCCGATATTATGTAATCAATTTTAGAAGTTAATTAATCATAATAACTCCTAGTTCAAATCTTACATTCCTTTTAGTTGTGCATTCCATAACTTCTAATCTTAAAAGGATGTAAACATTAAGATTAATAGTAATTAAGTGGGATTAATATTCCATGGGAATCGGTAGAAATTAGCTAGGAAGAAAGGGTTTTAATTAAGTAATTAAGAATTGATTTATAGGCTTATATTAGTTTGTAGAAGCAAAGTGAGAGGGAATTTATTAGATTTAGAATTGAAGAGAGATTTAATTAATGAAAGGTCATTAATTAATAGATGAAAGGAAATTCAATTAATTAATAAAGGGTTATTAATCAACAAATGAAGAGGAATTTAATTAATATTTGAAGAAAAGAAACTTAATTAATTAATGAAAGGTGGCTAATTAATAAAATATGTTAGTACGATTTGTACTATTTAATAATAAATTTAGCATAACATATTTAAGGTGCTGCTGATTTCCCCTCTTTGGGAGGGTTTCACAAGAACAACACCATCACAAAGAATTTAGAAAGGTAATAGACAAATTTTATTAAGAAAATAGAAGAAAATTAGTTTTATCTAGGTGATATCCATATTTTCCATGAATAATCATCAATAAAGAGATGAAAATATTGATAGCCATTAGAGGTTTCAGTCATTTTCCCACAAAATGGTATAAAACAAGTGCGAGTCCTTTAGATTGATTTGGATTCTTTGGGAATTGTGCTCAATGTTACTTTTTTGTTAGACAACTTGAGTAGAGATTTATATTCTTATTTAGTTGTGGCAATCCTCTAACCATAGTATGTTGGATGAGTGAAACAAGATATATAAAAATCACATGACCATATGTTTGGTTCCACAAGATTGTGTTATTTTGATCTTTGCAATGAGTTCTTAATTGTTGTGTGGTATAAAGTCAAGAAGAAACATCTTTGCGAATTCCTAGTGCAAGAGAAAAATGATATTTTATCTTGTTATATTTTACAAGGAACACTTCCTTGCCACTTATAAAATAAAATTCAACTTTCAAATCATGATCTAGCAGATGATTGACTAGTAGAAGGTTTTTAGCGAGTCCAAAAACATATAAGACTCTTGTGATAATATAGTCATTCTTGCTTTGAGAGGCAACTTGATAATCCTCGTTCCTTGAACTTGGTAGGAAGTTCCATCACCTAAAGAAACATGATTCTTGTTGGGTGAAGGATATAAATTTATGAGCCATTACTTTATTCGATTCATACGTTGGGTGGCTCCCGAATCAATAGATCGATTGAGTAGGATGAGGATGATTCTTCACTTGATTATACATTGTATTTGACATCCTTGTCGATTCTTCTTCCTCTTGATCAACTAGATTCCGTCGACGATTTTATTTCTTCTTCCAATTTCCCTTATTCTGTTTATGGGATTTTTTTGGTTTTGTGATGACTTTTGTTGGTTAGGATTATTACATGAAGAGCCTTGGGTCAAACCAATATACCAACAATCCTTGATGTCATTCCGTTTCAACAAATAGGAAATTTCTTGTTGGATGACCCTTGAGATTTTTATGGACTATGTTATTGGTTGTTGCCATACTTGTTGGAGAATTTCTATTTATTATTTCCCTTGAAGTTGGAAGTAAGCTCATGGTCTTCATTATATACCTCAATGTGCATACGCTTTTCTTATCGTAACATGTTGAGCAATTGTTCAAATGTTGGTTGCTTATTGAAAATATTCAATTTAGTGAAAAACTCTTTGTAGGATCCGGCAGTCCTCTCAACACTATGGGTACACATGTTTATCTTCCATGAGTTCTTCTAATGTTAAGAGTGATGCCCTTAATGATTAACTAAAATATGTGATATATAGGTTCTAGTTAATCTAAGCTATGAACAATCAAATAAAGTAAATAGATGTTGTAAATAAATGTAAAGATGACCCAAACAACTATGAAAAAGGAAATGCTAACCCTAATGTGCAAGAGAGAAGAGGAAATAACTCAACTGAATAGAAGATTCTCGCGGGACTATGTTGCAGAGATGACTGGATAATCTAGAAGCGTGAACGATTGTGCATGAGCCTCAAATAGGACGGATCTAGACCGAATCTCCGGACCGGGGCACCTAGAGAAAGATTGGGGCACCTACGGGTGCTTTGGTCTATAGAATGGGTGCCCTAGTTTGTGCAAAAGCTCTAGAAATGATCTTCACAGTTTGGTAGGTGGTCTAAAACCCTCACTATGTGTCACATCAAATCCACTACACTACACCGGATGTCATCACCGATACTCTAAGATGATAGAAAGACCTACAAGAAACCACAAGAGAAGTATCAAAACCCTAAAAAAATACAAATGAATGGGTCGACTTACCTCAGCTACCACAACAATGCGCTTACTAACTGAGCGCTGCACTATATTTCGGACCCAAATGTAGTTTTGGTGTGTGTGTGCATCATGTGCCCTAGGTGCTCTTGTGCTAGTCACACTTTGTGAAGTAACGAGCAATAACTAGATGTAGAAAATGTAATAGAATGTGTGCATGGAATAGAATAGAATCCATCCCCTATGATTATGTGATGTAGATGAACCAACCTTGTCCTTGTGATGGAGCTAATGGATGCAAATGATCTCCAAATGGATGCAACTCTAGGTGGATGATAGTAGTGACTAGTGCTTGGTCCTTCATTATGGTCTCATAACTTTATATTTATAGGGTTCTCTTGATCTAATTTTGTAATTAACCCCAAAATGGATGACCACCAAAAAGATAAAGACCTCAAACGGCTAGAAAGAGCCCAAAAGTGGTAGGAAAGTTCAAGAAGGATCGGGGTGCCCATGGTGGGACCAGGCACCCATGGGTGCCCTAAGATTAGCACTGGTGCCCCGGTTTGGGCTAAAATGACAAGATGATGAAATTTGATCGGCATGTGTGTGGTGGAGGTCGGGAATGACGATAAAAATCAAATAAAAATGGCCAAGAGACGGGGTTAATTAGTACTTTCTTCACTCAAAACTCTCTAAATAGTAGTATGAGACCAGAACTAAATAATGTCTAAAGTGTATGATTTTGTTTCTACACTTAATGTTGTAAAACATATCAAAAAATATTCAATGGTCTCTTTGGACTTGAGTTTTAGATTATGTGGTTGAATTTGGATATTTAGAAATGTGTTTTGATTTTTTTCCTCACACACTCTCGAGCTCATCCCAAAAATATTTGGGAATGTGAGGTGATGTTGTCACTAAAATGTGTGCACCCATGATAGATTACAAAGTTTGGGAAACTTGACTATCTCAACAACAACATGGGAGTGTCTCCAAGGTGTGGAACCTTAGCCCTTGAGACAAACCAAAGGAGAAGGCCAACTTTCTTCACCAACTACCTAATGCTATTACTACTCTAATAACTAATCTACTAAATTGATTTAGGGAAAAGGGAAGGGGAAAAACATGAAACAAAAGAAAATATTGGTGATGCATTAAATAGAAAGGGATATCTCTCCCTAAGATGAAGAGAAAAAGGAAAAACACATTACAAAGAGGGTAGATACAAGACATAGCCGACCCTACATTGGGGTGCACTCGATTCTCTACATAATAGACACATCGAGATATCACTCTTTAAGTATGACCCACACACAACATGAAATGATAGAGAAACGAGGTAAGATGAAAAAAATAGAAGTTAAAGGGTAGAAAATAGCCACAATGAACATCATATTAATGCCTAGAATTATACACGTTTATTACAACTAGTAGGAAGGCACTATGCACATCACACAAGCTCAAATTAGAGTCAAGAACTTAGTTTTTTTAGATATTGATTTGGGTAGTGTAACCTTGCATTTAGGAGAGTATAATTTTACAATTGTGCCTCAATGCACACATATCAAATAAGGAAGAGAGAAAAGAGAAGAGGAGAAAGAGATGAAGAATATGCTAAAAGAACATTTCTTTCGCATGCTTATCCTTTCGAAAGATTAGAAGGCTCTAGAAAATGCTCTAAGTTGATGGTATTTCCCAAAACCACTCCTTGGCATGTTCAGGGATCTCTGAAGGTTTCATGATGATTTTATGCATAGATTAACCCACAAACACTCACTCAAACAAGTTAGTTTGATCAATCAACTTTATTCGGGCTTTAAGGCTTACAATGATTTGACACTTTCTCAAGACTAGTAATCCTCCAAAACATGCAATTTTTTTTTCTCGTAAATGCTTAAAATAACTTGTATGATGCCTAAGAAATGTTACTATCATCTTACCATGCTAACACAACCATCAAGTTAGTAGAAATCAAAAGAAATCGCTGATTTGACCTCTTTTTGTAAAAACTACCCTTCTAGCTTCTTAAGACCCCAATTTTTAGTGAGTTAGTGGTTGGAACAATCCACAAACACCTAAAATAATCTAAAACCACTTTTGGGCACCCATTATGCTCCTCTAGGCATGGGTTAATTTTTTTTGGCTTAACTCCCAATGTAGATGCCTTTTTCTCTCACTCTCTCTATTAGACCTAGTTCCTCCTCTAGTAGCCACCGAATGAGGTTAAAATTTAGAATATCTTTTGATACGATGACTCATTGAACATGATATTAACATTTTTGACTACCCATTTTGGCCTATATTTTGTGTACAAATATTCACAATAGCTTCCTTCTGCAAATAATGCCTCAAAATCATTGATCCGGACCTCAAATTAGGTCTCTAATGTGCATGTACATGACTGTACCTAGACTGCATCAGAGTTTTCTCTCAACCGAGGACTTATCAATACAAAATTATCTTCAATTATTGATGAGGAACCTATGAAGAATATCTCATTAAAGTTTCATCTTTTAAAAATGAGTTTTAAGCCTTCAAATCTATCTCTCATCAAACCCTAAGAGGGTTTTCTATAGGCCCGAGAGGAGGGAAAATGTCATAAAACCAAATAAACTATCTCCAAAGGCTAAAAATTTCATTATAGGTCGGTTTCCATCTTATGAACCTTATTTTTCTAACAAGAGGTTATTTTCTTCCTCGGTTCAAACATTCAAGCTAAGTTTCTTCATAACTACTTTGTGAAACAAGGGCTCAGTGTGCTTCCTACAATGATCCAACCGATTGACGTCCTTTTCTTCCTTAGCAAAGATCCCTAAAGGTTTTCAAAGTATGAGATGCATCATAAAATTTATTCACACTTACTAACTTCAAGTTTTCCTTACAAAATCTTGGCTCAACTTGCCTTGTCTTATTGATCAGACTAAAAAAGTAACTCATTACGGGTTATATGAGGTTGTTCTAAAGCAAATAAATAATACAATAGTTAAAATATTTCTCCAAATCTATAAAACAAATAAGGATGACCACATACCAACCATGTATGCACTTTTCCAATGAGTATGAGGAATTGAATGCTCACAAATGCACTCGTTATAACTTTAAACTACTAAAACAACATTCATGAAACAAAGTTTCTTTCACCAATGTTCTTGGAGCTCTTGTCATCTATCTCACTCAAATGATAATATAAAAAATAGTTACAAATTCACCTTTATACCTCCTTCGCTCAAGTTTCTTCCATATTTGATCTCTAGGGTCACAAGATCAAGGTTGCATGGAGGTTACACTTCAAGTAAATGAGCTTAAAACAAGATCTAAGAGTTACATGACCCAATATAACATCATGATGAGACTCCAAGATTACATTATGATTAAAAACCCCTAAAGAACCTATTTAGGCCCTTTAAGCTACCTACACCATACAACCAAGCCAAAATTGGATCAAAACTAGTTAAATTTTTTAAATTGCTCAAAATGGAGGGAAACTCCATAATTTGAATTTTTGATCTCTTGAGCTCATCACACCAACATGAAATGACTCCCAAGACTCCTAAGCTACCTATTCAAGCCAAAAATGTCATAACATGACTAAACTAGACTTAGGAGTGATGTTTCGCATCACGATTCATGATAAATAAAGCATAACTAGGGAGGCTTAAGTTAAACCTTGTCCATAAACCCTTAGGCTTTGTAGGTAGATAGTTATTTTGTCAATTATATACCTTCATCTGCAAGTAAAGGGAAAATATTTTAGATTTATAGATAAGCTTTGAGAAGGATCAACATTTTCCCATGAGATCGAGGCAATGAGATGAAGTTTAAGTTTTCATTTGTCTAATTTAATCATAATTATTGATCATGCAAAATATGAAATGTTATGCCTAATCTGATGCTATAGTAGAAGTAAATAAATGATGTAATGAAATACAAAAATATATCAAAGAAAGCTAAGAAAATAATGAAACCCTAATTATAAAGAGAGGGTAAAATTCCTTAGGCGATTCATAAAGAAATTATGAAATGGACCAAAGCTTTGACATGTTGAACAAAGAGGAAGAAACATCACACAGAAGCCCCGAAAAATGCAGATCTGGAGGTATAGAATGGATTGGGGCGCTTGGAGAGGGATAGAGGCGCCTATGGGCACCTTGGTCCTGATTCTGGGTGCATGGGTATGTGGAAATACTTAGAAAACATCCTCCAAGGTGTTCGCCTTTAGTCACCTTTGATCGCTCTGAGGTTGCACCAAGATCGTCGAGGTCGATGTAAATTTGCAAAACCCTCAAAAAAATCAAATCCTAAAAAGAAAGGTGGAAAATGAGGGGTCAAACTGTCTCGGCTATCACATGGTGAACTTATGGTTGAGCATTGCACTACTATCTCGGACCTAATGTAGTTCTGTTTGTATGTACTAAATCGTGCCCCAGGTTGCTCTTGTGTCTATCCCACGTGGATATCGAACAAGTAGCTAGATGTAGAATGTAATAAATGTGTGCATAGAATGAAATGAGCTTCCCTCCTATGAAGTGTGATGTATAAAACCAATCCTTGTGTCCCTTGTGATGGAGCTAGATGGATACAATCGATAGGAATCGAGGATGCTTATACAAAAATTTATCGATAAACATCACCATGAATATTACTACGAGATTACAATTTTAACACGGTATAATATATTGGATATTTTCACTATATTTTGTCACGCTCAATACATGGCTAATATATAGCCATTTACATAGCTAAACAACCTCCTATAAAATTAGGAGGTGTTATAATAATTAACCTAGAATATTATTCATGGGTATAACAATCCAACTAACAACATAACACAAAGAATAACATTCACTATAATTATATTTACCAATGTAATTATTATTTACACACATACAAACGTGGAACACTAACGTATTGATTTCCTAACATTCCCCCTTAG
Source organism: Taxus wallichiana var. yunnanensis (assembly GCA_018340775.1). Classification (NCBI taxonomy): domain Eukaryota; kingdom Viridiplantae; phylum Streptophyta; class Pinopsida; order Cupressales; family Taxaceae; genus Taxus; species Taxus wallichiana. The sequence goes on along the minus strand of CM031244.1, from coordinate 555,158,586 downwards.
TGTGAACATGGGGAAAACCTATCTTTGTACTTGCACCTGCTTTCATGATTAGGTGATTTTCACAGGACAATCACAAACCCGACGGATGGTTTTACAATGGTTGACCACAAACCGATATTGGTGGTTTTCAAGTGGTTTACCACAAACCACATCATGATGTGCCAAGTACTATTTTTAGCCCTCATCAATATCTCACTTTGTAGGGAATAACATAGGAAACACAACTCACCAAACTAAACAATAGAACACATACTAGAAAAATTTCACATTTCATCCTATAAGAATCACAATGTTCTTAATTGTAGCCATTGTTGTCGATCACTTCCACTCGATCTAAAAATAAAAATAAAAATTGTCTTACGGACGCATTTTCGGTGTTACGACATCCCTGACAACCATGGATCCTCAAAATATAAATTCGTTGAGCTGGTAGCATGATCTTTGGAGGACGAAGGCCTAGGAGGTTGGAGGTCGATCAATGACCTCTCATCAGTCACTAACGATGGGGCCGTATGAAGTGTGGTGGCATTTTGTGGTGTGTGTTTTGAGTTCAACATTTGATTTTCAGTTTTACGGTTGTGTGTGGAGTGTTCCAATTGTGTAGTGTTCCTATTTGAATAAGTGGAAATTTCACATTGGGGGAACATGACACCAATGTTCCATTTCCATTTTGAGCCTAAAACGACTAAAGTCAAGGGTAACTTGTAGTGGCGGTGGCGGTTTCCTTTGTTGTCCCGATTTTGGGTGTCTAGGTTTGCGAAATACTCATAAAACCTCCTCTGAGGTGTCGCAAGGTGTTCACATTTAGTCACCTTTGATCGCTCCGAGGGCACACTAAGATCATCGAGGTCATTGTAAACTTGCAAAACCCTCAAACAAACATCAAATCCTAAAAATGAAAGATACAAAATGAGGGGTCAGTTTGTCCTCAATTGTCATAATGGTGAACTCACGATCGAGCACCGCACTACATCTCGGACTCCAATGTAGTTCTGTGTGTGTGCGTGTCGAATCGTGCCCTATGTTGCTCTTGTGCTAATCACACGTGGATAGTGAGCAAGTAGCTAGATGTAGAATGTAATAAATGTGTGCATGGAATATAATGAACTTCCCTCTTATGAAGTGTGATGCAAGAAAACCATCCTTGTGTCCCTTGTGATGGAGCTAGATGGATGAAATGGAGCTCTTAGATGCCTTGATGGATGCAACCTTAGGTGGTGATAGATAGTGCTTAGTGCTTGGTCCCTTATTATGATCACATAACTTTATATTTATATGATTCCCTTTCTTGAATTTCGTAATTAACCCCGAAAAGGTGACTACAAAAAGATAATATGCTCAAACAACTAGAAAGTGCCCAAAAAGTGTGAGTAAAGTACAAAGAGGATAGGGACGCCCCTGCCGTAAGGAACGAGGGCGTCGACGCGTCGGTGTCTTGGCTGGGCGTTGGTGTCCAGGATGACAAATGTCGAAGAGTAAAAAAGATTGAGCAAGTAGAAGTGCAAGACCAAAAGAAGTGACGAAAGGTGGCCAAAGACATGGGTTAATTAATACCATTCTCACTTAGGAATCATATGAATAAGAGTATGTAATCAGGACTAGATAAGTACCCAAAGTATGTGATTTTGTGTCTACAATTACAACTTGGACCACAATTAACATCTCATCTCTTGATTGACAATATGTTGATGTCCTTATCTATGTTTGGGTGAAACCTTGAGGTAACTAGTAGATTAAAAAACCCTCTATAAGATATCCTAACCATCCGAAAACACATGAAAGTGAATTAGAGATAAATAGACTAAGAACACAAGTTGAAACCACCCCAAAAATATATCATAAGTTCTCCTTAATCTCTCAACCAAACTATTTGTAACAAAGCTCGAGTGTTGCCCTCTCTAAGACCTTTCTAACTATAACATTGCGGGTGAAATGGAGGTACCAATCAAAAGATATGAGAAAAATCCAGAGCACTATTGTGCCGTCATGACATCCTCGAGCTCATTTTTGTATTAGCTCAAACCATCAAATTTAATCTTGTGACAAACTCAGTCAATGAATATTCGGCTCAACAGATCACCACCACGTGTACATCTTGCAACATGTACTCCATCAATAGATTGGGGGCATGTGGAAGTAGATGTAGGGAAGGAATCTCAAAGCGTGTATTTAAACCGATTAGGTATCACTTACTTTCCTCCGTAGCTAATGTGTCCCTCATCGGTCTTGTCTGCAAGACTGGTAGCTAGTTGTTAAACCTTAGCTATAAAGACCGATTATCAACATGAATCTCTTTATGACCACTTAGCGCAAATCGATGATTGGAATAATTTGGGAAAACACATAACTTTAACGCCAAGGCTCAAATCGATGAATGGTCACCACGTGCGTCGAATTGGAAAAGGAGCTTGAAATATTTGAAAGACCATTAAGTCTTGGCCATGTCGATATACGCAGCGAGTTGATGGGCTACACGTGTATACTTTCATGTCATGTCTCTCATTCATCACTAAAAACATCCTTTAGAACGGAAAAGATAATTCACAATGTTTAAGAGATACCATTTGATGACACATGCTCCTATCTATGCATAATTAAGTTTGATGGCCTCCAAATGATGCAAAACCAAAGGAATTAACATTTTTGAACATTTGTGAATTTCTCAAGCCACAAAGAGACTGATTTTGACTAAAATCTTCAAGATCTAGCTTGTATAAGTTCAAAGAAAAGGTGAGGAAGTTGTTTTAACAATATTGAACACATGGGTGACTGAAAAGATTGAAATTACTTCATTTAAAAGCCTTTAAGTATTTTAATTATAATTAGTTGTCAAAAATGAAGTAAAGTGTTTATCTTGGCAACATTTTTGGTGACTCAAGGGGGTCATTTACCTACTAGATGGATTGAATGGTAGCCTTTTATATCCATTGGGGATGGATTCTGGTGTAAACACTTAAAACTTCTATATTCTACCATGAAAAACCCATGAAAGTTGACACTTACCTCCTTGCAAACTTTGAATTTAAACCTTGTCTAAAAATGATTTTTAACCATGAAAAGATCTTAAGGCATCTTGTTCCTTCTTGTAAATGTCTCAAGACTCGAAACCTATGCCCTTTGTCATATGAAGTTGAAGATAGACTGATCAAGATGCCAAAATCTCTAAGAAGTCTCCTTAAAGCTTTGGGCTTTACTTGAAACTCCTATGAATTGGATTTCGATTTAAATCGAGGTGATTTGGCTTTGCACTAACTTGAAGACCCAAGGAGGATGAATAATCCACAAGCTCAAGAGTGGCCCAAAAAAATTATTTACAAAAGATAAAGTCATACATGTTTTAAATAAAACATGCAAAATGTGCAAAACCTCTTATTCTACCAAAATCAAACCTACACTACTCCTACTCTAACCATGTACAAAAACAACTCAAATAAAGCCACAAACTAGTTGGGAAAAGTAACTCCCTTTCATGATGAACCTATGCCAAAAATAAATTTTTTAATACCCATGGCATGTGGAAGAATTGAAAACATGGTTTGCATATTCTCTCCCAAAATGTCATCCTCCAAGTAAAAGTACACTTACATCTGCTCATTTTCTTATACTTCTTCTTCATTAGAAGCTACACAGCTTGTCAATAATGTTTTGAACCTCTTCCTCATGCTCTGAAGTGAACATGAATGGTGGAAAATTTGATCTAACTACACTTCCTTTCACCCTTTTGGTTTTGTCGATTAGAATGATAATTCTCTTTAATTTCTTCAAGGGTTTGTGCATCACTTGGCTCTTTGGGTAGAGTTTTCTCAAATTCATATTTTCTGATTTCTTCATCCAAAGATTGTAAATGATCCTCTAAGGTGGCTTAATAGTTGGCCATTAATGACTAATTGGAGAGTTGCACATTATTTTATTCATTCACAACTTCAAACTCGAGCACACCTCCTCTCTTTTCTCATCATCCAAATCTGATTTCATCTCTCCGATTAGAAATGTAACTTTAAGGGATGTCTGAAAGATTTTGTCTCTAACTTAAACACCTCTTTCTTTTCATCCTTAGGTTCAATAACCACATAACCAACTATAGATTGATCAATGTAACCAACAAGGAGCTCTTGAAAAGCCGAGCTATTGTTTCATCATCTTCTTGATTCATTCCAATCTAAAATAATTACCTCTTTACTTTTTAGTGATGGATCTTACCTCAATAGGCCATGGTGAACTTGCAAGAGGTTGGATGATACATAGTGATAAGGAACTTGCTTGATCTCAAAATTCTTGTCAAACTCTTTAACCCATCTTCAAGTTGTCTCTCCAAATGTGTTTCCACTTCTTTTCTCTCTAAAGGATGAGGAACGTCCTTATTCATGGCCACATGTTTAGATGTAGGTTTAAACATGGTTGGCCAAGTAGTTGACCATTCAAATGTGTCCGAATGTAAATAATCATGGTATAAAATTGATTTTCATGGAGATCTTAGGAACTAGGCTATACTCTTGGTGAGGGTGGGAGAGTGGTGGGAAATAGATGCAACTTTTCGGAGGGTCTAAGAAATGACAAGATTCATACACCTTAGGTTAATAAGATTGCAACAATTCAAGTGCTTGAGCATGAGGCTCATATGGGTATGGATTTGGATGTAAGAAATGAGGAAAAGACCATCCTAAGATAATTTTGTAGAGGTTTAAATGGTGGAGAAGGTGTATTACCTTTTTAGGATGAGGATAATTCTCAAGGCATCCAAAAAAATGGAAGGAGGCATAAAATTTAGGCTAAGAGGGCTCTAAGGCTTCAAATCTATGGGCATGAAAACTATGTGATTGTGGTAAAGGTTTATCCCATGGACAAGGTCCCTTAAAATCATATGGTTTAGTCTCCAATTTTTCAACTAACTCTAGAATTTGACTTATGTCTTTTGTTGAGAAATATACCAACTTATCAAAGGTTCACCCCATGGATAGGGTTGTCTAGGACTAGGCTATCTAGCTCCCATTTTGTCTATCGGCTCTTGTGCTCTCCTCATGTTTCTCTCAATGAATTGAATTTATAAGTGCAAACCAGGATCAAAGATGAAACTACCTTCATCATGTGCATACCCCTACTCTTGAAAACCACCATAGTTAGTAGGATAACCATATGCATCAATATGACTTGGGGCATATGCAGATCTATCACATTAAGGATCATATCTCTAATTTTTAGGGAAGCTTGGTGTGAATGAAGGTGGAGGGGGATGACTTTTTGTTACACATAATAATTCTAACTAGGGAATAAACGAACCATGTGACTTGCATAACTTCACAAGAATAAGAGGATGGATGGAAATGGTCTACAAATGAGAGAAATGAGTCTTTAATACTAGTGGAGTCTCCAAGTGCTTGAGAACATGGTTCTAAAACCAAATAGGATAAGAACAAACTAAATATTAGCTATAAAATCAAGAAAACATACATCCTTGTGCATTAGGTACAACAAATAAGTCAACAAGAACACATTTAGTTTGAATGGAACACTTAAAAGATGGAAAAAAACTTAAATAAAGTGTCCAAACAAACTTGTCCCACTTGGCATGCCAAAAATATTATCACTTTGAAATGTGTGCACTGTGATAGATTACCAAATTTGACAACAACAAAATGGGAGTGTTTCTAAGGTGTGGGATCTTAGCCCTTGAGACAAACCTCTAGAGAACACTAACTTCCTTCACAAAGTACCTAATGTTATCACTACTCTAACAACTAATCCACCGAATTGACAAGAAAAAGGGAAGGGGAAAAACATGAAACAAAAGCAAAAAGTGATGATGCACCAAATAGAAAGAGACATGTCTCCATGAGATAAAGAGCAAGAGGACAAACACAATGCAAAAAGAGTAGATAGAAGCCACACTCGACCCTATGGTAAATCAAACTCTAATTCTCTACATAATAGACATAATGAGATAAAAATCTACAAGTAAGATAGACAAGTCTTCCCGTGGAGCCTCTTCATTGGAGGTCACGAGTTTGAATCGACCTATCACTATAACCCTAGTGTGTTTAAATTAGGGGCTTGAACTCAAGACATCTTAGCTAAAGTGTTGTAGCACACACCTCCCTAATTGGTTGAGCTAGGCCCTATAGGTTATTAGTAAGGAATGTTAGGTATGTCCTTATCATGTATACAAATATTTTGTGTTTCTATTACCTAACAGAAAATCCTAATATTTTTGTAATTTATCTAGGTAGAACTATGTTGTGTCATACATAAAACAAAATCAAGTAGTTACCTATGCATTGGCCAATGAGGTTAGTGTAGGGTTGTTGACTCTCTTGTAGTCAACTTAAGAGCATGTGTGGAGGGAGATTCCACCATTCAAGATGTGTTGGAATATGAAATTTCTCATAGGATTGTTCAACCTAGCTCAATCAGCTTACATCCACACATGGAGGGACTATCCACTATAGAGAATGTGTGGGAGTATATAATGCCTTAGGAGGATGGAATTCCTCACTCAATATAGAATGTGTGGGAGGCTGAAATGCCTTGGGAGGATGGACTTCCTCACTCAGATGCATAATTAATTGTGGAAGGAGGTTCCATTATCCGAGATAAGTTGGCAAAAGATGGTGAGATGGGAAGACTGTCCCTCAATCACGGGTATTGGCTTGAAGGTCGCACAACATGGACACTCTGCTCATCTTGTTGCAAAAGGCTTATCAGAACAAAGGGACATAAACATGAGTAATATAAGGAGATGGTTATTTCTCCTACTACTACAAAGATGGTTATTTATCCTACAAGAGAGTTGGTTTTTACTTCTATGATCTTTAAAATGGACACAATCCAATTTTAGTTGTTTCTCTCTAAAAATTTGGATGGGGAGATCTACTTAGTGTTTCTTGAATATTTCCAGGTACCTAAACAATTTGGAATGTAGATTTATCAAGTCTTTATGCAAACTTGGGCAAGTTACACAATCTTGATACACTCTTTAATCAACATCTTTAAGATTTTGATATCAAAATTATGCGAGTTGGGTTGAAATTATCATCCATTGATGACTCGTCATCAAAATGAATCATTCTACAAAGTATTGGTGGACCACTTGTTATATATAATATCCACACAATTGGATCATGGTTTTGTTATTAGTTGGAATTTTCAATTGTTGCCTACACTGAAACTCATACCTTAGACGGTAGCAAAACATCTTAGGACTACTACAAAATTTAGAGTAATATATAAGGATTGGCCTATAGTTTTATTATATTTGGAATTTTTTTAGGACAAACATGTTGTCTTCGGTTTAGTCATTAAGGGTGGGTATTAAATTTTATTAGTTAAAGTTTAATGAATTATTAGTTATCAACTAGCTAATGTTTAGTTATGAATTTCCCCAACTATATTGTAACACCTTTTAGTTTAGTAAATACAAGCACCACACACCTTATGTGTGTTATGCGCCTTTCTCATTTCTCTTCATTCTTTTAGTGTTCACATATTCTAACGTCGAGAATATTCAACTAAAAAATTCTTGTGACACTATGGTATTGCACTTTGATTCTCAAAAATAATTTCCATTTGGCTTTATGTCTAAAATGACATTAACCATGTGACACTCAACAGATAATATAGTTGCACATTATAATCATTATCGTAAACCATCAACAAAAGTTGATTGAAGGCCAATAAATTTAGATGCACAAGATAATAACTTGTAACACACATTGATTTAAATAAGGAAGACCTATAAATAAACCTTGTAAATATCAATCAAGCCATCATAAATAAGTCGCCATGAATTACTTTTGACCAAGATATCTTGAGTTTCGGATAATGGACAACACTTATTATGCTATTGTTCAAGATATGACATGAGCTAAACTGCATTGATACTCCTCCAAGGTGACATATGATCTATAACTAAACCAAACTGCATTTAAGATTGAACCAACCAATCTAATCCAAATTTAGGCAAATAAGGATTTTAAATTAGTGCCAACAAATTTTATGAGATAACAAGAGGATTTTTCTTTCCAAAATTCATTTAACTAGCATTGTTGCTAGGCAATTATTATATCCAAATATCCTTTTCTTTAAATTTTAAATAATGAACATGTTTTAGATACCTCCATACCATCATCCCATTTCCAATGTCTATAATCCCATGTTTATTTGCGTATTCCATTTCAGGATCTAATTTAAGGTAACAGTAAAAGCAAACTCCAAATGGTTAACGTCTGCCATGGATGTTGATTATAAACTTCTCGAAAACTTTTCCAAACAAATGTAACATGTTGAAAATTATCTTCGAACAAAAAAATTCTGACTAAACTAACTTGCATTCACTGTTTTCAAGGATTTTGGTTGTATTTATTACAGGTCATTTTGATAAAGGGCAAAAACCAGCATGTATGCCAAATTTTTAATTCTGCATTCGTTTTGTGATGCAAGCAAATTCCAGTATATTTAGTTATGACATGCTGTAGCATTGTTATTGATTGGTCTACAAGCATATTTTCACAATAAGTTATGGTAGCAAGACTCCAACCAAGGCTCGGAAATTTTCAAAAACTTGTCAATAGAGTAGTCCGGGGCCGAAACTCGCAAAAGTATATGGAAACCCACTGAGCCCGGGCAAGCTAGATCATAAGATTTTCCTGGCCCAAAAACATAAAAATACCATCGACTTCTTCACTATTCTAAGTTGTTTTCTCCTGAAAATTCAACATGGAGCAGGCAAGTGTTTAGAGTGAACAACACCGATCTTTCTCTATAAATGAAAAACTTCTTCCTCTAATTTTGGAGCAAAGAAACCTGATTTTGAAATCTGTACTCTGTTTTTGGGACTTTTGATACCAAACATATATTTTTGCTCCATGTTAAGCAATGAAGCTTAGACTACATTTTGATTTTAGTAAATGCATTGGAAGAAAACTGTTTATATGTGGATGTCTTTGAAGTTGAATTCTTGTGTAGAGTAAAAACAAAACGGTAGATTTTTTTTTTTTCAAAAATTCCTATATTTTATGATTTTTCAGTTTGCAGTCTTTTGTCTAGGCTTGGGGGCAAGCTCAAGTCCATTTTGATGTTAATATTTGGCAATTTGTTGTTGGATCAGTCAACTGAGAGTGAATCTTCAGGATAATTGTATGTTTTTGAAACATCAGGAAGATTCATTCTTACCCACGATACCGATCATAAACAACACTGTAATTCCTATCATTCACATGACCACAATTTGTATCAGTAGCAGGGCTTGAAGCCCTTCCATAACCAGGAATGGTCCTTCATGTCTGCCTACAATAGATATGAATATTAGATCGACCATAGCCTAGACTTCCCCTCACTTCCTGCCCTTCTGTGGATTGCTCGCTCCCCTGAATTTTCCCATCAATCATTTCTGTCATCATCATTGTCATGCCACTTTTGATCAGTGTTCCCTAGACACTATTTGGATAGCTAGTTTTATGCTGAGAAACTTGTTAGTGGATCCAGGATACTCAGTATTATAAAGTAGTGTGTGATTTTGATGTTAGCCATATCACGAACGTATATATTGTCTCATATTTTGTTATTCTATCTCAACAATGTAAGTTATGGTTGCCTGGATTTTACAACATACTACGTTTGTTCTTGGCATGAAGTTTGGACAGATATTGTTGGATGAAAGTTTTACTTGTTTGCCTATGAATTACGATGATTGTACTACGATGTCCAGTTTAGGAGTATGATGCGCCATGGATTGTGATAGACGTGTAATAAGTAATTGATTTTGATTGTGTTTCTATTAAATGATCTCTCAATTTATTCAATAGTTATCGTTATAGTGTTATTTTATTTGGATGACGATGTGTAGGGATGATGATTATGTTCGTAGTAGATGAATGTGATTATGACATATGTTAATTATGCTTTGATTTTTTATTAATTTTATTGCATGGGAATATATGACACTTGAGTTGAGTGTGCCACGAATTGGTATTAATACATTTCTAAGGCGTCCACAAATGAAAGAGGCAAGGACCAATCCATCGGAAAAATCACTCTAAAAGCAATAGGACTTAGAATGTGTTGTTTTTGTGTTGTTCTTAGAGCAACATGTCCACAAATGAGAGAGGCAAGGACCAATCCATTTGCCATCCCTACAAATGTATATGTTTATGTGTTTTTATTTGATTTGTCATCCCCATTAAAAAATTCCTTTATTTGGTGGTGGTCATTTCCAAAAAGTGGAGTGGTGGTGACAGCCCATACTAGTGTCCTCGGAAAGAGTGTTATTTAAGAGTCCAAAAATTGATTTTTTTCCAAGTAATGATAATTATTTAATATTATCTTTCTAAATATGCAAAAACATGTCAAAGGTTGTTTGGTCTATTGGTGAACTTGTTTGCCTCACATAGAATCTACGAGGGATCAATTCTTGCCGAGAACAAAGGCCCTTAACACTCCAATACGGAGAGTCAAGTGGTTGAGTTTACGATCGTGCCTTTATGTAAGTTGGTACCCAATGTACTCTTGTTATGACATTCATTCAAAATTTTACAAAATACTAATGTAAGTACAATATTGATAAAAATATACAAGGAAACCGTTATTTTAACATTTAAAAAAATATTTTAACACAATTTTAATATTAATTTATCAATAAAGTATATAAGGCAACCTTCACAAAAATACAAAAATGGTAACAATTAAAAGGTGACTGATAGGTATACATAGTCAAGAGAAGATACAACATTTTCAAAAACTTCCAAGTATTTTATGGTTTAAAAAACAAAAAATGTGTAAATGATCAACACACTTAACCCTTGAACAATTCCTTCATGAAGAAAAGATCATGATTTGTTGTGGCCATTTTACTACTTGGTGTTTTGGCCATGCTACACAATGAATGAAACCTTTCGAAATTGGTTATTTATAAAGGTTTTTGGGTTCAATTCTAAATCTATTAATTACATTTTTAAAAAATCTTGAAGGTCATTTCAATCTGCCTATTTTGTGCATATGCAACAAATATTACAGTCTACAAATACCACATTTTGTTGATTTGTTTCATGAAACAACTGGAAGAATCATGAGTCTGGCTCACTCAATCTCAATCTCGATCGTCGTGAAAAAAATTAAATTCTAATTTTTTATATAAATAATATCTTTACAATGTAACTAATGCACCACCCTGGGTTGGCTCACTCAATCTCGATCGTCGTTTTAGGTGGCACAGTCGTGGGTTCAAATCTTGTGATTTACTTGTAGGAGGAGACCAAAATATTGAAATGTGATTCCCAATATCATACCTTAGGCATGTCCTCCGCTTGTCCATCTTATTTTTCCTTCTTGACTTCATCCCTACTTTGTTGACACATGCATGGATCCTCTTTGTGCTTCTTACCAAAGCCACGAACACCCTCAATTTGACTCTTAGGAGTTGTTGTCATAAATAGACCAGCAAGTTGATTGTTATCATGTCTCCTTAAGAAATGGGTTCCACCCATCCCTTTCACTTTCCCTTCTCATCACCCTTCCTTTCAACCTTGGATTCATCACATGTTGAAATATTATCAGTATTAACCAAACAATGATTAATAATTACCACAACATGTTGATTATTTTCCACAATGATGGGAGTAAGGGCCGATTCTTCCTCCTTCATGGTTCCATCTCTTTCAAAATGCATATCTAATTTTCCCCTGGCATGTGTGTGACCGTTGAAGCTCAAAAAATTGTCATGTGGACTTGAGAACGCTTTACCTTCAAGCCTTTCTTTATGCATAATGTCCACACTCTTGAGTGCGAGGTCTTTCTTGAGGGTTGGTCCCTTCCATGTTACTTGGGGTTTTAAACCCGTGCTAATTCCAACTCTTTCTGTCTCCAACTTCACAAAGTTTGCAAAAGGTTCATTGGGTCTTTTAATTTGCTTTTAAAATCCTCTAACCCTGTTGACTGCTTAAATAAAGAAACACTAAAAAAACATATAAAAATATCAAAAGAAAAATGAAATGGGAATGCAATTCCTTCCCTAGCTCATTCAACTTCATTGCCATGGAAAGGGAATGGCGAGAAGTCCATAATTAAGCTCTTAAGTTGAAAGGGGGACATTACATAATAAATATTGTACAAGTCCACAAAATAATATCAAAGGACACCGAAGATTGAAATGATTCACCAGAGGCGTTCTCTATGAAGAGAGCCCTGCTAGAAAATGTCAAATTTCTATAGGCTCTTTTTCAGCAACATAATTCCGGTAATGCATTTCAAAACTGTCATCTTCATTGTCTCCTCATTCGATATGTATTCTTTTCAATTATTAATGTTTACCATTTTCAACTCTGAAATTAAACGAACAAGTGGTATGGAAAACGGAAGATGGAAGGCAGACAAGGAATTGTTAGGAAATATTCACATTCATTTGTCTTTGTACCGAAACCCCGTGGAAACTTTTTTCCGAGCATATATTATCATGTGATTTGCCCAAACCCATTAAACAATGTGTTGTTTTTATATGTTGCTGAGCAGCTAAAATTTTCCTTGAAGGACACAAAGGTAAGCACAAAACCATGTAACAGGTCACCTGTTTGCTTCCCCACCAGACCAAATTCATAGATGAGATATAACAATGCTCTTACTTTAGACTCTAAGTGGAAGGGGTATTAGAAAATCAATACTTAAAGGAAAAAATACTACATTTGACTGTGACTTGTAAAAAGAACAAATATTTTAAAGCTTTGAAAATTATTTCAAAGCATAAGTCCTGTGATAGATCATCATTTGGATCTAATTTTTTGTTGTAATATCTATAGGAGACTCTACTTTTCTTTGTATGCTTTTGATTTCACACCTATTTTGGTATGGCCACATTAATTGCTGACCGGAGAGTGCCCCAAGAATAAAGAGCCACTGCCACTGCCGTTGCCTAAAGGCTCCTCCTCCTCTGCGGATCCCAAGTAATAAGAAAATATGTTATTAATGGAGTCGTCAAGATGAGATGCCAATAAAAGGAAGCCTCACTGTCTGATTTGCAAGCCGCTCGTTTCTTACACTGTCCGATTTGCGACTACGTACAATATTTTCCAGAGCTTCCCCTTTCCTTTATAATTTGGAGTATGCCTAATTATTGTCATTAAAATATAATATTACTCTTTATATAATCATCTAATAAAATACTAGCAATCTTATGTTGATGGAAACATTAAAGGGGTCTATTGAAGGAGTCAAATTGGAGGGAAAGAAATAGTGGGAGAGGAAGAAGGGCGAAGAAGAAGTAGGCGTAAGAGGGTGGTAAAGTGCTAGGGTGGGAAAAATGGAAAGGGGAAAGAGTGTAAAACTCAACCCTCTAACAATCCGGTATATGAGCTTCACTCTATAGTTGTTTTTTCACAGTGTCATTTTTTTCGCTGCATCACATTTACGGGCATGCCATATGCGCAAGTTTAAAGTGCAAATATTGTTAATAATTGTTTTCGCCATTTATTATTAATTTGAGAAATTTGGCTTTTAGTGGATTTCACGGGCATGCCATATGTGCAAGTATAAAGTGCAAATATTGTTCTTGCATATATATGTGGTAAAACTATGGAAATGTTTTGTTCCCCTCCTATTTCATTGGTGGGAACTATTGCTCTCATTGCTGAATCTGTAATTTTGTGGGGGAGTTTTTATGTTTTATTGGTCGTCGTTACGAATGACTACTATTGTGATATGGAGTGTCCATTTTCCCTACTCCATGCGAAGCTTGTGTCATTGGTGGTGCAGCTGGATGGAAAAAGAGGACAAGGGGAAGAGATTATCTACATGGCTTGTATTCTGTAGAGTTGGCAGCGACGGATGTGGGAGGTGTGTGTATCAACAAATATCCAATGATTAAAGCTTTGGAGATTGAGACTATAACACAAGATGGACACCACTAATCAACCTCATTTGGAGTACAGTACACCAACACTCAACACATGTTGTCTATGTCATTGCCATATTTGTGCCATCATGGACAACATGGTAGAAATGATGATAAAGTGAAGAACACCCAAAGTGGCAAAGAGTTCATAGATCCTTTGAGATGCAAAAAGGGGAAGTCTTCAATGGGTTATATGTTACTATGGCTAGTGGGTGCTTCATTCTGTGCATCTAGTTAGAAAGAAATTCTATGAGAAATCATATGGAGTTTGTTGTGCATTTGAACTTCCTTGTGAAGGGTGAGATGCTACAAGAGGGCCTCATCACCCCTTGCACCAAGAGGTCCCCACCACTCAAGCTCACCTTGGAAAAGCACATGGTAAGTAATGATTTCTATGTTGTTGGTATTGAAGGTACGGATTTGATATTTGAGATTCAATGGTTGCATCCTTTGGGTGAATTTACCCAAAACTATCAAGCGAGGGAGTTGAGATTCGAACTTGGTGGCATGACAAGTGGAGATCCTCAAGTTGCTACAGCAAAGAGGATGGAAAGAATTAACGGGAGGAGGAAAAATCTATGGGCTGCTCATGGTAAGATAACCACCACATTTTCAGTTTTAAACAATTGTATAGAGACTTTCAACTCTCAATTCATGCACATACTCTTAGAAGAAGTATTCCAATAAAAGTGGATGTTGAATTTATAAATTTTACATTTGGAAGTGAGAAAGATAGATGTTATCTTGCTGCCAATCATTATAACTCACCAAAATTGGTGGTACAAAGGTAAGTAGTAAAAATCATGTTTTATGTGTTAGGAAACAAGGGATAAAATATGCGGAACAATACCTCACGAGAACCGCAAGTGAGAAAACTAATATGTAGAAAATATTACGATCTCAAATAAAAGTGCAGAATAAAAATAACACAACACAAAGAGATAATATTTAACGTGGTTCACCCAATTTGGGCTACGTCCCAAATAAGAATTACTTGCTCGATTTTATTACAAGTCACCACTCTCTCAATACAATACCCAGATCTGTTTGGAGCTATGCTCAACAAACTCTACAAAATTCACACACGAATTCAGACACATCTGCAATGTTACATCAACCCTACCATATGCACAAAACCACATAAGTGACAATTTGCTTTAACAATTTTACAAAATCTGTGGGCATCAAAACCATGGCCCAAAACCGTCCCATAAACTTATGGGTCAAAAATATTGCCCATATGAGAAAAACACGTTTCCCGGTATATCAGGCATGTTTTTCGAGACCAATTTTTTTCCTTGTGGGTTGCGCCCCCACCCCCGCTTGGGCCTCACCCAACACCGAACTCCCGACAAGACAATCTGTGGAAAGTGTACAATACTCTTAGTGTACAGTCTTCAACACTTTCACACATGAAAACAAGCTCCATAACCTAACATTATAGGTTCCAAGGAACACTTTGTCATAAAAATCCATACTTTTATTATCAACATTTACAATTTACTCAACATTACATTTTGTAGCCATATAAACAACCTCAACCATACACATGAGTAATTTTCAGTTCTTTGATATTGTTAAAGCATTTTTAGTCCCCATATGGTTGATTTTTATGAAGAGTTTGAGGTATGACATCTGTTATCTTATTATTTTTGTTGTTGTCCACATCATAACCAACTAGTTAATCCCTTTTAAGACAATCACCAAAGTGTTTTCGATCACAAAGGGGAAGATTTTTCCACTTACCATCAAGGAGGGATTAATTGTCGTTGTTTTAGAAGAGTTTTCAGCCGCTATAATGCTGATTTGGAGAAAGAAATCACATTGGTACAACTACAACCATATTTAGGATAACATTCATCATGTGAAGAGTTACATAGATTGCTCACATCCTTGGAATCCGGATAAACCCTTGAAACTCAAAGAAGATGAAGGTAAAGATTTCAGTTTTGATTTTTCCTCTCTTTGCTTATGGAAGGGAAGGAATTTGATGAGTTTGTATGAAGTGGGGAGAATTCTAGCATGGCATGTTTGAGGCATCCTAAGCTTGATAAGAATTCTAATTTTCTTTCATATGTATTGCTAACCCATGGTTCCATGAAAGAACCGAAAGGAATATGGGAAAGGGGGAGAAATTATGATGAATTTGCAGCTGTTGATGATGTATCTAAAAGGAAAAATGATCTAGAAGTTGTTGGTTTGGATGGAAGTAGTGAGAATACCAAATTTTGGGACCTCAAGCATGCTGCCATAAACTTTTATGTGATTGTCATATACATTTCCAGCCCCTTCTCCATGTTGCTATCAGTTGTAACCTATGTTGCCAACCCCCATAACATTGATAGAATGGGGAACTTTGAAGGTATGTCATGCATACAACTATTGTATTCTCCTTTCAACTGTTGTTCATAGCTTTTCCAACTACTTGCCTACTTATAAGATATTGCGAAAGGAGCTTCTAATCACATGGTTGAAGAAATTGCAAACATTTCATGGTTGTTGTAGTCACTATACAACCCCATACAGTCACCTTGGTGTTATTTCTCTCAAGGAATCGATTTCCTAATCATAGGAGAAAGGTGGGATGGCAAACACCTTGACCCAAGGGTCAATTTGAGGACGGTTCCACCGAGGAGGCCTGTTGTTTGGTGCATTTTCAGTTTGTTCTTCTCAAGGTTTTGGAGCATAAAGAGACATTTTTATAGCCGGGAGTTGTATTCACTACACACTAACATACTTGTACTATTTTGTGCAAGTAAAGGTGGAATTCTAGTCCCCCTCATTCTGATTTTGAAAGAGAAGAGCAAGATTACATTGATATTTGGGACTACAAGAGAGAAATAGTGGGCCACCAATATTTGGATGGTAATTGCACAAAGAGAACTTGTTAGCATATGGATTTGCACATGCATGCAAATGACATGCAACAGTGTGTGAACGAAGTCCCTCCTCAATGAAGGTGAGGCTACCTTCATTGAAATCCAAAATCAGTACTTACATCTATACATTCAAAATTGTATGTGGGGGAGTGTTTTGGAACATCAATGTAAAGAAAAGTGAATGAGGGAGATGGAATGGAATGAAAGAAAGGAGTGGAATGGAATGAACTAAAAGTGCATGCAAGAGTTAGGTAAAAACAAAGCCTAATATTGCATGAAGAGGAAAGATGAATGACCAACACAAATAAAATGGAGTTTGAGTTAGCCAAACAAGAACGTGTAAAAGGGAACACACATGAGCAAGTAGATAATCAGAGCTTGATCACTCTGAACTAGAACAACTAATTAATAACGTTGACAATAAGATCAAAGATAATATTTGCATGCAAGATTCAAACACCTAACATCTAATGAACATAAGAACATCAAATGTTACAAGAGACAATGAATGAGACACAAAGTTCATATTTCATTAACTCCAAAATGTTTTTCACAAAAGAACACAAAGTTTCTTCCTGAAACAAAGCTTGCACAAAAGTATTTTCTTCTCCTCTCTCAAAGTCACCCTTTACAAATGAGCCCCTCACTTCCTTTTATAACCCAAAAGTTGGTTACAAAGTAGTTAGGGTTTTACATGATCATTAAATAAGGCACTTAAGTGACCTTTGACTTTTTCAACAACCTTATTAAAGACAACCCAAAAATAGAAATTACTTAAAATAACCATTGTTTCCCAAATAACAACACCTTTTAAAATATACAATAATAACTAGTGCCTTATCCATTGAAATGGGGTCTTCCTATCTCAAGCGTATGAGAAATGGACTCTCCCACTTCATTAGATACCAAGAAAATCAACTCCCTGCACCGCCGGTGAAATTAAGATTTGCCGCTTTTGCCAGTTGAAAGGATCTAAACCTTCCTAAAGTTTCAAACATATTTTCTTCTTCCGAGGTTCACTTGGTCGAAGAATAGCCTTACAAAATACCTGCAATTCGAGAATTCTACTTGGCATATCATTTAAATTAACAATTTTGGATTGAGCATTCTCAAATAAGTTCTTTAATTTGATGAACCGCTCCATGGACAACCGACAAAAAATTGTTGGCGGGAGTATACACGTCCTTAAACAATTGTGAAAATTGTTCTTCAACTGCTCCGATGAACACCTTTGATTATGCTCATTTACTGAGGTTATGTCATCACCAATCCGGCACTATGATATTCATTCACCGAGAACTCCTCATGCTATGATTATTTACTAATGCACAACTTTTAGCTTGGTGGATGTAATATGGAAACACAACAACAAACATAACACAAGTATACCATAGACTATGATAAGAAGGAATGATGATAAATCGAAATATCGGTGTAAATTATAATATCAACATGAAATTGTTACAATCTCACCCATGAGGTACTTCAAGTGTTACTGACTTCACTTGCCTTCCAACAATAACTATGGGAGAAACTTCACAATTACACCTCTTAATGGCTTCTTTAACACACCTTCAAAATGATGGCTTCCTTTACACACTTACTCATACAATATTTCTCACTACTTCCTTCTATGCTAAATGAGGGGGGTGGCCTCTTTATTTATAGGAATTCAAGCTTATCCACCCTATCTCTAAGATAGGATAGGAAATCTCTTCCGGCCAATCATATTCCATGCCTAAACTCTTTTCTTTACATGTAGGCTTATCTTCTAAGATAAGATAAACCTTATCATCTCACATGGGTTCCACCTTTTTAGACTTTTCCACAAATAAAATACACAATATTTATGACATCACTCTTTCTCTTTATTACAAATATAATATTTCTAATTCCTAATCATGTAGACCCTACTTCTCTACTTACCCCAACTTTGACATTTTAACATTACTGGACCACTTACGACAAATATTTACTTTTTACCATAACATTCCTATTGTACTTTGACTATTACCGTACTCTACTTTATTGGTGGCACTGTATTGACGGGTGCCGTTATCTTCTATTGGACGCCACTACTAATTATACTTAACATCATCTTATTCCTAATACATACATTAATAAAATAGAAATTACGGAGGAAAATTTTAATGTCGATAGCATTCTGAGGAATCTAAACCATGAATTCTGAATCAAGGAGAGAGAAGTGAAGGCTTCATTGCACATCTTTGTCATAATGGATCATAGAATCCTCGGAAACATTTTTCTTGATTTGAGATGCGAGACACCAAAGAAAATGTGTCCTCGATGTTCAAATTTGAGAATTCCTTCAATAGCTAAAATCAAGATTCCATACTTGTCATCTCCTATAAATTGGGCAATATCTCATCCAAATTTGATATAGCAGAAACAAAAGTTTCTTTGAAAGAAAGAATTGGATCCAGATACGCACTGATATCTTCATGAAGCTTAACCGCGGTCTTGATCGTCCCCTGGCCTAAAATGAGAATCTCTGAAAGCCAAGTTTTAGTGACATGGCCTAATGTGTTTATTTCCTTTGACAAATTGAGAGTATCTTCATCTAGGGCAGCCACTGCATCAGGTACTGGGAAGGTGGATGATATGGAATTTATCAAATGTTGAACATATTCCACCAATTGATTCTTTTCGGCCTTGAGCCGAGAGTTTTGAGACTTGTATTTCTCAAGTCTTTTTAGCACAATATCAATTGAATCTCGAGCCATCACCATGTCACTTTCTAATGTAGATATTCCAAGTCCCAGTCTGGAAACTTCATAGTCGGCAAGTGTCATAGCATCGTGCTCTTTATCCACTTATGGAATGGCAAGGTCTGCAAATTTGTTTCCATCATTATCCACCATTATTCGAGAAAGAACCTTAGGCTTCTTAGGAATGGCGTCATTCGAAAGTTTGAAAAGGGCATCAAAATCAATGTCAATTGGCTTGACAACTCTCTTCCTTTTCTTTACTTCGGAATCAACCCAAGAAGGAGTATCATTCACTATTTCAGCATACAAAATCCTGGAGCTCGAATCAATATTCTCATTATTTCCGACATCATGAGATCCTTCTTGAATCCTATCTACGACCTCGATTTGAGGAGAAACAACCTCAATATCCACTTCATGATTATTCGGAGATTTTGGGAAATCCCTTCATGAACCGGCTGCATGCTCAAGTGTTTGATATTTGAATTACCTGCACTTGAGTGGATGCTTGTTTGAAGCATGGCTGGGGATCATTTGCTACCAGCTTCTGAGCGCTATTAACGATGTGGGTAGAAGAATCTCTACTCGAGGTAGAAAATCCAGACACACGCTCTTTTCCTTCTTCGGGGTTAGGATCTTGAGATTTTTCACCTTGTGACACGTTGCTTGGTGAAGTGGATTTTGGCAACCACTCCTTTCTCGCTTGTTGCGTATGATTGGATGGTAATGAGGTTGATTGAGAAGAGACTTTGGTCGAATGGAGACCCCCTCGTATAGGTAATTTTTGTGATCCCAAAACGTGATTTGGAATTGATTGCAATTTGGCAAGTTCCCTGTCATACCAAGATATGCTTCTTTCAATAATTGGTTGGTTCTTGCCATCAAGAGAAAATTCATCTCTCTTGGTCTAGTTGATTCGAGGCAATGGGGTAAAGGCAATGACATCATATGAGGGATCGACGACATCCTCATCATCATCTATGAATGAATCGGGAGGACTCTTGATGTGGAAGGCCTTGATCTGAGCAAGTGTTAGGCGAGAGTACTCCCGCCTTCTTACCTCATGTTCATCGGAACAAGCAGCCCAGAAATCTTCCATGGTAGGACTATGTTGGTACTTCACCCCCATAATATTTTGCATATATCCATTGATATCGAATTGGGCTCTCTTCACATATGGATGGATGGTTATGAGAGCAAACTCTTTTTCCATGAGTTGTGCACTGAAAATATTTGGACATTGGTATTCCCCGATTTGGATCGGGAAATGAATTCCTGAACGGTGCTTGTCACTAAGAAGGTAGTGAACTTGGAATAATTATCATGCCAACTCCATTAATGCCCATTTGTCACTGATGTACTTAGGGAGTTTCCATAGGGTACCAACAAAGCCACTCATGCGAATGTAGGAGAAAGATGAAAATTGAATAAACCAGGTTCCCCATTGGGAAATGACACTCATGGCTTCTTTAGAAAACCTTTCCTCAGTATTCCGATTCAGGTTTTGGATCATGCGGAAGGTGAATGCATCGTTGACTCTTCTAAAATGGTGAGAAATATTTTTGAAGTTGAGCTGAGGGTAGTAATGAAAACACTGTTCAAGGCCCCATGACCCCTCTCATTTCAAGTCTTGAAAATAGCTTTCTTCGTGCTACTGCATAGGTCAGATATAAAGTCATGTAGAAGCATCCAGTCATCTTAACTTCTATCAATTGTTTGTGAATGGTGTTACTGATGATGGTGGCCCAATCCATAAACTCTTTCTTGGCTAGGATGATACTTGATAAACTAGTACATCCATGGGTGGAAAATCCTAGCGAAGGGTAGACCGAAAACTTGACTTAGGAGAGTGATCATGTCTCCAACTTTTTCCACGAACTTAATGCGGTACAGAGTTCTTTGGGAAGCCTATCAATTCGAGGTCTCTTGGTTACTAAATTGATTGTTGTTAACCATCTTGCTCCATCTCGGGGGTTTTTCATCCCGAAATTCTTGTCTTGATTGGTGAGTGATATCCGCATTCTCGGAAAGTCGGGTATCTTTGAGAAATTCCTCAATGTGTTCTAGTGTGACTAAGAGGAAAGACTCACGATTATCTTTAAAAATTCCTCATCTCTCGTGGTCGTAATGCTCCGCGCAAGCAATCACCAGTCTGGACACTTTGCGCACCGAGATAGGGAAAGCTGCTTTCTTGGGGTAGTGTTGATGGCGAATCACAACACCCTTGAATGTCTGCAACTCGATGGGTTGAGAATCTCAGTGCGATTGCATAACATGGAGCTTTTCCCAAGTGTGGGACCTTGTGAATCGGGAAAGCTCTTCGGATGAAGGCCGGTTCCTATTCCTCTGTTCAGATGCACACATAAAAATGCAGAGGGTTTACTCAAAAACCTAATCTAACTTGCTAAGGAGACAGGGTAAGAAGATGCATAAAAATAAACCTAAACTAACAAAGGTGATGCACCGAGGAATGAAGAACACCTGTCTTGCCAATAAACACAAACCATTAAAATGCAATGCAAGATCATGCACAGATAACCAAATTTGTAGTGAAAGATCAGGAGGATGCAAATGAATACAGAGAGGGTTGAGAATCATCCACAGGCATGCATTATTTTCTCCAAAGATTGATACAATACACTACAAAATGCCAAGAGGCAAAGTTGCATTATAGTTTTAGATGGGAGGTTTGAACTCCACAAATTCACTTGCCAAAGAGAAGAAGGGAGGGGCAAAACAAGAATGTCCAACCTTTAGAAAGAAGCCCCTCCTTACAATTTATAGGAAGAATGAGAGAGGGAAGAGAGAGGAAATCCAAATCTACCCCAACCACCTCCAGGTTGCATTTAATTCATCTCATTATGGTGGTAGGTGAGAACCCTAGCAAACCCAAAAAGTGGCGAACTATATTTTGTATTTTTAAGAATTTTTCTCACCCAATTAAAGATATCCAATCGTAGTTGGATAGAGGACTTCGTAAGATTTCCGAAAAGTCCAACCTTGTGTGAATCCGAGCTCCCTGTGAAAAGTTATGGCCATCTGAATATCTGGGTCAGGGTCTGCTTCCTGTCAGCGCTCAAAATGTTGCGCCTCCTGAAGGTGCGCCTTGGCACATCCATCCTTATGTCGACATACCCTTACGTGCGCCAAGGCGTGAATTTTTCCATGTCGACACTCTGTGTCATGTGCCCTTTACATGCGCCATGCACGAATTTTGCCATGTCAACACTCTGTGTCATGCGCCTTTTACGTGTGCCAAGGCGCGACTTTTTCCATGTCGACACTCTGTGTCATGCACCCTTTACATGCGCCAAGGCGTGACTTTTCCATGTCGACACTCTATGTCATGCGCCCTTTACGTGCGCCAAGGCGCGACTTTGCCATGTTGACACTCTGTGTCATGCGCCCTTTACGTGTGCCAAGGCGTGAATTTTGCCATGTCGACACTCTGTGTCATGCGCCCTTTATGTGCGCCAAGGCATAACTTTTTCCATGTTGACACTCTGTGTCATGCGCCCTTTACGTGCGCCAAGGCACAACTTTTGCCATGTCGACACTCTGTGTCATGCGCCCTTTACGTGCGCCAAGGCGTGAATTTTGCCATGTCGACACTTTGTGTCATGCGCCCTTTACGTGCGCCAAGGTGTGAATTTTTCCATGTCGACACTCTGTGTCATGCACCCTTTACGTGCACCAAGGCGCGACTTTTGGCGTAAATAAATGTCGGGTTTTGAGTTCCTTTGATTTCCATATTCTTCTGCTTGTCTATATCTACCTGGGGGGAAGATATTTACAACAGGTAGGCCACTATGGTAAAGTCTATATGAGAAAATAGTTTTGCCTTCAGTTTTCACCCACTTGTAGAACTGTTGCACGTTAATGTGACCCAAATTTGTATCAGTGATGTTGTCATATGCTGACTTAATGGAACTGGGAGGGATAATTCCTTGAAATTCATATTTCAGGGCGGATTTGTTAGATTTCGCCACTGGCTTCCTCGATCTCCCCGCAGATTTGGATTTTTCAGCCATTTTGAATTTTACAAAAGAACAACTCAGGCACGCAAGACAACGCAAACGAGGCCGAGTCTCAGTCTCCGAAACCCCGTCGATGCAGGAAAATATGACTTGCTTTAATATTATTATTATTATTATTTTAATAATAATAATAATAATTGATCCCGAATTACAACTTTTTTCTTTAAAATACAAATATATCGAGACTAAGCTCGAGTTCCAAATCTGGAAATAACAATGATGTTTATATTTTAAATTAAACTCTCTCGATTTTATTTAATTTGACAAAACAAATTCTCCTTGTCTAGGCGTGAAAAACTGCCTTTTTATTCAATGCGTGGATTAAAATTGTCCTGAAGAATGCGTGGAAGATTTTAAAGCTTTCCCCTTTGCATGCGTGGGAGCTCGTGGATGGACGCGTGAAGGTTTCCTTTTGCTTCAAATTAATTGCTTTGTCCTCTTCTCTATCTTTCTTCCTGCGTGAAAAAAGAAAAGCTGTTCTTTTTCCCCACGCGTAGAAAGGAGATTTTAAATCTTGTTTTATTGAAACTCCTCCTTCTTCCTTAGGCGCGGCTTCTCTTTACATGGCGTGGAAATTTTCTTGACTTCAAATTAATTTGCTGTCCTTTTCCTTTAGTTTGAGCGCATGGATTTGAAAACAGTTTGCTTCTTGTTTTGGACTGTTCCTTCCTCACGCGTGGAAATGAGTTCTTCTTACCTGTGCCTCCTCTAATGCGTGGGAAAAAGGAATTTTTGTCTTCTTACTGCTTTGAGTTGTTCTCCAGTTTCTACGTGGAAAACTCCTTCCTCTTTGGGTGCATGGATTTGTTTATAATTTTTTTTTTCTCCCGCGCATGGAAAGCTTTGTTTGGGCTGTGCGTCTCCTCCAATGCGTGGATTTTAGTCTCCTTGTTGTCTTCTCTAATGCATGAAAAGCAATCTTTGTCCTCTTGTTGTCTTCCTCCACCAGGCGCGTGGATTCTCCTTCAGGCTGCTTAATGCATGGTTTCTCCTGGAGAATGCGTGGCTGCTGCTAATTTTCTTTTTTTAAAACATGCGTAGGTTTCTGGCCTTCCTCCTTTACTAGTTGCTATGGCCTGTTATTTCTCTTTGTTTATTTAAAACTAACTTCTGCTTCCTGAATTCTTCTCTCTCCTAGGCGTGGAAATTGCTATCTTGGTATTTTAAAATTGTTCTTTAAAAACAATGCTGCTCTTTCCTGACAAATGCGTGGAGATTGTTGGATGTGACAAAATATTATGTCCTTCAGAAGAAATAAGAAGCAAAGCTTCGCACGAATTTTTCCAACGAGTTTGATGGAGGAAGTTATGGGGATTAATCCAACTTCCCCTCTTCCCGGGTAGTGGGCTTAAGTGCCAGGGGGAAATGGGGAAAGCAACGAAAATTGCTAATGAGAATGACAGTGGGTTGTGATCCCGTTCAATTTCCCCATGTGGGAAATTGGGGAATTTCTTGCCCGTTAGCCAATCCATGATTTGGCAATTGGTGGAGAAAATCCCACATGTGGGAAAATTGAAGAAGATTGCCAGGAAAGGGGAAATTTGGGTTCGGGAAGCCAAATTGGCATTCCCGGCAGTTGGAAGCGTAAGCTTACTTCCCCGGCAATAAAAATTTGTCGAATGAACTTTTAATTTATATTTATCTAATTAAATGCTTCTCAAGTTATTTAGAAATCTATTTTATCAAACAAGAAGCAATTAATTAATTAAATATTAATTAATCAATTTTAATGTATTTTAACGCGATTTAAACCCTGGCGGGAAGAGTTTTTGCCCGAAAAGGACGAAATGAAGATCGAAACGATCACAAAAATGAGACGATCGTAATGAGGGCAATGAACCACGCAAAGTACCACTTTTCAAAATTTTCAAAATTTTCATTTTTTATTATTTTTAATAATTTTGCAAGGTCAAAATTAGCGATAAAAGAACTTAAACTTATTTCGGATCCGGGCACTTGCAATTTCTCGAGGACAAGAAATTTTGGGAAGGGAGGACTATAATGTCCCCTTTTTCAACTTAAGAGCTTAATTATGGACTTCTTGCCATTCCCTTTTTGTGGCAATGAAGTTGAATGCGCTAGGGGAGGAATTGCATTCCCACTTCATTTTTATTTTGCTAATTTTTAAATGTTTTCTTTATTTAAGTAGGTTGGCTAGATTAGAGGATTTTAAAAGCAAATTAAAATACCAATGAAGCTTTATGAGGTCGGTCTTGCCTATTTGGTCTTTGGCGCAAAGATTGGGATATTTAAGGAGACTAATGAATTCATTTGCACCCATCTACTTTTGACAAATTTTATATAAACTTGATCTTGGGTTGTTTGCTCATTGTCATTCCACTTTTGGGCGAAAATCCAATTGTGTGGCTTTTCCAAGAAGGACGAAAACCCTTCTTGTGGCTGGTTGGAGGACGAAAACCCCCATTCTTGGTTGAAGTGAAGTATTCTTGAAGATCTTTTTGCAGATTTGGGCATTAGCGGATAAATGAAGATATCTACAAGTGTTTGCATGTATTTATGAGCCCTTCCTAGTTGGAGCGACTAGGGTTTGTTAGCATCTAGGTGCCTTCTAGGGCACGAAAATCATATTTGCTTTCATATTTGGATTCCTCATAATTTATAAGGCTGGAAACAATCATATTTTGTGGAGTTTGGGGTTTGGAAACCCTTCGTTTCATAATTTTTTTGAGTTGTACTTCTGCTGCAATTAATTAATTTTCCGGCCACGCTTTCATTCAAGTTTCATGTTGGAAAGTGGTTTAAATACATCCTAAAATATCTATCTATATTTTGGGCGGATGATTCTATGAGTTTCAAGTGGTTTTCCTTCATTTTTGGACTGCTATTATAGAAATCATACTACTGATTTCTAGCTGTCATAAATTTCAGTTTGCTGGTCAAAAATCAGAGTTTAATAATATTGGAGTTTATGTGATTTCCTCCTTTTTCATTTGAAGTCCCAATAGGGCGTGTATTTATCAGAGAATTGAAACCCCTCTCGGAGCCGCACATGCGCGGGAAGCCTGAGATTTTTCCCTAGTATTTGCGCAATACTGTGGGAGTTCCTGTCAACGGATGGGATGCAATAAGATTCAAAACACACAATCCAGGAAATAAATACTCTTACCTCTATTTTTATTCCATGATTTGTTTAATTAGGTTGTAGACAGGCTGAAATATGTATTCAAGTGAAAGAATGAAAATAATATTATTTTTTATGCAGGGGTATGATATATGCACGGCCACTGCGACGATCATTTGACGTGGGAATTGGACATGGTGTTTGTGGTGGAAAATGGTGTAGGAGACAATGCAACCCTAGAACCCCCTCCTCTCGACCTCCCAACATGCTAACACAGACACCGTTATATATTGCCATATCCATAAAAATTTATGAGACAACGATAATTTATAACTTTGAAGGTCTCTACTCTCTCACATGGAGAAAGAACATCTGCTAAGAAAATACCTCCTTTCGTGATCGCTCATGTATGCTATTAATAATGGCTTTTACGTTCAGATTAAGTTGTTTGGACCATGCTTTGTCTTACCCTTTTTCAAAATTTGTATCTAAGCATGCGTTTTACTTCAATTTGTATCTAAGTTAAATCTTCTGACAAACTCCTGCGTTGATTTATCCACGGTTAACCACTGCACCTGCTTCATAGTTCTACTAGTGCTGATTTGCAAGTATCTCGTGGCACTCCCTTTTGAGATTGTGTAGCTCTTCAAATTCCAGCAGGTACTTCCCAAAGAACTAAGGCCTTAAATGAAACCAATGCACCGATATCACTGAAGTGTGCAATTTTTCCCATGAAGTTGATGATACAACATTTTTTCTTCCTCGAAGCTATCTATCGTCGAGGATTCTTGGAGCTTTTCATTTATCTTTCATTTTCTTTCATCATACTACTCCTAGGACACAAAATGGAATCAATGTTATTCATAGGGATTGCATTAACTCTCTACCTAAAAAGTATATATCCATACCCTTTTCAACGACATATGTGGCAGATATTATTTGTGTAGGAATCAAAAAGGTACGGGACATGCGAGTATTTGATTCCCACCTTTAAATTTCCAACATTCCATTCATGTATACATCTTACCTATCAAATTAAATGCTTTCCAATCGTAAGCCTTAGTGCTATGAAATAAAAAATAAAACCATAGGGGAGAGGACCCTATAACCGAGCGGGTACCAAAACATGTACATCTCTTTTCACCATAGGTTGTTGACAAAAGCACCAATAGTTGTTCACTTTTTGGTTAATTACACTTTTTAAGAGTTAATGAGAATGTGACACATAGGGCGCTCGGTCATTGGTCCCTCTTTCAAATGCTTTATATTGATTTTCTTCATATTAAATCAATTCAAAAACTACTTTTCCCTCCAAATTAACACGCGAAACGAAAATGTCAATATGGCACGATCATACGCTACACGATGATATAATTTTTTTACGCTACCGACATACCTACATATATTTGCGTGCCCCTAAAGTTAGGTGCACGGTTATAGGGTCCTCTCCCTAGTGCTATGAAATAAAAAATAACAAGCTTGATTGACGAATAAAATCTACCTTTCAATATTATATCTAACCGCTTGAAGGCCTCACTTATCGATGGTTTTTCGCACACAACCTATTTTCCTACAATTACTTGAGCTTGCAACTTGATACATAGGCTACAAAATGCTACAAGACACAAGCATTCGGATTTCCTTTCGAACCCTGAACCTTTTCGATTTCCCCATTTTCCCCTCTTTCTGACATTGAAATGCTTAAAACAATGCCCACTTGAAACCATTTACACCGAAAACGATGCCCACTTGAAACCAACGTCTTTTCCTTATCTAACAAACTAAACAATGCCCACTTGAAACCATTTACACTAAAAATAAAATACAAGTAACCCCAATTTTATGGTAGTCACTATGTTGTCGGGAGCACATGCTTTATGGCACATGCCGTCAACTCTTTATCAAATCTTGACCATCATATCTTCTATAAATATTAACCATCATCTCTTTGTTACGTGTTGGGAATGAACATGTGGGTTGCAATTTTCCGTTTAAACTTATTTTATGTTGTTTCTTATCTTTATCATGTTGGATCCACAATTATTTACTTCCCACATGTTCATTTCCAACTTTCCATTCATGCCCTCATCAAGTATCTCAACATACTTGAGATATATAGGGGACAACATTTTCCAAAGTATTTATAGGGGATGACATGTTGTTGATTCTGATACCACCCGTCAGAGGCACAACAAATCACAAATGTCATGCGACGACATAGTTTGTTAGGTCATACACGTACGTCTTTATGGAAAACGCCCTCGTGGTCTGTCCCCATGCAAGACTCTTCGAAACTTTATGATGCCCATATTTTTGCGTATGGTGCCACCCAATTGAGAAATGTATCTCGTGATCGTGCATGTGATGGGGTTTCGAGACCATTAGAAATCACTTATAATCTCACCCACATGAGTTTCCATGTTGGGTGGAGAGTGAAACAAGAATGCTATATTAGCTAGATGCGGTTGGATTTCGGACTTGCTCCCAGTTGAATTCTCACATTTTTATTTTGGCCCCTTTAATCTCACATTACGCTGACATGAGTAGTGCGCACGAGGTTGATTCGACTAGGTGAAGTACATATAGTAGATATTATTTGCATAAAGCCAATATGCTCTACTATCAAATATGTGCGAGTAGTCATGCGAGTTTTGATTCCCACCTTTAAATTTCCAACATTCCTTTCATGTATACATCTAACCTTTCAAATTTAATGCTTTCCAATCATAAGGCTTGCTGCTATGAAACAAAAAAATAACAAGCTTTATTGATGAATAAAATATAGCTTTCACTATTTTATCCAATCACTTGAAGGCCTCTCCTCTTCTTTGGTCCCTTAAAGCACTAATTGCACTCATCTGAATAATGCAAACGAGATTGAGACGATAAAACGAAAGCACATAAAATAGACAATATTTGGGTTGGACCATTCTAAGCCATAGTGTGGGACATGCATGTATTTAGTTCCCACCATTTAATTTCTAATATTCATTCACATCTTTGACTTGTATAACAAATTAAACATTTCCCACTTGAAATTGTAAACGCTAAAAAATACAACAACCCAATTCTATGGTAGTCACTATGTTGTTGCCACCAAAAATGCACTGCCACATGTCGTCAACTCTTTATCAAATCTTCACCATCATATATTCTACAAATCTTAACCACCATCTCTTTGTTACGTGCAGGAATTAACATATGGGTTTCAACTTTCCATTTAAACTTATTTTATGTTGTTTCTTTTGTTTATCATGTTACATCCACAATTAATTACTTCCCACATGTTCATTTCCAACTTTCCATTCATATCCTCATCAAGTATCTCAAAAACATTAATGGCATAGAATAAAAAACCTTGAGTTTTTACCTCTATCGACATATATTTTCTACTACTCACTCATATGGCCAGTCAAAGTGCGAGCTCTATTATTGTTGGTTTTTGGTACATTGATTGTTTCTTTCATTTGCTTGAGCTCACAACTAGAAAGTGGGGCTGCAAAGTGTTGCAATAAAGGCATCTTCGTTGGATTTTTTTACCAAAACCAATTGCAATTCCCTCAATTTTTATGTTAGACCCTTTAAGCTCACGTATAAATTCCATGTGAAAATCACATTTATGAAGTTGAGCACATTTACAAATTGTTTGTTGGTTGAGTTTCACATTGTTTCCCCATTCCTCTTCCACTTTTTCTCTTCCTCAAATTTGACTCTTTCAACATATCCCCTTAGGCGTTTCCATCGTACATTTCACATTTGATTGCTAGTAATAGGACCATTATCTCTTAGAGTGGGTTATTGTCGCACTTGTTGAGTGATCGACTTGCATTGTAATATTGTTTGTTGAAAAACAAAATACACCAAAATGTTATAGGTGTTACACACAATCAAAATGTTGGAAATATTGTCATTGATGTCAAAGGAGTGGCTGGACTTATGAACGAAAGTTTGTCAAAAAGTAATAGAAATGTCAGAAAGTAACGGAAATAACCAACGATAAGAGAAGTTTAAGTATATGAAAATGATTGTTTTTGCATAAGAAAGTCAGCGATATGATCGAGATGTGAACAACAATCAATAGAAGGAAGATATCAGTGTTTATTGAAGGATATAATCAGCAATATGGTGCAGAAAATGATCAACATTCATGAAGGACAAATTGGTTGTTTATAATCAGCATTAGGCAACATTCTATTGAAGGGAAATAAGCGTATGAACGGAAGACAAACAATCAACAATCAACAAAGAAAAACAACAGCCATGATAAGAGATGGTGCAACTCCCAAGGATAGGCAACTTTCCTTTGGAGCCACAATTTTCCCTTGGAGGGCCCACGATCTTGCATGGAGGGTGGCACTAGCATTTGAGGAGGCAACATTAATTGTTTGTATAGTTATTTAATTAATGGGAAGCATTTAATATAGTTATGGCCAACATATGTATTTGCATTGTTAAAATAAAAGATGGTTAATTAAATTAAATGAAAGGGTGTGTCGGTTGGAAGAAAAGATGCCTTTTCGAAAGGGTACAAATGGCTATATAAGGAAGATCATTTGAGATTTATTTTCAAGCATTCAAGTTGAATATCTTAAGGGAAAGAGAAGAAGAGAGAAGAAGCATAAGAGCATATTTTTTAGAGCAGCAGATCTAAAGTTGAAAAGAAGAGTTTCCATCATTCGTTGAGACAATAGTTCAAAGGTGGTAAGGAAGTTTCGTAAGGAGGTTGGTGCCTTCATATTCGAAGAGATTGGTGTCTCTTGTTGAGTTGGTGCTTGGTGAAAGGGGTTGGTGCTCTAGTAGGTTGGTGCCTACAAAATTGTAATTTGGGGATTGGTGTCTCTAGTAGGTTGGTGCCTACAAACATTTGAGAAATATATTAAGAAATTTTTCTCTGTGGTTTTTCCCGAAAGGGTTTCCACGTAAATCTGGTGTCTTCTTGCATTACTTTGTGTTGTGTTCTTTGATTGCTTTGAATATCTAAATTGTGAATCTAAGATTAAGTGGTTGAAAATAAAAGAATATATTATACTGATTCACCCCCTCTCAGTATAATCATGTGCTTAACATTTGGTATCAGAGCGGTTCCTTCAGGAACAACCTAACTGTTGGAAGGTAGATCTCAAAGACACACATGGCTAGTCACTCAGTACCAAAAGGTTTCTCCACAAATAAGGCACCTTTGTTCGATGGAACGAATTATGCATTTTGGAGTATAAGGATGCAAACTTATCTAATGGCTCTTGGTTTTGATATTTGACAATTAGTTTTAGACGGTTATACAACCCCACAAACTCCGCCAACAGATCAAGTGGAAAGAAGGCAAGCGAAAATAATGCAAAAGCTATGAACACAATCTTATGCGGTCTTTTAGAGACTAGAGTTTGTTAAGGTCATGCATTGTGAATCCAGTGAAATATATTTGGGAGAAGCTTAAGACTATCTATGAGGGTGATAATAAGGTAAGAAAAGCAAATCTCCAAACACATAGAAGGCAGTTTGAGAGTCTGAAGATGAAGGATGAAGAAAATATTGGGATATCTTCTTCGTGTTGATGAAATTGTTAATATCATTCGAGGGCTCGGAGAAAAATTAGAAGAGTCTGTGATCGTCCAAAAGGTACTAAGATCCCTACCATTAAGATTTGATGTGAAGGTTTCTGCCATTGAAGAGATGAAGGACCTAGATAAGTTGAACATGGATGAACTACATGGAATACTTATGGCGTATGAAATGAGGATTGAATCTGAAAGACCATCAAAGAAGGAAGCAACATTCAAAGCCTCAAAGAAAGAGAAAATCAAAGAACTGAATCGAGTGATAGTTCAAGCAGCGAAGAAGATGAGAAGGAAGCTTTGTTCATACGAAAGCTAAAGAAAGGATCCAACAAATACAAAGGTAAGTTACCGTTCAAATGTTTTAATTGTGGTAAAATTGGTCATTTTGTAGCTAAGTGTCCAGAAAAAAGAAAATAGCGATGATGAGGGGAGCAAACCTAAGCTCAAGAAATGATTTAAGAAAATAAAAGACAAGAAAAGATTTGGAAAGCAGAAGAAAAGCTTATACTCCAAGAGGGGTAGTAGCTCATCCAAAGAAAGTGGGGTAAGTGACTTTGATAACAATAATGAAGAAATATTATTCATGGCTATAGAAGATAATGCTTCCATGAGCAAAGATGACTTGGAAGAAGATGAAGATATGGAAGAAGAATGTGAGGTAAATCTTGAAGAAGAACTTATATGTGCTTTAGGAGAGATAAAAGCACTCAAAAAGAAGAATCAGAAACAAAATCTACAACTCCGAAATATGACGAAGAGAATCAAATTTCCGAGGCAACGAATCATTGATCCGAAAACCCGGATCAAAGAAGCAAAAAGAATTGGGGAAGATTAAAGAAGTCAACTAAAGACGAAAGAAGAAGATTGTGAGAAGTGTGGAGTCCGAGATCGTTGCTTTAAGAAGGGACTCAGAAAGCCGAGAGCTATGTAGAAATTCTAAAGTAACCCACAAAGAATGAAAGTAGGAAGGAAGAGGACATCACAAAGACCAACACCGTCCACAAAGAAGGCAATGGAGAGAATAATTCCAAGAGATCATTTGTTCCAAGACATATGAATATGACCAAGTTTGGAAGTTCCTTCCATGGTTATTGTTTTTATTGCAATCTCTTTGGTCATAAGAAGATAGATTGTAGAAAGCGTATGAAAGATAATGAAGCTAGGAGAAAAATCAAAGGTGCCCATGGAGTTTCGAATAGAAACTACAATTCATTTGCTCCCTTATCATACTATAATGAAGATGTTATTATGCATTATAATTGCAACAATTATGGACATATAACACGTTTTTGTAGAAGTGTGTTTGAATCTTATAGACAAGATCAAAAGACAAGATCTTCAGATATAAAGAAAAAGGAACCTACAAAGATCTAGAAAAAGAAGCAAGAGAAAGTTGGGCAAGATAAAGAAAAGTCCATGCTTGTACAAACAACATTTCATGCACGGATGAAGGGCAACAGTGGTACATTGATAGTGGATGCTCAAGACATATGACTGGTGAATAAAAGCAAGTTTATCTCATTGAAGAAAGTAAGTGAAGGTACCGTGAAGTTTGGTGATAATGCCACGACAAAGATAGCAGGAAAAGGTACACTTAGCCTAGACAATGGAAAAACAAAAACAAAAAATGTTTTATATGTTGAAGGATTAAAGCATAATCTTTTAAGTGTAAGCCAAATGTGTGATCAAGGACACACACTTAAGTTTTATGCCGAAGGATGTGAAATCAAAAAAGCAGACACAAGAGAACTAGTTGCAGATGCCCATAGAACCACAAATAATCTATACATGCTCAGTGATGTGAAAGGAGAGAAATGTTGCTTGAGTCAAATTGAAGAAAGTTGGCTATGGCATAGAAGGATGGGTCATATAAACTTTGATAACCTTGTAAAAATCAGCAACAAGCAAGTTGTGAGAGACATGCCGAAGATAACAAAACCTTCAAGCACTCTTTGCAAGAAATGCCAACATGGAAAGAAAACAAGAGCAAGATTCAAAACGAAAGAACATTCAACCACCAAGCCACTAGAGCTGGTTCATACGGATCTTTGCGGACCCACCGAACACAAAGCATACAAGGTGAGAGTTATTTCATGTTACTCATTGATGATTATACCAGAATGACGTGGGTTGCCTTTTTAAAAGAAAAATATGAGGCATTTGGGAAGTTTAAAGTGTTTAAAGCCTTAGTTGAAAATGAAATTGGGTTAAAGATCAAATCGAGGAGGTGAGTTTACTTCAAATGAATTCATTGAATTTTGTGAAGAACATGGAATAAAAATACATTAGTCAACTGTAAGAACTCCACAACAAAATGGAATGGTAGAAAGGAAAAAGCGAATCTGTCCAAGAAATGGCTAAAACAATGTTAAATGAGTCCAAGCTATCAGACAAGTTCTGGAGAGAAGCGGTTAGTACAATAGTCTATATCTTGAATAGAGGACAAATCAAAGTAAATCATGATAAAACTCCGTATGAGTTATGAAGGGAAGACCAACCTCTGTCAAGTATTTCAAGGTGTTTGGGAGTAGATGTTTCATTAAGAGAAATGAAGAAGACTTGGGAAAATTTGATTCAAGAGTTGATGAAGGAATATTTCTTGGTTATTCCACCAAAAGAAAAGCCTATAAATGCTATAACAAAAGGTTACAAACAATTGTAGAAAGTGCCAGTGTTAGAGTGGATGAAATCATGAACCAAAAGGCAAAAGAACCTTTAGAAATACCTGATCTCATAGAAGAAAAGGAAGAGGAAGTAGAAAAGCTAGATGAAATAGAGCGGGAGGATACGAAGGCACCATCATGATTTGTTCAAAAGAATCATTCTGAGAGTCAAATTATTGGCAACATTGATGTTGGGGTACAAACTAGGAGAAGAATTATGAGTACACATGAGCAAATAAATTTCTTTTTGTTATCTATGACAAAGCCTAAGATTTTTCATAAGCCAATCATGACAAGCATTGGATAAAGGCAATGGAAGAAGAGTTGGATTAGATTGAGAAGAATGAAACATGGGAACTTGTACCTAGACCCAAGGATCAAAATGTAATTGGAACCAAGTGGGTATTCAAGAATAAATTGAATGAAGATGGCCAAGTGACACAAGGGTATGCTCAAGTGGAAGGTATTGACTTTGAAGAAACTTTTGCTCTTGTTGCAAGACTAGAAGCCATCATAATGTTTCTTGCATATGTTGTTTTCAAAGATTTCAAAGTTTATCAAATGGATGTAAAATCTGCTTTTCTAAATGGCAAGTTAAAAAAGTATATATTGAACAACCAAAGGTTTCTCCTATCAAAAAACCAAGACCATGTGTGTAAATTGAAGAAGGCATTGTATGGTTTAAAGCAAACCCCAAAAGCATGATATCCAAGGCTTGACAAATATCTACAAGAACAAGGATTTAAAAGAGGATTTGCTAATAGCAACCTCTACATCAAGACTAAAGGTGAAAATCAATTAATTGTTATAGTATATGTGGATGACATCATTTTTGAAGGAGATAATGAGCAAATATCCAAAAAATCACCAAAGATATGCAAAAGGAGTTCGAAATGTCTAAGTTGAGTGAGTTGTCATTTTCCTTGGTTCGAAAAGAATATTTATTTCCCAAACCAAGTATGTAAAAGAGATGTTGAAGAAATTCGGAATGGAGGATTGTGCACCTATTAGCACACCCATGGTTACAGGGAATAAATTGAGTAAAGATGATGAATCTCCTAATGCAAATCAAACACTCTAAAGATCAATGATTGACATTTCTTGTATGTAACATCTAAGTCGACATTATGCAAGCAGTAGGCATGGTAGCACGTTTTCAAGCAACACCAAAGGAAACTCATGTGCAAGTAGTAAAAAGAATCTTCAGATATTTAAAAGGGACTTTGGATTATGGCTTATGGTATCCAAGAGGTAAAGATTTCACATTGGTAGCATACACAGACTCAGATTGGGCAGGATGCATTGATGATAGAAAAAGTACAAGTGGAGGAGCATTCTTCCTTGGAAATCGCTTAGTATCTTGGTTGAGCAAAAACAAAACTCTGTTTCGCTATCTCTGATAAAGCAAAATTTCTAGCAAAGAATGCTATGTTGCACAAATTCTTTGGATGAAGCAAACCCTAAAGGATATCAAGGTAGAATATGATCATCCAATTTCTATATTTTGTGACAATACTAGTGCAATAAACATCTCGAAGAATGAAATATCCCAACCAATTCCAACTCCAATTTTTTTAATAGTTTTTAGTGCATTGACATTTCGTCAAACACTTGTCATGTCGTCTCAATTTCTGATATTTTTGCTTGTTTCTCTTTAATTGAAAGAACACGGCCAATAGAAAGTCCCACAAATGATTGCAGACAAACATAACTCCCACAATGCATAAACAATACAAGTCTGATTGGAAACGAAAGGATTTATTTATTTATTTATGGATTCCAAATACAATGAAATTCATCTCTAAATTGCATACCCGAAAGTCCAGCTTTGTGTGATAAAATGAATGGATATCAATGGTACTGAAATGATCAGAACTCTCGCATGCGAAGGAGCCAATAGTGGCTGCACCTGTTACACAACTGCTGCTAACACCCCTCTCACTCCTCTAACTGCTGCGCTCTCCAAATGGGAAAGATGGCACCCCAATGATGGTAATAATATTCCTCTATGAGTAAACTGATAAACACACGCTGCAATTAACTGTAAAACAATATCAAAATGATCTGATGTGAAGCACAATGAAGACCCTGTTTGAATCTTCCTCCTTCGAATTGGGTTTCCGTCCAATCCGTAATCTCCAAGGGTTTCCGTCCTTCGAGAGTAATTAGCAAGAGCTGCTCTGAATTTGTTTTTTGTTCAAAATAATAAGTGTCCCCAACAAATGGGCCAAATCCTTCTTTTATAACCTTTTCCGAGAATTTTTATTAAAAGAAAATATAATTAATAAATCACTTTATTAATTAATTACACATTATAACTCCAATAAGTGATTTATTTAATTAATTAATCATTCCTAGCACCCAAGGTCACTGAATTAGCATCTCATCATTTAGAACTTCACATTCTCTTTCCGACGAGCTATAATACTGAGGTGCTCGCCAAGTAATTCGTACAAATATAAGCAACCTGAGTAAAATAATTAAAATAAGCCATTAATGCTCCCAAAGTGCGGAAATCGTCGGAAAGCACCGGAATCAAAAACTGCCTGAGCAGAAGCGGTGCCGATGACGAATAATGAGAAATGAAGGCAGTTGGGTGACTTACTATAAATAAATACTCTCTCAAAATCTTGGAGAACACACCAGAGGCCGAAAATAACCTCGGAGAGTGCCAAGTGAGTCCTTAAGACCAACTGAACTCATTGCTAATATCAAATAATCCACTAGATCGTCGATAAAACCCTTACTTGCTATGCACATCATCTCCTAAACAACAAGACTAGCTTACGAAGATGACAAATAAGCTACCCACCAAGTGTCCAAGGGTCATATCGGAAGAGGGACATTACAAAGAATCATGTTATGCATTCAAGAACAATACATATTTCAATCGGATATCACTTCTTAAGAGAACAAGTTGCAAAATAGCAAGTCAAATTGGAATACATCGCCACAATTGAATAAATAGTAGACATTTTCACTAGGTCTAGGCCTCTTCCAAAGGAAACATTTGAGTATCTACGACAAAGACTGGGAGTAATATCCTTTGCTTTTTCTCATTGAAAAACTATGTGAAGCGTTAGTTAAGGGAAGCTAAAATTGCATTAATCAAGCTCCTTGAATATCCCTTTGCCATTGATGTTAAAAGGGGAGAATTGTTGATAAGGAGAGTCACAAAAAGGTGGAGTTGTAGAAAAAAAGATTCCTTGAAGGTCCATTACAACAAAGAGGGAATAAATTCTTTGCAAGGTTATCATCAATGACAAAAGAGGAGATTGTTGAAAATATCGTCATTGATGTCAAAGGAGTGGCTAGACTTATGAACAGAAGTTTGTAAAAAAGTAACGGAAATGTCAGAAAGTAACGAAAATAACCAACAATGTTTAGAGCCATGATAAGAGAAGTTTAAATATATGAAAAGGATCAGTTTTGCATAAAAAAATCAGCGATATGATCGAGATGTGAACAACAATCAATATAAGGAATATATCAATGTTTATTGAAGGATATAATCAACAATATGGTGCAGAAAATGATCAACATTCATGGACAAGTCAATTGTTTATACTCATCATTAGGCAACATTCTATTGAAGGGAAATAAGAATATGAACGGAAGACAAACAATCAACAATCAACAAAGAAAAAACAATAGTCATGATTAGAAATAACGCAACTCCCAAGGCCCCGTGATTTGCCCTTTGGGGGCCCACGATCTTGCATGGAGGGTGGCGCTAACATTTGAGGAGGCAACATTAATTGCTTGTATAATTATTTAATTAACGAGAAGCATTTAATATAGTTATGGCCGACATATGATTAATTAAATTAAATGAAAGTGTGTCGGTTGGAAGAAACAATGCTGTTTCAAAAGGGTACAAATGGCTATATAAGGAAGATCATTTGAGATTTATTTTCAAGCATTCAAGTTGAAAATCTTAAGGGAAAAAGACGAAGAGAGAAGAAGCATAAGGGCAAATTTTTTAGAGCAGCCAATCTAAAATTGAAAAGAAGTGTTTTCATCATTTGTTGAGACAACAACAGTTCAAAGGTGGTAAGGAAGTTTCATAAGAAGGTTGGTGCCTTCACGGTGCTCCAATAGGTTGATGCTTACAAAATTGTAATTTGGGGATTGGTGCCTACAAACATTTGAGAAATATATTCAGAAAGTTTTTCTCCGTGGTTTTTCTGAAAAGGGTTTCCACGTGAATTTGGTGTCTTCTTGCATTACTTTGTGTTGTGTTCTTTGATTGCTTTGAATATCTAAATTGTGAATCTAAGATTAAGTGGTTGAAAATAAAAAGAATATATTATACTGATTCACCCCCCAATATAATCCTGTGCTTAACACAAACACTTACCTGCACATACCCATCAAAACAAATTTCAAATCTCTGTAAAGGAACACTGAAAAATTCTAACATTTACGTAAGAGTCCAAGATCTCTTTGAGAGGACTGAAAGCATCAAGAAGACCGCAGTCATCAGTTTGCTTTGATAGATGTCCATATCACCTGGTTACAAAGAACTTATTTTGCCACAGGTCGAGACTATGCTGGCAAAGGTGAACTGAAAGATTTGCAAACTTTTAATTATTAAGTTGCTGAGTTTACTGTGGAAAAAAAAACACTGAATAAAAGATTTGGAGCATGGTATGGTCATCCATGATCCCAACTGTGTAATAATTATAAAGATTTGGAACAAGGTCTGGACATCCATGATCCCACCTGTATGCTACGGCAACTAGACAAACATTTATGGCCCAGATCATTTTTACAGGTGGAAAATGGAAAAAATATTAAAATTAATACAGAATAATTCATATCTGTTGATGTCTTGCTGTATTATGCATGTCATGCTGTCAGCAAAGCTTGCTTTATAGAAGAAACTAAAATATCAAAATACAGACACCAACCCCTCAGTTTGCACTTTGCAGGACTGTTTGTTGAATGACATAAAAGCCAAAAGCATATTAAAATACACCTATCAACCAAAACATTATTTAAAAACTGTGAACAGCTGCGATGCAATGCACCATTCTTCTACACCCAAAATGAAATGGCAGCCGTGGATTGTGAACTGTGTAATAGTATAAGGCGAGTCCATCCCATAGAAAAAACACCTATAGGCATACTAGATCAGATACATCATATTTCAAATAGTTGGTTTTGATAGTAGTAGGCAAAGACGAGGAATTTCCAACAGCATCCTGTTGTGCTAGGAACTTTTGTAAAGAAAAATTTGGACAAAGTGAACAAATATACTAGTTGTTAAAGTATCATCTCTGTTACCTCAGACTTGCATACATCATATTATCTAATCAGTATCATACTTGAATAATTCGTTTTGACAGTAGTGAATGGACCTATCCGCTGTTTTGAACAGACCTTAATCATTTCCTCAATCAGCATCCTGTTGTTTTGGAACTTTCGAAAATGTAAAAAAAGCGGCGAATATTCGAAAAATTTGGACTTTAAAGTGAACAAATAATACTAGTTGTTAAACTTCCGTATCATCTCTGTTACCTCAGACTTGCATACAATATTATCTAATCAGGACTATCATACTTCATTGGAAATTTTAATTTTAGGTTTGCTTGTTTAAAGTTTCTAGTTTTAATTTTAGGTTTGTTTAAAGTTTTACCTATAGTCCGCTTGTTTAAACAAATATTTAACCTTAATTTTATTTAAATATAAATGTTTAGTTTTGTGTTTTTAAAGTTTAAAATAGTATCAGATATAGTTTAATATGATTTATAGTCTTTAAATTTTATTATTTATATTTTATAGTCCTTTTATTTGTATTATTTTATGTTTTAGCTATTTTAAAAAAATTGGCATATATCTGATTAAAATTAGATTTTTACTTTTATCCTTGCCGAACTTCAAATTTAATCCTCGCGAACACGAACAAATTTTACCAAAAAATAACTAAATCCCAAATCAAACAAGCAGTTTCACAAATTAAATTGATACCAATTTAACAAGAGATTAGAAATAGACAAAGACATTAAAAATAACTTGACCACATATTCACTTCCACCCATCTATATGAAGTCATAGGAGAAACTGAATTTTACTTCAAGGAAATTCCAGTGAAAAATTTCAACATATTCAAATAAAAAGACATGGACACTTTGTAATAATAATATGCCACTCTTGAATGTTTATAAAAACTTTGCACAAACAAATATATGTATGAAAGACATTTAGAACTGTAGAGAACTAGCTGCCGAGATATTGCAGCAGATCAACTTTCCTTTAACCCAGGGTCAACACATTGAGCTGGAAGACCCCTTCCCTTACAAAAGACACTGTCAGTGATTTTATAGTACACTTTGCGATTTCAAGCATTATTTAGACAAAATGCAGAAAATCCAGGTTAGCCACATAACCAATCCAATATTTACATTATTTGTCTATCTTTATCAACAGCAATGGACAAACTAATCAATAAACTGCAAGATCAGATATATCCACAAGATGTTAGCTTTTGTCAACCCTGGGTTCCTGACGATGTCTTCCCAGACTTCTAGATGCATCACCATTACTGCATGGTCTTAGGCTTGGTACGCCATCCCAGCCATGTGTTTCATTGACAGGCTGATTAGTATTTACTCTTTCATGATTTGAAGCTTGAACATTATCCTGGATGCCACCAGCTCCATTTTGGTTGTCAGAAGTATTGTCCACAAGATTCAGCTTTTCAAGAATTTGTTTTTCTTGCTTCGCATCTATATTCTAGTCAAGAAAACAGCACAGTCATGTAAGCTAACTAGATTATATACAACTGATTTTCTTGGCAGGATACATTCCTCATCAGGGTTATCTGTGAAACTGGAATGAAGCACATTGTCAACATTGTCAAGAATGGCAGACGTTGTCATAGATGACTCGACACATATAATTGCAGAAATGGCATCCAGTCGGGTCACTTCGTGCCTGAACATAAGCCGGGCATGCGCTGTAACAAGAACATAAAAGTGTAAGTATATTTACAATCTTGAATGTACAATATGAGATTGGAAAGAAAAAACACTTTCTACCTTGCGCTAATCTAATCAAGCTCTCAAGCATGCGAATTGTAGTCCTTGCTGCACATTGGTGTACACAGGTGTGACATAGTTCAATAAATGAGCAAGAGTTATCAAAATAATCAAAACAAAATATAGAAAAGCTCTACCAGCATTCTGTGTTGCTGATCTGCGCTGCAGCTGATAATAGCTTGAAATCACTTTTTCAGCTTCCCTTGTTAAAACTGGACGGAAATGCCCCCTCACAAAGTGGATATACCTGCAATGCTATTTTTAGCGGACTTCACTTTCCAACAGATGCTTCTATTTACCAACATAATCTTAAAGACCATACATAAAACATTTTGTTTTGATTAAACAAAACTCAAAACTTAGATAAAAAAGCTGCCTTTGTGATTTAAAAAAACAAGCAATATTTACCCAAAAGTGAGCATAATGAGCTATACATTATTAGTGACGTTCTTAAATCCTACAAACTGACCGTTTATCAATGTTATTTGAGGATGCATCCCCAGAAGACAGGCTTCCGGGACATCCAGGGACGTGTAATGTCCCCAATGGGATGTATTATAACCCAAAAGGGAACACCTGAAAGTTCTGATTTATAACAGCAATCTGGATGAAGAAATATTAGGATAATAATGCAATTTATCCACAAAATACAGATTTGAAATACCCTAGATATGGCAAGTTGCTATAGAGACCAAAAAAACCTTAAATTTGATATTAAACTACTCAAATTTCATACCAAAATATTTAGAATAATTTAGGAATGCAAGAACACCAAAATACTGAATTTTTAAGACCCAAAACAAGAGCTGAAATTTTATTATAGATCTGCAGAAATACAACTTACAAAAGTGGTCGGAAAGAAGTGATCCCAAGCCCAAATCCACTGAAACAAAGCTGAATATGGCCTCCAAATTTATGGCAAAGCTATTGGTGATGAGATTCGAACAACCGTGCCCTTAAATGAGGCATATTCCACCCACAAGGGTGTAGATAGCCCTAGATATGGCTGAAAATGAAGGTAGAAATCTGCCCCAACACTTTTGTCTTCAAACCCTAGCTGGAATGCCTCAAATCTGCAATATTGGGTCTTCAATCACTGCTGAAAATATGAAATACTCCTTGAAGCTCAATAGAAACTCTTGAGATGGAGGATCTTCACAAAGGATGAAGAGTTTTTGTTCTTCAACCTTAGCAAGAGAGGGTTTTTGTCCTCTAATGCAAGTACACCAAAGGGGTTTCATCCTTTAGTGGAGAAATGGAAGAGCAATCAGCCCAAACCAGAAAATAGATATCAAAATAACCAAAAGATGTCAAAGCAACCCCTCTTCACCTCCTTCTATACTTTTTTGTCTCTATTTTTCAAGTGGGGCGTTCCATGTGGGATAAATAAAGTAACTTTACTTTTCCACCAACCTTTAATAATTAATTAAAGTATCGTAATAAGAATTACTTTAGTACTAAAATTAGATTATTAATTCCTCTTTTATTCTCCCTTTAGCCGATTGAATACAATGAAAAATAGGCTAAGAAGGGGTCTTCTACCTACTAGTATTTAAAAATACATTTTATTCTTATAATAATATTAATAAGTTGCCCCTCGATAATGAATTGACCGGGTCCAATTAAGAAATATTATTAATGTCCATTAATTCAAAAAAGGGGACATTGCGGGATGACAAGATAGGACGACAGCAGAGGTTCACCCCGCCCGACCTCCCTCACCCTCTCTCCTCCCGCCGCCTCCCCGCCATTCCCACACATGCATCCAATTTTGAGGTTTTGTGATGTCCCCTTTTGGGACAAGATGGAAATTGCCACAAATGGATAGAAATCAATTCAAGGAGTAAATCCTTTTGAATCAACCTCAAATAATCCAATGTCGGTTAATTACAACCCAAAATGGGG
This sequence comes from Taxus wallichiana var. yunnanensis, assembly GCA_018340775.1. NCBI lineage: Eukaryota > Viridiplantae > Streptophyta > Pinopsida > Cupressales > Taxaceae > Taxus > Taxus wallichiana. Next base: position 555,114,823 of record CM031244.1, on the reverse strand, counting down.
TTGGAAGTAGCCAAGGTGGTGGGTTAGATGGGCGGATCAATTGAAATTTAAATTCTCTTAATTCTGATTTTTATAATAGTAATTAAATAAATCAAGCTTACAGACAAATGAAAATTTCCAAAATTCGTAACTTCATCAATACTCCTTTTCGCATGAAACAAAGTGCACAATAAACTTGGGAGAGATATAAATGATCAAACCCAACATCCCCAAAGATGGCCATGCAACCTCCTTATATAAGATAAGGGGTGCAACATTCAAATGACCGACCTTTTCCTTTTTGGAGGGAAAACTAATAAAACTTAATTAAAATATTAAAAGATTAACTTTATGTGCACTTTATTATTTTCTAATTAAATAATATAATGTAATTAACCTATGTGCGTATTTTAAACTAACTAGAGACTCCCATTTGTAGCGTTAGGCATGCCAAAGGGTTATAATGCAACTAAAAGAGATGAAAGATATATTAGTAATGCCCCGGAAAAGGGGACATTACAGTCCTCCCCTCTCGGAGATTGCTTGCCCTCAAGCAATAACAAGCTCATAGATCCATGTATCATGCACCCAAGAGAAGAACATGTGGCTTTCCTTCGTCCAAAGTCTTGCTCCGGTGCCAATCAAGTGATGAAGCACTTGGAAGAACATGTGGGCTTCCTTCGTGGCAATCCAAACATGTGTGCGATCATCTTCGTAGTAGGAACTCTAAGTGGTAGTGCCTTCATCATAAGGAGATGAATAAAAATCTGCATGAGCTTTGATAAGCCCCAAGATGCCCACTCAAGGATACCTTCATGGAGAGTGATGATCAACAACTTATCTTCGAGTATCTTCATACCTACACATGAAACAAACTCATTAGAAAAATAAGTGTTGGAAAACACTTTTCCAATGTATCTCCATGGTGTGAATGGCTCACAACTCATCCTCATACATGGGTTGTTCCCAAACTTTGTCATGTTACCCCAAATGCTGCTGTAGTTGTGCGTTTTCTTCCCAAAAATCAGAACTAAAGTGGCTGGTATCTACCCCAAAGTAACCATACATAAGTCAACAATGATCACCAAACTTCATGGCTAAAAACTCAACCAGTAGAAGTGATAAGGGGCTGGAAATAATGATGACAACCATGAAAATGATAAGACAACAACTATCATACTTCAAAAACTTTACCCCAACATGAAAGAACAACAAACTAGTGGAGGAAAATGACTTCAATATGACTGAAATTTCACCCCCAACTTTAGCCAACTGAAAAACACTCAAATACATAGCTGAAAGTGAGTACCAAGCAACATACTTAGGATGGTGAATGAAAAATACATCAGATATCCATGTGCCAACAACCCTCATAAATTCCAAATGGATAGAAAAAATTGCATGAGGTACTTTCCCATCTGGGTGAGTGTGAATCATGCAATGAGGGATAACCAATTTGAAACACAACTTGCTCTTGCCCATGCCAAGTGCACCATCAAAGCATTGAATGACAAAATCCATAGTGGCTGCCCTAACAAGTTTTTTAAACTGAAAGTCATCATTATCACTCAGAAAAGTACCTTTCCCATTGATTTCCGGATCTACCAAGGTTAGGACATGCTTGCCAACACTTTTGTTTACCATATTCAATTCTGAAATCTCACTTGACCACATGAAATCAGATGTAAAAATCAGATATGATATTCTTTGCAAAAATACTTGGTTCCCATACCTTTGAGTGCCAAACATGATGGTTTTGAACCGGGGGGTCTCCTTGCTCAAAAACTTCACTTATTTTGCTTGGAGATCTCTCATAATGATGACCAAACTTCATTCTTGGAGGATGCATGTATGAGACATCCTTATGATCCTCTTCAAGGCCTTGCATGACATTTGTTTGCTTCTCTACCTTGGCTGTTCCGGAATGGACAGCAGGCTGGTCATTAGTCTTATTACCCGAATAGTGACTTCCATCACCAAATTCTCTTCCTCCGCTTGTAGATCTGAATTTTCTTCTTCATTAGGCTCACGATCCTTGATCCCTTCTTCTAAATCTGATTTTTCCTTGCAACCAATCAACTCTATGCAATCATTAGATGTCAACAATTCATCATCAAATACAAAAGAGCTCATACCTCGGAAATATGTCTTCGCTTTGCTTGAACATTGATCTAAAACCCTTTTTCTAGGGTGTGAGTAACACATGGCTTTTCTTGTCCCAAACCTTCCTCAAGTATGGATAACAATTGTTGTGGGGGATCCTCATATTCATTCAACATTAGGGACATGATGGTTTGCATTGCAACCATTATTTTTTGTGAATGATCATCATGTAGGACAGCAAAGAATACTTCAAACATGTGTAAAATGAGATCATCACAATCAAAATGTAACATTGGTATACAAGTTCTTACCTTTGCCATGTTCTCCAAGATCTTAACCCTCTTATCAAAGTAAGGGTTTGTGGTGTCCCAAAGGTTTTGAAAGCTTCCTATCATGAGCTCAAAGACCTCTTCCATAGTGGTGTCATTGTATGAAAAATTTGGGGCTGTTATCCTTGTCACCTCGCTAATGCAAGTGATGACCATGAGCCTCACATCCACCTCATCATGCCTCAATAGTTCGGATCTAGCCAAATGAGTCACCAATGAATCCATCGCTGAAAACATGGAGCCATAATCTGATTGTTCTATCATAGCCAAACAACTTGCCACTTCTTCTAGAGTGTTGAGCAACACACTCTTCACATGTGGCGGATACTTGAGCCATCTCACAAGTCTGTAGAGCTTGGTCCTCAATTCCCCATCACTTGCTAGTTCGATGATTCAAAAGACTGCAAACAACACCCACAAGAGTTGAGGAAAGTTGCTTTGATACCACTATGATGTCCCCTTTTGGGACAAGATGGAAAATGCCACAAATGGATAGAAATCAATTCAAGGAGTAAATCCTTTTGAATAAACCTCAAATAACCCAATGTTGGCTAATTACAACAAAAAAAGGGGTTGGAAGTAGTCAAGGTGGTGGGTTAGATGGGCGGATCAATTGGAATTTAAATCCTCTTAATTCTGATTTTTATAACAAAGTAGTAATTAAATAAATCAGGCTTGCAGACAGCTGAAAATTTCCAAAATTCATAACTTCATCAATACTCCTTTTCGCATGAAACAAAGTGCACAATAAACTTGAGATTTTTCCTTTTCAATGAACTATAGATCAGATTTTTCTGAGCACTAAAACCCCTTCAAAATAGCACTTAAAATTCCAGATCTGGGCGCTAGGGTTAGAAGAAATTAATAAAATATTTCCAGCACTTTTCCCGGCCTCCAAACACACCACAAAGTACCTCCCTTGCTCAAAAATAAAAGATAAACAAATCAGATTTGCAGATCTTGTTTTATGATCACCAAAAACATGCCAAATAATTCTGGAAATTATTTTAAAAAAACTTGTCTGAAGATAACTTCAAAAATTCATATCTTTTGCTAGAGAAGTCCAAATGAGCTGAAACTTTGGATCTTGGGCCACAAAAATATGAAGAATAATATTCCAAAATTAGTTTTCGCACAACAAACACAAAACCCTAATTTTTCCCTAAAAAGTAGGTCGCCCAACACATTTAGGGCATCAAATCATCTCCAAAAATTATGAAATTAATTGCAAAACACAACAGATCTGAAAACAAACAAATATGCTCCCAAATCATGCAACAATAACCAGATTTGCACCATAAATAAATGCGCTAGGGCAAGGAAACTCTCCTAGTGCAATTCGCCACACAACAAATGCAATACACACACTAATGGATCCTTATCAAGATCAGATTTACTTCAACTCCAAATCGAATGAGAGAGAGAGCACAATGAAGAGCTAGGGCATACATCCCTTGGGCATACATCCTATTTCTCCAAGCATGGAGAGATATAAATGATCAAATCCAACATCCCCAAAAGATGGCCATGCAACCTCCTTATATAAGATAAGGAGTACAACATTCAAATGGCCGACCTTTTCCCTTTTGGAGGGAAAACTAATAAAACTTAATTAAAATATTAAAAGACTAACTTTATGTGCACTTTATTATTTTCTAATTAAATAATAGAAAGTAACTAACCTATGTGCACATTTTAAACTAACTAGAGACTCCCACTTGTAGCGCTAGGCATGCCAAGGGGTTACAATGCAAATAAAAGAGATGAATAGATATATTAGTAATGCCTCGGAAAAGGGGACATTACAAGTTTCCAAGGAGACTTCTCCCTATTTCTTGCATAAATTGGGGACCTCAAGACATCCCCGGAAGGTCAAGGAATTGTAGGGGATGTCATAACATCCCCAATGTATTTTAACTTTTTTCTTTTGAAACAAAGTTTTTAAATAATAAAAAAACATATCAAACAATCCTAACCTTAAAAGTGGCACTAACTCTTAGTCACCGCATTTGAATTTGTGGAGTATTAAATTTGTAGCTAAAAAAATAGAGATAAAATTCGTGATTAAATTTGAGTAAGAGAAATTATGATAAAATAAAATTATAAAAATAAATATTTAAGTTTATTGTGATATAATACATTTAAAACTAAACTAAATTAATATTTTTTAAACTATACATTTAAGTTTTATTTAACTTAAAACTTGAAGTATATATTTTTGATTTATAATTTATAAATGAATATTTTTTAAAAGTGAAAATTGAAGTTTTATGAAACCTAAAACTTAAACTATATATATATATTTAAAAACTACAGATTGAGAGTCGGGAGTGGAGACTAGCGGCGCCATTGATGCTAGGAATTGGGGTAGTTGGGGCTTGGGCTCACTCTAGATTTACTCCAAAATCGCAACAGGACCATTCAGTCCACAAAATCGCAGTTATCAGTTGTCTCACATGCTCAACTACCACACAGTCGCAGTTATCACTTACCAGTTGCCTCACGGGCTCACACCGCTTGCTCACAAATTACAAATTGTTCACAACCTTGGCGTTGAATAAGGCACTTTACAACAAATTTCCACGAAACCTAGTACAAATTTAAAACAAATATAAATGAATTTTTTAATGCCATTTGCAGTTGGAATTTTTCATTTTTCTGTGCACGAATAAATTTGCAATTTAGGGCGAATTTGATAACTTTTATTCGGATCTGGCAAGTTTTGAATTTTCTATACGAAATGCGCCAAATGCGGTTACTGAGCTCTAACTTATAAAATAACCCTATACAATTAGTCTATATCACGCTTCAACAAAGAGAAGAAAAAGAAAAGTGTAAAAGAGGAGGGCAGGGCAAGAGCGAAGAGCAAGTGCAAGTGCAAGTGCAAGAGGAACAAATTTGCCTCTAAGAAAGTGAAGAAGTTTGTAGCCATACACAACATTTTATCTTATGAATCGCAAGACAAATGAGTAAAAGTAGATCTTAACATTATGGTGGAGATGTAGATCCCAAGGAGCCGAGGTAGGTAGAAGAGGAACATAATGTGCAACAGGGATTGATTGGGATCCCCATTGAGGATGACATGACAATTCCAATGAGGAGTTCATGGATGTTACTTGATTGATTGATTCAGATTTTTGAATTGTAATCATGTCTTTGAAATATTTTTGATGTATTTCAGATTCATTATATGAGATATCAATTATTGCCAACCGATCAATCATAATGGTTTTGTTTCAATTTATTTAAGTCTCTTCCAAGTTATTTTTTTAGATCATTTGTATAATTTAAATATTTTTATATTATTTTAATTAGCCGTCTCCAAAATTTGGATTTTCTTTGCCATCCCAAAACTCTTTCCCGAAGTCTTAGGTAGCTATGTTCTATATCTTCTTGGTGCCTCTAGATTTTACCCGAAATTTGGGACTACCCATTTAAAAAAATCGTTCTTTTAAAATAACGGGTCTTTTTGTGTTTTTATTGCCAGAAGATGTTTGTATTACGTTAAGATATTCCCAGTGAATCATATGAGCCAATTTCGACAAATACCCAGATGCCAAAACTCATTTTATCCCTCCGCCAAGTTTTGTCTGCAGAAATTTTTATTTAATTATTTATTAAATAAATAATGCCCCGTTTGAAGTAAATTGTGCTCCGTTGAATCCTGTTGAAGTTTTGCATGCTAGTATTCACACATCTCAATAGGGTTTTCACCAGGAATGAATTCAGAGCTTTGTTTGTGACTTCTGACAACATTTTTTGTTTTTATTTATTTCTTTTATGTTTTTCTCCGGTTTTCCCCGTGGTCTTTCTGTTTAATTCCCCTGGGTTTGTTCTTTGTCTTGTATAGTCTGTTTATTTTCCTGGAGCATCCGAGATCATTTACGACGACTGCACACTGAAGGAGTTAGCCTCGGAAAGAAAACTTCGACCAAAAAAGATGAAGTCAAGCACAAAAAGCCTCTCCTAGGCAAGTCGCACTTTTTGGAATGAATGGGTTTAAGTACGAATGGGAATATTGGTAGTCGCGAGGCAAGCAAAAATTTTACTTGCCTTGCAGTACTTTTTCTCATGAAATCAAAGTCATTTAAGCTGCAATGAGAATATTAGAAGCGGCAGGCATGTGGGAATTTCTTACTTGCCTTGCAAGATAAAAAATCCCATTATAAAATAAAGAAAAATCACTTAAAGCACCAATGGGAATTTTCTCGGCTACCTAACAGCTAACTTTTCCTACCAAATAGGCTTATTCACCCATGCAAGTTGCACTTTATCAAAGGAAGCTATTTTTAATACAAGTCGCACTTTTTGGGAGATGTTTTAATTTGCTAGTGGGAATTTTGGCAGTGGCAGGCAGGCGGGAATTTCTTACCTACCTTGCAGGTAAAAATTCCCATTATGAAAGTCAAATAACTTAAGTGGAAGAGGGGATTTTTGGAGCTGCAGTGCAGGGTGGAAATTCCCATCAAGTTGACTTCTTATTTTTAGCAATTCCTCTTGCCAAAAAGTGCAACCCACCTTGGGTGAATAACAATGCATTTAATAATATTTATTAATGGTTTATTCACCCAATTTTGGCGCCATAAATAGAAGGAAAGTCAATGCAAGTGGAAGAGCTAAGGAGAAGTCAATGATGCATGCTAAAAATAAATTATTTAAAAAGCAACCAACAACATGCATAATTGGGCGCCCAAATTGGATGAATAAACATGGCTATTAATTAATTAAATTGCCAGAAATAGGAAGAGACAATTATTAAAAATAGCATGTTGGAGGTTATATAAGCATGGGATGCCATAAAGGAGAAGCACTTATTTCTTTTTGATGAAGATTGCAGCCGGACAGGTTTTGGCGCCAAAAGGAGGATGTTGCATTAATAAATATTTTCCACTGCCGAGAAGCTTCCAGTTTTGGCGCCTAGGGTTGGAATAGCCTAATTTTTGTCATTCTGAGTATCTGCATGTTGGTATATGTGCCCAGGTGAATTAAATAATATTTTTGTTTGCTTTGCATGCAAGCAAAACCTCAAATTTTAGGACAGCAGACTTTATATGCAGATTTTGGTGATAAAAATCAAGTATTCATGTCATGGACTCCATCTTTGTCTGAATAAATTGCAGGTATTCATCACAGGTGCTCAAATCAATGTCAGGTACATTGAATATATCTTCTGAATCTGAAGAAGTTGTCAGATCTGCACAAATTGATCCAATTGCAAGGATTCCGGCAGAATTAAAAGAAAAAGAGTTCAGACAAAGATTGTTCCAGCCATGATGAAGCATGATGAAAGAAAAGGATCAGCGGAATCATGCATAGCTTCCAAATTTGCTAAAGTCAATGATCTGATACGATACATCGAACTTATCACCGATTTAATTGACAGATCCAAATCTCATAATTGCAAAGGCTTCCAGCAAAAATTCATTCTCTTGTTTCTAATGTAGCTCATGTAGAAGTCAGTGCATGGAAAATTCCTTCCAGGATCTTATGCATGTGCTCCCAATCTTCCAGTTGAAGCCTTCATTGAATTTACTTGTATTTGCATTCACCCAGAGTGCTTTCTAGAATTTAAAATTGCTCATATGCAAGTAAAAATAAAATGACGAGTTTTGTCAAATTATTTACTGACAAACATTGCCTGGTGCATGTACTGGAGAAGAACTACAAAAGCTTCAAGGGTAAGAGGGAAGACATGTCAGAGGCAACACCACAAGCAAAAAATCACATTCAACTGCTTCCAAATCTAGTTTGGTGAGAATCAAAGGCAAAAGAGTCAATTGCATCGAGATATGGAAAAAGAACAAGACTTGGAGGGTTGCATCTTTCTTCTTATTTCTTTTCCTCTTTCTTTTATTTTCTCCGACAAAGTAATTGAGCAATCAATTAAATTATAAAACTTAAGTGATTGGTTTAAACGCCATTACTTGAAGAAGTCAATTACTAGGAAATAAGTGGCGGACATGCAAAATAGAAGGTTCTATTTTTCAGGTTATAAATCATGCATGTCATGCGAAAGAGGAATACTAGGAGGAAGATTGCCAATTGCTTCCCTTTTCATAGTTTCCACATGCGGAAATCATTTAAAGCTTCCTATTTGTAATTGCCCTTTACACATTATAAATAGAGGAAGGACCTACGGGTTAAAGAAGGGAATTTTGTAATCAACATTCTTGTGTTCCAAACTTTGAGTTGAAACCCCTGATAGCTTTCTGCAAGCAGAGGAATAGAGAAGAGATTTCCAGAGAATTTTGTGTCATCGGTGCATTCGTCTCTTATTTATTGTTAGATCTATGCATAAACTTTGTGTTGTCTTAGATCTAGATCTGAAACTTTCCCTTGCTTAAAATTCTGCGTTATACGATCTATTTGTTTCGTCTATGTGCATGTGATCAACTTTGTCAACTATTGGTTAGATTGCACATTTCCTTTCCTTTCTTCTCGCATTTAATTATTTCCTTTTCCTGCACATATAGCTTTTGCAACTGCTTACTTGCTGCAAAACTATCTAGTTATAGTTCATGAGCTACATAGTTAAAGTAATACCAACAAATAGATATTAGGAAATACAACTAACAAAATCTTACACGGGAGCCTCACTAGTAAATGAGGGAGATTTATCTCATGACTGCCTAGGTTTTCAGTTGTGTAGAAAATCTAGCCAACACTTCTTGCTCATATTGTATGTGTTCTTCAATGAGTTCTGAATGTCACAAGTTTTGTATCTTACACTCGGAAACGACTTTAAGAGAGATAGATAAGATAAGATATTTTATTAATGTCTAACAAATGACCACAAAAGTAGGTCAATGGGATTGCAGATGCATCTGCAAGAGGTGTCAAAGGGAGACCTGAAGGGGTCAACCAAACAAAAAAAGAAGAGAGAAGAAGAAAGAGAGTAAAGGAGGAGAAACAAGATCCACCATAGCCGGAAGAGTGCAAATGGATGGAATCAAGAGGGCGAGAGAAACCTACCACCGATACTATCACCTAAAGATCCGAGGCCAATCGAAAGTAGTGCCGGATATGCTTGTGTCCTGTGCTCAAGCCGTGGGAAGACTGGGACGTTGATGTCCGAAAAGCGGGAGCCCATTCTTACAGACGGGACGCGCCTCCGAGAGAAGACCCCCAACCGAGTGCGATCATTGATACCTCTAGATTGGAAAGTATCCCTCCGGTCCCGATAGATCCGGTCCGGAATCCGAGCTAGTATCAAAGTGCCTTTTGGTGCCCTTTCCCGAGGGGAGCACCATAAAGAAAGAAGTAATCTGTAGAGTAACAACTTGTCTAGGAGGAGACTGAAGGGTCTCATTCCGGAGTCTGAGTGCCTCCTGCAGGTACAGAGCAAGAAATCGCTGGTCATGATACTTGAAAAAGTTTGCAAAAGTCAAATGCTCTCGAAATAAGCAATGGAATCTCCCTTTGATCTCGTAGTAGATAGGACACCTGAAGATGAAGTGATCCTCTGTTTCGATCTCCTGGAGAGAACAGAGCTGGCAAATCCTCTCAGAGCGGTCTAGTTGGTGATCCTCCATGCAGAGCCTATGAGAGCCCACTCTGAACTGGCCTAGGGAAATGCAGAGTGCCTGTAACCAGTGTCGGGAGATATATGCGGGCCGGCTGATAAGCCTGTCTGTGATCTCAAGAAAATGTGCAACATAGAAAGCCATCTTAGGGCGAAGACCATCCGGAGGGCTGATCCAAGTGTGCTGGATGAACTGCCTGTAAATGTCTTCTCTGATAATCTTGTGCAGATCTTGTTTACCCGAAAGGAGGTGGGTAGGTGCGTCAAGGGGGTATCTTTAAGGTGGGAGACGATCCATCGGATCCCGAGAGAACCGAAAAGATGTGAGACTCTAACATACCAACAGTGGGAGCGACCGCTATGGTCAGAAAGAGCAATAGCCTCAGATGAACGGTAAAGCAGGTAGAGATACATATCCTTGCCGGTAGAAGAGCCCGAAAGACCCCGAATGCGATGCAAAAGTGAAACTAGGCTAAATATAGTCTTCAATCTAAAGGGATGAGCTCCGAACTTGGCCAAGATGATGTTATGCGGAACTGTCTCTCTGCACTTGATGATGCGTTTGAGCATGAGGATCTGGACTGCTCAACTGTAGCCCAATCAGAGTCAAGCAAGGATGGTCCCCAAACCTCGGAACCATAAAGAACCGTGGGTCGCACGAGAGAATCCGAGAGAGACATCTTCGACAAGATGTCCTAGAAGTGGTGGCGGAAGCATTGTCTCTCCAAGATTGCCAAAGAGCCATAACCCTTGTTGACACGGGGCTGAAAGGCAGCCGAAGACTGAAGTGGGGACCAATAAATAAAACTCCCAGATAAGTATAGGAGCTGGTGATCTCAATCTCCTCCCTCGGTAGGAGAAATGGAAGTCCAAAGTCTTCAACCCATTGAAGATCATGACTTTGGTTTTACCGAGGTTAACCGTTAGCTGTTTATGGTCGTAATAGAGGGCTAAGGCATCCAACTGTCTCTGCAACCCCTCTGCGGAAGAGGCAAAGCGACAACGTCATCCGCAAAAAGGAGGATGTAGATCAACACCTGGTGAAGAAGACAACCATCTCCTTCTTAGATATGGTCCTTGAGAAAGTCCTCCAACTCGTCAATGTAGATACCAAACAAAGTAGGTGATCTTGAGAAAGTCCCGCTTAACCCTATAGTACTCTGATGAAATCGAAAAAATCGGTTACTGAAAGTGAAGAGGGCCTAGAACATCCTTGTCCAGCGCATAATGGCAAGCGTGAAAGGGTTTGAAATAACAATATCTCGAGTTTATGGAAGAGAGCTTCCCGTGGCACAAAATCAAAGGCTTTCCGAAAATCAACAAAGCAACAGAAGACCTTAGAGTGAGGATGTGGTCAATAGTCCAGTAAGTCGACTGAACCCCGCCCGCCCTCGCTCAGTAATGGTGCTGCTCCAAGAACTCAGAAAGCCGCATGTGGAGGACTGTGGCATAGAGCTTGGAGAACGTGTGGCCAACCATGATCATGCTTTGTAGTTATTTGGGTTGAAAGTGGGACCCGACTTGTGGATGGGGTGAATGATATGATGGGACCATGACTTCGGAAAACTGTACAAACAACCTGATTAAAGAGATCAACTAGGTAGTTGTTAAGAGTGTCCAAGCCGTGCTTGAAAAATTCAGCCTGGAAGCCCTCCTCATCACCGCCTTAGCTATTCATGGCTAAAATGGCTTTCTTCACATTTGTGTAAGTAAAGATCTGGCAGGTAGGGGGAGGGGAAACCACCTGGATTTGGGGCTGGCCAAGAATATCATAAAGGGTGGAAGTATGGGTGAACATGGAATTGGGAGGTAAGTCTTGGGGTAGAGAGGAATGGTGGGGAAGAATAATATGCCAGAAACATTTAGGGGAATGTATAAGAGAAGTACAAAGCTCAAAACGGCACCGAGAAATGAAGGTGTGCTTCTTGTGGCGAAGGAGATGGCGAGAGTCGGACTTGAGGGAGGAGGGGAGAGCATGTGTGAAAGCAAAGTGAAGCTGCCGGTGAAGGGCTTTGTAGTCATCATCATACCACTGGTTCATGGGACAAGTCCTCATAGATGGAAGGGTGAGTGAAGTGGGGGAAGGAACATTGAGCAACATCGCGAATGGCGGAGGAAAGGGTAGCAAACATCACATCAGAGGAGAGTAAGGCAAATTGGGGTGTGGGGGAAGAAGGCGACTTAAGGTGAAAAGAGAAGTCTCTAGGGTCACCTTCATCAAACTTCCAGATGGTACGGTGAGGGCAGTGAGAGGGAGTCGGGAATGGGGGAATTACTTGTAAGGAGAAGGAAAGGGTCGCATGGTCAGCTAGGGGAATGGGGGATACACACAAATGGCGAATGTAGGGAATCAGATTGGAAGTAGTCATGATGTAATCCACCACGCTGGCCCCACCACCATGAGGTCTACAAGTGAAGAAGCGGGACCCAGGGAAGCACTGAATGCCATTAAGAATCAACAAATCATGAGATTCCCCCAACTGTAGGAGATGTCGGCCGTATGATGTCAAGGGTCCTGCCACATCCTCAGAATCCCGTTGAAAACCAACTAGATCAGGGTCCATTTCCGATGTACAAAGTATGTCATCAATCATGTCATGTAGTGGAACTTGGAGATTCTTGGTACGTGCATTAAAGTCCCCCAAGATGATGACCTCCCCGCTCACCGAGTACTGGGAAATGCCTGTATATAGGTCAAAGAAGGGGTCTCCGTCTGGGCCATTGTGAATGGCAAAAGAAGAGGAAGCGGGGGAAAATAACAGACTGCAATGAAAATATCTCTGAGGTGAGATGAGGTCCGTCTGAGCTTGATCCAAAGAAAGCGGGCAAACTCGTCCTCTGCAACCACGGAAATCCTATTCCGAAGAGACTCCTTAACCAGGCAAGCAACTCCCCCAAAACCTCTAAACCCCTAGAGCTCCGAGTTTCCTGTTTGCAAAGCGAGAGCTAGTAGTAACCATAGATCAAAAAATCGTTATCGGCGATTAATCGACAAGCCAAATTTTGACTTGGAAATCGGGAATCGACAATTTATCGGCATTAATCGACAACTTTATCACTACTTTTAAAAACATTTAAATTCATAAAATAAACTTAAATTAAATGTAAAAACAATGTTAAATGATGCGAGAAGTGACTCTATAGAATGCCATAGGCCCATATGCATATTTTCGATTAAGTTTTGACCAAAAAAGAGTACAAAGTTTGCAAACAAAAATGCTCATAGAGTCATGTCACATGTGACTTTTGAAGTATCACTATCAAATATCAATAATATTCCATTTCATCAAGCATGCCTAAAATAAGTCGGTTACACTTGCGGCTGCCTTATGGAAGTGGAAGGTAAATATTCCTCCTTTGTAACACCAACATTGTCATCTACAAACATATCATTTGGATCATCACCAACTTCTAATGTCCCTGATGGTATTGCTTCAGCTAGTCTCCCTGTTGGCTAGATTTTCTGCATAGCTAAAAACCTAGGCAATCATGAGATAAATCTCCCTCATTTACCGGTGAGGCTCCCGTGTAAGATTTGTCAATAAAATATGCTAGTATCTATTTTGGGGTTTTACTTTAACCATGTAGCTCATGAACCATAGCTGTATAGTTTTGCAGCAAGTAAGCAACTGTTAAAGAAATGAAATATCTAAAGAAGAAGGAAATAATAAAACACAGAAAGAAAGAGGGAAGATGTGCAACCCAATCAATAGATAACAGAGTTGATTGCATGCACATAGACGGAACCAATAGATATTAACACACAGAATTATAAGCAAAGGCAACTTTTAGATCTAGATCTAGAATAACACAAAGTTTATAAGTAGATCTAAGACAAAAGCTAGAAACAAAATGCACCGTGACACAAAGTTCTCCGAAATCTGCTCCTTTGTATTCCTTTGCTTCAAATAGCTATCAGGGGTTTCAACACAAAGTCTAGAACACAAGAATGTTGCTTACAAATTCTCATCTCTTAACCCGTAGGTTCTTCCTCTACTTATAGCATGTAGAGGGGAAATTACAAATAGGAAGCTTTTAGTTGAATTGACACATGTGGAAGTTGGAAAGGAAACAACTGGCAATCTCCCTCCTGGAATTCCTCTTTGCATGACATGCATGATTTGCAACTAAAGATAGAACCTTCTATTTTGCATGTCTGCCACCTATTTCCAAGTAGTTGACTTCTTCAAGTAATGACTTTTAAACCAATCACTTAGGTTTTATAATTTAATTGATCGCTCAATTACTTTGTCGGAGGAAATAAGAGAAAGAAGAAGAAAGAGGAAAGCTGCAGTCTTGTCCTTTTTCATATTCTCATGCGCAATGATTCTTTTGCCTTTGATTCTCACCAAACTAGATCTAGAAGCAAGTGATTATGATTTGTTTTGCATGGGTATTGCCTTTGACTTGTCTTCCTTCTTATCATTGAAGCTTTTGTAGTTCTTATCCAAGACATCCATCGGTCAATGTTTGCAAAGTAAATAACTCATCATTTTTATTTTTAATTGCATATGAGCAATTAAAAATTCTGAAAGCACTCCGAGTGAATGCAAATTCAATGAAGGCTTCAACGAAAGATTGGGAGAACATGCACAAGGTTCTAGAAGGAATTTTCCATGCACTAACTTCTTCACGGACCGCATCCAAAACAAGAGGATGAAGCCTTTACAATTATGGATCTAAATCTGAATCTGGAAGCTACGCATGATTCTGCTGATCCTTTTCTTTTATCATGCTTCGCCATGGCCAGAGCAATCTTTGTCTGAGCAACTCTTTTTCTTATTATTTGGCGGAATTCTTTACAATCGGTGCATATATGGAGATTTTTTCAGATTCGGAGGATATGTTCAATGTATTGGACATTGATTTAAGTTCCCTTTCTCTTATATAAGCACCTGTAATGAATACCTGCAATTAATTCAGACAAAGACGGAATCCGGAGCATGACCACTTGATTTTTATCATAAAAATCTGCATATAAATCCTGCTGCCCTAAAATTTGAGGCTTTGCTTGCATGCAAAACAAGCATAAATTTTGTCAACTTCACTTGAGCAACTATACCACTATGCAGACAATTAATCAAACTTAATTCAAGCTTCTTCAAATCTAGGCGCCAAACTTTGAAGCCTTCCAACAGTAAAAACACCTTCTATGCAAAATTCCTCCTCAATTGGGTGCCAAAATTGCCTAAGCTGCACTTCCTTGTTAAAGAATTAATTAATTCATCATTATGGCAGCCCATTCTTATATAACCTTCACCATTCTATAATTAATAATTGCCTCTCCTATTCCTAGCAATTAATTAATTAATTAACATGCTTTTCTCTTCAATTTGGGCGCCTATTTTGTGCATGCTCATGGCTGCCATTAAATAAATTAAATTTATTTAATTTTAGCTTTCTACTTCCAATCCACATTGACTTCACAGTGTGCTTTGACCTTATGCACCAAAAATAGGAATTAATTCCATTAATTAATATTTTAAAAAGTATTATTTCTCCTCAATATGGGTCGCACTTTTTTGCATGAGAGGGGGCTGCATTAAATAAATTAAATTTATTTAATTTTAGAATTTTATTTCCAATCTTCTTTATCCTTTCATCATGCGTTGACTTTTCCTCATGCTTGGGCACCAAAATTGGGTGAATAAACATTAATAAATATTATTAAATGCATTATTATTCACCCAAGGTGGGTTGCACTTTTTGGCAAGGGTGAATTCTATTTTTAAAAGTCAATTTCTAATGGGATTATTCACCTGCACCGCAGCTCAAAAAATCCCATGATCCATTTAAGTTGTTTGACTTTCATAATGGGATTTTTAACCCTGCAAGGCAGAGTAAGAAATTCCCATCAATGCCTTAAGTGATTTTATTTTATTTCACAATGAGAATTTTCATCCTGCAAGGCAGGTAAGAAATTCCCGCCTACCTGTTGCCTCTAATTTTCCCATTGTGACTTAAGTGACTTTGCTTCCATGGGAAAAAGTACCTTCTAGGCGGTACAAAATTCCCACCGCAAGTCTTACCAAAAATCCCATTGTAGCTTAAAACCTTCCTTTCCCAAAAATGCGACTTGCCTAGAAGAAGCCTTTTCTGTGCACGACTTCGTCTTTCTAAAGAGAACCAGACCTCCTGTGGCAAATTCTTTCGACATAATGTCCATAGGTGATCTCCGATACTCCGGCAAGAAATTAGACCAAACCGACAAAAGAATTGACCTAGAGAAATTTCACAAAAAACAAAACGGAAAACACCAAAAACGCAAAACGTTGCAAAGTCACGAGATAAAGCTCGGGACTCATTCTTGGTGGAAACCCTACTGGTATATGGGAATATTGACATGTAAAACCTCAACAGGGTTAAACCGAAGCACAATTTACCTCAAACGGGGCTTAAAATAATTAAATAAAAATTTCCCACAGGCAAACCCCAGCGATAAAATATAACGAGTTTGGGCATCTGGGTATTTGTCGAAATTGGTTAATAGGACTCGGGAATATCTTGACACAATACAAACACTTTTTGGCAATAAAAACACAAAACGACCCATTATTTTAAAAGTACGAAATTTTTTTACATGGGGTAGTCTCGGATCTCGAGTGAAATCTAGGGACACCACTCCCTCTCCAAAGTTGCTATCTCCTCCGTCAGTAAAACACAAGCTCGCATCATCAAGAATTCACCATCATATGGATCAATGTCATCCAAATCAATTGCATCATAGCTCTGTGCCCCCTCCACTTGTCTCACACAAGGACGAAGATTGTATTGCATGAAGACAAGGTAATTGAGGCGTTGTGTTGTCAACCTGTTGCGCTTCTTTGTGTGAACAACTTCGAACATGCTCCAATTACATTCGCATCCAGAAACACTGCATAGCTGACACAAAATGCGGATGGCTAGCTTTTGAAGATTTAGTGTTTTGGCACCATAATCTTCCCACCACAAATCTATGCAAACAAAACATTTATAATTTTGTAAGTTTACTAGGCTTGAATAAATAAAATAATTCTAGAGTTCTAGTTTCTAGTTCTACGTGTAATGAGACTAAATACAAATGACTCAATTTGTTTTTACCTGGTGAGAAGTGTTTCTTCTTTTTACACATAGAGCCGAAGAAAAGAGCCTCCCCTTTGTAGTCTTGTAAATCTGCAGCTCGTCAAAAATTGCATCTATAATATCTTTGTCAGATACCATCCTCTCTATATGCATGTATTAAGGGCATCCATAACCTCCTCATCACCTTAAATGACGGGGAATAAAAAAACTTTAGGTTTAGGTAGTACACCGCTGCGTGTATATGTTGATGGAGTGTCTTGTTCCATCTCCAATCAACTATGTGCCAAATGGGTTCATATTTTCGCTGCCCATAATATTTTTTGGTTAAATTACTATTATAAATTATAATGATTATAGTAATATACCAAAGAATATAACAAGATATTAATTATAACATTATTATAATTATAAAGGTAATATATAGTAATTAATTATAACAGCTTTACGGTTTTACTATTATAAGTTATAACTAAATATATTAAATTATTAATATTACGAAGTTATTGTTATTTTATTTTCGTTTTGTATACATTTAATATATTACTGGTATAACAACAATATATTAAATGTATACAAAACAAAATGGAATTAATCAGAAATACATGTAATTAAATTCGTTTAATATATTAAATGTACACTATATTATTCAAAACGAATTAATATGTAAATTCGTTTTATTAAATGTATACTATTAATATTTAAAATCTTAAAAAAAATGAAAAAGAAATATACGAAGGTACCTGGAGTAGGGGTAGGGCCACGAAGTGGTTGGAAACCACCACGAAATGCACGAAACCGCCACGAAATGCTATGAAACTGCCACGAAATGCTAGGAAATCACCTCGGAATGGCACAAAGCGAGTCACAGGAGGAGAAACGAGCCACGCAAGAGAAAATATAAGTCGCGGGGAGGAAAACGAGCCACGCAGAAGAAAAACAAGTCGATTTGGGCATTTTTTGCATATATACCTAAACTAAGCGATTTTCCACGATTTTTCAGGCAAGTTTCCACGATTTGTTAGGGCATTTATTGCTGGAAATCGCTGATTTATCGGCACTAAAAAATCACGATTTATGGAAAGATTAATCGTTTTGCATGTTCAAAAAGATAAATCGCGATTATTGTCCGATTAATCGTGTTTTTAGAATGTCCGGAAAGGGCGAACAAGGATCGCATGAGTCTCGATTCTGAAGAGAAGGTTTGAAAAACCAAGAGTATCATATACAAAGACTGCAGAGAAGACCAATAGGACCCATTCCCGCTCCAAAGAGGTGATGGAGAAAAAGGGGCAAACTAACAAAACTTTGATGCCCATGAATGACCAAAATGATGTCAATCAGCCGATGAAAGTGCAAAAGGTGACACTTGCATTAACATGTGGGAAATAGACAAGGAAAATTCAAAATGTAATTTAGTTAAATTAGACATGAAGCTGAATTACAATAAAGCTAAAATTAGTAAGTGGGTGGGTGTAATATCCCCTTCTTGGTCGAAGACCCTTAGCCCATTTTGTCTCCCTGACGGCTAAGGGATGTGCACAAGGGGAACTTAAGTTATAATAATTTATTATAAAGTGCAAATAAAAAAGAAAATATTATAAAAGCACTTATAATAAAATATTATAGACTTAATATTAAAATAAAAGTTGAAAAGCTAAAGTCACCTTATAAATTATATTTTTCCCCTAGAAAATGCGACTTGCCTAGGGATGGATCTAAGGGGAAAAACATTAAATGAGGGACTAAAATCTGATTGGATGTCAAGGGTGGCTATTTGGCCCATAAAATCTATAAAAGCAAGTCGACTTGCTTGAAGGGGCATCACTTGTCTATTTTCTAAAATCAGATTTGTATGTTGAGCTTTGAGCTTGCATCTTCAATCTTCTAAGGACGAAAACCCTTAGAGATTCACTCTTGAGGACGAAAACCCTCCAAGAGTCTAGTAGAAGGACGAAAACCCTTCTCCTAATTGAGAGGATTCTCCACCCTGGGGTTTTCATTGCAGATCACTTGATTAGTAGTATTTTCCAGTATTTTTCCAGCAGTTGAAGTGGGTAAAAGTGCAGATTTGGTTTAAGGGTTTGAAGAGGAAAGTGGTGGCTAAGTTTCTGCTGTAATTTCCAG
The DNA here is from genome assembly GCA_018340775.1 of Taxus wallichiana var. yunnanensis. Lineage (NCBI taxonomy): Eukaryota > Viridiplantae > Streptophyta > Pinopsida > Cupressales > Taxaceae > Taxus > Taxus wallichiana. The sequence goes on along the minus strand of CM031244.1, from coordinate 555,095,704 downwards.
CCCAAAACCCTAAGGGCGAATTGGTATTTTGGCTGTTTAGGGCACTTGTGGTGGTCATTTGTATGAATGGGTAACATCATTACATTCTCCCTATTTTTGTGAGGCCGTGCATAGTTTATTTGTGTGGATCGGAGCATTTTTGAATAGTTACAAATTTTTTAAGTTGCCATAATTTTCTGCAGATCAGGGTTTCAAAATAAATTCATTTCAACCGTATATGGGCTTTCAAAATTCAGATCTTTGCACGAATATTTTGAGGGTGAAATATTATAAGTTTAAGCTAAGATAAGATAAGATAATTATATTAAATGTCCAACAAGTGACCACAAAGATAGGTCAATGGGACTGCACCATACAAAGCAAAGCAAAGACAACAGGGAAAACCCAAGAGGGTCTCCAAAACAACAAAAGAAGAAGAAGAAGAAAGAGAGCACAAGGAAAGAGAGGGAGGTGGAGGGAAAGGCCTCAACACCAACCCTCACGACTGTCACCCAAGGTCAGCTAAAAAGAAACTGGTGATGTGTTGCAGCTTCTAGTGTCGTGGGACTAGAAAGCTGCTTTGAGACGCCCATGTTCCGTGGAATGTCGAGCTCTCTGGGTGGACCTAGTGGTCTGTCGTCTAAAAGAGGGGGCCCTTGATCGCATGAATCCGGATATCTCTGGTCAAGGAAGAAGCTCCTCTAATCTTGACAGATCTAGCCAGAAGATCTCCACTAGGATCATGTCCCTCGCCACGCCCTCACACCCGGAGCCAATCAAAGAAAGATGTAGTCCGTCGAGTAGTAGCCTCCCTGGAAGGAGGATGGAGGGCCTCACAGAGCTTAATAGCTTCTTGTAAATAGAGAGCGAGACACCTCTGATCATAATACCTGAAGAAGGTCGTGAACGTAGGATGTTCATGGAAAAGACAATGAAACCTCCCTCTGATCTCATAATAGATGGAGCATCGGAAGATGAAGTGTTCCTCTGTCTCAACCTCCTGGAGGGAGCAAAGCTGGTAGATCCTCTCAGAACGAACCAAATGGTGATCACTCTCGACCCGAAGCCTGTGGGATCCAACTCTAAATTGGCCCAAAGATATGCGAAGAGCATGCATCCAATGACGGGAGATATAGGTGGGCCGAATGATGAGTCCATTGTTGACTTCCAGGAAGTGATTGGTGTAGAAGGCCATTTTCGGGCGTAGCTCCTCTCGGGGGTTGGTCCACGTAATCTAAGTGAATAGTCTGTATATGTCGCCTCGATAATTTCGCAGCAAGTTCTCGCTTGCTCGAAGGAGGTGAGCAAGAGCATCCATGGAGTACCTAAAAGGGGGAGACGGTCCATGTTGATCCCAAGAGATCCAAGAAGACGAGAGGTCTCGGCATACCAACACCGAACACGACCACTACGATCGGAGAGAGTAATGGCCTCAGAAGAACGGTAGAGCAAGGTAGATGTATCTATCCCTGCCAGTGGAGGAGTCCGAAAGTCCCTGGATGCGGTGCAAGAGTGAGATGAGACCAAAGATGACCTCTAGTCTGAAAGGGCGAGCCCCAAACTCGGCAAGGATGATATGATGAGGAACAATCTCTTTGCATCTGATGATCCGTCTGAGCAAAAGGATCTGAACTCGCTCAATAGAGGCCCAATCCGACTCGAGCAGGGAGGGGCCCCAAACCTCAGAACCATAAAGAACAGTGGGTCTCACAAGAGAGTCCGAGAGAGACATCTTGGACAACGTGTCCTGAAAGTGATGGCGGAAGCACTTGTCTCTCCAAGATCGCGAGGGAACCATACCCCTTGTTGATGCGGGGTTGAATAGCCGGACGTAAACTGAACCGAGGTCCAGAGAAGAGAACCCCCAGATAGGTGTAGGAGTTGGTGATCTCCAACTCCCCTGTAGAAGAAATGGAAATCAGAGGTCTTCAACACATTGAAAACCATAACCTTGGTTTTACCCATGTTGACTGTAAGCTGCCTATGATCATGCAAGAGGGCTAAAGCATCAAGTTGTCTCTATAACCCTCCGCCGAAGAAGCCAGAAGGACCACATCATCTGCGAAGAGAAGAATGTAGATCAGAACCTGGTGGAGAAGACAACCGTCCCCGTCCTGTATGTGGTCTCTAAGAAATTCCTCCAGCTCATCAATATAGATACCAAATAGAGTAGGAGAAAGAGGGCAGCCTTGTTTGACCCCAATGGTGCTCCTGATGAAATCGGAAAGCCCAACAGCAGTGCAAAGGCGACCCAAAACCTCCTCATACAATCGGGTGATGGCGACAAGAAGGGTTTCAGAAATACCAATGTCTCTAAGTCTGCAGAAAAGGGCTTCCCGCAGAACAGAGTCAAAGGCTTTCTGAAAGTCAAGGGCACTTGTGGTGGTCATTTGTATGAATGGGTAACATCATTGCATTCTCCTCTTTTTGTGAGTCCGTGCATAGTTTATTTGTGTGGATTGGAGCATTTTTGAGTAAGTTATGAATTTTTGAAGTTGCCATAATTTTCTACAGACTGGGGTTTCAAAATAAATTCATTTCAGCTGTATATGGGCTCTAAAAATTCATATCTTTGCACAAATATATTGAGGGTGAAATATTATAAGTTTCAGCTAAGTTTATGGTGGAAAATATCATGATTTATTCCTGATTTTTATAAGTTTCATAATCAGCCCTAGTCGCATTTTCTATAAATAAATCAGATCTGCATTCTAAAAATTTGATATCATTTTTATAAATTGCATTGGGTGTGTGGGAATTGCCTCAAATCCATTTAGGGGCAAAATTTGTCCATTTGGGGACATTACAGTGGGCCATATACAGTGGAGAGATAACTATTAAAACACAGTTCTAGTGAGGTGCAAAATGAGGGTAGAAGTCACTTATGCCATTTGAATTAACAATACTAATGATTGTAGAGTGCCAACCAAATAATGTTATATGGAGAATAAGCTGGGCTAAGAAGGGGTTATTGCACAATCTTGGGCAGATGCTATGACCTTATCACTGAAACCCTTGTGCCAGTCAAAGATCCTGAATCCACTGATATTCAAGGTTGATAGTTTATCGAAGGAAAAGACAAATCCGGTGATGTTTATTTCTCTATGACTCTATAAGGTTTGAGATGAGAAGAAGAGACGGAAACCAAACCTCTTCTTGAAGGATCATAACATAGCAATGAAAATAACATTAGCGGAAAAGAAGAAATGACTCCATAATGTAGCAGGCACAATACATAAATAAAGTAATGCATATATAGAAATATGGACATAACTGTCCAAAAACCACCAAATACAAGACCAACCACCTATGATGATAATCTCTAGTCTCTAATTTTTTATCAGAATGAAATATATGCTAACATTTTGAGTCCATCCTCTTGTCCTCAATGATGAGCTCATTATCTAATCCTCATGAGTGATGATCCTAGACACACCAACCTGAAACCTATCAAAACTGGATGACCCATGGCCTAAACCACGTGAAATATCCAATCCCTATCTAGCAAATATCTATACAGCATGGAAAGTTGTGTCGACTGCCATCTGCAACAGCCACGCATTTTTTGAATGTTTATATGGTGGTCCTTTGCATCTGACACTCCTAGAAATAAAAACCATCATCACCATACGATAGACAAGTTGTGCCAAGCCCAAATATCTGTATCCTTTGATCCTAATTGTACTCGAGTGTCACTCACACTCACCACCATTCTATGAACAATTACCTGTAATCCAGAATATGCATTATATGCCCCAAACAAGCTGAGCATTGTCAGCAGACCTGCTGTCATGTCCCATTTTTCTAATTAAAATATTTAGGAGATCCACAGCCTATTTCTTTATTTTCTGTAGGCTAAATAATTTAGTAATAATGTTGGGTAAAGTTAGGGATAAAATTAGGTAAATAAGTTGGCCCTAGCAAATATTATTTGAAAACATTGTAAAAATGCAATTTAAATATTATTATTATTAGTGTGGGCTGTTTAAATGGGACATAATAAGGCCTAATCATAATGTAATATTTTATTAAAAAGTGTTTTTAGACACTTCTAGAGGGAAATTAGGCAGGAAAAGGAAATTGGAATGAAAAGGGTAATTATAAAAGGAGTTGAGCTCAAAAGAAAGCATCCATTATTTATTGAAATCAAACCCTATTTCAGAGTGTGAGCATTTGTGTTCATCTTCTTACCCAAGGACAAAAACCCTTTGGTGTGCCGGATTGGAGGATGATAACCCTCGTCTATTTTTGGTGATTCCATCCAGGGATAGCATTTGTTCCAAAAGATTGAAGTTTATTCCAGATTCAATTTGCTACAGTGCCCGTATAGTACTTATGTACCGCTGCTACAGTGTCGCTACAGTGACATGATAAGTATTTATTTCAGTTTGGTATCATTCTAGCTTGGTTTGCAGGGAAAGATTGTCAGTGTGAGCATTCAGAATTTGTGTGTGCAGCCACTCATTGATTGATATCTAAAATGGAGTTCGCTTTCCTATATTTCTGTGTATTGCTATTTCAGATATCAGTCAATTGTGTATTGAGCTTTTCAATAAAATATTGTCATTTGAGGTGCAGTCATAACACTTTAACAACAATGAATATGTTCAACATTATCTTTTAGGGTTCCATAGTTTTCATTTTGTTTTGAGTGCAGCAATAGTGCATGTATGCCAACAGTTTTTGGAAATGCCAATTGAATGGTTCATGTTTGCCAATTGTTTGTGAATATGTCAATGAATACTTGTGATAGTTACAGCTGTTATCTAAGTATAGGAATAAGAGAAATTTGGATAGATTATTGGTTTTTTGAAAGAGGCATGACACCTGTTTCCATAGATCATCAATCCTACATCCTACAACCTCTAACTGATACAAGTCATCAATGGAACATCAATCAACTTGTGATGGGCATATTGCATCTCAAACTCAGAGTGGAAGATATTAGAGACAATCCATAGGTACAAGAGGGTTGTGAGTTGCCTTATGTTCCCAAGTGGACAAAACAACACATTGCTTCACTTAGACTCGATGAAAGAATCATGAAAGGTCCAAGGATCACCTAGAAATAGGTGAATTATGCACTGGGAACAAATGTTTGTAAGCCATTGAGTTTTGCAGAAGCAAATAAAATAGCAGAATGGATAGTGTTCGAATATGTGGAGAGAGAAAGAATAGAATGTACAAAGAACAAACAAAGAGTAACCGGAATGAACACATTATTCATTGTGTGTTGGTCCTTTTATAATGTGAGAGATGGTTACAAAATGGTTGAAGTGGTTGCAACCATAGTTCAAAAAATCGCGATTTATCGTTTTCAACTGTGTAAACGATTTATCTTTTAGAAAATCGCGATTTTTGACCTGCCGATAAATTGGCGATTTACAGTGAGAAAAACCCAAAAAAATCATGGAAAATTGTGCAGGTTAGGGTTTAAAGCAAAAAAAGACCAAAACAAAAAAAACGTGCCCATTGAAAGCATTTCATGGCTATTTTCTCCGTGCGATTCCTGTTTCGTGTCTCGACCTTCGACCAGGGTTTCCATTAATCTTATGTCGCTGTTGTCCATCTCCTACCCGATTTCTGTTTGGCTATGTCGCTGTCACTAAAATTCCCGCTTGTAATATTTCTGTATTGTTATTAAGTTTAGTTATTAAGATTTATACATGACCCTACGTATTTCATTTTGACGTGTAACTTGTATTTATTTTTTAATGTATAACTAGAATTAATTGTAACTGGTAACTAAAATTCTGAGTTGTAAATTTGTAATATTAAATTACAATGAATTTTCTAATATTAATTCTATGTATTTAATTGTAACGTGCAATATCTATTAATTTAGTTGTATAGTATTTAATAGATTAATATTGTGATTTGTAATATTAATTTAGTTGTAAGTATTTAATATTAAGTGACTCTATTAAATACTTAGTTGTTAAATTCTGACTTGTAATGGTGACTCTATGTATTTAATTGTAACTTGTAAGTATTTTTATAGATTAAAAAATTTATAGAGTCACTTTTCGCATCATTTAACAATATTTTTACATTTAATTTAAGTTTATTTTATGAATTTAAATGTTTTTAAAAGTAGCGATAAAGTTGCCGATTAATGCCGATAAATTGCCGATTCCCGATTTCCGAGTCAAAATTTGGCTTGCCGATTAATTACCGATAACGATTTTTTAAACTATGGTTACAACCATTTATTAGTTAACACTTAACTAATATTAACATAACACTAATTTATAAGCCTTATAGTCTAATACCCCTCTTAAGGCTTACACTATAGAACATACTTGACAAAACATTGAACTAATAGAACCAAACAAGACCGCACATTCTTTAGAAGCTTTTCCATTTGAAAACAATTTTTAACCAACTAGAACTCCATCAAGTTGCCTCCCTTGACCCTCATAAAGTTGTAGTTCTGAACTGAATTCACGAGTTCTCGGATTCCACCTCCCTAAACTTCCGAATTATAGAATCTCCAAAATTTTTGAACAACCATTCATACTTGAGCTACTTCCTCGGTGCTCCATCAAGTTGTCTCATGACCCTCGTAGGGGTAAATTCCCGAGATTTGACAGACTCCCGAACTATCTCGGACAACCATCTATGCCGACATTTACCTACACTGGATTCCTTCATGTCTTCAAAGTGCTGGGATTCTTTTGAAATGCGCATTCTCTATCAATGAGTTCATCGACTTCAACATCCAGTGGATCATCAATAATGGCTTCATTTGGTTTGTCTTGAATTTTCCTTCATCTTTTTCCCCACGATTTTATCCATCTTTTGAAAAACATTTCTTTCCATAACTTGATAATGTAAAGTTTCTTCACAATTCTTTATCATTGTCTCTAAGAGTAACATCTTTGGCGTCATTTGCGAGAATCAAGTTTGAAATATTCACCATTCACACCAATTTCGGACTCGCAAATTAATTCAAAATAATAATGGAGCAACAATAAATATAATTGTAACGTGACTATCGTGTCTGCAAAAACCCAAATATATATGAGAAGTTATCAATGGCCCGAGTAGTGTTAAGTATGCACGAATTTTGTGCCCCACAGCACCCGCGAATTCACCGTAATTATGCACAAATTTTTGTGCCCTAAATATTGTCTTTTGCTTGAATCAAAATAGAGTTATGCAAATCACGTCCATACAAAACATGCTCAGAATTAGAGGTTTTTGTGTATAAATACATATTACGACCATGACAAGAGATAGTTCGACCACTGTTTGTTATGGAAATCACAACCAAAATCTGTAAATACAAAACGCGACCAATTAAAATTATATAAATCACGACCAGAATTGCTTAACACAAAGAAAAACAACCAAAATTTTCAGAAATCACTTTTCGTAAAGACGCCTAGTGGTCTATGTCCTCATTCCATACCCTACAAAGTGTCCTTCAAAACTTGCCTTTGTAATTCGTGATTTTAAGAAACTCACAATTTTTAGACAGGCTTTTCATGCCATTAAATGGATTTACCTTGCTATATTTTGTGATTGAAACTTGTCTTAAAAAATATTCACAATTGGTAAAACCATGATTCGCGACAAGTAAATACTGAAAACACAAACCTCATGTAGTAAGTACATAAACCTAAGAAACCTCTCAAATGTGTCAAAGTCCTCAACGGTGTCCAATCTAATATTGTTTGAATCTTTGCCCTATCAAGCTTGACTCCACCTCCTCTAATCACATAGCCCAAGTATAATAGCCTTTGCGTATAACAAACTAGCCTCCAAGATACACAATACCTCATCAAGATGTCTCATGTGATCCTCCCATGTCTTGTTATAGACCAAAATGTCATCGAAGAATACCAACACGAACTTCCGCAGTGGCGGTTGAACACATGGTTCATACAGGATTGAAATGTAGCGGGTGCATTAGACAATCCAAACGACATCACAAGAAACTCAAAGTGACCATAGTGACATCTGAAAGTTGTCTTCTACACATCCCCCTCTCTGACCTTGATTTGATGGTATCCCCGATTACAAATCTATTTAAGACTAATAGATCGTGCACGTGGTAGCTCATCCATCAACTCATCAATACGAGGCACATGATACTTATTCTTAATGATTTTTCGCTTTCAAGGCACGATAATCTATGCACATACGCATGGTTCCATCCTTCTCTACCAAAACAAACGAAGAAACAAAGGGATTGGAACTGAGCCTGATATGTCCCATATCTAGGAGCTCATGTATGGTCCTCTCAATCTCATCCTTGAACCGTTTGGGGTGACGGTAAGGATTTGTGACCATGGGCATGTTGTCCTCAAGCTTGAACCCTTTATCCGGAGGTACATCCGGAGGTATATCGCTGAAAACTGCATTGTGCTTGTCTAGTAGGGCCTGGACATCAACATGATACTCTGGTCTATCCTCACTTGAATCCTTGGTCAAAACCAAGCACTAAACTGCCCAATCCACATCATTGTGCTTAAATATCCTCTCCATCCGTTTGGCAGTGACAACTTTGGGTGCATCTGAAGATAATCCTCTCAAGACCACATTCCTACCCTCGACTTAAACTTCAGCTCCATCGTCTGAAAGTTAGTCCGAAACTTGCCAAGTGAGTGAAGCCACTGTACTCCAAGCACTATGTTGGTCTCTCCAATGCCAACAATATAGAAATCATCGGTAATTGTATAGTTACCCATAGTGATGCTTAACTGTGGGATCCTCCGTGTACATCTCATGGACTCCCCATTGGCAACAACAACGTTGAAGCCCTCGAAGTCTTTTTCCTGTAGACCTCATCTCTCTACCAAAGTGGCATCAATAAAATTGTGGGTGGCCCCACTATCAATCAACACTACCACACGCTGTCCCTGCATGACTCCTCGAACCTTGAATGCCTTGTACACAGGGATACTAAACCATCAGAATGTCCCTTTTTCCCACCTAAGAGCTGATATTTGGTCTTCTTGCCATTCCTTCTCTCGTGGCAAAGAAGCAAAGATGAAGGAGAAGAACCTTGAGCACCTTTATGATATGTTTTTCTACTAATATTTTATATTTTCTTTAGTGTTTTCCTTTCTTATACAAGTCGGCCTTGCTTTTTATATTTTGGCGCCAATTGAAGGATATAAAAGAAGATCTAAGAGCTCATTTGAAGGTTAGACTTTGGCGCATTTATCTTATTGGAGCAAAGTAAGCTTGGAGTTGTTTGTTCTTGCATTTAGGGACAAAAACCTCCTTATGCGACTTGCCTAGAAGGACGAAAACTCTTCTAGAGGTTAAGGGAAGGATGAAAACCCTTCTCCTTGGCTTGGGATCGATTCTAGGGGCTGATTTGAAGAGATATTTGTAATTTCTAGCTAGTATTTGATTTATTAAGGGTGGAGCGACCTACCTTGGGTAGGGTTTGGAGCTTTTGGTGAAGTATTTGAGAAATCTGGTTTGATAATCTGATTTGTAATATTTTATAAGGCTGGAATATGAAGTTTGGTGAATTTAGAGGGTTTCTAGACCCATATTTCATAATTTTCTTGTGGCTGCAATTTCTAGTTCATAATTAATTTCCAGCAGTGAATTCTTCAGCATTTCTTTGTGTATTTGGCTCCTAATATTCCATAAAATATATATAAAATTGTGGCGAGTTGATCTATGGTGTTTTGTTGCATATTTGGTGATAGATAAAGTCGCTGATTTTATACTTAGAGTCTGCTGCAATTTAAAAATCAAATCTGCATCTTGTGTGTTTGGCTAAAACCCTTAAAAGGGTCATTACAACAATGTAGCTATGGTATCGGTGGGAAAAAGCTCCTCTACAGTCTCAACACCTGCACTATCCAAAGCATCACTATCATCAAGCTCATGAGGGTCTACTACCTCCTCTCCCTCATCATCATTGTCCTCGTAGACCTCAATGTAATGGGCCTTGCCCTTCCTAGAGCAATTATGTCCACGTGCCCATGGCTGACGACACTCATAAAGCATAACTTCTTCCACCTCAATTCCTCCCTAAGCTCTGGTGCAATGCCTGGCTTCCTAGCCGAGTCCTGTCTCTTGTCATCCTATCTAGGTGGAGGCATTTTCTGCTGAACTCTAGGTGGGAATCTAGACTTTGGAGTAGACAACTCCAAATCTCGAGCTCTCCTAATGGCCTCATGTAATGAAGGAGGCTCAAATGCCTTCACAAATCCAGCCAAAGCATCTGTCAATCCTGCTATAAATAATGAAGTCAACCTCATCTCAAAAATATCAGGAACCATCACCGAGAGTCTCTGAAAATATGCAATGTACACATCCAAGGAACTTGTCTGTCTCAAGTGAGTCAACTCTCTAAAGAATCTATCAAGATCTCTCCTGTCAAACATGTCCTCTAACCTCCGTGTGAACTCTGCATATGTAGTGTAGGAATAAATGAATAAGACTTCCCCTTTTATAATTGTTTTGTATGGTTATGCGGTTGAACCGCTAACTAATTTTGTAAATCGTCTTTGCATAATAAATACCCGAACACACACCCATTTGCACAGTGTGTATTCCGGTTTTCTCTTCAATCATTCTTTACACATTTATTTGGTTTATTTTCTCTCTCTCAAATTCTAATGGTGGTATCAGAGCGTGGGGCAAGCAAAGAGAGGGAGGAAGAAAGATATTTTCGTGAGTCCCATTAGGGCACGCTCAAGAAGGAAGACATTTTCGTTTCAAGGAAATCACGAGAAGATTTTTTAGGGTCAAGTAAAATTATCTTGTTCGTGAAGATTTGTTTGCATACGATCGAAAATCAAGGGCATGCCATTAGGGCACGAAAAATCACGCTGCATACGAATCGAAGAATACACTCACATTTTTCGAATAACAAAAAAAAGTCATGAAAATACTGTCATGAATGGCACGTTTTTCAGGAAATTAACAGTATTTTCGAGCACGAAAATATAGTCGCGAATGGCACATTTTTCAGGAAAATAACAACATTTTCGAGCACAAATAGTCAGATTTTAATAGCCATGAAAAATTGTGATTTTAGACATTTTTACAGTCGTGATTTGCGCTAATATGGTGCATTATTACAGTCACAAATTGCTAGGGCACAAACATTTTTCACAGACATAAGGCTGGAAAGACGCAGAAGCAAAAAGACTACCTACGCTAGGGCACGAAACTGTGCAACTGGTATTTTATTTTATTTTATTTATTCATTGCCAAAATACGCAGTTGTATTTATTCTATTTTATTAAAATGGAAATGCCCATAGAAAAATATTCTGGTCTAAATTTTCATACATGGAGAGTGAAAATACAAATGCAACTTATGAATAAAAATTTGTGGGGCATTGTAAACGGGAAAGAGACAACACCTACCGATGCATCGAAATTGTTAGAATGGCAAAGCAGAGATGATAGAGCGAAAGCTATTATTGGCCTTGCTCTCTCTGACTCTGAACTTCATCATGTAGACCTAGACAAATCATCAAAGGAAATTTGGGATACTCTAAATAAATTATTTGGAGCGAAAGCAGATAATGCCAAATTTTCCCTAAACTTTAGTTATATAGGTTCAAAATGGATGACGAGTCTCTATGTCAAGCCACATCAATAATCTAAGGTCCTTGATCAAACAACTAGCAGAAGTGAAAGCTGCAATTGAGGACGAAGATGCCAAAGCTATCCTATTAAATAGTTTGTCTTCAAAATATAGCAATGTAGTTTTTACCCTCAGTCAAATTCAATCTCAATCTCTGGATGATATGATAACAGCTCTTCTAGCTAAGGAAAAAAACTACAGAGGATGCAGAAGGTCATTCCCAGCAAGAAAGTGCATTCTATTCTAGAACCAGAAAATATCATAAAAGATCGATAAGTCGGAGATCAATGTCATTATTGTAAGAAAAGAGGTCACACAACATGGGATTGTCGTGTTCGAGCCAATGATGTGCTCAAGGGTAAAGTCATATCAAATACAGCCAATATAGCCATGGTTGAAGACCCACCAGATGCAGAAGGTAGTGAGGACAGTGACGAATACGCACTATAAAGATGCTCTAAACTTTGAAGGCAAGAAAGGATACAGGGTAGATGAAGCTTGGTATGGATGGTTGCTCAGATAGTTCGGGAGACTGTGGATCTTGGGAATTATACCCTCACGAGGGTCATGAGACAACTTGATGGAGCTTGTGGATGGCTCAATATGGATGGTTGTCCAATAATTCGGGAGATTTGTGATTTGGGAGTTCGGGAGGTGGAATCCGGGAACTCGGGAATTCAGCTCGGGAGCTACACCTTTACGAAGGTCATGAAGCAACTTGATGGAGCCCTATCCTATCATAGCATTGCTTTCAAAGTGAAAGTGTTTGAAGATAGCGTAGTTCTGTTTTGTTAGATTGTTTGTTTTTGAGTTATGTAGGGTAAGTCTTAAGAGGGGGTGTAGGAATAAATGAATAAGACTTCCCCTTTTATAATTGTTTTGTATGGTTATGCGGTTGTAACCGCTAACTAATTTTGTAACCGTCTTTGCATAATAAATACCCGGACACAACCCATTTGCACAGTGTGTATTCCGGTTTTCTCTTCAATCATTCTTTACACATTTATTTGGTTTATTCTCTCTCTCCGCAAATTCTAACATGTAGCAATGTGCATGTGCCCCTGTGTCACAAGTCCATGATGCCACCAATCATATGTACCTCCCTCAAGATGTAGGATTGCAAATTTAATTGCATCCTCCTCACACATGGGGTTCAAATCAAAATAAGTCTTCAACTTTTGAAGACATGATTGTGCGGTACACTTCTTAGAGCCATCAAAGTGTGGGATAGAAATCTGCCCCAAACGCCTTTGTAATTCAAGTACCTGCATATGATGATCCCTCTTGGGCTTGCTACCAATCTTCATCCTGCAATAATCTGGAAATGGCATATTATCTCTGAAACCCTCACTCAAAGATTGGTATTTTTCCCAACAAGACTCCTCATCAATCACCTCTGTTGGCTGCCCTACATGTGACGCTTCAGAATCTCTCAAGAAAGAAGGCTCATGAAGACTCAAAGGCTTGTTAGAAGAATGGGGGATCGCTGCCTTAATCACTGCTCTCACCTTTTTCCTTATTATTCCCAAATCTGATCTAATTCATGTTCTGTGTGAGATGACTCAAGTAGAGGTTGGTTGTCTCTTGTTGCTTCACCATGTTGATGAACATCTTCTTCATAAAATCCTCATTGAGCTCTTCCACATTCTCTTCCTGATCTGCCATATTTTGTCCTTTTCGGGGTGTATTCCTCCTGGAATATACCTTCATTCACTACCCAACAAAGTTTGGAGGAAAGGTGGCTTTGATACCACTGAAATATCCCTTTTAGGATGTCTCTTTAAAACCCAGAAATTAATTAAAAATCTGCAGAGTGTAATTCTGATTTTTCAAGGACATTAATGTACAAAATCTAAAATATTTTATGTCTTCAAAAATTCACTTCCAACAATACCTAGAAGCTTAAAAGATGCAAAAAAATATAGAGAATGATCAACAATTGAGAAATAATTTTTAACAGTCAGATCTGATCTTATTTTATTTATTTTATGACAGCAAATGAGGAGAAAGTACAGCTGACCGTAAACTCCAGAATATCAAGGGAAAATAATTGGAATAATTTTATTTGGCATCAATATGATAAGAACAATCTTCAGAAATGGGCCACGGAAACCCTTCCAAAATGCTTTCCGAATCTCCCAGGTAGGTCGCTCCACTTGGGGAAGAAACCCAACAACCCCAAATCTGAAAATAACTGAAACCCTTGATGAAGAATGGCTGTCCTCTTTCTCTGAATCTGAAATTCTGATTACCCTCCAAATCTGATCCAAAAAATCTGAATAGCAAGCTAGGGATATGGGTGAAAAACCCTCACCGAAGAATGCTCTACTAGCTAGGGATGGATCTCTCACCACCGAAGCTAGGGATCCTGTAGAATCTGACCTCCACAAGCAAGAAGACTGAAAATAGCAAGAGCTCAAAATGGTTGCATGCATGAATGAATCTCCAAAAGACCCCAAAGATATATTTATAATCTTTTTCCTCCAAAAACCCTAATTGCACCCCTTTTTGGGACTTTTCTCATAAACATAACTTAAGTGACTTTATTGTGCACATACTATAAAGTACACTTAAGTTGTCCCAACGAAGAAATAGAACATAAAGTACCACCTAGTCACCCATCACTTAAGTCAACGACAAAATATAACATAAAGTGAAGGTGGTAATAAAATAACCCATACCCAATAACCTCCACGTTTTTAGCCCTCGGTATGACCTGTTGGTGCTCAAATTAGTCTCACCCCGTTTGTCATTGAAATTCCTCAGTTTGCGGCCTCTGTCATGTTTTCTGTCTCCCGTATTGGTGCTTGAAGACTCTATCCTCCATTTGGTTGCCATGATCAGCCCTTCCTTGGTCGAGGATCACTTAAGGTCCAAAATTTGCCTTTCGTTTCTCTATCCATCTAAGGGAGTCTGTAAATTAGGCGTAAAACTCGGGTTGCTCCTTTCTTTTTGTTTTCCGCAGTCACGTATTGTTGTCCCTGTCATTTTTGTCCCAAATACCTGAGGAAACAAGATTGGATGTAGCTCGGAGGATCATGTTTGAAACTTATAACATCTCCAAATTCTCTGTCCTTAAAGAAAAATTCATCTCCGGGCTCAAATGGTGGTTTTCCTGCATTTTTACGGTTTGACGGTTGAGTTTTCCCTGTCAAATTTACATCTCTACATCAGCGGAAACGTGGCCCTTTTTGGTTGGATGCAGCTTGGTGGGGCACTCTAAAAACTCTATGGCTCGCTTCAACCCAAAACTTTCCATGTGGAGGGACCGCGCATGTTTGGGGACCGCCCCGAGTTTTATTTTGAAGAAGCGTCAGGAGGACACTTGGAGGCTTCCGCTCACTCTGCCTTTTTGCTTGGACTTTTCAATGGCCAAAGGAGACTGTCTCGGACCTTAGACACATGGCGCCTTCCGCTGAACCTTCAAATTTTTAACAGACTCTGTTGGACTGAGACATGTGTTGAGCCCGCGCTTGTTTGGGGTCTCTACTTTTGGGGACCATCTCAAAATGCGCCATCGAGACACGTGGTAGGCGGGAGATGGAGAAACGGAGCTTCGGGGTTATTTAAGGTTTTTGCCTTTTGTAAAAGGGGATAAAATTGTAAGTTGGAGCGCGGCCCTGACAGGAAAGTAATGCCAGCGTTGAATAGTCAAAAACGGAGGTGCGGGAAAATGTGGAATTTTTTCCTTTTTGGAAAATAAGTATAAAATGAAAAAATGAAGCGCAGGTCCGTTGGAACCCACATCAGAAGCTAAAGGCGGAAGGGCGGAGCTGCGGGGAAAATTTGGAAATTTTTCTTTTTCCAAAAATGAGGTAAAATAGCATAATCGAGCTGCGCTTCCTCTGGGACCCACATTGGGACATGTGTCAAGCATGTTTTCTAAGGGTGACGGTGAAGAAAAATGTCAAAATTTTGCTTTTTTCTAAAAGTTATAAAATGTCAAAAAGTGCTCCCAGGCCCGTTTCTAATCACATTTTTCCATGTGGAAGGCTCAGATTAAAAGTTGAAAGGCAAGATCAACGGTAGCTGTGCATTTCATTTGATTTTGCCACCATTAAAGCTCCAAGATGTTTGGAGATGCATTTTTTGCATCTTTCTTCATCATTTTTGGCAAATTTGTGTCGTTTTGGTCTGCAAAGTTCAATTGAATCAATTTGGGAGCTCAATTTGTAAATCTGAGGTACTTTTGAAGTGGATTTTTGCTCAGGCTCATGCAAAAACGCAAAATGCCAGATCCAGAAGTTGCAGGGCAGAAATTGCAGAGGAAAAAGGATGAAATGATGAAAGTACAGGCGCAAAAGGTGAAAAAGGCATTGCCTTGAGAGCAAAAAGGGATGACTTGTCAAGTCTAGCTATGCAGAGGCTCCGAAAAATGATTAAAAAGGGGATTTCTTGCATGACAGAATCAAAATGATTAAAGGGACTCCCGAAAAGTTGTGGCATGGCATCTTAGTCATTAGTTGAGGGCCCAAGAAACGTGATTAGTTCACAATTAGTCCACCTGTCAGATTTTGGATCTAAATTTGTTAAACATCGTTGTCTGAAACAAATTGGTAACAAGCAAAGGTCCCTCGAATATTCTTCTCTTTTGGGGGAAAATTGAGTGGGCAAAAATGTATAAATGCAATGAGAATACTCTTGCAAATGGTCGGAGTTTGAATTCTTGAGAAAAAAATTGAGAAAGCCGTCTTCCCGAGAGACCAAAGCCGAGATTACCTGTTATTTTCTTGTGTTAGATTTTTTGTCATGTCAAGTTGGTTGCAGATGTATAGCCATTGACAAGCACTGAGATTGCTCTGGAAGCTTTCCCCTGCTGATGAATCTAAGCAATTTTGGAATTAATTTGTGTCTAATCTCTAGCAATTTTGTGTCTGCTTTATTTTCAAAATGTCTGCAAATAGTTTCTTTCATTCCTATTGCAATCTTACACTGAAATTTTTGTGAAATCACACAGGATCTTGTCTCTCTGATAGCTAAATGGTATTTGCAATTTAATTTCAAGAAGAGCCTTCATCTTGGATGAGATAAACAAATTTAAAATCAATTCATTGTCATTTGTTGATAAAGATTGTTTGTAAGTCTTCGGGTGTACCTTAGGTGTGATTAATCAGAAACTTTAGTGTTTAATTGAGTCTTCCAATTCGAGCCTTCATGTTGGAGTCTCAAAGATTATGTGAAAACATGCTGATTTGGGCCTCCATTGAAACACACCTTCTGGTTAAAGGAACGCTCTTGACTGCTTACAAGCTTTCATGTTGTGAAGTTGTTCATTATTGTAAAGTCCCTCCAAAAATCCGGTATAATCAACTTTATCCTGCTTCATCTCCCACCAAAATCATTTAAAGCCCATTGATCCACCCTGAACTACCCCTGTTTGCCTTGTGTATCAACAAAGGAACACAATCTACTTGCAAAAATATGCAGAATAATCGGGATTTCTTAATGTCTTTAATAACCTTTGCCTTGTATTGAAAATATCTCCATAATCTGGAAGTGACAACTCGTGAGAGTCAGATTTGGTGTGTTGATCATATTTTCCCCAAGTCTTCTCTATAAAATTTGTGCAAAACAAGGATTTACCAACATTCTTCAATAACAGAGGTTACAAAATAAGTTCTTTTACCTTGGTTGAAAGGCACAACTTAAAATAGCTAAGATAAGATCACATCCTTTTAAGGTCTACCCACTTCTTCAAAACCCGAAAAGTCTTTAAAAAGTCAAATAGATTGCTTCCCCAGCTACAAAACGACAAACATAATCATCTATCTGCTTCTGAGTGTCTTGTCAAATCCATGATGTTGCTCGGCTTTTGAAGGAGATTAAATCTGGGTGCCAACATGACCAAAGCTAAGACGGAAATAAGCCTCTAGGCCTCTCGCGTAGGAATGGGGACATTACAATAAACCCCGCATCGAGAGATATTGTAAATATTGAGATTGAGGAACTTCTTCAGGTAGGATTTATCTATCTAATTTCAGACAATCAGTGGGTCTCCCCATTGGTTATAGTACTTCAGAAGAATGGTAAACGAAGAGTCTATGTGGATTATAGGGTGTTGAACAAAGCAACACGAGACTATTTCCTTTACCTTTCATTGACCAAGTTTTGGATAATTTATCTAAGAAAAGTATTTTCATTCCTAGATGGCTTTAGTGGGTACAATCAAATCATGGTGGCACCAAGACCAAGACAAGACCACATTCACTTGCCCATGGGGGACATTTGCTTATACAGAGTTTTACCTTTTGGCTTATGTAATGCTCCTGCCACTTTTCAGAGAGCCATGTTAGCAATTTTGCTGATCTCACTCATGATTCTGTGGAAATTTATATGGATGATTTTATAGTTTATGGAGCAACATTCCAAGAGGCAATAGATAATTTGGACAAAGTACTCTCTAGATGTGAGAAACATCAGTTATCTCTAAACCACGAGAAATGTCTTTTCATGATGAAACAAGGGATACTTAGGCATAGTTGGAATACTCGCCTATAACTCGCCGAGTTATTAAAAACTCGCCAAAAACCATGCAAAACGAGTAACTCGCCATAAAACTCGCCAAAAAGGTAAAAAAACTCGCAGAGTTTCATGGCGAGTATTCCCAGTATTCACCGAGTTTTGGCGAGTATTCCCGAGTATTGGCGAGTATTCACCGAGTTTTGGCGAGTATTCCTGAGTACGAGCAAATTTATGTTTTTTAAAGAAATTTGAGTATTTTTAAAGTTGCCGAGTATTCACGAGTATTGGCCGAATAGTGGAGTTTTTTTTTCGGGGTCCATTTAGTATTTGCCAAATGCGAGTATTCCAACTATAGTCTTAGGCCACCATGTTTCAGCCGAGGAATTCCGTAGATCCGATCTACATTAATATCATTATGCAACTTCCATTGCCCAAGAATTAAACTGAAGTAAGAAGCTTTTTAGGACACGCTGACTACTATCGAAGATTCATTTCAGATTTCAGTAAGATAGCTTCTCCACTGCTTTCCCCTTTTAACAACGTAATTTGAATTTCAATGGACAAAGGCTTGTCAAAAATCTTTTGACATCATAAAGGACAAACTAACAAATACTCCAGTTTTAAGAGGCCCAAATTGGAAGTTGCCTTTTCACATTCAAATTGGTGCTTCGATGAGGTCAGGGAGATGTTTTAGGACTCCTTGATTCCTTGAATGGCTAAGAGTGCAGATGTGGTCAACAGTCTAGAATCCTCTCCTAAAACATTCCTAATTCCTAAAGTGAAAATGACAAGTCTCTAACTACTCAAAACAAAACATGTTGGCTAGATTTTCTCGCATAGCATCAAAACTAGGCAATCATGAGATAAATCTCCCTCATTTAACCGGTGAGGCTCCCGTGTCGATTTGTCAATAAAAATGTGTTATTATCTATCGTGATTTTACTTTAACCACTTAGTTCATGAACCATAACTAAGAAGTTCTGCAGCTAAGCAAGTTACTGCTTAAGAAAGGAAAAATGATGGAAGAAGAAAGTCAAGGTATTACAGAGAGAAGAAGTAAGGAAGATGTGCATCCCAATTAGTAGATAAGCAGAGCTAATTGCATGCACATAGAAGAAACTTAATAGATTTGAACACACAGAATTATAAAGCAAAGGTAGTTCTAGATCCAGATCTAAAATAACACAAAGTTTACTTTAAAGATCTAAGATTTAAAAGCAAGAAACACAGTACGCCGTGACACAAAGTTCTCCGGAAACCTGCTTCTTTGTATTCCTCTGCAACAAGTGGCTCTCAGGGGTTCAGCACAAAGTCTAGAACACAAGATTGTTGCTTACAAATTCTGATTGATGATTAACCCGTAGGTTCTTCTCCTACTTATAGAATGTAGGAGGGAAAGTACAAATAGAAGACTCAAACTGAACTAAAGCATGAACAACAAGTAAAGATGACATTTGGCAATCATCCTCAACTAACTTCTTCTTAAGTGACACATGTATCACTTAACTAATAGAATGGTTCCACATGACTTCAAGTAATGGTCAGAAACCAATAACTTAGAAGTTTTACAATTTCATCCGGAACATAGAAAATAGAAGAAGAAAGAATAGAAGAAGTCATGCCACCGTATCATTTGTCTTCTTCTTGTTCGATATCGGATATACTTGCTCGAAACATGTAATTCAAAGATCTTTCCATCTGCTTTTAGCCCATCGCTTTCTTCTCTCCCCGAATCAGTGCAGCAACCCTTCATTCAACACTTTCACGCACGCTTCTACCTCTTCCAAACTCAGCCCAAACCTCGCAATGTCTGCTCAGCGCCACCACCACCTCCGATAAAATTCATCGTGAAAGGCTTGTAGCTTTATCAATTCTCTTTTGTACCATCGAAGAGAATCTTCTAGGGAATTAGGCACCTTAGTTAAAACGATCCGCACGTATGAAGTAACACCTCCATCTACTCTTTCCTCAGTGAAAGAAATGATACTGTCTGGTAAATCTGATGTTCTACTTTCAAGTGCCTGCATCCTTTTCAAAGAAAACTCTGCAGATTTCCAAATGGAAAGATACGCAAATTCTAAATGCTTCTCCTTCTCGACCGATCCGTTTGGTACAATCTGCTCTCAATCAATACATCTCTCAAGCACTTGTTGATCTCGGCCAAAATACTCAGTTACTCTCTCGCAACTCTATTCATGCCTTCTATGCTCTCCATCGATTGCTTTAGTTGATTTCTTTGCGTGATCGTTCATAACCTTTAGCGGTGGCACTTCCCAAGTCAAGTTGCAGTAAGCTTGTGACGAATAATCGATCCTTCCATTCACAATAGCCTTTACTTGATTGCTTAAGGTCCTCCATTTCCCGCATAAGATGATCACTCACCGCTTCCGAAATGGGTGAATGGAAGGTTTAGAACCTTGGCTATGATCTCACATAATTGAGATACTTGCTTCTGCAGCTCTTCTTTCTCCGCCTTTTCACCGAAGCCTAAGGAATAAAGCATCTATCAATGTCTCACGTGTCCCGCTTCAATCCTTCGGGTGGCTTGATCGAGTGGTACATCGGTCACCGTCACATCTTCTACCGTGAACTCCTCTTCTATCTTTCCTTCGCCGAATTGATATCTTAACAAACTTCTCTTCCGAATTCTCAATGATCAACCTATAAGTCAGCCTTAGCAACTTTAGGCCTTCTGTCTCTTCTCGCTTAGTTCCCGGAGTAGCTGCAAGTCGTGCTCCTCTAAGTTCATCTCTATTCTCGCTTCGGAACCAAACTGCAAAGCCAACCATTCCGAGAAATTACTTCTCGAGAGTGAGAAGTCGCCGAGTGCACTACCATCTCCCGCCTCGCATCCTCTCCGTCGAAAAGTGCCATAGTGTTATGACTACCATCCTCTCGAATCATCCAAGGACAAAGCTCTTTCGAACTCGCCATCTCGCAACTTCAACATCTCCTCCTGGAACGGGTGATGAACGAGGTGGTGAGGAGAGAAGACGAACGCCGCGGATTTAATGAAGGCATGGAAACGCCCCACGCGCGGTGCAATAGTTGGTGAAGTAAATCTGGGTACTAGAGAAGCCGAGTCAAAGCTATGGTCGTAGAAGTGATCTTCTCTTTCTCTTGAGATCTTCTGTACTTTCAACTTCTCGACTTTCTGCACGCTTTCTCCTTCATGCTTTCGCTTGAGGGAATCTCCTCGCGCCGGTTACCCGTGATTTGATTCATCAATGCTTCATCAAGGCAATATCCCTTCGTCGCCAAGAACTCACTTGAAGTATTCACCAACACAAACTTCTCGATCTTTCTTCAATGTGTCATGCAGCCTCCCATGTTATTCTCAAGTATGGCTTTATCTCCTCCCATTTGATGGTAAGTGTCAAGTACCACATTCCCATCATCTTTAAGATCCGCAGGTATCCGCTAGTCCAAAGTCGAACACTTGCTTTGTTGACAACCCGTTGAAATCTCTCTTTCTAACCTCGTACTCACTTCCGCACTTCATCCGTAAATCTTCTAACAAAGGCACATGTGCGTATTCTTTGGGAGATTGTCTTCTTGGCTACTCCAAATGGATCGAAGTTCAGTCGTGCAGGGAAGAACTCTTGCTCATACTCAGATAACATTTGCGCTTCCATCCCTCGAGCTCTGTGAATGCTAATGCAGCTGTAATATCCCACAATAATTGGGAAGAAGCCCGTAGACTTGTGCCGCCGCTTCGATCAAGGTCGTGTAACTCCACAAGTTGCCTGCTCAGCTCCATGGCGATCAATCTATCATTCGGATACTTGGGCATCTTTATTGGTTCTCCAGAAAAGCCCGTAACCCTGAGGTATGTGAAATATGCAAATTGAATGAATAGATCGCCAATCTTGAACATGGCTTCCCGCTTCCTCGCTACTTACCTGTTGGCCTTCAAGTCTTTGTCTAAATTTTGTAGATGAAATCGTAGAAGTCATCGTTGATGACTTTGAAGTCTTTCTACTTTGTAGGTGCAATAAGTCGCGGGTAGCACTCGAAAATGGGGTCCTTGGAAAGAACACCACATCTATCCAAATTGAAAAGACACCTTGTGAAGCCGCAACATACACCAAGTATGAAGTCATCTTGAAGCCGAAAGTATGTTTCACGCCCGGTTGCTCACCGATGTTGCACGCGCTTATAATTTCCGACCAATTGATTATAGAATCAACCTTGTTGATTTCAATGAACCCGATGAAAGCATACATCCATGTACGGAAAGTGTAGGCATTCGCTTCGCCATTCATCCCGCATAGCAATTTGACGACATTATCTCGCCTCCTACACCAAATTGGACCGTGGAAGAGTTCTCGGGAACTTTTAAGGGGATCTAGGCTTCTTCATGAACCGGCTATTCATGATGCTCACACAATCGCCTCTATGCTTCTCCCACCTATCACAAAGAACTCCGAATGCTATTAGAAGTCACCACCTTCCGCAATGGAATCTTCAAACAATAATTGATGAACTTTGCATCCAAACGAATTATTGTCTTTCCCGAAGCATCACGCACTGATCTGGATGAAGGATGATAAGATCTAGCACACTCCATCATGAACTCGCAATTGGGTCAGCACATGGGAAAGCCGCAGCTCGATAATTCCACTCGCTTTTGACCGCACGCATGAGTGAAGTCTTTCCCGCTCTAGATCTATTAATCAAATCAACAAGAGGTTTCGGGCCTAGATCTGTGTCTCCTATGTCTGCAAGTTTGGAAGCAATGCATGACTCCATCGTGCTTTCTTTTTCATCTCCTTTCACCATGGCTTTGTCTATCTTCGTCTGAATAATTCTTTTTCTCCTTACTTGGCCGATTTCTTCAATACCGTGCAGATCTGACAATTCTTCGATTCGAGGATATTTGCAATGTATCGGACATTGATAAAAACTCCTTTTCTTTTCAGAACGCACTTTGTAATGAATTCCCGCAATTTATTCCGACAAAAATGGCCACCGGAGCATGAATAGTGAATTTAAATTATAAAAATCTGCACTTTTCAAGCCTGCTGCCCCAAAAATTGGTGTTTAATTTGCACATAAAGAGAGCATGAATCCTTTCAATCAACACTTGAGCTCCTGTAACACTTGTGAAAACAATTATGCAGACAAAGATCAACCTCCTCCAAAGCATGCGCCAAATCTGGAAGCTTTTAGCCTTGTTAGCACTTTGTCTGAACAAAATCCTTCCTTTAATGGGGGCGCACTTTTCCTCTTGGCTGCAATTCTTTACCTATGAATTAAATAATTCACCCATATGGCTGCCCATGCTTATATAACCTTCACAATTCTATAATTAATAATTGCCCTAACAATTAAAGGCAATTAATTAATTAAAAATCATGCTTTTCTCTTTTAAAAATAGCATGTTTAAGGACAGCCATCCAATAAATTAAATTAATCCAATTTAATTCTTCACACAAAGACTTCACTTAAGCTTTACAGTGTGCTTTGACCATAGCCACTGAAAATAGAAATTAATTTAATGTTTTAATGCCTTAAAAAACATTAAACAATTCCCAAATGGGGCGCACTTTTTGAGAGGAAGAGGGCAGCCACTAAATAAATTAAATTTAATGCATTTAATTCCTTTCTTTTATTCCATCTTTGACTTGTTGACCTCCTCCAAGCTTGGGCGCACTTTTTGAGAGGAAAGATTAATTAAAATAATCAATTTAATCCTTTTATTCTCTCACCAAAGGGGGCGCACTTTTTTGCACATGTAATTCTATTTTTAAGAATTTTTCATAATGGGATTCTTTACCTGCCGCAGGGCAGCACCAAAATCCCGTGATCCACTTAAGTGATTTGACTTTAACAATGGGATTATTTACCCTGCAAGGCAGGCACTAAAATCCCATGATTTCACTTAAGTCACTTTCCTTTTATTTTATCATGGGAATTTTTACCCTGCAAGGCAGGCAATAAATTCCCACCTGCCTGCAGCCTCTATTTTTCCCACTGCAGCTTAAGTGACTTTTATAACACGGGAAAAAGTACCCTGCCAAGCAGGTATAAAATTCCCACCCTGCCTGCGGCTTATATTTTTCCCATCGCAGCTTAAATCCTTTGTTTTCCAAAAATGCGCCCATCCCCGCAGGGGCTTTTCTGTGCACGACTTCGCTTTTTCCCAATGATCCAGACCTCCGATGGCGACTTCCTCCGGGCATAATGTGCGTATATGTTTTCCAGCCGCCCAGTGCCAAAATCGGGCTTACTCAAGAAAGGAATTGCTCCGAGAAATTTCACGTAAAACGAAACGGAACACCACAAAAACACGAAAAATTGCCAAAAGTTACAAATAAAGCCCAAAACTTAAAATAAGTTAAAACCCTTCTGGCACATAGGAATAATAACATATTCGCTCATAATAGAGTTAAAATAGAGCGCAAATAGCCTCATACGGGGCTCAAAATAATTAAATACAAATTTCCCGCAGACAAATCCCGACGACAAAATAAAACAATTTTGGGCATCTGGGTATTTGGCGAAAAAGGCTAATATGGCTCTTTGGGATTATCTTGACACAATACAGGAACTTTCAGGCAATAAAAACACAAAACAACCCATTATTTTAAAAGTACGAAATTTTTTTGGATAGGGTAGTCACAGATTTCAGGGTGAAATCTGAGTGACACCAAAACATGTTAATGATAATAGAATGAAAGCTTGGCAAAGGTGTACCCCATAGTGATGATTAAATTTTAATATATTTGTGGTCTTCTTCAAAACTCTAGTACTTAAGCAATTGCCATCTTCTAAAGAGTAATAATCTACCACCATGCCACAAGCCTCTTCGTATCCCAATATACATGGACTCTCTAGGATTAAATGTTAAGACCTCCCTAGACAAGTTTTTATCATGAACTCAAAGTGGTTGGTACATTTACAACTTTAGTCTCTTGCCCTTTGAAACCATTGAGTGTATTTGATACAATTGTCAACCAACATTAATTCTCCTCTCCATGACTACTAGGACCTCGAAATATTCTCCTTAAATTACAGCATTTTACAAGAAGTTCCAAATTATAACTAAGTACCACATTTACCAAAATGGCAAAGAAAAGTTCTAGATAAGCATGTCCATTTTCAGGAACATTGCTGGGTTATTTCCAGGCTTGTTTCCAACAAATATTCAAGTATTTCCTGCCACCCAAACCCTATAAATATTAAAAATCACCTGGATAAGAAATTTGAGGAGAAGCAAATTTTCTCATACATCAAACAAGTGTTTGTAATTACCATGAAACAACATTAACAGAAATTCCATTTAAGCTAAACCATTCTTCAATATATGTTTTAAAGCTTCAATGCTTGCTTTTGGTTAAATTAGTTTTAATTTTTTTCTAAATTCATGATTATTGTATGTGTTAAAATGTTGATGTTTCAAATTCATTTCATATATATCTGCATCTAAAAATTCTATATTTTGGGCAACTTGGCATTATCCCCTTTGTTTTCCTACACTCCTAACAGAGTACCTATCTAAAAGACTAAAATCACTAAATGACCAGCCTTCATATCATCTAATGGCATTATAAATTTATAACAATTGAGAAGCAATCCTTCACATGGCAGCATTTTTCCATCCCCAACACAACGCAATATAGCAACCATAGCACATCCAACATTATCAACTCTATGGTGGACTTTTCTGACGCTATTCTACTCACAGTTTCCTTTCTTACTATTCCCATTAAGATATAGAAATATATGATTGTTGATAACACCAATACCTTCTTAACATCAGCAGGGTCCAAAGTCCCTTCAAGTCATCATTTGCACTAATTTTGTCCTTCTGTGCATGCTGGGTATAACAGAAAATGGTTACAAATTAGGTATAATATGCTTCCACGAATAATATATTTGATCTTAATAAATATGCGTTTAATAGATGTCACATGATAAGCAATTTACTGGAAATTCACTCTGCTACAGAGCATTCAATGAATTGTTTGTTTCAAAAATCCACCTATAAATATCCACACTACCTCAGATAATATATGTGATGATACAATTTTGTCCCACTCCAGGTTCTTTGTATCCAATAGAACTAAAACTATATCAAATCTGCTGAGAAGTGGACCAGAAAGGGTGGTATTAACAGAGAGTGCTGGATATCTTAAGGAACAAGCATGAGTAAAGTTGGTTTCAAACAACACCAGCAGGAATGTCTTGGTATGATATTTAAAGTAAAAGTCACATTTGCATTCCTTTTGGCCATGTGCCAAGAAAACTTTGATTGAGAGACTTCCTAAACCCGAGAAGTATTCTTTATTGAAAGCCAAGAAAACAAAATTAAGAATATATATGGTAATGAGGATACGTTGATGAGGATCATATTGTCCCTTCGGATTAGTGACACCAAATACAGTAGTTCTGGTGTTGAGAGTTGTGACAAGCCCTGCCTGACATAATAATGCACCATTAGTTGTAAGATCATCGCTTTATCCCACCAATGAAAGCATGTAAACTAGCATAAATCTAGAAAAAGAAGGAATTAATGCAAACCATGCATCAATAATAGAAAACAGAAGTGCCACAATTATATTATTATTCTTAAAAATGGTTGGGTCTTGGGATCCGAATTAGATTGTTGTTAGTTGTTAGGTGTTGTACAGGGCATGCATCTAGTGAGATTATCTCATCAATAAACAGGCCAATATAGTGTTACGTAGTAATTAATGGTACCATTAATTAACTACATTAATAAATGTTACTCATTAATAATAGAGTGTTAGTACGTTGGTTACGGTAGTTGAGCCGTAAGTATTTGGGTTCGATTGAAGAAAAGGTTTTCTAAGATTGTATGTAAACATGAATGTAAATCGGTTGATTTTATATGAAAAAAAG
The DNA here is from genome assembly GCA_018340775.1 of Taxus wallichiana var. yunnanensis. NCBI lineage: Eukaryota > Viridiplantae > Streptophyta > Pinopsida > Cupressales > Taxaceae > Taxus > Taxus wallichiana. The sequence continues at coordinate 555,068,824 of CM031244.1, read as the reverse complement.
CTTCTTCGAATAAAATATTATCGCGGAGGAAGAACTCAAAAAGATAGTGTTTACTATGCAGAAAGGCAAAACCCCGGGTCCAGATGGGTTTCCCATTGAATTCTTTCAAGCTTTTTGGGAAATTATTAAATCAGATCTATTAAAGGTGGTGGAGGAAGCAAGGACAGCAAAGACCATGCTTAAAGAGTTGAATAAGACTTTTATAGCTCTCATACCTAAAGCAAGAGAGGTTGAAGATATTTCTGGATTCCGCCCTATAGCTCTCTGTAATGTGGTGTATAAGATAATAACAAAAGTTATAGCTGAAAGATTGAAGCCTTTTCTCTCAAAAATCATATCCCCTGAACAAGGTGGATTTGTTCCTGGACGTCATATTCATGATGAAATAGTACTGGCTCAGGAAATTCTACATTCAATGGAAATCCAGAAAAGGCCGGCAATGTTCATCAGACTAGATTTATCTAAGGCATATGACAGGGTGGACTGGAACTTTCTATGTAGAGTCTTGGAACGATTTGGCTTTTCTCTTGATTGGATTCATTGGGTCAACGCTTGTTTTTCAACGTCATCTTATGCAGTTCTCATGAATGGGTCTCCATTGGAATACTTTGGTGCATCAAGGGGTATACGGCAAGGAGATCCACTATCCCCTTTTCTTTTTATTATTTTAGCTAAATGCTTGGGTAGAATGAGTAAAAATGCTTGCCAAGAGAAAAGAATAAATGGAGTGCAATTGGCTAAAACGGTGAAACCACTATCATGTTTGCAATTTGTGGATGATTCTTCTATGATGGGTAGTGCCACGGTGACAAAAGCAAAACAAATTCAAAAGATCATCCAAACTTTTTCTTCAGCCACAGGTCAGCTTATAAATAATGGTAAATCCAATATTTTCTTTTTCTAGTGCACTGAAAGACAAGAAGAGCAAATCCTGAATATACTCCAATTCCAAAAAGGAATATTCCCTTTGAAATATTTGGGTGTTCCTTTAGCCCCTGGAAAAATAAGGGCTTGGCAATGGCTAGTTGAAAGAGTAGAACAGAAATTGCAGAAGTGGACAAATAAATGGCTGTCAACAGGAGGAAGGATGACTCTCATCAAATCGGTTCTCCAAGCGATGCCGATTTATGTGGCTTCAGTGGTGAATATCCCTGGAACAATATTAAAAAAGATGGATTCTATTTGTCAAAGGTTTCTATGGAGTGGAACACATGGAAGGAAAAAGTGGACTTTGGTCAAATGGCCATCTCTTTGCAAACCAAAGATAGGTGGATTGGGCTTCAGGTCTTCCAAGCACCAAAATATAGCCTTAGCGGCTAAACTATATTGGAGACTTATAGTTCACCCTAATGATCTTTGGGCCATAAATTTTCGTGGTAAATATGCAGAAAATTGCAGCCCAGAGAAGATTATTAGAACAGCCCTTCCGAAGAACGGATCATCAACATTAATGTTTATCAAAAATGGGGAACATCTAATTAAAAAACATCTTTTCTGGATTGTTCACAATGGTCAATTAGCAAAGTTTTGGACGGATTCATGGGATGGCAAACCCCCAATCATAACACTCTTCCCTCAACTTAAATCAACAATGGAGAGCATGCAGGATCAGAGGTGGATTAAGATAGTGCAGTATATTCAACCGAAGTTACAGCCTTAGGGAGTTGATAACTGTTGGATTCCTACCACGGATTGGCCCACAGAGATGTCCAATGAACACCACACCTTGGTAAATCAGATTCTGAGTGATCAACCTCTTCTTTTTCCTCTGAGCCAGATGAAATAGGTTGTGGATGTAGTCCTTCAGGGGAATATGAGGTGTCTTTTGGGTATACGTTTTTAATGAAAGCACCACCACATCCAGATAAAATATTGTTCAAGCATATATGGCAGCCTGCGATATGGCCCAAGGTAAGTTTCTTCCTTTGGCTCCTTATTCAAAAAAGGCTTTTAACAGGTGAGAGGCTCAAGAAAAGAGGAATTAGAGGTCCATTTAGATGTGAGCTTTGCAAACAAGATGAGGAAACGATGGAACATCTCTTCTTTCTTTGTCCATGGGTTGGTCCTTTATGGCAAAATCTGGCTTCGTTGTTTAAGTTGCAATGGAACAGCAGTGGATCCCTAGCTCAAATTACAGGTGTGTGGAAGGAAGCCATACCGAAAGGACAAAATCTGATCCCACCTATATGGAGTGGCATTTCCCTTTTACTTTGGAATACTTGGAAAGAAAGAAATTATAGAATATTCCGTCAAACCAGCAGAGAGAATATATATGTCTGGGAAAAAATCAAATCAAATTTGACAGAGAGCCTTAAACATAAAGTCTCACTTCCAGCTCAGCCAACTAACCACTGGGACCATATCTACAAACAGCTCTCCTTAGACCCTAAGGAAGCCACTATGCCTCGCTTTCATGTGAAGAGCACAAATGCAAATATAGTTTCAGCAAGGGACACAGCTGCTTTTCAAGGTACACTAAATACAGATGGTGCTTCAAGGGGAAATCCAGGGAGAACAACTATAGGAGGGGTTGGGCTAAATGAACAAGGAGAATATGGGTATTTCTACCAATAATCTGGCTGAAATTAGAGCCATTCGAAGAGGGATGCAAGAAGCTATCAAAATAGGATGGCAAAAGATAAAGATACAATCTGACTCAAGAATCATGATGAATTTACTTAGTGGATCCAATAAAGGTGCCCCTCCTAATTGGCAGCTTGCAAAGGAAATTGATCAAATAAAGAAATTGCAGCAAAACTTCCGGCAAATTCAATTCAGACATATTCCCCGACAACAGAACAAGGTTGCTGATGGATTGGCGAATTGGGCCCTGGACAATAATAATATCCTTTGTTATGGACCACCTCCCTTATGGTGGTCAACCAGGACTCAAGAAGATATTAGGAAAATTCTCAATTTAGCTTCAGTATCATGAATGTCAAAATTGATAGTGTAGTTTATAGGGCCACTGATATGGCTAAGACCTTCCATGCTTGGCATGGGAGGATGTGTAATTGAGTATTTCTGATTAATAGATGGTTGGAAGTTTTTCTTTTAAATATATATATTATCATGTAGCATTTTCCATGTTTTAGTCTGTAATTTGTCTAAACAGTGGTATCAGAGCTTGATGGCAATGGATCCATGAGGAAAGAGGGATGAAGCCATGAAAAAGCCATGATGGAGATGAAGAGAAAAAAATTGCCCGAAGGTGTTTCTTTTGGGAAGCAGATTGAGAAGGAATTGTAAGTAATTAACAAAGTCTGAAAATGACATGTTTTTGTGACTATCTGCTATTTTTTTTTGCTGCTGAGATATGTAAAATTTATGAGGGGCGCTATTTAATTAACCAAGAGCATTGAAACCTGCCTGGAAGGCGCTGGGGCGTGAGAAGCTGACAAAGGGTGTTGAAAACTGTTATTTTTCCAAAAACGGCATTTAATCTTCTGCATGGTGTGTTTATTGGCTGAAACAAAGCTTGTTTTTTATGCGGGGTGTGAAAACTTTGCCGATGCTTGCTGGGCACTTCAACATCGTATGTGGTGTTGAAAGTGCTGTTTCTGCTTTTAAAAAGGCGCTTTATTTGCTGCTGGGAATGATCCTGTTACTGGGTATGATTATTCATACTGCTAGGTAAAACAAATTCTTAACAATGTTGCTGCATATTTCAATTGCCAGGTAATATTTTTTCATTACTCTCATAGTACAAAACAAGGTCTGTATCATACTGCTGGGTAAAATGAATTTTTAACTATTGCTGCTGCATATTTCAAATGACAGGTAATATTTTTCATTACTCACATAGTACAAAACAAGGCTTATGTCACATAGTACAAAACAAGGCTTATATCTAAATTTGATGAATTTATGTTTCAAATGCATCCATAGCTGAGTTGGTTTCAATCTTGAAATCAAGACATTGATAGTGAAGAGGTCTCAAGATCAAAACTCGGCACCTTCTTATTTGCATGTCTAGCAATTTTTTATTAAACATGCGAGTATGCAGTACATACTAGTTTTAAAAAGTCTTTTCTAAGTGCATAAGTATAGGGATTGGTTAAGGCATTAGTCCACCTACAAGTCATAGGATCAAAACCAAGAAGCAGTCATTATGTCTCAATTTTGGAGTAATAACGATGATTTTGGAGCAATAAACATTGCATCGAGGATCTACTAGAGGGTAAAGGCAAAACCCAATAGTATACCTATTTCGTGTGGTTTAGTATCATTTTGTGTTAATCTGGCATCGTGATTGGTCAATGATACTCCATCTGCCAATACTAGTAGTCACAAGTCGTCTCCTAAATTGAAGAAGACACAATGTTATGAATGTGGTGGTATGGGACACTATGCTCATGAATGCCCTTCTAGAAAGAACTCCTCCAGTCATAACAAAGAAGATACAAGTGCATTATGTTGCTACTGGAGATTCTTTTGGTTAAGAGACATCAAGGTCTGATCAAGAAGCATCTTGCTTTGCTGAAGTCTATGGTCCAGAGGGACCTTATAATATCTTTTGAGCATCAGAGATCCACCCATCTTGAGCATGCTATTGACTCCAAGATAGGAAAGTGATCTAGTGGCAATTTTGGTTTTGGTAATTTGAGTTCTCTTCCTATTTATAGTTTTCTCAGTGCTTTTTTGATATGACCTACATAACCTTTCTCTTCATATAGAAATATACATGTAGGATTTGTAAGTTTGATGATTGATTGGAGCATCCTAAGTGAATTTTAAATAGATTTATACATACAAACTTTTTTTTCAAATAGAGATGAGTGGCTTCAGAAAACAATCTTACACTACAAGAGTACAATAGGTTCTTCCCAAATTTATTTCAATTCCAAGTTTATTTGAGCCCAATGCAATGGTGCAGCTAGATTGCAACTTTGATAAGGAAGTTATGATATGCACCTTGGACTATGTCTTAGAAGCATCTAACCCTATTCATCAATGTTAATTGGGCACACCATGGCTTCTAATATTCCATGAGAAAACACATATAAAGAAGATATGGTCTTATTCGAGGCTCCCGTGATTCGCTCCAGAAAATTTTCAGCGTCTGCAGTGTCCTAGATCTGGGATTGATGGTCTTTGAAACCTTAAAAGCCTTCTAAGAGATCTGCGCTGTTTTCTGCTGTAGATATTTTCCTTTTGACTAAATTGGTAATTATGAAAACTGGCTGGGTATCTCCATAACACCCTCACCCTCACCCCCACTTATTAAGTGGGGATTAAGGAAGGTATGGCTATGAATATACAGTTGGGTTGGGTAACCCATATGTACATAGGGGGTCACTCAAGCCCTCTCTACCCCCTTCTATACCCTCTGTCTATAGACATTACAGCAACCAAGATAATTGGGCCAAGGTAATTATGAAAAGTGGCTGTGTATAATCCCTCCCTCCTTTTGGTTTGCCTCTGGCAGTTCTCAATCTGGTCATTGGTTGGGTTGGAAGGAGACCAGCTTTCTTTTCTACGGGGCAGAAAAATGTCTCAGATCAGACGCTTGTCATATGTGGAAACTAGTCCCTGTAGGTTGCACAGACTGTTGATGTGTGATACTGTGGTTCTTTAAATCTTAGATACACGATCCCTACAAAAATAGCGCATTAGTATGTCTAGAGATCACATTTTTTATTATTGAAAAAAACCTATGTTACCAGGATTCGTCCCCTGCCCCACGTACCCTGCCTGATACATATCCGGTACGGATACGTGAGGGTATGGGTACGGATAAGTACCGCTTACGTATCCAAGCCTAAAAATGTCTTTTAAGGCATTTAAAACATTTTTTTGACTTAGTCAATGCAAAAAAATGAACCTTAACACTTAAATCTGTGATACCAAGAAACGCTAGGGAGGGGCCCGTTTCCCCTTAGAAACGTTTCTGAAACGTTTGAGCAATGGAAACGGGGGAAATGCAGAAACGTTTTTGACGTTTCCTGCGCTTTTCACTTAAAAAAACGAAATTACTTTTTAAAAAATAAAAAAACTTTGCATTAAATGAAGTTAAACCCTAATACAACTACCTAACTTGCTAAACACACTTCCTAAAAGCTATATAATGACCTCTTGGGTCCATTCTAAATCACACTCTCATTTTTCTCTTGCTAAATACAGTTTTCATTAAACTAGCATTTAGCATTGTGAAGAGCAAAGAGACATCAAGGAGCAGCTTGAAGGAAGAGTTTAGGACGTGTTGCTAAGAGCTAAAGGCTTCAAGGAGGAATTTCAAATCAGATTTGGAAGGTGGGATTGACTTCAAAGAGGAAAACCGGGAATTTTTCAAGTTTTTTTTTTTTTTTTTTGCTAAAGAAAATGTTAATGTGATCAATGATCACGAATGATGTGTGCATTATGCACACATCATTCGTGATCATTGATCATGATGTCAATATGTAGGTTTAATTTAGTAATTTTAAAACTCTATGCTTAAAAAAATAAAAAATGTAACATTTTCTTTGCGTTTTAAAATAAAAAACATATATTCTTTTTTTAAATTATAAATATCATCCAAACTCTGTGTATGCTCTCACCTCGCACCTATACGGTGACCTTGGTGATCAAAAGCAGAATAGGATGTGTAGGGTTTTTAAATTTAATTCTTTTTTGCTTTTTTAAAAAAGTTTATTTTGTTTTTTAATTAAAAAATCTGAACTCTGTGTATGCTCTCACCTCGCGCCTAAACGGTGACCTTGGTGATCAAAAGCAAAATAGGATGTGTAGGGTTTTTAAATTTAATTCTTTTTGTTTTTTTAAAAGTTTATTGTTTTTTTAAATTAAAAATCCGAACTCGTGTATGCTCTCACCTCGCGCCCGAACGGTGACCTTAGTGATCAAAAGCGAGAATAGGATGTGTAGGGTTTTTAAATTTAATTCTTTTTGTTTTTTTAAAAGTTTATTTTGTTTTTTTAATTTAAAAAATCCGAACTCTGTGTATGCTCTCACCTCGTGCTTGAACGGTGAACTTGGTGATCAAAAGCAAAATAGGATATGTAGGGTGTGGTTCTATTTAATAATTTATTGTTATCTAAGTTTATGTTTTTTTTTTTTTCAATAAAGGTTTGATTCAATGGCATCTAGTTCAACTTTAGTGGGAGGGCATGGGGAAGGGGAAGAAAGCCAAAGTGGGGGTGTAGATCCTAGAGCTCCTCTTTGAGACGTGCAAATTGTGGAGAACCTCACGGCGGTGGCTCTCGAGTTTGGGTATGCAATCATTGCAATATACAATACAAATCCTCTTATACCCGACTCAAAACTCGTTTAATGGGGAAATCAGGAACGGGGATTAGAAAATGTGGTAAGGTTGAACATAAACATATATTGGCATATATGAAAGAGCAAGAGGACGATGATATGGAAGCTTCAAGAGCTAGATTTAAAACTACTCCTTTGTAAAATAGGGGTTCACAAAAACCATCCAACCCATCAAACCATCATTTTATCCAAGTTGCAGTTAAAACTCCAACAGAGGGAGAGTGTTTGTCACGAAAGAGAATTTGCAAAGGCCCATTAGAGCAAGCATTTGCAAATGAGAAAAGGGATGTTGTTGATGAGTTGATTGCTCAATACATTTATGCATGTGGGCTGCCCTTCATGTGTTCAGCGCTCACCTTATCGGCAACAAATGGTGAGAGGTATTAATGATGCACCGAAAGGGTATAAAAGCCCTAGTTATGAGAAGGTCGAACCGCATTGTTGGCGAAAGAGGTGGCCCATGTACATACTTCTTTGCAGCCAATTCGGGATTCATGGAAGGACTCGGGGTATCTATCATTTCGTATGGATGGAAAGATGCCCGAAATAGACCCCTAATCAACATTGTTGCAATGTGCCCTAAAGGGGCAATGTTCTTAAGGGTCATTGATTGTTGTGGGGTGAAGTGAAAAATGCTCAATTTATTGCTAATATTTTGATTGAGGCTATTGAGTCAATGGGCCTTCGCAAGCGTTGTCCAAGTCATCACTGACAATGCCAAAATTGTAGAAAGCAACAGGATGATTATCGAGGGAAGATATGAGCACATTTTTTGACACTCTTGTGCAAGACACTCCTTGAATTTGATGTTTGCAGAAGATTGCAAAAATACCATGGATTGAGGAAGTTTATACAGAGGCAAATGAGATCCAAATGTTTATCACAAATCATCATATGTCCTAGGCTATCTTTAGGAGGTTCTCGACATTGGAGTTCTTTGAAGGTAACCAAACAATTTCCTAGTTTCTAATTTTTATTTGCTAACTTTTTATAAAATATCAAATTATCAATTGAATTTCTTTTAAATTTAATTTTTTTTTATTAACTTGCTTTAATTTATTTTAATAGGTTCTTTGAAACAAGATTTGCCTCTCACACGATCGTCTTGAGACGACTTGTGAAGGTAAAGCAAACCTTAAGGCTTATGGTGATTGATGATGTCTGGTCCGTGTGGAGGCAATCAAACACAGAAAGAGCCATCAAAGTAAAATCAATAATACTTGATGATATTTGGTGGGCAAAGGTTGCATACTTGCTTAGTTTTACTGAGCCTATTTTATCTATGATTAGATATGCGGATACACGGATAATGCTTGCGATAGGGAGATCTATGATGGCATTGACTCTATGCTTGAAAAAAATAGAGACATCATACAACAAAAAGAGCAGGATCCTGAAGAAAAATTCTAGAGTGAAGTTAAGAACATGATCATGAGAAGGTGGAATAAAATGACCACCCCATTGCATCTCCTAGCCTATGCCTTGAATCCCAAATTACTTGCACTACCCGGTAGGCAAAACCATATCATGACCATGAAGTTGCAAGTGGAGCTAAGGCAGCATTCCGGAGGCTTTTTCCTGATCCAGATGTAACTAGTACGGTCCGCTATGAAATGATGCTCTTTGTCTCTTCATCTAATAGTAGCATGGGTGAAATAGATGCAGCACTTGACAAGTACAAGATGACCCCATACATGTGGTAGTGTGCACATGGCCATAATGCCAAGTGGCTACGACCTGTTGCCATTAAAATCCTTTCACAGGTATCAAATATTAAAATGAAATCAAAATTTTGTTTATTAATTAAAAATGTATGTTCTTACTTCTTAGTAAATTAATATTATAGTATTACTAATTGAAACTTTCTAACTTCTTTTTTGTAACAGGTGGCTAGTAATTCCTCAGATAACGGAATTGGAGTACATATTCCTTCATCCACTCAGCCAAACGGAACAAGTTAGCATCCAAGAAGGCCGAGGATTTAGTGTATGTGCATTCCAATTTGTGCATTCTATCACACAAGAGTGAAGCCTATGTTAGAGGTCCCAACAAACTTTGGGATATTGATCTTGAGACTAGCGACTTTGATGCTTCTGTTGCAACTCTTAGCCAACTTTCACTGCTTGGTATTGATGAAGAAGAATCGGGATCTTTTGCAGAAGGGAGGGAGAGTGGAGCTAGTGGGAGTGGAGATGTCGGTGCTAGTGGTGTTCATGGAGATGATTATGAGGAAATCTAGATGATATATTCTAGAATCTAGATTATTATTATGTATATGTGAATCATTGAAATTGTAACCATGTTGAATGATGACTCTTTAGAACTTAGAAGTTCAAATTTCAATGAATTCAAAATATTTTGAGTGCTTTATCAATTATCTCTTATGGTCTACAATTATAAAATGAGTACTATGCATATATATATATATATATATATATATATATATATATATATTATATATAATATAATTTTATATAATATATTGTACGGACATTTCACGACGTTTACGTATCCAAGGTTTTTTGAAAATTGCCATTTCGCGCTTTGTACCCGTTTCCGTTTCCGCTTTCCGTTCCGCTGCTTTTTCTGCAACATAGACTTAAATGAATAAAATATTAAACCCTAAACACCACAAAAAGCTATAAAAAGCACTCACCCATTCATTTGAAATCACACAAACAATTCATTGTTGGTTTTTGCAAGTGTATGAGCAAAGAGCCAAAGAGTTGTATTAAGGCACAACATTCCTGCATCCTTAAGGAGGATTAGAAGGTGATTTTGGATAATATGAATGCAAGAACCAACCATTGGACTGACCTCTTTAGTTATCATTGGCAGGTTAGAGTCAGCCTAATTAAATAGGTCCTTCAGGAGCTCCCTATTTTATGGCCACCATCGCAACACAAAAATTAATCTCAAAGGAAATGGATGAAACACAAAGGAATATAATATTCATATATCATTTTTAAAAATCTTAAGTATATTGAATGTTCCTGGCAACGTTGATTGTACTATATTTTTCAAGTTTTGTATTTCTTATGGACTAAAAAATGAGTAAAATGAGTATATGAATAATATATATATATATATATATATATATATATATATATATATATAATATTTTTAATATATATGTAAGGACGTATCCAAGACGTATCGTCGCACCCAAGGGTTTTTAAAATTGACGTATCCACGTATCAAACCCATACCCGTATCCCGACAACATAGAAAAAAACTATCTACAAGAAAGCTATCAATTGAATTTTGCTGGGGTCTCCTAATTGGTCCCCATTGCATTGACTAATTATGAATTCTCAAGCTTGTGTACAGTTATGATTGTTTGATATAAAATGTTTCCTTCACAAAATGAAAATAGTAACATTTATTTCTCCTCCTGCAAGGAAGACAAAGAAAACAAAGGAAACATAGTTCAGTAAATCAAGCAAAGCAAACAAGAACTGTATAAAACAAAATACATATACAACTAAGCTTTTTCTGAGGTGAAAATGGCATGTAAATGAAACCTAAATATATCCGAATACCTTAGCCACACTTATTGTTTGTTGTTCCATTGCTTCATGAATGGTTGCTCTGTCTGGTTCTCTTATGCTACAAAGAAAAATAGGATATTAATTTTAATGAATATAACAGAAATGAAAAACCATATGTATCTGAATGTTACAACTTTAAAGCAGCATCATAACACCATGCTATGCTGAATTTTAAATAAAAATTAAAGCACAGGTACTCAATCATGTGAAGTTTGAACAAAACACAAGTGTTTTTAATGTTAATATTATATATATATATATATATATATATATATATATTATATATATGTGGTGCATAAATACTTTTTATTACTGTGTCATATTTTACAGTGTAATTAATAGCTAGTATGAGTTTAGTTTATGTATCAGAACTTAAAAGTTACAAACCGCTGTCAGCCCTTATTGATGCTTGAAGTCATTCAATGATATTGTATAAAAGAGGCCATTCAAAACTCACAATCATCATATAGTCCTATAAGACTAGTAAAGTTATTTGCAGCACAAAATGGACACAAGGGCAAGCAAATGTCAGCAGGTGGTGTCAGCAGCAATTTGACAATCAAATGTTGGTAGTAAAAGAATGCAGAAGTCATTGGCTGTGAATCCAGACAGCAATAAAGTGTCATCAACCTACATTGACCTTCATGGAGACAAACCCTTTGGCTTCTGACCCTGACCACTTTGGTAACTGATCCAGCATCTGGCAATGGTTGATGGAATGTGTAAAAATCAGAACTGGAATGTTAAAGAACAAATCAGGGTGGATACATAGGGGGAAGCAGCGGTTTGTCACACTGTCAAGTTTATGAGAGAATGAGGTAGGATGATTGTGCAGAAGCCAAGGAGGGAACTGCATGAGGCTTGACACCATCTGGAGGTTGTTGCATTGCTCTCTATGCTGACCTGCATAGTGTGTCCCTTCAGGAGGATGCAGCGAAGATGGAGTTGACTGTTCGTCATAGTGAGGAGTACCTTCCCACAGGTGCCCAAATTCTTTCGTGTCTGCAATGGATCTAGGAGGGTGATGAGGACTCCAAGTTCTATTTTGACTTCCTTAAGAAAAAGCTTTCTGCAGAAAAGGTGTTTGGCGTCCATCGTCCTAATCGCTCCTGGCCGAGGATCCTTCAGAACTCAAAAGTATGTTTAGCTACCCAAGGTTTCTAGCGAGGATAAGGAGAGATTGGATACAGACATTTTGAAGGAGGAGCTACATGTTGCCTTAATTTCCATCTAGAATGGCAAGTCCTGGGAATGCACAATTTCCTTGTGAGTTCTTTAAGGCAATGTGGGATACCATTGGTGATGATTTTTGTTCCTTGGCCTTTGACATGCTCACTTATGGCATCGTCTTTCCGAGTCTCTCAATCAAGGGTTGATCAAACTGATTCCTTAAAATGCTCCCATGGACACTATTGGGGACACTAAAGGGAATTTTTACTTGGGGTGACATTTGGGATTCTGCTACTCGCTCATGGAAGGAATGGTGTGCTCTTGCAAAGGGTGTGGTCTTTTGGCCTCCGATCAGACTTCGATCTTCAAGCTGAGAGGTTTTGTTCTTGAGCCAAATCTTTTCAAAATGAATATTGGGATGGCTGGTCCGATTTGGAGGGATTGGAGGTGGTGCTTTGGTTGTCCATTGCTCCTATACAGTTCCCATCGTATATACTTGTTGCTTCATCTGAGACACCCTTTCTCCCTAGTCCTTAATGCTCGTTGGCTCTCTTTGGATCCGGAAGATAGATGGATTAGTCATCTTCACGATGTTTGGTCATTTCAACTTTCCTATAAGCCGAGAATCTTTGCTTAGCTTGTCATTTATCAGGGGCTTCCTACCAAGGCCAAGCTGGCAAAGAGTGGTTTCGCCGATGACCTTTGCCTAGTTTGTCAACATTCCAAGACAGGTGACGCACATCCTTTGGGAGTGCTATTTTGCTAGACAAAGAAGATTCTTTAAGGATCGATGTTCAGAGTGGCTTCTAAACAGAATTCACTGGCATTCTGCTTTACTTGGAGATAGTGGCTCGCGGGTCCATTCAATGTTTGTTGGGTTTTGGCACTACTTGAGAGTCCCGACCTTGTTTAACCTAAAATTAGATGCAAGAATACTTTTGCTCAAAAGGATAGCTCTTTGTTTTCCTTTTGCTCCATATGGAGGGATGAATTTCACCATCAGCTTCTAGCCAAAGGTGGATTGTTGATCAAGGATGCTCGTTCCTCAGATCCTACATTGTATTCTGATTTGATTTATGCTCTTGTGCCCTTTAGGATAAGGTTGTGATTGTCATTGTATATACCCATCTCTACTTTGTATCAATGTTTTAAAAATCGGAACCGGACTCGGAACCAATTGAGGGTCGAACTGGAACCAAATGAATCGGACCGGAACCAGACCGGTTTAAAACTTATGAAAGGGTTTACTAAAAAATACATAAAATATTACAATTTTAATGAAAACAAGAAATTTTCAAGATTACAAACAAGTAGAGACAAAATATGCAAAGTTTACTCATGCATATACCATGTAAGGGTAAATATAGCAAAATCATACAACGTGCACTACATATCCAAACAAAATACATAAACAATGAGGCTCTAAATGGCTTATAGAGTCCAAAAACAATATGCTATAAGCTACTATATGTTTGATGTTCCTTTAGCTCGCACACATTAGACTCCTCATCCTCATATGCATAGTTGTAGTAAGACGGCTAGTGTTTTTTAGTAGTGCCATGTTTGGTGCTAGTAATGGTTCATCATCCAAATCCATCCACCCCAAGTCATTGGGATCAAACTCTACCAGTGACTCTTCTCTACACATTCGAGGTTGGCTTAATATCATCCAAAACAACGGATCTGTATCAAGTATCCTATTCAAGAATTGGTGGTTGCACTTTAGCCGAAGGTTGTATTGTACGAAGATGAGATCATTTAACCGTTGTTGTTCCAAATAGGGGCTATAGACACATCATTTTAGGGTTAGGGTTGGAAAAAGGTAACTTAAAAGCTAAAATTGGAAAAAAATGTTTTAAGGCAAAACATGCCCCTCAACTAGTGCAATCTGTCCAAGATAAATACCGGCCGATTTAATCGGTTAAGTACGGAACCCAAAAAATCTTGAACCAAGATCTTGAATTGGTTGTGCACACCATTCCATACTGGAACTAGTCATTGGTTTGGTTTTTATTGGTTTGCAAAAATTTTAATCAACTAGTCAAACCGATCGAACCAAACTGAACCGGAATGGTTTGTAAAACACTATTTTGATAGCTCTTCGTGAATATTTTTTGTATCAATATGACATATCTTTCAAAATATAATAAATAAATAAACCTCGTGTCATTGGTTTTGTATGAGATTGCAAATATAAATAGATAAAAGGCTTTGGTCATCATTCCAAGTGTCTTAATAAATATCCGAATCTAACTATACAAATCTTCAATATGTAAAGAGGATTGGACAAATAAGATAATGAAGGTTATATTTAATTCCATGAGTTGTTCGTAATTTATGTGTGATTGATTTGCCTTTTATTGTGTTAATTCTTCAATATGTGGATGATTAAGGAGATAGATTTTTCTGTTTATAACATAGTTACTTAAGTCTCGGGGACGGGGGATAGGAGGACAAAGGGACGGGGTTTCTAGGACAAAAAGTTTTGCCAAATTTTGGAGACGACAGGGGGACGACTATTAAAATAATATATAGAAATTAAAATTTGAATATTTCAATTGTATTCAATGAACTTTAGGGATTTAAATCGCATTTAATGTATTTTAGGTACTTTCAAGATCATAATTTAATGTTCTTGATAAAAATAACAACATTTTAAAAGTAAAAAAATAAGAAACTTTTAAGAGATTTATAAAAAATAGGGGACGTCCCCTCTAAGTCCCCAAGTCCCCGAAATGTTTGGGACATTTGGGATGTCACCAAAATCTAGGGGACGCGTCCCCGCATAACATTGGTTTATAATATTACATTATTGTATGAAAGGCTAGTTGATTGAACCTAGATTCATGTAAGGCTGAGTAGCCTCGGTTAGGGAGGTCCATGGTGTATGAGGCCAAATGGACACAAAAATGCGTCAAAAAAGGTTATGTAAGATCGAGCACCAGCGTCATTAGTAGTAATTAAGTTCTTTTGGAGATGGATCCAAAACTTAGTTAGGTTGTTATTGGTCATCCAAGAAGTTATGGAAATCTGTCTCGCCAAAATCCCTTTTTATATCCTCAAAAGTGAATTTTAATTTTACCTTCCAAAAGGATGGAAAGTGCAACAAGAAAAAGCAGAAACAAAACCCACCATGCCTTTTTCTAAAGAACTATCAGTTACGAGAGATGGTAACATTCCAATGATTTGGAGGAAAACCTTTCAAAAATCCTAATATCTCTCTCTAATCTGCATATAGTAAGGATGAGAAAAGTTGCAATAAAATGTTTGATCTCCTCTTTATGTCCATCTGGACGAAAAAACCATTTGCAAGGCATGATCTAGTTAGCCTCTAATTGTTGACTAGTGCTATGACCCTAAGAAAGCTAAAGACTGACAAAAGGAAGCAGTCATTTACATATTAAAGATTATGGTACAAAGCTAAACTTCTTTCTAAAAGAAAATACAATTACATTTACCTCAATATCCTCTCTTGAAAGTGACGAAATAGCCAATTTCGTTTATGAATTTTCTCAATCAAATTATATTGCACAAATGATACGAAGAAAAGTTGCTCTTGAAAAATGAAATTTCTAAAAACACTTTCAAATTTAGTATCATTTTTAACACGAACCATTTCTTGAAACTTGCACCAAATAAGATAAGATAAGATAAATATATTAATGTCTAACAAATGACCACAAAAGTAGGTCAAAGGAAAGCAGAAAACAAGTACCGAAACAAAGCGGGAGAACCAAAGTGTTACCGAGATAGACAAGTACAAAATCTAGAAGAGGTGGCCAACCGGAAGGAGAAACCACCGCGCCCCGGAAAATGGGGGTGGAAATACAAGTGAAAGGAAGAAAGGGGGAAAGACAACCAAGGAGAAGAAAAGAGGAAAGCCCATCAAGGAATGGTAGATCCATCTCTTTTAACATCCAAGACCGATGAAAAAAAAATTGAGGATAGAATGTCGTCCCGCCAAAGAGAGTCTCGCCTCTATGACGTTATCTAGACACACTTACTACCCTCTCGATGGTTGGTGGATCTAGTCTGTCTCAAGGCCAAACCTAGTACGGGCATGCCTGTGATGGCTCGAGGAACCATGGATGGTTTCCTTGGGCCGAACCAATCTGGAGGAAGAAGCGGAGTCGGTCTCACAAGGGCGCTTAGTGCCTCTCTCCGAATTTAAAACTGAAAAGGAAGTAAATCCACCGGGTAGAATCCGGTCTAAGATGCGGCTAAAGAGTGTGCTCACGAAGCTTCAAAGCCTCCTGTAAGTATAAAGTCAGGCACCTCTAATCCTCAAACTTGAAGAAGTCAGAAAGATCCTGCGTCCTCCTAAATAAACAATGGAACCTCCCTCTGATCTTGTAGTAAATGGGGCACCGAAATATGAAGTGTGTTTCGTCTCGGTCTCCTGGAGACTACACAACTGGAAAATCTTGTCTGAACGATCTAGGTGGTGATACGTCTCACACCCGAGTCTATGATAGATCCGAACTATTACATTTCATGGATGAGACAAGCGATGCAGGACAAATGCAAAGACCCTTAAGATATCCCTAAGGGTTGTGTTCAACATTAGGAGTTCATGTTTTGATCGAGCGAGTTTGGTTGTTCTTCATGATTAGGTATGTACTATAACTAATCTACATTTTTAAGTGGCTAAAAATTTGCAAAATGCATATGGCAGTCATACCCTAGTATGTCATGCCAGTGATTTATACATTATCTTTGTGACAATTGGTACTTGTAGTCATAAAAAAAAACCTTGCATGGATAGCCTTTAAATACGTATCGATCATTATTATTGCCAACACTAAAACCACTATTTAGGAAGATATTTACATCTTATCTAACCCAAGATTGTCTTATTTGATCCATTTTATCCGACCCAAGAAGAATCTGAGTTTTCTTATCTAAGTTGGTCTCTTATCTAACCCAAGAAAGATCAACGTATCTTATTTAACTTGGGAATCAACCTATTAGAATATATGAGATGATCATACCATAGATAGAATACTCGCCGAGTTTATAAAAATCACAAAACAACATGTAAAACGAAATAAACTGCGAAAACTCACGCGAAAAGGAAAACAAACTCGCCTAACACAGGTTTTCACACGCAAAAACCGCTTTTTTACACGGTTTTGGCTCTTTAAAAAGCCCTCTACTCCCTCATTGTCACTCACACAACCATTTGAGCTTGCATTGCTTGTGTTGAGTGGATTTTGGAGCAAATTCAAGGAGAGAATTTGGAGATTTGCATTTTGGAGGTGGTTTTTTTTTTTCAATTCTTTAAAGTTTTTTCAAATTTGGTGTATATTATTTAGGTTTTATAGATTCATATTGTGATTCTAAATACATGTAATGTAAAATCGAATTCTTGTAATTTTTTTATACTCATTTCATTTGTAGGTGGTGTGTATTTTTTTAAAGCAAATTCATTGTAAATTAGTTAAATTTTATATATGTGTATTGTAATTGATTCGTTTTGTAATTCTAAATACATGTAATGTAAAATCGAATGCTTGTAAATTTTTTTACTCATTTACAGCGGTAGGTATGCATTTATATATATATATATTTTACGCAAATTCATTGTAAACTAGTTAAATTTTATGTATGTGTATTGTAATCGATTCGTTTTGTAATTCTAAATACATGTAATGTAAAATTGAATGCTTGTAATGTATTTTTTTATTTACGCAAATTTGTTATTCAGGCACGTTTTGTTTTTAAAATTAAATTAAGTTTACGTTTTCTAATTTTTTAAATGTGCATTGTGTTGCAGATTAGAGCTTAACAATGGCATCAAGTTCGGCATCAAGTTCAAGATCTCGAATCACTAGCAGGGACCATTCCTCTGAATGCCCGTTCCAAAGCATGGAAGTATGTTGTACGTGGAGCTAGTGAGGACGATTTTTTTGCAATTTCTGTAACAAAAAAATGAATGGAGGCATCAATCGTTTGAAATATCACCTTTCAAGTATTGTTTGCGAAATGTTACGGTTTGCCCCAACGTGTCGGAAGAGGCAAAGCGAGAGATTAGAGCAGAGCTGGCAGAGTTAGAGGAGAAGAAACTAGAGAAGGCAAGGCTGAAGGCAGCCATAGCACAAGCTATTAGACCTGGGGCTGCAATGGCAGAGGATTTAGAGGATGATGCGGCAACAATTGTGGGCTCTACTCGTGGTCCACGCATACGAAGAGGAAGAGCCGGAAGAGGCGCATCTTCATCGAGTTCGAGCAAAGGCATACCGAGTTTTTTTGTGGCAAGGAACACACCTGGAGCACAACCTTCATTGGAAGGTACAGCCTGGAACAAAGATATGCACGAGGAAGTGGATAAAGCTTGTGCAAATTTTTGGTACTACAACAACCTGCCGTTCAATGTGGCAAAGAGCCCATACTGGGAGTACTTGGTGACAACGTTGACAGTTGCAGGGAAAGGGTACAAGGCACCCTCTCCAAAAGATTTGAGTGGGAAATTACTTGAGGGTGCAATTGCAAATGCCACTACCATGCTAGAAGAGCACAAGAAACAATGGAAAAATTCGGATGCACCATTCTTTCAGATGGGTGGACGGATGGAAGGAACCACACCCTTGTTAATTTTTTAGCAGCTTCAAATGGTGAGATGGTGTTTTTAAAGTCTATTGATGCCTCTAACATAATAAAAAATGCAAAGAATTTGAGTGTTATGTTAGAGACAGTTGTATTAGAGGTTGGTGTACAGAATGTTGTGCAAGTTGTCACAATGCAATGCAGAAAAAGATATGTGGCGGCTAGAGACTACCGCAGAGAGACATCCATCACTCTTTTGGACTCCTTATGCAGCTCATTGCCTTGACCTTCTTTTGGAGGACATAGGCAAAATTGATTGGGTGAGGCCGGTTGTAGAAGATGCAAGATCTATAACGAAGTACATATACAATCACCCTTGGGTTCTGAGCTTGATGAGAGAACACACAAAGGGGAAAGAGCTTGTTCGAGCTGGTGTCACAAGGTTTGCAACTAACTTCTTGATGTTGCAAAGTATTTCTAGTTTGTTGACACCTTTGAAACAAATGTTTGTGAGTCAAGCATGGCTAGACTCACAATATTCAAAGAAAGTTGACAGAGAGAGGGTTGCAAAGATAGTTTTTGATGATATCTTTGCAAAGAGAGCTATAGAGATCATCAAGGTAATTTCAAACTTCGATTTATATTTCATTCCTTTATTTTAATTTGTTAAATTATAAATATATTGTTCTACTTTTCACTTTTTTATTTCATTTCTAATATGTATTGTAAGTTTGCAATCTTACATTTTAATTTGTGTGTAGGTGTCAGAGCCATTGGTGAGAGTTTTGCGTTTGGTTGATGGGGAGCAAAACCCCATGGGGTTTATATATGAGGCCATGGATAGGGCCAAAGAGTCTATCCAAAACTATTACAGGGGGGATATCGTCAGATATGGTCCCTTTTGGGAGATTATTGATCGAAGGTGGAACAATCAACTCCACCAACCTATTCATGCAACGGGGTACTACCTCAACCTCAAGTATTTCTACTCCGCGCCTTCACGCAGATGTGAACGGAGAGGTTATGGAGGGCCTTTCAACATGTATTGAGAGGATGATACCGGATGTTGAGACGAGGGACCTCGTCATTTTAGAGCTGCAGAGTTACAAACATGCTAGGGGAGACTCTTTTCTTCGGTGCTAGCTATTTGAGGGAGATCCACACAATCACCAGGTAATAAAAATTAGAATGTTTACCAAGTTACTTATTAGGTACATATTTTATTTTATTAATTAATTATAAATTTTTGATTATCTTGTTTGTAGGTTCTTGGTGGGGGAATTGGGGAGGAAATACCCCAAATCTTCAAAAGTTAGCCCTCAGAATTCTATCTCAACCTTGTAGCGCTTCTGGATGTGAACGCAATTGGAGTTTGTTCGAGGCCACTCACACGAAGAAGCGCAACAAGTTGACTCAAAAAGGCTCAACGACTTGGTTTTTGTGCAATACAATCTCCGGCTTCGCAAAAAAAAAATTGAGGCCACATCAGAGGAGCTCATTGATTTGGATGAGATAGATCCATACAAAGAGTGGACTGGGAAAAAAAGAGGAAAACCATGCGTTCACAAATGGACGAGATTGCTTCTTTTGAGAGGGAGGCTATGGAGGGAGAAGCACTAGCAGGACTCCGAGGAGATATTGGACTGGATGACATCTTTGGAGGTAATCTCCAATATGCAGCAGAGGAGCCACCAGCACCATCATCTAGTTCCATGATCGAACCAGATTCACAGCCTTCTAGGAGGAGCGTGGAGATGCAACCGAGTGTGGGGACTAGTAGAGGCACTAGACCCTCTCCCCAATTTTTCTCTAGATTGGGGAAGAGGAAAATGTAATTTATTGTATATTGTAACTTGCATAGATACGAAATTTATGATGATATTTTTCAATGTCAATCATCATAAATTCATATTACTTATCATTCGGTTGTCGTATTCGCATGATGATGCAATTTTGTATTGTATTTGTATTCAAATCTAATAGAAAACACTTCTCCAACATTTTATGGGCTTAGCTGTGTTACTTAAAATTTATGTTTTTAAAGAAATTTGAGTATTTTTAAGTTGTCAAGTATTGCGAGTTTTCTTTGGGGTCTGCCAAGTATTTGCCAAATGCGAGTATTCCAACTATAGGTCATACTATCACCGGTTAGGACAATTTTGAGGTAGTTGGTTCTTATAAGTTGTTAGTTGAATTAATTGGTAGAAATTTTAGTTTATGAGAATTATATAAATGTAATACGAGATCGATGATGTAATATCCCCTTCCCAATCGAAGACCCTTAGCCCATTTTGTCTCCCCCAGTGGCTAAGGAACAAACACAAGGGGAACTTAAGTCGTAACGATTTATTATAAAGTGCAAATAAAAGAATAAGAAAAAAAAAATATTATGAAGGCACTTATAATAAAGTTATTATAGACTTAATAACAAAATAAAATTAGAAAAAGGCTGAAGCCCCATTATAAAGTCTTATTTTCCCTTAGAAAATATGACCTCCCTATGGGATGGATCAAAAGGGAAAAACATTAAATGAGGGGCTAAAATATGATTGGATGTCAAGGGAGGCAAGTTGGTCCATTTGCTCTATATAAGCAAGTCGACTTGCTTGAGGAGGTCATCACTTGTCTATTTTATGAAATCTACTTTGTATGTTGAGCTTTGAGCTTGCATCAATAATCTTCTAAGGATGAAAACACTTAGAGATTCACTCTTGAGGACGAAAATCCTCTAAGAGATCTAGTAGAATGACGAAAACCCTTCTCCTAGTTGAGAGGATTCTCCACACAGGGGTTTCCATTGCAGATCATGGAGTTAGTGGTGTTTTTCAATATTTTCCAATGGTATAGAAGGTTGTAAAAGTGCAAATTTGTACAAGGGTTTGAAGGTGGAAGCTTGTTGCAGATTTTTACCTCCATTTGCAGCCATATCTAGGGTTATCTACACCCTGGTTGATAGAGTTTGATACATTCTAGGGCACGGCTGTCCCGGATCTCATCACCAACATCTTTGTCATATTTTTAGAGGTCAAATCAGCCAACTTGCATAATTTTTGGCTCAAGGGTTTTGTACTTTTCAACTATGTTTGAGGACAGTTGTCTGCAAATTTATATAAAATAATTTTGGCTTGTTTTTAGGTCAAATACGATATTTATCTCTTGATTCCATCTTTATAAAATTGGCTTAGTTGATTCCCTTAAGGATTCAGTGGTTTTGCCTTTCATTTTGTGGGTTTTCATCTCCTACGCATGTATAAAATTCAGATTTGAATTATAATATTTTATAAATTATTCAGAAATTGTTTTGTCGATTGGGGTTTCGCCGAAAATCCATTTGGGGATAAAAATTGTCCATTGGGGACATTACAATGGTATCATAGCGGTGTATCCTCCCAGCCTGTGAGGAAAATCAGATCTAAATGCAACCAGGGAAAAAGTGAAGTGGACCTAAGTTCCATTTTTTGATGGTACTAGTGAAATTTCCGCTAGGTCTTGGCTGAAAGAGTTTGAGAGATATTTGCCATGGAAGTCTGTGTCAGGATGATGCCCTCAGACTCATCCCTAGATACATAGATGGAGCAACACATAAGTGGTGGCATCAATTGTTCAAGACCCAAGGGGTTGAATCCATTGCTTCACTTGCAGATTTCTCACAAAAGTTTCTAGAAAGATTTGATGTGCAGGATTGCAAGGATGAGCAAGGAAATGAAGCCATGGAGTCTACACCCACGAAGGAAATCTCAAATCTACATGTGAAGGAAGAGAGCTTTGTGGTTGAAGGCCAAATTACGAAGGTGGATGTGGATTTTCAGCTTGTTGTCCCTTCCGAACAACAATTCAAAGGGTGGGAGCCAAGAGCACTTAAGGATCATACCAAGAAGGGCTGATGGCACAGGATGATAATGGTGAAAAAGATACATGTCATTGCAGCAGTTGTACCGTGAAGAAATTCAGCCTATTGTTGATCATGATGACATCACAAGGTATGGAGCAAGTGAGATAATGTCATTGCATATTCAAATTTGTTTTCCTCTTGAGAAAAATGATAAATTAGAGGATGAAATCTGCAATCTTAAGTATGTGATATCTTTGATACAAATGTGTGTATATGATCATCTTGTGAGTGGTAGATGGTGGCAAGATTTAGCCCACTTGACAGGTACAAGGGCTAGACTTTTGGATCACTTCAGCAGTTTTTGTCTCCCGCACATGGCACGGGTCAAACAAGTTGCAATTGCTTGAGGACAAACAATTTTGGGAAGGGAGGATTGCAATATCCCCTTCCTAGTCGAAGACCCTTAGCCCATTTTGTCTCCCCAATGGCTAAGGAATAAACACAAGGGGAACTTAAGTCATAATAATTTATTATAAAGTGCAAATAAAAAAAGAAAATATTATAAAGACACTTATAATAAAGTTATTATAGACTTAATAACAAAATAAAATTAGAAAAAGCTAAAGCCACATTATAAAGTCTTATTTTCCCCTAGAAAATGCGACCTCCTTATGGGATGGATCAAAAGGGAAAAACATTAAATGAGGGGCTAAAATCTGATTGGATGTCAAGGGAGGCAAGTTGGTCCATTTGCTCTATATAAGCAAGTTGACTTGCTTGAGGAGGTCATCCCTTGTCTATTTTATGAAATCTGATTTGTATGTTGAGCTTTGAGCTTGCATCAATAATCTTCTAAGGACAAAAACCCTTAGAGATTCACTCTTGAGGACGAAAACCCTCTAAGAGATCTAGTAGAAGGATGAAAACCCTTCTCCTAGTTGAGACTCGAGAGGATTCTCCACATAGAGTTTTCCATTGAAGATCACGGAGTTAGTGGTGTTTTGCAGTATTTTCCAGTGGTATAGAAGGTTGTAGAAGTGCAAATTTGTGCAAGGGTTTGAAGGTGGAAGCTTGTTGCAGATTTTTACCTCCATTTGTAGCCATATATAGGGTTATCTACACCCTGGTTGATAGAGTTTGATACATTCTAGGGCACGGCTATCTCGGATCTCATCACCAACATCTTTGTCATATTTTTAGAGGTCAAATCAGCCAACTTGCATAATTTTTGGCTCAAGGGTTTTGTACTTTTCAGTTGTGTCTAAGGACAATTGTCTGCAGATTTATATAAAATAATTCCAGCCTGTTTTGAGGTCAAATATGGTATTTATCTCTTGATTTCATCTTTATAAAATTAGTTGAGTTGATTCCCTTAAAGATTCAGTGGTTTTGCCTTTCATTTTGTGGGTTTTCATCTCCTATGCAAGTCGTCATGCATGTATAAAATTCAGATCTGCATTGTAATATTTTATAAATTATTTAGAAATTGTTCTTTGGATTGGGGTTTTGCCAAAATCCATTTGGGGGTAAAAATTGTCCATTGGGGACATTACGAGATCATGATATTTCTCCCCTTCTCTCTCTATATATTGTCGTATTTCGGGTTCAATCTTCTTTGACAGCCAAGGTCTCATATCTTCCCTAACAGTCATCCAAGGCCTCCTATTTATCTCAACGACCGACCAAGGGCTATTACCTAAATAATGATCATATGACGTCCGAATAGGCCTTACTCCAAAAAATAGTCAACTATATATTCCAACTATTGGATAATAGTCTAGGTGAGGAAATATGACACGAAATACAAACTTGGTCCAAAAGGATGATGATCCAGTGGCAATTCAAGGCAATTTTTTGATAGAATACCAAAAACTAGTAAGTTCCCTTTTTAAGGTCTCTAACAATATCTCAAAACCATCATGTTCAAAAAAACATTGAAAGCTTAGAACATGTGTAACATGATGAAAAGGTGTACAACTCTGTTTGGCAAAGTTTGAGCCCCATAATGAACTCCAAAAGGCTTTAAAAATGGAAAAATAAAAATGTGACCCAAATTCTGGTATAATTGCCAACCTCTATTAGATATATATCATATCTTGTATCATGTCATTAGAATATTAGTATATTGTTAGCATAGTTCACAAACTCATACTCAAACATTACTCGCTGGATCAAAATTTTGACTCGTACTTGGAAGCTTCTTGACAATTACATAACATTTCTTGGCAACTTTATTGACACTTTAAAAAGCATAAGAATTCATTAAATAACATGTAAAACACTATGACATGACGTGAGAAATGAATGTTGAGAGTGCATAAGTATATTTTCTATTAACTTTGGGCCAAAAAAGAGTACAAAATATAAACCAAAATGCTCATAACACCATTTTTTTAGGTAGCTGGTACGGAGTACGGTTACGGGGATTTGGTACGCTGGTACAATATTTTTTTGGAGGGCCGGGTACGGCACTTGGGTACAGCCATACAATATACATATATATAATATTAAAAATATTTAAAAATATAGCCAAATAAGCAAAATTTCAGCCTTATACATGAATAGAGTAAACGAATTATTAAATAAGTGAAATAGCCAAATAACACATTAATAATTCAATGCATTTTCTCATGATATCCAGTGATCGAACTTGAACAAGTACATTGTTCAAACTCCAAATGTTACAATGTCCAATTATAATCATAAATAATAACAAATCACATAACTGGACTGGAATTCCGGCTATTACCAGCTCCCTTCAAATCTGGCAGTTCAGATTCCTTTGGGGTTTCTCTTATTATTCCTGCATTAGTCTTACTTGCTAGTGGAGATGTTCCCATTGCATTTTTTGATCCTACATTACCCAAGCTCATCTCAACTGTCGCAGTTTCAGCCATTGTTTTAGGTACATTTGTGAATGCCCTTGTTTTACGAGTTGAATCATTTACATAATCCCGTCTATTGACTTTTATTGATCCAAAAAAATTTAAAAATGTCGTTTTACGGTGGGTATGACTAGGTACATTGTGGGTACGGCAGGGTACGTTGTGCATACGGCCAAGGTACATCCAGAAGTACCAGGAACTTACTGGGTACTTTCTGGGAAGTACCTAGACGTACTCGGGTACTGTTGGACGTACTCAGGCATACCTCTAGCATACCGTACCCGTCTTGTACCAGGTATGTACCGTACCTATACCCATGCCTTGGAGAGTACGTACCAGCTACC
The DNA here is from genome assembly GCA_018340775.1 of Taxus wallichiana var. yunnanensis. NCBI lineage: Eukaryota > Viridiplantae > Streptophyta > Pinopsida > Cupressales > Taxaceae > Taxus > Taxus wallichiana. Next base: position 555,043,236 of record CM031244.1, on the reverse strand, counting down.
TAGCTTAATTTCCATGAAATTTTGAATTTTGGTTATAAGCACTTGTACTCCCTAATTGAGCTGACCTAATATTTTCTGTCAGCATTAAATGAGGTCAAAATTTTGAGCCTGATTGGTGCCATTTCATCACATAATATTTAAATCTAGCATGTGTCCCTCACCAATTCAGCATTCGTTCAATTTCTTTCTCCTTTGACCTATGCTAACTTTGAGGTCAGAATTAGAATACTTGGGAGATGACTATATAGCTAACATCAACACCTATGAGAACAAGACCAAACCATTGACCAAGGCTTACCTAAGAGCCCCAATGACTAATTTTCAGCTATATTGACGTGTTTGACCAGTATACTTGTTGCATTAATCAATTTGACTCTAACACCTGCTGTGTTAACTAGAAAACTCTATTGTTGATTGGTCAAATCTACTTTGATGAAGAAATTGTTCGTGGATAAAGACTGTCTCCCCACTTTTGACTCTTTAATTGCATTGATTGATTTGATGTCCCCTTCTCAACACTAGTCCTTTGGAAGACTTTGAGCCCATTTCACTTCCCATTGGCAAGAAGGAAATGAACAAGGGGAGTAATTGACATGTTTTTCAGTTGTTTTCGTGAGCATTGTATTATTTTTAGTAGTTTTCTATGTATAATCAAGTCAGCTGGGAAAGATGAAAAGCCAACGACGAAATTAGAATAGAAGGAAAAGAAACACTTAATTCCCCTAAGGAGGTCAGTATTCTTAAGAAGACTTTAGTGGGTTTTTGGCACCAAAGCAAGCTATAAGAAGGGGTCGCTTGTCTTTAAGAAGGTTATGCATCTTTTGGAAATTATTTCTCTTGGAGTTGGAGCATATTTGTCTTCTCTCTCTTCCATTGAAAACAAAAACCCTCTTGGAAAACCTATTGAGAACGAAACCTCTCAATAGTGGGCTGGTTTGAGGATGAAACCCCTCAAGCTTGCAACAAGGTGATCTCATAAGGAATTATTTTCAGTTTTGAAGGCATTTCCAGCCCTCTCCTAGGGTGGTGACTTGCCCTAAGGTGGCATTTGGGGTCTTCTAGGGCACGGCAACATCAAACTCAGCCATCATTGTGTTTCTCCTATTTTTAACAGTTGGAATCTACATTTGGACTTCAATTTGGGGCTTGGAATCCTTCATTTCTAGCCATCTTGTAAGGGTGTTCACTATTGTTATTAAATTTAATTAAATAAATTTCAGTTGGGGTTTGAAGGCTTATTTCTTGGTTTATATTTGTTCTAAAATATTTATAAGGTTCCCTACATGCTTTGGATTGTGTAAATGATGCATTTTTGGAGAGATTGCATTTTCCTTGCTGTTATAAAAATTCAGACTGTTGTACCTTGCTGTCATAAATTTCAGTTGGTTGTCATAATTTTCAGTTTACTATCTATTGGGGTTTGTGCAATTTCCCTTTTGTTTCAGTTAGAGCCCGAAAGGGGCATTACACACTTGTTGTGTTAACTAGAAAACTCTATTGTTGATTGGTCAAATCTCCTTTGATGAAGAAAGTGTTCGAGGATAAAGACTACCTCCCACCTTTTGCCTCTCTAATTGCATAGTTTGATTCAAGGTGGGGCACTTGCTATGCAAAACTAGAATCAAATCCTTAGTGTATGTCCTCTAAGCCATCCCATTAAAGTTGGGAGTACAAATCTGTAATATGGAGGGATGCCCCGCTCTAGCTAAATGATTTGTTATACCATAATTGTTGTTGCACTAAACAAGAAACGAACTATTGTGGTTCCTTGTCCCAACATGTAATGTCCCCAATGGGAGATATTATAACCAAAACAGAACACTGGAAAATTCTAATTTATTGCAGCAGGCTGGAAATGAAGATATTACAACAGCAATGTACATTTACTTCCACAAAACAGAGATCTGAAATAAACCCTAGGTAGAACGAGCTGTTAAGGAGAAAAAGAGCCACAAAATAACTCAAATATGATCTCAAAATGCCCAAATCTTATGCCAAACATATTGATAATAATTTATGAATGCAAAAACACCAAAATACTGAACTTTAGCGACCAAAACAAGAGTTGGAAATTTATTATGTCTGCAAAAGGACAACTTACAAAAATGGCCGGAAAGAAGTGATCCAAAGCCCAAATTCACTGAAACAAAGTTGAATATGGCCTCCAAAATTATGATAAGGCAAATGGTGTTGAGATTCGGAACAACCGTGCCCTAGAATGCACCAAACTTCACCCAAAAAGGGGTCACTACCATAGAAAAGGGCTGGAAATGGAGGTAGAAATCCTCAATAACAACCTTGCCTTCAAACCCTAGCTGAAACTGTCGTAATTCTGCAATATTGAGACTCAAATCAATGCTGGAAATCTGAAAACACCCTTTAAAGCTCAATAGAAACCCCGTAATGGTGGATCTTCATAAAGAATAAAGAGTTTTCGTACTTCACCTTAGCAAGAGAGGGTTTCCGTTCTCTAATGCAACCACTCAAAGGTTTTCGTCCTTTAGTGGAGGAATGGAAGAGCAACAACCCAAAACCAAGCAGTTGATATCAAAAATAGCTAATAGATAATCTCCCAAGTGTGGCAATCTGCTTTTATACTTGAAAGGGGCACAAATATCAACACAAGAGACCTAAATGGTTTGTCCCACTTTAGAAGGAGTTACTTTATATTTAATATTTTATTTCCCCCTTTTTCTCCATCATATGGTTCGCTTTTTCTCCTTGTGGAAAGAAATAAAAATAAAGTGTTTATTTACTTTATTATTTTATCGCTAATAAAATAATTTAAGTGTTTATAATAAAAGTTACTATGCATTAAAATTAGATTATTAGGATTAGTTTCCCTTATTCTCCACCCCTTAGCCGATGGGAAACTAATAACAAAGCTAAGGGTCTTCAAACTCGTTAGTTTTGAGAAGGGGATATTACAATCCTCTCTTCCCAAAATTGTTTGCCCTCAAACAATTATAAACTTGAATGCTCCAAAAATTTTGTACCTTCTCACGTAACATCCTCAAGGGGTAAATTTTTCCAACGAACTAAGTATTCCCTTATGATCTTGTTCCTCAACTTCCTTTCACGAACATCTACTATAGCTTCCAGTTCCAAAGTCAACTTGCACTCATCATCGAAAGGGGGCACCTCAATAGGAGTGATGTGCTGACCTAATGCCTTTTTGACACATGAAACATGAAAGACATTGTGAATTTTACTATGTGCCGGTAACTTTAGCTCATAAGCAAATTCTATCACCTTCCTTGTGACTTAGTAGTGACCATAAAACCTTGGTTTTAGCTTTTCAGCTCCATTATTTTATAGAGGACGTCTATAGGGCTTTAGCATTAAAAAGACCATATCTCCTACCTCAAATGTCCTCTCAACTCTACGCTGATCTGCATACAACTTTTGTTGATTTTGTGCATGTTGTAGGTTATCTTTGAGTGCCTTCATGATATCTTGGCTTTGCTGCACCAAATCCTTAGCTCCTGGAACTCTACTATCGGGAATAACCATATCAACAAAAGAAAAAGCATCATAACCATACAAGGCTTTGAAAGGTGTCATACCAATAGACATGTGATAGGAAGTATTGTAACAAAACTCCCCCAAATATAACCACCTGATCCAAGCTGATTGCTGCCCTGTTACGAAGCTCCTTAGGTACCCTTCTATCCACTTGTTGACAATTTCAGTTTGCCCATCCATTTGGGGATGGTAGCTCATGCTAGGAGTCAACTTTGTACCTAAGAGATGAAAGAGTTCTTGCCAAAAGGAACTCAAAAATCTGTTGTCCCTGTCACTCACAATGTTCTTTGGCAGCCCACAAAGTTTGAAGACTTACTTAAAAACAATTCAGCTACTAGTGGTCCGTTGTACTTAGTGGGAAGAGGAAAATAATGGGCATACCTAGTGAGTCTACCCACCACAACATCAATACAACTCTTATCTTGCACCGTCGGAAGTCCAATAATGAAATCCATAGAAATACTCTCCCACTTTTGATTTGGGATAAGCAAAGGCTGCAAAAGACCGTGAAATTCATGTTCCCCTTTACTTTGTTGGCACGTGAGGCATTCTCGGATTACTTCCCCTTTAAGCCCTTTCCAAACAAATTTTCCCCGATTTGTTTATATGTTTTGAACTATCCCGGATGACCAACCAAAGGACAATGATCATTCATACCTTCCAAAATCTTATGTTTTACCTGTTAGTCCTCAATTCTACAATCCTGATGGCCTCGACAACATTCTCTAGGAAGGGGGATGCTTGGATGGTGGTAGACTGGATGGTATATGTCGTTTGCATCCAAGGAGGGATCTAACACTTTCCTTGGGATCAAACTTTGAGGTGATTGAGGGGCACGTACAGAGGGTGGTCTCCCCAGATTTCACTCTGAAATGCTGGACCATCCATTTGAAAAAAACAAATCGCTCTTTTTTTAAAATAACGGGTCTTTGTGTGTTTTTATTGCCAGAAGATGTCTGTATTATGCTAGGATATTCCTAGTGAATCATATGAGCCAATTTCGACAAATACCCAGATGCCCAAACTCATTTTATCCCTTCGCCAAGTTTTGTCTACGGGAAATTTTTATTTAATTATTTATTGAATAAATAATGCCCCGTTTGAAGTAAATTGTGCTCCGGTTGAATCCTATTGAAGTTTTGCATGCCAGTATTCACTCATCTCATTAGGGTTTTCACCAGAATGAATTCGGGCATTGTCTGCAACTTCTGGCAACGTTTTTCACTTTTATTTATTTCTTTTGCGTTTTTCTCCGGTTTTCTCCTCAATTTCTTTGTGAAATTCCCCTAGGTCAATTCCTTCGCCAGTATAGTCTGTTTAATTGCTGAAGCATCTGGAGATCATCTACCGACACAACACCAAAAGGAATCAGCCTCAAAATGCAAGCTTCTGACCAAAAATGATGAAGTCATGCACAAAAAGCCTCTCCCAAGCAAGTCACATTTTCTAGAATTAATGAGTGTAAGCTGCAATGGATTTTTGTAACTCAGCAGCAAAGGGAATTTCTTTACTCCTCTCAGGTACTTTTTCCCATGAAGTCAAAGTCACTTAAGCTATGATGGGAAAATTAGAGGCAACAGGTAGGCAAGAATTTCTTACCTGCCTTGCAGGGTGAAAATTCCCATTATAAAATAAAGAAAAATCACTTAAAGCACCGATGGGAATTTTCTGCCTGCCTAGCAGGCTAACTTTTCCCATCATAAGGTTTTATTCACCCATACAAGTCGCACTTTTTCAAAAGAAGCTATTTTCAATACAAGTCACACTTTTTGGGAAGTCACTTAAGCTGCAGTGGGAAAATTGGAGGTGGCAGGCAGGTGGGAATTTATTACCTGCCTTGCAGGTAAAAATTCCCATTATAAAAGTCAAATAACTTAAGTGGAAGAAGGATTTTTAGAGCTGCAGTACAGGGTGAAAATTCCCATCAGAAGTTGACTTCTTAATTTTAGAATTCACCCTTGCCAAAAAGTGCGACCCATTTGGGCATTAAACAAAGCTTTTAATGATATTTATTAATAGTTGCTTTGTCTAATTTTGGCGCCAAGGATGGAGGAAAAGTCAATGCATGAAGATAAGCCAAAGAGAACTGAAGGAAGCATGCTAAAAATAAATAAAATGAATTTATTTAATGGCAGCCAGCAACAACATGCAAAAATAGGCGCCCAATTTGGGTGAATAAACATGTTTGTTTATTAATTAATTGCCAGGAATAGGATGGACAATTATTAGAAATAGAATGTTGAGGGTTATATAAGCATGGGCTGCCATAATGAAGAAGCAATTAATTCTTTTTGCTAAGGATTGCAGCCCGGACAGTTTTGGCGCCAAAGAAAGGAGGATTTTTGCATCTGGAGGTGTTTTTCATTGTCGGAAGCTTCAAGGTTTGGCGCCTAGGGTTGGAATAGCTTGATTTATGCTATGATAATTATCTGCATGTTGCTATAAGTGCCTAGGTGAATTTAAAAATATTTATGCTTGCTTTGCATGCAAGCAAAGCCTCAAATTTTAGGGCAGCGGGCTTCATATGCAGATTTTTGGTGACAAAAATCAAGTATTCATGCTCTGGACTTCATCTTTGTCTTAAATAATTGCAGGTATTCATTACACATACAGTGAAAGGAAGTTCAAATCAATGTCAAGTACATTGAATATATCTTCCGAATCTGAAGAAATTGATAGATCTGCACGAATTGATCCAGTTATAAAGAATTCCGGCAGGATTAAAAGAAAAAGAACACAAACAAAGATTGCTCCACAAAGATTGCTCCAGCCATGATGAAGTGTGATGATAGAGAGGGATCAACAGAATCATGCATAGCTTCCAGATTTGCTTGATATCAATGACATAGACATGGGCCCAGAACCCATCTCCGAAATAATTAACAGATCCAGGGCCGGAAAGACATTTCTCATGCGGGCAATGAAAAGCAGTGGAATTATTCCAAAGCATCAGCATTCCCAGTCACAACTCAGTTGCCCGAATTTGTCATGGAGTGTGCGAGATCATATCATCCTCTTTCCAGAACAATCCGGATGTTGTGGGAAAGACAATTATTAGGCTGGATGCACAGTTTATCAATTATTGTCTGAAGATTCCGACACGAACGGTGGTGATTGCAATCAACATGCTGGATGCAGGTAACAGATGGGAGAAACACAAAGTAGATTGTGAGCATAATGAACAACCGATATATGAAGAAGCCTAGGTCTCCATCAAAGTTCCCGAGAACTCTTCCGCGATCCAACTTGGTGCAGGAGGTGGATGATATCACTAAATTGCTTTCAGATAAGTGGAGAAGCCAATACTCACAACTTTCGCTCATGGATGTATGCTTTCGTGAGGACTATCGAGATCAACAGAGCTGATTCGATAATCAATTGGGCAGAGATCATCAGTGACAACATCGTGAGCAACTTCGGAGTGTGAGGCGGACTTACAGCTTCAAAATGACTTCATACCTGGTATATGCAGCAGCCTCGCAGGGCATATTTTCCAAGCTGGATAGATGAGGCGTACTGGCGAAAGATCCTATCTTTGATTGCTATCCACAGTTGACAGTTCCTGAGTGCCACAAAGATTACAAAGCGGTCAACGATGGGTTCTTTTATGAATTCATCTGCAAACTAAATGGTGATCTGAAGACCAATAGGGTGAGCAAAGAAGCTTGGGAAGTCTGTATCTCAACGCATGGCTGCATTTTCATCCAGTTTGCAGACTTCACCTATCTCAGGGTGACTGCTTTTCTGGGAGAACCAATAAAGTTGCCGAGGTATCCAAACGACAAGTGGGTCATCATGGAGTCAGCAGACAAATAACTCGTGGAGATGCATGACTTACAATCAAAGCGGCACAAGTCTACAGGTTTCTTTCCAATCATACAAGGGGTTACTACAACTGCCAGAGCATCCACAAAGCTAGAGGAGTCGAAGCTGAAATGTTTTCTGAGTATGAGCTTGAGTTCTTCCCAGCACAGCTAAACTTTGACCCATATGGAGTAGCGAAGAAGACAATCTCCCAGGAATACTCACATGTGCCTCGTTGGAGGACTTCTGGATGAAGTGCAGGAACGAGTATGAAGTCAGAAAGAAAGACTTCAACAGGTTATCGGCGCAACAAGTGTCTGATTATGGTTTGGCACGGATACTTGCAGATCTCGCCGATGATGGGCATGTGATACTTGACTCGTATCATCAGATGGGAGGAGATAGAGCTGCTCTTTAAGAAAACATTGGTGGATGCCATTTGATCAAGAAAGATCTTCCAGCTTTGGTTAACACTTCGAATCGTCTTGACAAAGGGTATTGCTTGATGAAGCTTTGATGAATCAAATCACAGGCAACTTTACCACGGGAGATTCCAACAAAAGAAAGCACGAAGGTGAAAGCAGCAGAAGGCCGAAAAGCTTAAAGTTCACAAGAAGTCTCACATACAGGAGAAGGCCAAATCTACGCTATCGCTTCCAGCCTCCAAACTTCTCCAACATCAACTCATAAAGACTTCAAAGAGCCCCGAAACCTCGAGAGATCTTGTTGTTCCTCCTTTGAATCCAACGTCATTTGTATTTTCTCCTCGACCACTCAGGTCTTCACCTATCCATGTGGAGAAGTTGAAAGCACAGATGGCGGAGTTTGAAAAGGCATTATCTTTGGATAATTCAGAGGGTAGCAGTCATAACACAGTGGCAAATTCTGATAGAGCGGAGTCAGAGCATGAGATGGTGGTGCACTCGGCGGCTTCTCATTCCCCAAGAAGCAACTTTTCATCATGGTTAGCTTTGCAGACAATCCCAGAATCCAGAGAGGAGATCAACCTGGAAGAACACGACTTTCAACTGCTCCTGAGTTTGGGAGGAAGAGATAGAAGACCTAAAGTTGCCAAAATGACTTCTAGGTTGATTATTGAGGAATCGGGACAAAAGTTCACTGAGTTATCTGTTCCAGCAGAAGGAAAGCACAAGGGAGAGCTCACGGCAGCTGATATAGCAGTGACCAAAGTGCCAATAGGTCAAACTACCACAAAAGGGTTAAAGCAGGATACACAGACGCTAATGAATGCTTTATTCCTTAAGCTTGACAAAGAGAAGGTTGAGAGATCCAAGCTTTAGAAGCAGGTGTTCCAACTATGCGAGATCATTGCTAAGGTTGCCAAACCTTCCTCTCAGCCCATTTTAGCACATGAGCAGGTGAGTAATCATCTGATGCAGGAGGTGGAAGATGCAGGGGATCAAGTCAGAGCTATTGCCCACTGGAAGGAGCAAATCATTCACCAGCTTCAGAGCAATTCGAACCAATACCGCTGAATTAGAGAACATGCATAGGGCTAGTGTCTCAGCTAAAGGATTTGATGACACAGATAAAAGATGAGAACATAGTGGCTGAAAGTCATCTGGATACTTTGGCTAAGATACACTCGTTGCCAAAGGATGTGTTGATTGCAGAGCAGATTGTGCCTTGAGTGGATTGGTGGAAAAGGGGAAGCAATTAGAGATTTCAGTTTCCTTCCGTAGAGATCCTCAAGCTCATGCTGAAGAGGATGCAGTTGCTGGAGAGTAAGATGGGAGAAGTGTCGGAGAGCATCCCAGATGAATTACCTGCTTCCCATGAGGAATTTATGCTTGGTTGTGCGGAAAGAAGTTGATGAAGCCACCATACCTTTCATGATGGATTCGATTGGTAGACTCATAAAGCTTCAGGCAGATATTGAGGGATATGGGCCTGGTTTAGAGAAAGTGAAGGCTAACGTTGTTGCTTTGTCTAGAGGGTTGTTACAGTTCAGAACCGAGAGAGATGCTATTGTTAAAACAAATGGGAAGATGTTGAATTACATGTTTGACAAGTATATTCAATATCAGAACAAGAATAAAGTATAATTGTTATAAATTTGCAAATCTTCTTTCTTCTCTCTTATTTCTTATGTTCCCTGGATGAAAATGTAAAATTAAAGTTATTGGTTGAAAAATCATTACTTTAAGTTATGTGGGAAGATTCTTTAAGATAGGTGACAGATGTGCACAATTTTGACTTAGACTCCTGATGCATGTCACTAAGAGAGGAATTATAGGAAGATGACTGCCAAATGTTCCCTTTACTACTTCTTCATGTTCTAGTTCAGTTGCAGTTTCTCATTTGTAATTTCCCCTCTACACACTATAAGTAGAGGAAGAACCTACGGGTTAAAGGATCAAAATTTGTAATCAACATTCTTGTGTTCCAGACTTTGAGCTGAAACCCCTGATTTCTGCAAGCAAAGGAATAGAGAAGAGATTTCCGGAGAACTTTGTGTCAACGATGCATTTTGCTTCTTATTTCTTTCTAGATCTATTCATAAACTTTGTGTTATTATAGATCTAGATCTGAAAGTTTCCTTTGCTTTGAATTTTGTGTTTAATGATCTATTTGTTTTAATCTATGTGCATGCAATCAACTCTGTAAACTATTGCTTGGGTTGCACATCCTCTCTACTTTCTCCCGTTTCCTATTATTTTCCTCTTCTACAGATTTTTCCTTTCTTTTACAACTGCTTACTTACTTGTTGCAGAACTGTCTAGCTATGGTTCATGAGCTAAATAGTTAAAGTAATACCAACAATAGATATTAGGACATATAAACGACAAAATCTTACACTGAGCCTCACCGAGAAAATGAGGGAGATTTATCTCATGATCGCCTAGGTTTTCAACCGTGCGTAAAATCTAGCCAACAAAGGGGATGGCCCTATCCTACTACTTTTGGTCCTGTCTTAAACAGGTTTGAGAGAACCCATAGGGTAACTTTGAATGCGCAGAGCGGGAGATAAATTCTTTGTTCCTCTTGATATGTTTAAATGATGGGTCAATCTAGGATAAGCATGGCCATGAATACAACACTAACTCTTATAAGTCGTCACAAAAGATGTCAGCATATGCTTCTTGTACCGCACAAGTTATTATAGACAGTGAAGTTCGATTTGCTCTTGTATTTTCTTGATTGGAGAATTAAGGCTAGAAGGCACCTTCAGTGATATTTAGAGACAAAGCAACAAAGTAGTAAATGGAAGTTAGTATGATGGGGCGGGATTTATTTTGATAGGTTTTAACTTCACAAAGAGGGGGATTATAGGATGACAGTTCCTTGTAACAAAACCTTGACACTTATGGAGACAACTCGCTATTCTGACAAGAAAGAATACTAGATTAAGTAGTAACAATTTCTTCAAAGAAAGATTTGCATTCATTGATACCCAATAGATGCAAAGTTTCAACACAATCTCCAAAATATTTAACACAAAATCTCGTGTAAGTATTCTAGCAAAGTATTTACTGCCTCCATTCTCATATGCCTAAGATCCACTCAAGGCTAAAAAAATCACTCAACAAAATGGTTATAGTAAGGATTTTAGAATTATGTTCAATATTGCGAGTAAATGCTTACAACACAATATTGAATTAATGACCAAAGCACAACCATTGAGGATTGATCTAGTGTACTACACAGAGAAGCAATAATCACAAAATTGTAAGCAAGAACTATAACTCATTAATCAAGAACCTAACATACAAAATCTAGAACACAAATTAAACTCTAGACATATTTTTATTCAAATCTTCAATCTCTTCATGAGGAACATAAATCAAATGCTCTCAATGTTTGTCAATGGCTATACATTGCAACCACCTTGACACAAGAGCTTGAGAAATCAAAACTCATATGTATTTCACAAAAGGAAATATGTAGCATTACAATCTTATCTTTCAACCTCTTTCAAAATAGAAAAACTAGCCCCCTTTTCTATGACAAATCCTCATATTTATAAAAATTGGTTGCAGAAACTTCCATTGATTCTTCCCACCAGAAATTTTAACAAACCATCCCAAAAGGCGCGGAAAATGAACTCCATTTTTGGAAAATATCTTCAGAATCGTATTCATTCATTTTTATTCCTTAACTTGATCGTGTTGTTGGGTGCTTACACGGATGTGTGTAAGATTTTTACTTTTGTTGCTTAATCCCTTTTTCCTATCTATGTTGTCACCATCATTCATGCACCCAGTCACAAACCGTTTGTTCCCTTATGCCATTATCTTAACTGATTTGACACTTGCCTTTTGGAGGATATATTTTGGGAAATGGATAATCATTGATACCCTCTTGAAATTGATGCTTCCCCTGTGTGAATTGCTGAATCAAGCCAAAACCATCTTTTGAAAGATATCAATTTGTTTCCTTTTTCCAAACCCGTGTGAGTATCCAAAATTGATTTCGCATTCAATCCTGATATGATAATTCACACAATCATTCTAAAAATCCATCCTTTTATAAATTCTCATTGATTTTCCATAAGATTACATCTTCCTTTGAGCATTCTGAGTGAAAAAGAGCTCGTGTTAATCCTTCTTAAGCAATGGCAGATGTGGAATTAGGAACTAGTCTGAAGGAGCTTTCTTCGAGAAACCTTGCACACAATTTTCAACCTTTCTGGCCCAGATGAAGCTTTTGTGAGGATGTTATTCGCGATTGAAGATTAGGCGGAACCCATAGGACCATTAACACCCCGCATAGTTCGGTTGACATTGATGCGAAAGCTTATCAAGATGACTCCCTCCTCTATTTTTCAAATTATGTATCATCACTTGTTCCGTGCGGATGATCACAAAGCTCTTGAGTTATTGAAGAAATTTTGGCTCCACTGCAAGCTTGTTATTAGCAAGAACATCATCAACATATCCCATGTGTGTTTTAATGAAGAATTGGCGGAGAAAGAAATTCCGGTTGATGTTTATGTTGTGCCTGATGATGAACCTTCGAAGAAATGTCTTTAATATCCCGCAGAATAGCAACAATGAATAAACAAAGACTCGCTGTCTTGAGAAAACCCCGATGAAATTTTCTTATGAGAGGGCCCCCGAAGTGTCATTGCCTTTATTGAAGAGACGTAGAAGGGGTTTACTTAATCCAATAAGTGCAACCCAACCAATTTAAGTTGATGAACCAAGCGTGCACTGAATCTCCCCGCAAAGACAAGTGGTGATGTTCCCGAGCCATCTTCAACCTCAAAAATTGTTACCCGACAGGTACCAAGGCTTATCTCAAAGGTGGGTCTAATCTCCTTGAATGGGTATCCTCTTATAGGAGAAAATTGGATTTGATCAAGATCTTGGAAGGCCAAAAAGCATATTAGAGGAACTCATGAAAATGGGCATGTCCCATGATCTTGTAGGGGATATCCAATATGTTTATGGGGCTCAGGACCGTAAAGAGTTTGATTTTAGGATGAAGAAGTTATTAAATCGGATCCCCGCCTTTGCGGAGGAATTTGTAACCATAAATTGACAATGTGTTGGCTAGATTTTCTGCATAGCATCAAACCTAGGCAGTCATGAGATAAATCTCCCTCATTTAACCGGTGAGGCTCCCGTGTCGATTTGTCAATATAAATGTGTTTTTATCTATCAGGGGTTTTACTTTAACCACTTAGTTCATGAACCATAACTAAGAAGTTCTGCAGCAAGTAAGCAGCTGTTTAAGAAAGGAAAAATGATGGAAGAAGAAAGTCAAGGTATTACAGAGAAGAAGTAAGGAAGATGTGCATCCCAATTAGTAGATAGCAGAGCTAATTGCATGCACATAGAAGAAACTTAATAGATTTGAACACACAAAATTATAAAGCAAAGGTAGTTCTAGATCCAGATCTAAAATAACACAAAGTTTACTTTAAAGATCTAAGATTTAAAAGCAAGAAACACAGTACGCCGTGACACAAAGTTCTCCGGAAACCTGCTTCTTTGTATTCCTCTGCAACAAGTGGCTCTCGGGGTTCAGCACAAAGTCTAGAACACAAGATTGCTGCTTACAAATTCTGATTGATGATTAACCCGTAGGTTCTTCTCCTACTTATAGAATGTAGGAGGGAAAGTACAAATAGAAGACTCAAACTGAACTAAAGCATGAACAACAAGTAAAGATGACATTTGGCAATCATCCTCAACTAACTTCTTCTTCAAAGTGACACATGTATCACTTAACTAATAGAAAGGTTCCACATGACTTCAAGTAATGGTTGCAAAACCAATAACTTAGAAGTTTACAATTTCATCCGGGGAACATAGAAAGTAGAAGAAGAAAGAATAGAAGAAGTTATGCCAGCTGTAACATCTACATCTTCTTCTTGTTCTGATATCTGATATACTTGTCAAACATATAATTCAGCATCCTTCCATCTGTTTTAGCCACTCAAGCTTTCCTTTTCGTCCCGAATGCAACACCCTTCATTCAACACTTTGCTGCATGCTTCCACTTCTTCCAAACTTGGCCCAAATCTCGCAATGTCTACCTGCAATGTCACCAGCCTACTGATAGAGTTCATCGTGAAAGGCTTGGTAGCTTTATCAATTCTCTTTTGTACCATCAGAAGAGAACTTTCCAGGGAATCATGCACCTCGTTAGAAACAATCTGCACGTATGAAGTAACACCTCCATCCACTCTTTCCTCAGTGAAAGAAATGGTACTGTCCAGCAAATCTGATGTTCTACTCTCAAGCGCCTGCATCCTCTTCAGCAAAACTCTGCAGATCTCCAAACGGAAAGATACTGCAAACTCTAGCTGCTTCCCCTTCTCGACTGATCCATCCGGCACAATTTGTTCTGCAACCAATACATCTCCCGACAGTTTGTTGATCTCGGCCAAAATACTCAGGTTACTCTCTGCAACTATATTCATTCCTTCTATGCTTTCTATCAGTTGCTTTAGTTGATTTCTTTGCATCGCTCATAACCCTTAAAGTGGTCGGCACTTCCCAAGTTGCACGTAAGCTTGATTTAATAATCAAAACTTTCCATTCGTCAATAGCCTTTACTTGATTGCTTGCATCTTCCATTTCCTGCATAAGATGATCACTCACCTGCGCTGAAATGGGCTGAACGGAAGATTTAGCAACCTTGGCTATGATCTCACATAATTGAGATACTTGCTTCTGCAGCTCTTCTTTCTCCGCCTTTTCACTGTCAAGCCTAAGGAACAAAGCATCCAGCAACGTCTGCGTGTCCTGCTTCAATCCTTCAGTGGTAGCTTGACCGAGTGGTATTTTGGTCACCGTCACATCTTCTGCCATGAGCTCCTCTTCTACCTTTCCTTCCGCTGGAATTGATATCTCAGCAAACTTCTCTCCCGAATCCGTGATGATCAACCTAGAAGTTGCTTTAGCAACTTTAGGCCTTCTGTCTCTTCTGCTCAGATCCTGAAGTAGCTGCAAGTCATGTTCCTCTAAGTTCATCTCTACTCTTGCTTCCGGAACCAACTGCATAGCTAACCATTCCGAGAAATTACTTCTCGGAGAGTGAGAAGTCGCTGAGTGCACTACCATCTCCCGCTCTGCATCCTCTCCATCAGAAAGTGCCACAGTATCATGGCTGCCATCTTCTGAAACATCCAAGGACAAAGCTCTTTCGAACTCCGTCATCTGCAGCTTTAACATCTCTTCTGGAACGGGTGCTGAACGAAGTGGCTGCGGAGAGAAGACGAACGTCGCTGGTTTCAATGAAGGCATGGAAACATCCTGCTGCTGTGGTGCAATAGTTGGTGATCCTCTAGGTACTGGAGAAGTCGGAGTCAAAGCTATGGTCGTAGAAGTGGTCTTCTCTTTCTCTTGAGATCTTCTGTGTACTTTCAACTTCTCGGACCTTCTGCTGCTTTCTCCTTCATGCTTTCGTTTGAGGGAATCTCCTGCGCCGAAGTTGCCCGTGATTTGATTCATCAATACTTCATCAAGGCAGTATCCCTTCGTTAGCAGCCAGCTCGAAGTACTCACCAACACAGCTCCGGATCTCTCTTCTATTGTGTTGCAGCCGCCATTGCTATCCTGCAGTATAGCTTTATCTCCTCCCATTTGATGGTAAGTGTCAAGTACCACGTTCCCATCATCTTTAAGATCCGCAGGTATCCGCGCTAGTCCAAAGTCAAATACTTGCTTTGCCGATAGCCTGCTGAAATCTTTCTTTCTAACCTCGTACTCACTTCTGCACTTCATCCAGAAATCTTCTAACGAAGGCACATGTGCGTACTCCTGGGAGATTGTCTTCCTGGCTATTCCAAATGGATCGAAATTAAGCCGCGCAGGGAAGAACTCTTGCTCATACTCGGACAACATTTGTGCTTCCATCCCTCGAGCTCTGTGAATGCTGATGCAACTGTAATATCCCACAGTGAGTGGGAAGAAGCCCGTAGACTTGTGCCGCTTCGACTGAAGGTCGTGTAACTCCACAAGTTGCCTGCTCAGCTCCATGGCGATCAATCTGTCACTCGGGTACCTTGGCATCTTTATTGGTTCACCTGAAAAGCTCGTAACCCTGAGGTATGTGAAATCTGCAAACTGGATGAATACACTGCCAATCTTGGACACTGCTTCCCATGCTTCCTTGCTTACCCTGTGAGTCTTCAAGTCTTTGTCTAACCTGCAGATGAAATCGTAGAAGAAGTCATCGTTGATCACTTTGAAGTCCTTCTCACACGCAGGTACAGTAAGCTGTGGGTAGCACTCGAAAATGGGATCCTTGGAAAGAATACCACATCTATCCACTTGGAAAGACACCTGTGAAGTCGCAAAGATACACCAAGTATGAAGTCATCTTGAAGCTGAAGGTACGCTTCACATTCCGCAGTTGCTCACCGATGTTGCTGCTAATAATTTCTGACCAATTGATTATAGAATCAACCTTGTTGATTTCAATGGTCCTGATGAAAGCATACATCCATGTCCGGAAAGTGTAGGCATTCGCTTCACCATTCAACCTGCATAGCAATTTGACGATATCATCCGCCTCCTGCACCAAATTGGATCGTGGAAGAGTTCTCGGGAACTTGGAAGGGGATCTAGGCTTCTTCATGAACCGGCTATTCATGATGCTCACACAATCAGCTCTGTGCTTTTCCCACCTACTGTCAGCATCCTGAATGCTAATAGAATTCACCACCTTTCGCACTGGAATCTTCAGACAATAATCGAAGAATTCTGCATCCAAACGAATTATTGTCTTTCCCGCAACATCACGCACTGATCTGGATGAAGGATGATAAGATCTAGCACACTCCATCACAAACTCTGGCAATTGGGCTATACACGGGAAAGCTGCAGCTCGAATAATTCCACTACTTTTGACCGCACGCATGAGTGAAGTCTTTCCAGCTCTGGATCTATCAATCAAATCAGAAAGAGGTTCTGGGCCTAGATCTGTGTCTCCTATGTCTGAAAGTTTGGAAGCAATGCATGAATCCATCGTGCTCTCTTTTTCATCTCCTTTCGCCATGGCTTTATCAATCTTTGTCCGAATAATTCTTTTTCTTCTAACTTGGCCGGATTTCTTCAATACTGGTGCAGATCTGGACAATTCTTCAGATTCGGAGGATATTTGCAATGTATTGGACATTGATAAAAACTCATTTTCTTTTATAAAGCACCTGTAATGAGTTCCTGCAATTTATTCAGACAAAAATGGCCACCGGAGCATGAATAGTGAATTTAAATTATAAAAATCTGCACTTTTCAAGCCTGCTGCCCCAAAAATTGGTGTTTAATTTGCACATAAAGAGAGCATGAATCCTTTCAATCAACACCTGAGCTCCTGTAACACCTGTGAAAACAACTATGCAGACGAAGATCAACCTTCTTCAAAGCATGTGCCAAATCTGGAAGCTTTTAGCCTTTGTTAGCACTTTGTCTGAGCAAAATCCTTCCTCTAAAGGGGGCGCACTTTTCTTCCTTGCTGCAATTCTTAACCTGTGAATTAAATAATTCATCCATATGGCTGCCCATGCTTATATAACCTTCACAATTCTATAATTAATAATTGCCCTAACAATTAAAGGCAATTAATTAATTAAAAATCATGTTTTTCTCTTTTAAAAATAGCATGTTTAAGGACAGCCATCCAATAAATTAAATTAATCCAATTTAATCCTTCACACAGCACTTCACTCAAGCCCCACAGTGTGCTTTGACCATAGCCACTGAAAATAGAAATTAATTTAATGTTTTAATGCTTCAAAAAACATTAAATAATGCCCAAATGGGGCGCACTTTTTGAGAGGAAGGGGGCAGCCACTAAATAAATTAAATTTAATTAATTTAATTCCTTTCTTTTATTCCTTCTTTGACTTTTTGACCTCCTCAAGCTTGGGCGCACTTTTTAAGGAAGAAAGATTATTAAAAATAATCAATTTAATCATTTTAATCTCTCATCAAAGGGGGCGCACTTTTTTGCACATGTAATTCTATTTTTAAGAATTTTTCCATAATGGGATTCTTTACCCTGCCAGGCAGGCACCAAAATCCCATGATCCACTTAAGTGATTTGACTTTGACAATGGGATTCTTTACCCTGCAAGGCAGGCACTAAAATCCCATGATTTCACTTAAGTCACTTTCCTTTTATTATATCATGGGAATTTTTACCTGCGCAGGCAGCAATAAATTCCCACCTGCCTGCAGCCTCTATTTTTCCCACTGCAGCTTAAGTGACTTTTATAACACGAGAAAAAGTACCCTGCAGGTATACAATTCCCACCCTGCTTGCGGCTTATATTTTTCCCATCGCAGCTTAAATCCTTTGTTTTCCAAAATGCGCCCATCCCATGAGGGCTTTTCATCTGCACGACTTCGCTTTTTTCCAAAGATCCGGACCTCCGATGACGACTTCCTCCGGGAAAATGTGCGTGTATGTTTTCCACCGCTCCAGCCAAAATCAGGCTTACCTGCCAAGGAGTTGTTCCAGAGAAATTTTACGAAAATGAACGACACCACAAAAACACAAAAATTGCCAAAAGTTACAAATAAAGCCCAAAACTTAAAATAAGTTAAAATCCTTCTGGTACATAGGAATAATAACATATCCGCTCATAACAGAGTTGAAACGGAGCGCAAATAGCCTCATACGGGGCTCAAAATAATTAAATACAAATTTCCCGCAGAAAATCCCGACGACTTACGTAATAAAACAATTTTGGGCATCTGGGTATTTGGCGAAAAGGGCTAATATGGCTCTTTGGGATTATCTTGACGCAATACAAGAACTTTCAGGCAATAAAAACAACAAATGACCCATTATTTTAAAAGTACGAAATTTTTTCGGATTGGGTAGTCGCAGATTTCAGGGTGAAATCTGAGTGACACCACAATGTATCTCTTTTACAAAAATCTCCCCTTTTGTGTATGCAGACTAGAAGTTATGTAAATTTCAAGGGTTGGGGCCCCTTAGAATCCCCATTTTGTTCCTAGTATATACATATACTTCTTTTTTCATCTTGTTTGCCAATTTAACTACTCTTCCTCACAAATGAATTCACCTTTGGATATCGTAGCAATTGTCTCTCAATCCACTTTGCATGACTTGGATACCTGCAATGAAAGACACTGATGACAAATGTTCTTTTTTGTACGTGTTCTCGCGGCTTTTACTCGCATTTCTCTTTTACTCGAGGGCTTTTTAGTTATCTTTTATGTTCCACTTTGCTTTTGGTGGATTTCGAGTGTCCCGCAGCTTTTGAAACCCACGGAATGCCATCATCCCGACATACATGTTGAACACTAAATTAGTGTGCCGCGGACCTCTTCTCTCAAACCCGCGGGGTTCTAACCTTTTCGACAAACCAGCGTAATACTAGACTAGTGTGTCGCGGCTTTTGTTATACAACCACACTCCCTCATTTCTTGCAACCAGTCATCCCACGGTATCTTTTCTTGCTTCAACTTGCGAGACTAAGTCAATTTGAATGATTATCAACCATTCTAGAATTCTGCCTTGGTCATGATTTGATTTTTATCCTTTCATAGTTTGGAGCAACCCGTGGAACATTAAGTTCTTCATTCCACGATTTACCAAATTAGTGCATCTGCGGTCTCCTTAGAATTGAATGGTCATGTCCATCCTTTAATTTGTTCAAAGCCATGGGAAGGAGTGATCATGGATACTCGAAAGCTCTGGTGCTTAGCTAACATATGTAAATCTGAGTCCTTAGCTGGTACAGGAAATTTCTTGGAAGACTCAACTTGGTTAAAAACAGGGCTCAAAATGAGCACCAACATCGCCTTGGATTCCGGAATCAAATAGACTCTATTTTTGTAGAGTATGATGCCATCCACTACCTTGTATCTTTCATCTTCAATTTCCCCTTCTAGGACAACACTAGCAAACTGATTTTTTGCATATTCAGCTGTTATGACAGCCCTCCAATCTGCTGTAATTTCTGTCATAGAACAACAATATGGTTTCCTTGACAATGCATCTGCTACTATGTTATTTTTCCCTTTAACATACTCAATATCAAAGTCAAATGCTTGGATTTTGCTTACCCATTTCTGCTGCCTTTCATTCAAATCAGTTTGGTTGAGGAAGTACCTCAAATTATTGTGATCCGTCTTCACCACAAATCTGCCACAAACTAAGTACTGCCAGAACTTTACCAAGGCATCAACAATATGGTTTCCTTGACAATGCATCTGCTACTATGTTATTTTTCCCTTTAACATACTCAATATCAAAGTCAAATGCTTGGATATGGCTTACCCATTTCTACTGCCTTTCATTCAAATCAGTTTGGTTGAGGAAGTACCTCAAACTATTGTGATCCGTCTTCACCACAAATCTGCCACAAACTAAGTACTGCCAGAACTTTACCAAGGCATGCATGATTGCCAACATTTCCTTGTCATAAATGGAGTACCTATGCTCAACATCTTTGAGTTTCCTACTCTCGTATGTAGTTGGGTGTTTATTTTGCATCAAAACAACCCCAATACCTTCTCTAGATGCATCACATTCAACAACAAAAGGAATAGAGAAATTTGGAACAGCAAGTATCAGGCACGAACTCATTACCTTTTTGAATTTGTCAAATGCTAGTTGGGCTGAAGCTGACTAGCTAAAATCTCCATTCTTTGATAAATTCGTCAAGGGGGCTGCAAGTTGTGAAAATGTAATGTCCCTTTGTCATGTCCTTTTTGAAGGCTGATTTTCGAAGACCTTAACCCATTATTCTCCCCGTGGGTTTAAGGAGGAAAGAAAGGGGAAGATCTGAATTATATTTTTATTGTTGTTTAGGTAGTTGTTTTATTTAATATCATGTATCCTATTGGGAATCCTAGAGCTCCAATAGAAGGACTTAAGTAGTTAGGAAATAAAGGTATTATGAGCATGTACACTCCAAATACCAATTGAATATGTAAAAACACATACCTTAAGGAGTCGGGCATCATTTTTACATTGTAAAGCACTCCTTGTGGTTATATAAGGAGGTCGCCTAGTCATTATTGAATTATGTTTTTGGTGAATATTCATATCTTGGTTACGGTTATGTTGACATGTGAATTGACTAGCCCAAAAATGTAAAACTCAAACCATGACAACTAAACCATAATGCAAAATTTTGCCTTCTAACCCTCCTGAATCTCTCCCTTGACCAACCTACCTCCCGTGTCATGATCTTGGCCTCGAGGTAGTCCTAATGCATTGGGTAAACATATATTAGTGTGCAAAGTAATGTAATAGGGTTCATCAGTTGATTCAGTGAAGCTTAGTAAAAGACTAGTCTTGGTGGAAGCCTAGAACAATTTTGGCCATTTTGGAGCTTCTGTGCATACTCCAGGAGAGTTTGAAAAGGGTCTTAAGCATCCGTGAGGTCGTGTCGGGAATCTTTACGTTGTTGGGAGCAATTTAGGAATATTTAGGAAAGGTTTGATCATTCAGGACATTCTGATCAATAGCGGGTTTTTTAGGTGCAGGGAACAAACAGTCTAATGGTGAAACTTAACTTCGCCGGATGATTTCGGGAGCTCCGTAAGAAGTTAGAAGGCAAACAAGTAGGCATTAGAAAGGTATGAGAATTCTCTACAAGTTGATAACATCCATTTTTCTCCAAAGCTTGAAGGTTTTTTGAACCATTCCAAACAAAGATAGCTGCCCGCCTTCGTTCCGAACAAAAAGGGGCCAATTTTTTGAGTTGCAGGAAGATTCAAGGTTTGAAACCTATTCCATTGATCTTAGAATGTGTTTTGGAGTCAAAATCATATAAAATTTGACCCCAAAACATCATCCTAAGCCTCTGGGGTGAAAGAAGTAAGTTTTCAGGCTATTTTTGGTCAGCTAGTGTAAAATCAAGTTTTCCATTAATGGCAAGGTGCACTTTTGACCTCCTCTTGTCCCTATTGTCCCCTTGGGGACATGGGGGACATGAGGGACACAAAAGTGCGCCCTCATCCTCCTCCCATAGGTACACTTTGGAGCACCATGTCCCCCTAGTTGTCTCGTGTGTCCCATTTGTCCCCTGGGACAAGGGGGACATGAGGGACACAAAAGTGTGCCCTCACTCCCTCACCATGGGCGCACTTTTGTGTCCCTGATGTCCCCCATGTCCCCAAGGGAACAAAGGGGACAAGAAAGTGCACCCCATGCTCAAACTTAGCCCCCGGACACTCATATGACCTTCTACAGGCTCCACAAGTGATTTTTCAGCTCCTTTCTCTCATCCAACTTAGCCCCTTGCTTCCACTTGCATCCATCCTTCACCATGGGTGCACTTTTGTGTCCCCATTGTCCCCTATGTCCAGGGGGACAAGAGGGAAAAGAAAATGCACCCCATGCCCTTTGTAGCTCTCAAACCCTCCACATGTAGTTAAGTTAACCCGGTTGAGTCTAAGTTGAGTTAAGGTGGGTGTGAGTGAGGGAGAAGTGCAAATCCATACTTAGCCAAATTTCCACCATGACACATGTCAACACCTTGCTCCAAGGCGCACTTTGGTGTCCCTTAGTGTCCCCATTGCACCACTTGCACCAACTCTTAACCACACACAAACCTAGAATCAAACCATGGTCAACAAGGAGATTGAAAAACTTATGAAAACACAGTTTTAGCTCATTTCTTCCACACAGTTAGTCATTTTGGTGAAGTTGTTGTCACACCTTCCAACCTCCATTAATGGCTGTCATGCCACAACAACAAAATGACAACAAGATCCTTCTCCATTTCCCGAAGATCCGCAAAAGAAATCACCTGAAAATTGGAGCAAACGATCCTAAAAAAATCTACTTTCACACAAGCCATTTTTTGCACAATGAAGAAGCTGATTTTTAGGGATATTGAGGACTATGTTTCCTCTCAACATTCTTCCCTCCTCGAAGAATTTTTCACTTTCCTAAAGATCCGGGGGAAAAGCTCCGAAACTTGGAGCGAAAGAACCTCAAAAAATCATTTCTAGTTTTGTAATTCTAGTTTTGTCGAACCATTTCTTGCTCGATGGGGTGGCTGATTTTTCAAGATATGGAGGACTGAGTTTTCTTTAGTATTTAGCGCCCCCGATGAAAAAATCATTTTCCCACTCATCCGAATGAAGGAATCATCTAAAATTCAAGCAAGGGACCTTGGAATAAAACCCAGAATTTAAAGATTGTTTTCGTTATAATTCGACACCTATAGTGCACTTACTAAAAATAGCATGTGTTCATGACGAGGCATGTCTAAAAATAGTAAGTGGTCAAATGAGGTGAATTCTTAGCATTTGCGGTCCCCGAACAGGCAAGAAACATCAGAAGTGAAAACAATGCAAAATTGCTAAAAATAGTAGTCCTAGCTAGGACCTGCTAAAAATAGTAAGTCCTAGAATTGAGCTCAAAAAGTTGTGGCAACTCCCATTTTGCTTATCTCGTTGATTTTTTCCATCATTTCAAGGTTGGGAAGTTGTCTCATAGTCCGAAAAAGGTCAGGAAACACTCTACAGGCTCCTAAAGCATCATTCTGAGGTGTTTCTACATGACACCGTCTGATGAACGAAGTTGGATTATCTAATTCTTTCAAATTGTGGCAGAAGGGAATCATTATGATGGAATTCATTCATGAAAGGGACCTCATATGAATCACACTACGCCGAAGAACATATTAGAGTGAGTCATTGTGTGTGTGAAAGATAGTTTCTTGGGAAGTGAGAGAAACCAAGAACATCGTGATGAAATATCCCTTTTAGGATATCACTTAAAACTAACAAATTTATAAAAATCCAACAAATTGTAATTCTGATTTTTCAGGACAGCAAGGTACAAAAATAAAGAAATTTGTTTACCTTCATAAATGTCCACTTGCAACAATACCCAAAAGATTCAAAGGAAGTGGAAAAATATGGAGAACAATGCACAATAGAGAAATATTTTTATTAGGAATGATCTGATTTTATTTAATTTATTTTAGGGCAGAAAATGGGAGAAAAATATAGCTGACTGTAATTTCCAGAATAACAATGGAAATGAATTCTAGGGCATCCTCATGATGATAACAATCTCCAACTTCAAATCTCCGGAAAAGAGCCACTAAAACCCCTCTAAAACGCTGCCTGAAAACCCTAGGTAAGTCACCCCACTTGTGGGAGTCACACAGCTGCCCCAAACTGAAAATAAACGGATACCCAGATGATGGTTGGCTGTCCTCTGCGCTATACCTAAACCTCTCGATCAAAACGGCCAATATATCTCCAATCTCTGCTCTTTGTCTGCAAGTCTGAATCCCAATCTGAATGGTGCAAACAACAAGCTAGGGATATGGGCTAGAAACACTTATCGAAGAATGCTCTACCAGCTGGGAATGGATCTCTCAAAGACCAAGCTAGGGTTTCGTGAGAATTTGACCTCCACAAGCAAAATGGTTGCAAAGAGCAATAGCTCCAAAAGTTTGAATGTCTAAATGGGCCCCAAACACCACAAGGGGAAAATATATAACTTTTTCCGCCAACAAACCCTAATCGCCCCCTTGGGTATTTTCTCATGTGAAATAATACAACTTAAGTTACTTTATTGTGCACATGCCAAAAAGAACACTTAAGTCACACCAACAGAGAAATAGAATGGTTAGCATCTAGTCGCCCAACACTAAAGTCAACGACAAAATATAACATAAAATGAAGGTGGTAACCAAAATCCATACTCAATAGCCTCCAATGCCTCTAGCCCCTCGGGTATGACCAAGGTTGGGACCGAAATAAGTCGTTAAGCCTCAAGTGTAGGAATGGGGACATTATACGTGAGGTCTGAAACATCAAGAGCTTCATTCAAGTTCAAGTCACCAAGAAGATGATCATCATGAGCATGATGTGAGAAGCTCACTTTGTGAGTGAAGATGGAGGTCATCTCAAGCAATGCATACCTCGAGAAGTGTTTTTAAACACTTGATCCATGCTCGATAATGAGCTCGCATCTTGCAAAATAGAGGAGGTAGAATTTGCGTAGTGTGGAGAACAAGAACATGGAACTCATTCTCATTCATTCCTTGTAATATCCCCTTTTGGGAAAGGAGATATTATTCAAATCTGCAATTTAACTTATTAAATTGACTCTAGAAGGACTAAACACTCCTAGTTCAACTTCAAATAATCCAATGCTAGCTTCAATACAACCCAAATGAGGTTGGAGTGAGCCAAGGTGGTGGATTAGATGGGAGAACCAATTAGGAAATTAATCTCTTCAAAACTGAAAATTATTGCAGCATTAGAATAAATTAAATTGCACCCAAACAACTGAAAACTTCAGAAATTAATAAGTCTTTCACTACTCAATATTTCTCTACCAAACCAATGCCAAAAGATTCTTCATATTTTTAGCTTTCCAACAAAACCCCATAAACCCCATATTTCTTCACCAAATAAATTGCAGAATTTTCTATAAATTAAGAGCTATCAATCTGAATTTTTAAAGCACCATTACCCTTCCAAAATAAGTGCCCAAAATCCTAAACCCAATCGCTAGGGTTAGGATAAATTTACTAAATTATTTCCAGCACTTTGTAACCCTCCAATGCACCCCAAATAATTGCTCAAACTCAGAAAAACAAGCCAACACAGATCAGATTATGAATGTAGATGATTCACCCTTGAAACATGTTAGAATAATGCCCAAATCAAGTCGCCATAGCTGGAATAAATATACTAAAATAAACCAGATTGGTTAACCACTTCAAACATCACCAAAACATGTCAATTAATCACTTATGCAAGTCGCTAGGGCTGGAATAATTGCAGCATTAAAATCAGATCATAAAGACATCAAAAATCACCACTAATCATTCAAATATCCTCATCAAACAAATGTGCCACATCCTAAAGCAAGTCGCCAATGCTAGCAAGTATGAATCATGCATAAAACATACTTCAACACAAGAGAACTCAACAAATAGAACAAGAGAGTCTTCAATGTCTTCAACAATGGCTTCCAATGAAGCTTACAATGAAAGAGCGAGAGCTAGGGCATACATCTCATTACTCCAAGCATTGAGTGAAATCAATAGATTCATCAACATAACCCTTCCCTCAATGTCAAAACATATATTTATAGATTTCTCCTAGGGTGGAGCGACTCCCTTTTGGAGGGAAAACCATAATTTGAAATTATAAGGCATGCTTATAATTTCCCCTTTTAATTTTAATTTCCCTCTTTAAGTGTGGCGTCCCCTTTCTAAGGGACTTTATGACATTAAAAGCCACTCTAATATTATTTAATTAATTGCCTTTTAATTTTGTATTTTTGGGAATTAAATTAAATAATAAATTACATTAATTTCTCAATAAATATTCTTTTGTGAAAAATAATACAAATGGAAAAACCACTTTCTCACAAAAGAATATTTATCAACTCAAGGGCCTTCTTGTGGCTTGCAATGGCAAAGGTTTCTTATGGCTTCGACTCTTTCCGGATCAATTGCTAATCCTTCTTTGGAGACAATGTGGCCAAGGAGCTTTCCTTCATGGGCTAGAAAAACACACTTTTTAGGATTCAAGGAGACTCCAAATCTTCTACACCTTTGGAACACTTGTCTCAAATGAAAGAGGTGGTCCACCGTATTTTTGAAAAAACAAAGTGATATCATCAAGATATATCGACAATGTTGTTAATCAAACCTTTAAACGCCATGTCCATTGCTCTTTGGAAGGTAGCTCCAGCGTTGGACAGCCCAAATGGCATTTTCCTGTATGCATAAGTTCCCCATTTAGTTGTAAAGGCTGTCTTGAACTGATCTTCTTCCTTCACCATAATCTGATTATACCCTGAATAGCCATCAAGTAGTGAAAACTCTCGGAGCCAAAGAACAACTTGTAAAATCTGCTCCATGGAAGGAAGTGGATAATGATCCTTGAGAGATGCTCTATTCAAATCTCTGAAGTCAACACACAATCTGATTTCCCCACTCTTCTTTCTGACTAGAACCAAGTTGGCAACCCAACTAGAATGCTTGATAGGGAATATGATTCTTGATTCTATCAACTTATTCAATTCTTTTCTCATGAGAGGCTCCATGTGGGGTTGATCGCCTTTGTTTCGATCGATGGGCTTAGTATTTGGATCCAATTCAATGGTGTGTTGAGCTAACTCGGGATTGAAACCTTTCAAATCTTCATAGCTCCAAGCAAACACATCAGGGAATTCTTGACAAAGTTGTATGAACTCATACCTTTCTTGCTCAGTTGTCATCTTACCAATTTGGAGTGATTTGCCTCTTTCTACTGAGATGGACACTGAATCTTCTCCCTTCACTTGGATGTTTGCTTTCTCCTTCCTAAACTGATCATTAGGATTGAAAATGGACTCCAAAGTAATAAGTCCCTTTGGTAGTTTGTTGGTTCTTAGCTGCACCACTTGGTCACCATACTGCTGCTCTAACTTTTCCTGATTTTTGGCTGAGAATTCAGCCTCTTCTTGCAAGAAATGGATGATTTGTTGATCATTTTCAAACACTTGCCAACTTACATTGTTATCTGGCACTGAAGGCCTCACAATCACATGGATGTTTGGTTGTACCTTGTCTTTTTGAATGCTCTCCACAACGTCAAAGGCTGCCCCAACTGCTGCAAGCCTGTCAGCGGCTTGGTTCTCTTTCCTAGGAATGGATTTGATGCCAAAACCCTCAAAATCTTCAATGAGGTCCCACACCCTGTTCTTGTAGCACTTGAGTAGATCATTCTTGACAAAGATGTCGCCCTTGACTTGGTTGACAATCAACTCACTGTCACCAAAGACTTGCAAGTTCTTTATTCCTCTCTTGATTGCCCAATGCAGTCCTTGCACCAAGGCTTCATATTCAGCAATGTTATTAGAGCATGCAAACTGAAATCTAAAAGCTGAATAATACTTAACTCCTTGAGGTGAAACCAGCATGGATCCCCCTCCTGCACCTTGTCTACTCCTTGATCCATCAAAAAACAACTGCCATACCTCATTGTCATCTTTGTGGTTTAGCTTGGTGATGCTAGGAATAGGCTGATTTTCTTCATGTATGCAATAGACTCCCACTCGATTCTTCTATTTCTTAATAAGGATCAAAAGTATGCACCTTGCTTGCCCATTCATCAAGAGTTAGATCTGGGATGCTTCCTACCTTGGTGTCAACTTCATCAGTGCTTGGATAATCCTCTTGATCAAACGCTGAACAATTGGCATTAATCGACTTGGAGTGTAAGGCTCAATGTGAAAGTTTGCAATAGGTTCGGACTGATTGTGGCTTTGGTTCCATATCTTGTTCTCGAACAAAGCATGTGTGACCAATCAGCAGACAAGTAAACTCCAATCTTAGTTTGTGAAATCCTGACAAACATAGGGCAAAGAGTGGTGGAAGGTCTATTACTGAGACATCTTGCAAAACAACCACGTTGGGACAGGCATGCAAAGTAAGACTCAAGTTTTTAATCACCCCGACTGTTGTTACTGCTGTCCCATCCAACTGCACCACCCCTTTGGATATGGTTTCATACTGAATTCCCAACTGATCAGCTATTTGCTTGGGCATTACTGAACTACTTGCCCCGGAATCAATCATGCAATTGTGTACTAATTGGTTCCCAATGATCAATGAAACATAGAATGGAGGGGGCTTCAATATTTTACCTTGCTGTCCTCCATGATTCCCCTCAGGCTGGGCAGCATTTGTGAGCACCTTCTCTTGCATTTGGACTTGCTGATTTGAAGTTGACCAGTCCTTCATGGCAGCTTGTAGCAAATCTCTTTGGCCTGGGATAGATAGTGATTCCCACATTGATATGTTTACATTTGTCTTCTTCATCTGATCAATGATACTGAATGGAGATGAAGTATCCCTCTGCTGTCCCTTGGCCTACACATTCATTCCTTGCACATGGGCAGCAACAACTGGCATTTGGGTTGGCCTAGGGGCTGTTTTAGGCAATCCTTGCGTGCTTGGGATTGCATTTTGTTTGCCAATAGTTTGTGGAGTGACAGAAGGTCGTGAATTACTTGGGGCCAATGGCTGTTCTTCACCCAAATTTCTTCTCTTTGACCTTGTGTTGGCTGCAACACTTTGGGAAATCGTTTGATTCATGCCACAAAAATCTTCTGCCTGTCAGTTTACAAGTGTGGTATCATTTGGAGCTGATTGTTGCTGGAATGTTTCTTGTTGTTGGTTATTTCCTTGACTACCTTCACCCTCCACACTAGTTGTTGTCACCATTAATGCTTGATTCAAGGCACCGTTGAAGCACATGGACTGGTTATGAGGTTCATTGCATGGGAAACACCAATCATACTCTTGAGCTATATTGTTTTGTACTGGCACTAATGCTTTAGATGCAGATGTAGCATTGGGATTATAGGGCTGAAATGGTCTGTTGGCAGGAGGCCTTGCTTGATTTAGATTTGCAGCTGGATTGGGTGGTCTATGAGGTTGATATGGCTGCCTGTTAGGCTGAGCTTGAGGCTGGAAGGAAGGTCTAAAACCTTGAGCTTGCTGCCTTTTGAGTGTAACCAGCTCATTACCTAGATTTTGCAATTGCTTCATGACTTCTTGAAGTTCATTTGAGGCACTAGAAGATGAAGTGGAAGCTTCACTTGAATTCTGATTTCTAGGAGTGGGAATAGAAGCTAAATTAGGCACTTGGCTAGTACTTGGGCTCTCTAAACTTGGAAATAATGGCATTGGAGGCCTAGGAGCCAGCTTGCCAGCTTGAATCAAACAATTTTCAGCTCTAATGGCAATGCTATAAGCAATGGGAATAGTTGTGCCTCCCATGGACTGAATTAACATAGAAATATCAGAATTTAAAGCTTTAAGGTAATAAAGAAAAGCACCTTCATTTGTTGGCCCGATTGCGCCACCGGAATTCTCTCCCAAGTCCTTTGAAATCTGAAATTAAAATCAGTCACCGCTCATTGAGAGCTCTTTTGATAGTTGTCGGCTGCTCCAAAAGGGACAAGTTGTCTCCCTTTTCCCCAAACTGCTCATGGAGGGCTATACATAGCCGATTCTAATTTTGAATAGAACTCCGAGGCAAGACTCTGAACCATCGCAAAGCTTTCCCTTTGAATGAAGATGCCAGCAGGTTGATGCAAAGAATTGCATCTCATTGATCTCATGGATTGCACAAATGTTAGCAATATCCTTAACATGATCACCAGTGAGGTCTGATTTTCTCCAGTGAAGTATGGAATGTTCTTCAATGCTGCAATCGGGATTGGATTTTGTGCATTGAGTGCATGTGGGCTCTACCAAAGAAATTGACATAGAGGTTGTTTTGTGCCATTCGATTGGCCTTAAACCCTTGTTGATTGAATGAAAGGCCTACCAGTGGAGGAGTTGAGAGAGTTCTTTGGTGGAGATGGAGACCTTTGGATTCTCCTCCCACTTTGCCTTATTCTTGGAGATAACTGCAGATATTCAAACAAAGACCTCTTCCTCTCCAAATCTTGACCTTGTGTTGATTCTTCTCATGAGTTTTCAGTGCTCCAGACCGCTAAAACCAGCTTGATTTTTCTTCCTTGGAGTCGCGAGATGTGCAATTTATAGCTCTTTTAAAGCAAGAAACTTGCAACAAATGCACATCAATTTTGTTGCAATGAAGATGAAGACCTCTAAGGTCCCACTGGGCGTGCCAAAACTGTTGTTGCAAATCAGCAGCACCCCCTGGATGTTGATCAGATTTCTAGTTTGATCATACTAGCATCCAGTGTGATTGCACAACATTGAATCCTTTCCCCAAGTGTGGGACTTGCAAAATGAGAAAGGAATCTCCAGTTTAGAGGCTGGTTCCTCAGTTCCTCTGGTTAGATTTATCACTTACAAGTTGCAGAGGTCTATATTCCTAACCCTACCCTAAATTCCAAAGGAGACAGAGATAGAGAATGCAAAAAAGCTAAAACTAATGCTAATAGGTGATGCACCAAAGGAGTGGTGAGCATTTTTTACTTCTACAGATTGACACAGTCCATAAAAATGCAACAAAGAACCTCATGCACAAACTGATAATTGTAATGAAGGATCATAAATTAACCAAACAACACAGGCAGAGGATGAAAACTAATCACAGAGGTTGTATTGTTATTTTAATCATCAAAATCACTTGCATTACAACACCTGAGAGGCAAAATAAAGTTACAGCTCTTAGAAAAGGTCTGATATTCCACCAAAATCACTTCCAAGGTGAGAAAGGGGACCTGTAATACACAAAAAATGTTCAACCTTTGAAAATGAGCCAAATCGGCTTTTACGGTCTGAGGGGACGAGCCTGTGAGAGAGAAAGCGCGGGAAAACGTGGAAGGGATTCAACCATTGACCAAAACACATTCAAAACAAAGCATGGGCATCCTTACAGACCCATCCCCTGACATTTTTAGCCATGCTGGGAGAGAATGCGAGCCATTCTTCATTAAAAACGGTGGTTGAAACGTCATTTCTGTCCATGACCATGTGCCAGAGGAGTTTTTCAATTTTCTCTCTCCAAACTCCATCAAAATGAAAAAATGACCCCGGAATCTTGTAGAGAATTTCACCAGCTTTCCATTGATATAAAGAACGCGAAAAACCGAGCTCTGGATCAAAAAATATGGCCATTTAAAGTTTTAGGGCAAAACAGGGCCAAATCGGGTTGGCAAGGGCAAAATTCGAATTTTTGCACCTTTTTGGTCATTTGGAAAATTTTCCAAAATTTCTCAACGACTCCACCACTCTAGGTGCCACGTGGCGGCATCTCATTGGCCGCGGGCCTTTCAGGGGAAAATTTTTCCAAAAAACTCCGCCGAGCCATAACTTCAAAAATACATGGAGTTAGGAGGAAAACTTTACCTTTCTGGAAAGTTGAGAAAGAGCTCTATCCAATGGTGTCATTTCTAGAAGGTTTTGAGTGCCTGAAAAGCAAAATATTATGACTGAGGTACAAGAGAGGAAAAAATGAGAGGAGTCAGCCACAAAAAATGAGCAGGGGCACATTTTGGATAACAGTATGTGTGATGATAATTTGGCAAATCTGCATTTATTATCTTATTCTCAATATTTTCTAAGGCCAAGATCTTGAGTTTCGTGATTTTCAAAAGTGTTTTACTATTTTTCCAAGCTTGTTGATGTTCATTGGTTGAGGGTTCCATGATTAATTATTTGAAGCTCAAATTTGATTTCTAACAATGGATTGTGTTTGTTGAGGGTTTTCTAATAATTTTGGCATAAGAATTGAAGGGTGTCAAGAATGTTTAACCCACCTTTAAGTGGGTTTACTTCTCCAAGGAAGTCACCGCCTAGGAAGGGTCTAATTTGCAGATTGCAGGGTTATATCAGCTATCTACAGCAGTTCCCTAATCCAATTTAAGTCTACATCTCAGGTTTTGGTCATTTCTCGAGGCCCCTAAAAAGGGACA
Source organism: Taxus wallichiana var. yunnanensis (assembly GCA_018340775.1). Classification (NCBI taxonomy): domain Eukaryota; kingdom Viridiplantae; phylum Streptophyta; class Pinopsida; order Cupressales; family Taxaceae; genus Taxus; species Taxus wallichiana. The sequence goes on along the minus strand of CM031244.1, from coordinate 555,011,079 downwards.
TTACACCTTTTTTGGGATGAAAATGGTGAAAAGGGGTTTACCAACTATCACCACAAGATCTGATCTGAAAATACCTTCAAGCACACACACAACAAACTGAAAATAGCTGACATGTCTTAGATTTGATCAACCAATAAAAATTTGCAGTCTCCTAGGGCAACAAACAGCCTATGAGATTCAAATCCACTATTCACTATTTAAATCAATGTAGAATGCCACGAAATAATTTATCTTAGCCACAACAATATTTATGCATCACAAATACATCAATTATTGAAGAAATATTTGATAAACACAACTGGAATTAAATATTTATGACAACAGCAATTGAGACCAAACCGAGGACTAGAATAAATAGCAAATCCTCACATAAATTCTCCAAAGTTTAGATTATAGCCTTATAAATTATGTCGAACAAGAATATCAAACCAAAATAGTGAAATCAGCCCTAGAACATACAAAACCCTCCACCCATGCAAGTCGCCTAGGGTAAGAAGGGGAAAACCAGCAATAAACCACTTTGAAGCACTTTGAAACCCCCATATGGGATTCCCCTCAAGCTTGAGGAGTTTTTGTTCCTCAATCTTCCAACAATGGAGGTTTTTGTCCCCCAAAGTTGAGCCACACTAAAGGTTTCCTCTTTAGTGGAAAGGAACACACACTTTGTGCACAAACCCTAGATAGAAACTTTAGAATAAACACGCATAACCCTTCAAATGTACTTTCATGTCCTTATATATCCCCAAGTGGCGCCAACATCAAAATAGAAGCCCAATGCATAAGCCGACCTTCAAATAATTTTATTTCTTCATTAACCTCTATGTAGGCTCTCCAATCAAGGCCTACCCATAACAATTACAAGTATTTGAACCAAATAAGAGGCCCAGATGCCCAACTCGCCATTAAAATTATTTTAAAACACTTTTACGCCATTACATCAAATAGAATTCATCATCCATTAAGCCAATATTGACTCAAACAAAGACATAATGGGAACTAGAAATATGAATGCAATTCACATTATGCCCCATTTAGGAGACATTACAGAAAACCCTTTCACAAACATCCGGTAGTTGCTACAAAAACCCAAGAATCCCCTTAATTGAGTCAAAGTGCTAGGAGGAAGCCAAACCAAGATGGCTTGGATTTTTGTTGATCCACTTGTAATCCATGGGCATTGATGACATGTCCAAGGTACAAAATTTCCTTCATTCCAAAATGACACCAAAGAGATTGTTGTTCCAAAATTTGGCAAAAAGAGATTGTTGTTCCAAAATTCCCAGCACTATATCCAAATGCTTCAAGTGCTCCTCCCATGATTTACTATAAATCAAAATGTCATCAAAGAATACCAAAACAAATTTTCGCAAATGCTCCCTAAAAATATGATTCATACATGATTGAAATGTAGCCGGGGCATTGGTTAACCCAAAAGGCATTACAAGGAATTCAAAATGACACCTAAAGGCTGTCTTGTGGACATCCTCTTCTCTTACCCGGATTTGATGATACCTGGATCTCAAATCAATCTTGGAAAAGAACACCGCTCCATGCAACTCATCAAGTCCCTCACCAATCCTCCATATGGGGTACCTACTTTTTATTGTCTTTTTGTTCAACAACAGGTAGTCAACACACATCATCAAGGTCCCATTCTTCTTCACAAGAACAACCGAAGAAGCGAAAGGACCATAACTTGGCCTTATGAGCCCCATTTCCAACAACTCCTTGATTACTCTTTCTATTTTTTCCTTGAAGGCCCTTGGATGGCGGTAAGGAGAAGATATTACCGGAGTGGAACCCGGTTCTAACTCAATAATATGTTGGAAACCTCTATCCGGTGGCAGCCCATGAGGTAAATCATTGAACACCTTAGCATGCTTGTCCAAAATAGGCTGAATATCAACATGATAGGACTGTTGTGATGAAAAAGAGGATGTATTTCTTACCAAACAGTGCGCAACCCATGCAATCTGCCCTCTTTTGAAAGATCTTTCCATACTCTTGGCTGTCACAACTTGGGGAGCACCATTCCTCATGCCTTGTAGTACAACTTCCTTGTCTTGCACCTTGAATTTTAACTCCATGGTTTGGTAGTTTTGAGTGAATTCACCTAAAGATTGCAGCCATTGTACTCCAAGTACCACATCCGTTTCACCAATGCGAATGACATAGAAATCATATATATTCCTCACCCCATGCCTCTAGGTCCTCCATGTCACTTGGTGGATCTAACTCAACTGGATGTTCTTCTCTTTGAAGGAATTTGGCTTTGAATATTTGAAGAGGAGGTTTAATGGAGGTCCTTGCTTGACCGGAAGAGCTTCCTTCACCATTATTTGTTGCTCCTTGGTTGGTTGATCTGTTTGCATTGGGACCATGGAAAGCCTTAGCCAAGTCCATGATAGATCCTGTCAATGCATCACGCATTTCCCTTTGAGATTCCCTCAAAGCATGTTGAAGAGATTGTTGCAAGGACTGCTGCAAATCTCTCTGACTCCGTGTGATTACTTCTTGCAGAAAACTCATGTCATCCGTAGGAGGAGCTCTTTGCTCTAGATCATCCATGGTTTCTTTCCTTGGAGTCTGATTTCTTCTCTGATAAACCTGAGCTTGTTTCTCCTTGTGCATCAAGATCTGATTTCCTTTCACAGATGGCAAGAATCACCGCTCTGATACCACTATAATGTCCCCAATGGAAGATATTCTAACCAAAAGGGAACACTGGAAAATTCTGATTTATTACAGCAGGCTGGAAATGAAGATATTAGGACAACAATGTATATTTTCTTCCACAAAACAAAGATCTGAAATAAACCCTAGGTAGAGCGAACTGTTATGGAGAAAAAGAGCCACAAAATAACTCAAATCTGATCTCAAAATGCCCAAATCTTATGCCAAAAATGTTAATAATTTATGAAATTAAAAACACCAAAATAATGAATTTTTGGGACCAAAACAAGAGTTGGAAATTTATTATCTCTTTGCAAAAGGACAACTTGCAAAAATGGCCGGAAAGAAGTGATCCCAAGCCCAAATTCACTGAAACAAAGCTGAATATGGCCTCCAAAATTATGATAAAGCAAATGGTGTTGATATCTAGAATAGACATGCCGTAGAATACACCAAACTTCACCCACAAATGGGTCCCTACCATGGAAAAGCGCTGGAAATGGAGGTAGAAATAATCAGTAACCACCTTGCCTTCAAACCTAGCTGAAAGTGTCGTAATTCTACAATACTTTGAGACTCAAATCACTGTTGGAAATCTAAAAACACTCTTTAAAGCTCAATACAAACCCCTAAAATGGTGGATCTTCACAAAGGATGAAGAGTTTTTGTTTTTCACCTTAGCGAGAGGGTTTCCGTTCTCTAATGCAACCACCCAAAAGTTTTTCATCCTTTAGTGGAGGAATGGAAGAGAAACATCCCAAAACCAAGCAATTGATATCAAAAATAGCTAATAGATAATATCCCAAGTGTGGCAACTTGTTTTTAAGCTTGAAAGGGGCACAAATCTGAACACAAGAGCCCCAAATGGTTCGCCCCACCTTGGAAGGAATTACTTTATATTTAATATTTTATTTCCCCCTTTTTCTCCTTCATATGGTTCGTTTTTTCTCCTTGGGGAATAAAATAAAAAAGAGTTTTTTTATTTTATCACTAATAAAAAATTAAAGTGCTTATAATAAAAATTAGTATGCACTAAAATTATATTATTAGGATTAGTTTCCCTTATTCTCCACACCTTAGCCAACTAGAAACCAATAATAGGCTAAGGGTCTTCAAACATGTTACTTTTGAGAAAGGATATTATACAAGATGGGGCCAATACCTAGTATATGGCTTGCTCTAAGATGGGGTTCAAGCCCAGGATATAGCTTGCCTCAAGATAAAGCTTAATTCGATATTATCCGCATCCCAAGATGGGGTGCAAATCTAGGATATAGCTACACTAAAATGAACTTGTGCAAGAAAGATATCTCTGAGATGTATAGAGCTTTAATCCTATAACCTTGTTTGAGATGGTCTAAGCTCTTTAGTGAACTAAGATGGACTAACCTCTTTATTGAATCCTATTCAATTGCTGAAATAAGAAATTTAATCGCTAGATTTGTTTGGGCTAAAAGAGTAGATGGAGCTTGTCAGAGTACCAAATCAGAGATATATCGCGCGACAAACTTCAAGGATAGTGGTATTTGAACATGGTTTTGTGATGGCCTTCATCATTAAAAGGTTCAACTCTGTCTTCAGGAGATGCACTTTGCAGAATTTGATTTACAGAGAACCTTGGTTGATTTACAACTGAATGACAAGTAGAAGCACAAACATGAGAAAATATTTCTTCTATATACAAATTTTAATGGATCATCTCTGCGAAAACATTAGGCTAAAAGTTTCCAAAAATGCATCCAAAATAAGGATTTTTTTAACAAACAACAGCTCTAACAAAGCTAGAAAGTGTTATACTAGTACATTTGCGTACAGAAAATATAATAAAATCACTCAATTTGCCCAAGGCTTAAAACATAAATGAAACAAAAGAAGGATAACGTGACAATCATGAAATTTTAAAGCAATTCAAAACATTAATATTTTGTTATCAATATTATAATAACTAATAGGACCTCAAAAAAAAAAAGTTTTTTTCTTTTCAGGTATACCTATCAAATTCATCTATGCAGCAAAGGCCACCATCTGCTAAAACAAGTGCTCCTGCCTCTAGCATCCATTCACCTGCAAAGTATTGCATTAATATCAATCAGAATTTGAATATTCAAAAGTACACATGAATTCATGGCCAAACTGACTTGTACATTGTTCATTGAGAAGGGAACAAGATACAAAATGAATGCAATTAATTTCCATTATGGGGATTAAAACAATTGCCTGAAAAATAAATAAATAATTTAAATTATGAATACACCCCATAGCTAATGAAAAATCATAGTTACCTAAGTCTCGGGGACAAGGGGATAGGAGACGGAGGATGGGGTTTCTAAGACGGCAACAAAATTACCAGATTTTGGGGATGGCGGAAGGACGGCTATTAAAATAATATATAAAAATTAATATTTAAAATTTATTCTATGAAATTGAAAGGTTTAAACTCTATTTGATTTTTTAAAAGGTATTTTCAAGCATAGTACCACAAAGTCTCAGAATGGGGGATGGGGGACAGATCTCAGTGATGGGGGACCAATCGCCTAGGTTTGGTGACAGCAAAGGTGCAAATATATATTGTACATGAAATTTAGTTCTAAAAATGTATAAGGAATAATAAATGAAACATTGAAATACTAAACACATTGCATTGAACAATGAAAATGTTGAATATCAATATATTAATATTTATATCATAATTTGATTTCAAAATGATGATTACATCCAAATTTCAAATATGATTGGGTAATGGTCCAATGCTTCTCATCGAAATACCCCCCAAACTTGAAGGGTTGATGAATATGTTGAAACTTGAATGGTTGATCAATGAAGACTTGGCACTTGCTCTTCCTCTTGTTGTTGCTCTCCCTCTTGCTAATGCTCTCAACCTCTCACTCTTGCAGCCTTGCTTGCTCTCACTCTTGCACTTGCAGCCTTGCTCAATGTTTTCAAGCTTTGATAGTGATTTGGAGTGAGGGTGTGAGGTTCATTTATATTTTTTTTGAGTGCTTAAAATGTGGGTGGGGGCCATAAATGTGATGTCCCCTTTTGGACAAAAAGAAAATTACAACTTCAACCCAATCGAACCAAGAAGGATGTGATCCTTTTAATTCAACGTCAAACAACTCAATGTCAGCGTAATTACAACCCAAAATGGGGTTGGAATTAGCCAAGGTGGTGGGTTGGATGGGAGAATCAATTGGAATTCCAATTTTATCTAGTTCAGATTTTTATAGTAGCAGTTATTAAATAAAAATGACTCCTAGACAGCTGAAACTTTAAAAATTCATAACTCACTCAATACTCCATCTTTTTCATGAAACCAAGTGCATAATAAACTAGAATTTTAGAGCTTTCCAATGAACTAAAGATCAGATTTTTCTAAGCACTTAAACCCCTTCAAAATAGCATCTAAACTTCCAGATCTGGGCGCTAGGGTTAGCAAAAATTAATAAATTAATAACCAGCACTTCCCTCAACTATTTTCACCCTCCAAAAGCTTGTTTTGATGCACAAAAATGCCAAGAACAGATCTGAACTGAAACCACAATTTTTAAGCATCAAAATGTGTCACAAACAATTAATAATCCAACCCCAGACTGCTGCAACTTCTAAAATTATTTCCCACTTAACCAATCAAGCAAAAACCTTCAAACTTTGGATTTTGGGCCACAAAAATATGAAGAATAATATTCCAAAATTAGTTTTTGCACAGCAGACACGAAACCCTAATTTTGTCCTAAAAAGTAGGTCGCCCAACACATTTAGGGCATCAAATCATCTCCAAAAATTATGAAATTAATTACAAAACATAACAGATCTGAAAACCAACAAATATGCTCCAAATCATGCAATAATAATCAAATTTGCACCATAAATAAATTCACTAGAGCAAGGAATTTTTTTCCAAGCAATTCGCCACACACTAGATGCAACACACACACAAATGGATCCTTATCAAAACCAGATTTGCTTCAATTCCAAGTCGAATGAGAGAAAGAGAGCACAATGAGAGCTAGGGCATACATCCTATTTCTCCAAGCATGGAGTAAAATCAAATGATCAATCAACATGCCCAAAAATGGCCATGCAACCTCCTTTTTCACATAAGGGTGCAACATTCAAATGGACGACCTTTTACCTTTTGGAGGAAAAACAAATAAAACTTAATTAAAATATTAAAAGACTCGCTTAATGTGCATTTTATTATTTTCTAACTATGTAATGTCCCCTTTTCGGGACATTGTCTACATCGAAGAATTGAAGACCCTCAACCCAATGGGTTTGAGGATTGGGCTCGAAATTTGTCTTGAGATATCTATTATCTATTTTGTAACCCCTTGGTGGGCCCTTTTAGTTAGTTAATGTGCACATAGGCTAGTATCTTTATTATTTAATTAAAAATAATAAAGTGCACATAGTTCAAACAATATTTAATTAGAGTTTATGTTTTCCCTCCAAAAGGGAAATTCAAATTTTGCACCCCTTTTGTCTATAAAAGGAGGTTGTTTGTTCATTGTAAGACATGCTATGGTGATTTCGATTTTGGCTCCATGCTTGGAGTAGGGATGAATGCCCAAACTTGATGCTCTTGCTCTCCATTGTTGAAGATCTTTGCAATCTATTGTAGCTGATTTTGGATGTCAAATTGAAGAAATTATTGGTCTCTCTCTCAAGTTGATTTCTTTGTGTATGCATTCTTCTAGCCCTAGCGAATCCCACTTTGCTGAAGCAAATCGATTTAGTATTGGATTTATTTATTTGGAATATTGTTGCATTGAAGGCTCTAGTGGTAGCGAATTTTACTCTTGCATTGGTGATGGCTGGAGCGACCTGTATGTGACAGGTTTGGTAATGAATTCCCATGAATAATGATCTGATTTTTATTCATTTAAATTTGTTGTTCCTTCCTTGACATCAGCAACTTCATTGGGCAGCTTATTAAGTATTTTGATGCATGCTTAGAGCCATAAATGATCAGCGAACTTTGTGGTGTTAATTTACTGGTTATAGCGAATTGTCCCAAGGCAATATTTTATTAAATAACCTCCTCTAAACCCTAGCGACTGCAAGCTTGTTTTGATGACTGGCTTTGGGGGCTAATCCATGTGCAAAGCATATCATTTAGGCAGCGATTTCTATGCCTTCTGTGTGACTGTTTATTTCTGAGTATGGCGACTTGATTAGTGCATGATTTAATGGTGTTTGGAGTCCCTTTTGGCAGCGATTTCTACTTGTTTAAATACCCTCTTGGTGGCTGATATATTCCAGTCTTGGTTTGCATATTATTAAGGTGTTTTGGAGTCTCTTGTTGCAGATGTAAATGTGATACATTTCTGAGGAGTTGGGAAGTGAATCGATTGGGTTTGATATATGATTTGGATGCTCTTTATGGCAGCGATCTGGGGCAGGTGTTTGGTAAAATAGTAAGTGCCTTTTTAGTTGCCAACCCATGCATTGTTTGATTGGTAGTCAAAGTCCTTGGCAGCGATTTGTATGTGAAGCTTAGCATCTGTTTTGGTTGTCTAAAAGCACTCTTAGAACAGCAATTTGTGTGAGGGTATTTTCCAAGCATTTCATTGCAGCTGTGTTCATGCTTGTTTGGATGATAATCATAGCTCAATAACAGCGACTTGCATTGATGATTAAAGGACTGATTTTGCATACATTAGGAGCAGATTGCAGCGACCTGCCTTGTGGGGTTTATATTTAATTCTATGAGCATTTCTAACACTCACTAGCAGTTGCGTTTGGCCTTTATGTTTATTAGAAAAATGATGATCATTACCTAGATCTAGCGATCTGGTTTGAGTCATATTAGTGTGCCTAAAAGCACGAAGGTAGTGATCTGAATATTGCATTTTAGAGACCCAGCTGTGGTATATTCTGGAGCAGCGAATGGTATGTATTGTGCATAGTATATTGGAGTTTGGATCAGCTGGTTAATCATGTGGCCTTCAAGGTAGTTTTGGAGTTGTTTATTGATGGATTGGCTGGACTTGATCATTTTGAGGTTGATTTCTAATCATTCTTGGTGTTGGATCTACTTGTTGTCTGCCATTTCCCCTTCATCCCACAAGTGGGACATTACAAACTAAATAATAAAGAGTAACTAACCTATGTGCACATTTAAAAATTAAATAAGACTCCCACTTGTAGCACTAGGCATGTCAAGGGGTTATCATGCAAATGAAAGAGATGAACCGATATATTAGTAATGCCCCGGAAAAGGGGATATTACAATAAACTATTAGGGTTAGGGTTTGGACACACACGTCCATAAAAGTATGTTTTTAATTTTTAAACAACACCTTTTTGGCATTTTTGGAGCAAGGAACGGTTGTTAGTATTCGGGATGGTTGAGGGACTCGGGCAAGTTTCCTTGTAGTCTTGAAGATGTCTTAAAGTCTCACAAACATCCCCTCTGAGAAGGAAACATCCCTTCTTTAGGGGCACGTCTTGGGGACATCCCCAACTCTTGGTAGCGGTGGTGGTATGACGAGGGGCATTTCCCGAAAAGTCTCCAAATCCCCTGACATCCTGTCCACGAAAATGTCAAAAATTGGGGGGATGCGTCCCCATGGAACACTACTTTCAAGATTAAAATTGAATGTTTATGTAATGTACCCTTTTCTAAAATTAATAATATTCTAAGTTGGGCTCGATCAATTCTCCATTTTAGGGGAAACTTAATATTATTATTAGCATAAAGGTATTTTTAATACTCATTACTTTTGTTGGCAAAAGGATAAGAAAATAAAAAGAAGAGGAAACGGGAAAAAAAGAAAAGAAAAAGAAATTTATTTTTTCATAAAGAGGTCAAACTTTGGAGTGCATGCTTGAAGATAAAGGAGAAACATATCTCCCAAGGAGGTTGGTCCTCATGGGGATCATGTTTTAGAGATTTGGCACCACATATGAGCTATATAAGGGGTTCACTTGGCTTGGAGAAGATTATGCATTTTTGGGATCTTGATATTTTCTTGGAGTTGGAGCACGCTTTGCCTCTTTCTCTCATCCATTGAGGATGGAAACCCTCATTGGATCCTATTGGGGACGAAAACCCTCAATAGTTACAACACTTGGGGATGAAAACCCTCATTTGTTGCATTGGTGGCTTCATCCGGAGTCACATTTGAGCTTCAAAATTCAAAATTTCATAACAAGGGTTTCTATCAATGCTAGGGCACAAATTCCAACTAGGGCATGCCTTTTTGGGGCTGCCACATTCATTTCCAGCTTGATCTACCCATTTGGAGATTTTGGAAATGATCACTTTTTAGTGGGTTTTGATGGTTAGAAAAATCTTATTCTAATTTTGTTTGATAGCTGCCATTTTTATGGTCATTTTGAGCTATCATTTGCATTTTTTCTCCAAGTATTTATGAAGTTACGAATTTTGAAGTTTGTTGTTTTTTAGCATTAATTAATTCCAGCAGTCTGCAATTTATGGTTGAAGCAATTATTTTGCATGATTTCATCAAGGGTTTCATGTTGTTGATGTATTTCTAAAAATTTGTGTGTGGAGAAGGCAAAAATCTGAATTTACCCTAGGTTGCTTAGGGTTTGGTGGACCTAAATTAGGTCATTGCCCCGCTTATTGGATAAAATCAGTTCCTGTCGTAAAATCAAATTCCCCACATATGGTTGTCTTGATTTCTTGCGGTGTTCCATTAGATTTTTGGGAAAATCCAAATTCCTCAAGTTTGAGCCTAAAAGGAACATTACATTTTATGATAAAAATAACAACTTTGGCGTCCCCGAGATTTCACCTTGAAATCTGGGACTACCCCTTTTAACTTTTTTCGTTCTTTTCAAGTAATGGGTCGTGTTTTGGGTTTTGTTTTGCTGCATTGCTTGCATTGCTTTAAGGTATGCTAGAGAGTCATAAAAAAATTCAACCAATACCCACATGCCAAAACTCACTCTATCCTTTCGCCGTTTTTGTTTAAAAACGTTTTATTTATTTATTTATTAAATAGATAAATTCTTTTTTTTTTTTTTAAGTTTGTGCTGAAGTTAAACCCCATCATGGATCTCCACACCAATATTACTTTCACATCTAAGTAGATTTTTTACGCGGGGAAGAGTTTTTACACACTGGTTAATTGGCAAGTTATTTTCGAGCAATTGTCTGCGACTTCTGGCATGTTTTTCATTTTTGTTTATTTCTTTTGTGTTTGTTTTCGGTTTTTCTCCGCAATCTAACAATTCACCTTGGTCTTTTCTTTCGTTCTGCTTAACTAGTTCAATTGCTTGGCATTTTGGAAGTCACTCATGGCCTCAGACAAAAGTGAAATCTATTGCGAAGTGCTAATTTTTAATGCAGCAGTTTGGAAGCAAGTCGCACTTTCCAGAAATGGGTGATTTCTCCATGCAAAGCCATAAATTCAATTGCCCCATCATCCAGAATTCATACAGTGATCCAAAGATGGAGTTTTTAGTCCAGTCGTGGAAGAAAGCTTATGCGAGTCATGATTCTAAGCTGCCTGCTGCCTTGGATTTCCCACGCCAAAATTTGGAAGTCAATTCCAAAGCAAGTCACATTTTTCTGAAGTTGCCTGTTGGGTCAGAGTTTAACATGATGACTTAAGTGGAAAGTGTGAAACTTGGACCTGCCTAACAGGTGGAATTTCACATTGCCTATTGCTTGTGTGTTTCACACAAAATTATTTAATTCCAAAACAAGTCGCACTTTTTGCCTGCCTTTGGGTCAGTCGTTTAACACAAATAACTTAAGTGGAAAGTGTGAAACTTGGACCTGCCTGGCAGGGTGGAGTTTAACACAATCACTTAAGTGGAAGGTGTGGAATTAGAAGCTGCCAGGCAGGGTGAATTTTAACACTGTTGCTTGTATGTTTCACACAAAAGTAAATTTATTCACCCAAACAAGGCGCACTTTTTGTCTCCCTGTTGGGTCAGTGTTTAACACAAATCACTTAAGTGGAAAGTGTGAAAATTGGACCTGCCTGGCAAGGCGGAATTTCACAATCCTCTTGTTTGTGTGTTTCACACAATTCCTAGCCAAAAATGGTGACTTACTTAAGCATTGTTGCATCCTTTAAAAGGGATTTAATTTAATTATTTTTGCAAAGCTTGTCGCCAAAGATAGGGAGAAAGTTAAAGCAAGCAAGCATGCTAAACATAATTGGTGTCACCCATTTCACCTTGAAATCTGCGACTACCCTATCCGAAAAAATTTCGTACTTTTAAATAATGGATCGTTTTGTGTTTTTATTGCCTGAAAGTTCTTGTATTGCGTCAAGATAATCCCAAAGAGCCATATTAGCCTTTTTTGTCAAATACCCAGATGCCCAAAGTTGTTATATTCTGTTGTCGGGATTTGTCTCATGGGAAATTTGTATTTAATTATTTTGAGCCCCGTATGAGGCTATTTGCGCTCCGTTTTAACTCTGTTATGATCGAATATGTCATTACTCTTATGTACCATAAGGGTTTTAACTTGGAATAAGTTTTGGGCTTTATTTGTGACTTTTGGCAATTTTTCGTGTTTTTGTGTTGTCCCGTTTCGTTTTCTGTGAAATTTCTCTAGAACAATTCCTTTGTCGGGTAAGCCCGATTTTTGGTCTGGAGCAGCTGGAAAACATATACGCACATTATGCCCGGAGGAAGTCGCCATCGAGGTCTGGATCACTGGGAAAAAGCGAAGTCGTACACGGAAAAGCCCTTGCGGGGATGGGCACATTTTTGGAAAACAAAGGATTTAAGCTGCAATGGGAAAAATAGAAGCCGCAGGCAAGGTGGGAATTTTATATTTGCCTAGCAGGGTACTTTTTCCCGTGTTATAAAATTCACTTAAGTTGCAGTGGGAAAGTTAGAGGCCGCAGGCAGGCGGGAATTTATTACTTGCCTTACAGGGTGAAAATTCCCATGATAAAATAAAAGGAAAGTGACTTAAGTGAAATCATGGGATTTTAGTGCCTGCCTTGCAGGGTAAATAATCCCATTGTCAAAGTCAAATCACTTAAGTGGATCATGGGATTTTGGTGCCTGCCTTGCAGGGTAAAGAATCCCATTGTGGAAAATTCTTAAAAATAGAATTATATGTGCAAAAAAGTGCGCCCCCTTTGGTGAGATGATGGCAGCCTTTAAGTGATTATTTTAATTAATCTATTCTTTCAAAAAGTGCGCCCAAGCTTGGAGGAAGTCAACAAGTCAAAAGGGAATAAAAGAAATGAATTAAATGCATTAAATTTAATTTATTTAGTGGCTGCCCCCTTCCTCTCAAAAAGTGCGCCCCATTTGGGAGTTATTTAATGTTTTTAAAGGCATTAAAACATTAAATTAATTTCTATTTTCAGTGGCTATGGTCAAAGCACACTGTGAAGCTTAAGTGAAGTGATGTGTGAAGGATTAAATTGGATTAATTTAATTTATTGGATGGTTGTCCTTAAACATGCTATTTTTAAAAGAGAAAAGCATGATTTTTAATTAATTAATTGCCTTTAATTGTTAGGGCAATTATTAATTATAGAATTGTGAAGGTTATATAAGCATGGGCAGCCATATGGGTGAATTATTTGATTCACAGGTAAAGAATTGCAGCCAAGAGGAAAAGTGCGCCCCCATTAGAAGAAGGATTTTGCTCAGGCAAGGTGGCAACAAGGCTAAAAGCTTCCAAATTTGGCACATGCTTTGAAGAAGGTTGATCTTTGTCTGCATAATTGTTTGCACAGGTGTTACAGGAGCTCAGGTGTTGTTGAAAGGATTCATGTTCTCTTTATGTGCAAATTAAACACCATTTTTTGGGGCAGCAAGCTTGAAAAGTGCAGATTTTTACAATTAAAATTCACTATTCATGCTCCGATGGCCATTTTTGTCGGAATAAATTGAAGGAATTCATTACAGGTGTTTTACAAAGGAAAAGGAGCTTTTATCAATGTCCAATACATTGCATATATCCTCTCGAATCAGAATTGTCCAGATTTGCACCAAGATTGAAAGAAATCCGCCAAGAGGAAAAAGAATTATTCGAGACGAAGATAGACAAAGCTATAACGAAGAAAGATGAAAAAGAAAGCACGATGGAGTCATACATTGCTTCCAAACTTGCAGACATAGGAGACACAGATCTAGGCCCGGAACCTTTTTCCGATTTGATTGATAGATCCAGAGCGGGAAAGACTTCACTCATGCGTGTGGTTAAAAGCAAGTGGAATTATCCGAGCTGCGCAGCTTTTCCATGTACAAATTTGATTGTAAGAATTTGTTATGGAGTGCGCTAGATCTTACCATCCTTCATCCGGAGATCGGTGCGTGATGCTTCGGGAAAGACAATAATTCGTTTGGACGCAGAGTTCATCAATTATTGTTCAAGATTCCAATCACGAAAGGTGGTGACTTCCATTAACATTCGTGATGCCGACAATAGATGGGAGAAGCATAGAGCCGATTGTGTGATCATAATGAATAAATGCCGATACATGAAGAAGCCTAGATCTCCTTTAAAGTTCCTGAGAACTCTTCCGCGGTCCAATTTGGTGCGTAGGTAGATGATGTCGTCAAATTGCTATACAGGATGAATGGCGAAGCGAATGCCTACACTTTCCATACATGGATGTATGCTTTCAACAAGACTATTGAAATCAACAAGGTTGATTCTATAATCAATTGGTCGGAAATTATTAGCAACAACATCGGTGAGCAACTCCGGAACGTGAAGCGTACTTTCAGCTTCAAGATGACTTCATACTTGGTGTATGTTGCAGCTTCACAAGGCGTCTTTTCCAAGCTGGATAGATGTGGTGTTCTTTCTAAGGATCCCATTTTTGAATGCTACCCGCAGCTTACTACACCTGCATGCGAGAAAGACTTCAAAGTGATCAACGATGACTTCTTCTACGATTTCATCTGCAGGCTAGACAAAGACTTGAAGGCCAACAGGGTAAGCAAGGAAGCGTGGGAAGCTGTGTCCAAGATTGGCAGTCTATTCATTCAATTTGCAGATTTCACATACCTCAGGGTTACAGGCTTTCTGGAGAACCAATAAAGATGCCCAGGTATCCGAATGATAGATTGATCGCCATGGAGCTAAGCAGGCAACTTGTGGAGTTACACGACCTTCAGTCAAAGTGGCACAAGTCTACGGGCTTCTTCCCAATCACTGTGGGATATTACAGCTGCATTAGCATTCATAGAGCTCGAGGGATGGAGGCGCAAATGTTATCCAAGTATGAGCAAGAGTTCTTCCTTGCATGGCTGAACTTCGATCCATTTGGAGTAGCCAGGAAGACAATCTCCCAGGAGTACACACATGTGCCTTCATTAGAAGATTTCTGGATGAAGTGCAAAAGTGAGTACGAGGTTAGAAAGAAAGATTTCAGCAAGCTATCAGAAAAGCAAGTGTTCGACTTTGGACTAGCACGGATACCTGCGGATCTTAAAGATGATGGGAATGTGGTACTTGACACTTACCATCAAATGGGAGGAGATAAAGCCATATTGCAGAATAACATAGGAGGCTGCAACACAATTGAAGAAAGGTCGGGAGCTGTGTTGGTGAATACTTCAAACTGGTTGCTGACGAAGGGATATTGCCTTGATGAAGCATTGATGAATCAAGTCACGGGCAACTTCGGCGCAGGAGATTCCCTTAAGCGAAAGCACGAAGGAGAAAGCAGCAGGAAAGTCGAGAAGTTGAAAGTGCATAGAAGATCTCAATCCAAGGAGAGGATCACTTCTACGACCATGACTTTAACTCCGGTTTCTCCAGTACCCAATACTTCACCAACTATTGCACCGCAGCAACAGGATGCTTCCATGCCTCCACTGAATCCAGCGACATTCATCGTCTCCCCTCGCCGCCACTTCGCCGCTGCTCATGAGGATACGTTGAAGCTGCTAATGGCGGAATTCGAAAGGGCTTTGTCCTTGGATGACTCAGAAGATGGCAGCCATAACACTAGGGCACTTTCTGACGGAGAGGATGCAGAGCGGATGATGGTAGTACACTCAAAGAACTTCTCATTCTCCGAGAAGTAATTTCTTGGAATGGTTGGCTTCGCAGTTGGTTCCGAATGCAAGAATGGAGATGAATTTAGAGGAGCACGACTTGCAGCCTACTCCGAGATCCGGGCGGAAGAGACAGAAGGCCTAAAGTTGCCAAAGCAACTTCTAGGTTGATCATCGAGGATTCGGGAGAGAAGTTTGCTGAGATATCAATTCCGACAGAAGGAAAGATAGAGGAGGAGCTCACGGCATAGGATGTGACAGTAACCAAAGTACCCCTCGGTCAATCCACCACTGAAGGATTGAAACAGGACACGCAGACATTGATGGATGCTTTATTCCTTAGGCTTGATAGTGAAAAGGCGGAGAACGAAGAGTCATGCGTAAGCAAGTATCTCAATTATGTGAAATCATAGCCAAGGTTGCTAAACCTTCCATTCAGCCCATTTCAAAGCAGGTGAGTGATCATCTTATGCAGGAAATGGAGGACGCAAGCAATCAAGTAAAGGCTATTGACGAATGGAAGGATTTGATTATTCGTCAAGCTTCTGTACAACTTGGAGAAGTGTCAGCCCGCCTAAAGGTTATGGATGATGCAACAAATCAATGAAGCAACTGATGGCAAACATAAAGGCATGAATACGATTCAGAGAGTAACCCGAGTATTTTGGCCGAGATCAACAAGCTGCCAGGAGATGTATTGATTGCGGAATGATTGTGACTTGACGGATCGACCGAGAAGGGGAAGCAATAGAGTTTGCAGTATCTTTCTGTTTGGAAATCTGCAGAGTTTTGCTCAAGAGGATGTAGGCACTTGAGAGTAGGACATCGATTTACCAGACAAAGGTCATTTCTTTCACCGAGGAAAGAGTGGACGGAGGTGTTACTTCATACGTGCGGATCGTCTCAACTAAGGTGTCTAATTCCTAAAGGTTCTTTTCTCGATGGTACAAAAGAGAATTGATAAAGCTACCAAGCCTTTCACGATGAATTCTATCAGTAGACTGGTGGCACTACAGGTGGACATTGCGAGGTTTGGGCCGAGTTTGGAAGATGTGGAAGCGTGCATCAAAGTGTTGAATGAAGGGTTGTTGCAGTTTAGGACAGAGAAAGAAGCAGTGGCTAAAACAAATGGAAGGATGTTGAATTACATGTTCGACAAGTATATCCGATATCAGAACAAGAAAAAGACATAAACATTACAGCTGGCATGACTTCTTCTATTTTCTATGTTCCCGGATGAAATTGTAAAACTTCTAAGTTATTGGTTTTGCAACCATTACTTAAAGTCATGTGGAACCATTCTATTAGTTAAGTGATACATGTGTCACTTAAGGAGAAGATAGTTGAGGATGATTGCCAAATGCCATCTTTACTTGTTTATGTTTCAGCTTCACTTTGAGTTTTCCATTTGTACTTTCCTCCTACATTCTATAAGTAGGAGAAGAACCTCCGGGTTAATGATCGATCAGAATTTGTAAGCAGCAATCCTGTGTTCTAGACTTTGTGTTGAACCCTTGAAAGCAACTTGGAGCAAAGAAATACAAAGGAGCAGGTTTCCGGAGAACTTTGTGTCACGGTGTACTGTGTTTCTTGCTTTTAAATCTTAGATCTCTTAAGTAAACTGTGTTATTATAGATTTGGATCTAGAGCTGCCTTTGTTTTATAATTTTGTGTGTACATATCTATTAAGTTTCTTCTATGTGCATGCAATTCGCTCTGCTATCTACTAATTGGGATGCACATCTTCCCCATTTCTTCTTTGTATTTCCTTTACTTCCTTCTTCTATAACTTTCCTTTCTTAAACAAACCGCTTACTTTTGCTGCGTGAACTTCTTAGTTATGGTTCATGAACTAAGTGGTTAAAGTAAAACCCCGATAGATAATAACACGTTTTTATTGACAAATCGACATGGGAGCCTCACCGGTTGAATGAGGGAAATTTATCTCATGACCGCCTAGGTTTGATGCTATGCAGAAAATCTAGCCAACAATAATACAAAGAAGCTTGCTAAAAACAGAGGAAAGAATTGCAAGAAAAAGCATGCTAAATTTGGCAAACTTGGGCGCCCAAATTAAGAAAAAAGCGCATCTTATTTTTGGAAATTACTAAAAATAAGAAGCAGTGGATAAAATTAGCATGCAACTACCTATATAACAAGTGGACGCCATAGGTAGAGGACAATTGATTCTTTTTGTGGAGCTCGCTGCCCTGGAGGATTCGGGGCCAAAGATTGAAGTTGTGGGCATTAATAAATATTTTTAATTGTCGAAGCATCCAGTTTTGGCGCCTAGGGTTGGAAAAGTTTTCTTTTTATTATTTTGGTTGTCTACATGTTGATGTGAGTGCACAGGGAATAAAACAATATCTTTGGCCTGCTTGGCATGCAAGCAAAGTCTGAAAATTACGGGCAACAGCTTTATAATCAGATTTTGGTGAAGAAATTGGGCATTCATGCCGTGGATTCCATGTTTGTCTGAATTATTTGTAGGAATACTTCACTGGTGCTCATATTGGTGAAAAGAAGGCAAAGTCAATGTCAGGTACATTGAATATATCTTCGAATCGAGAGAAACATTGTAGCTTCACGCACAAAGAGATCCAGATTTCACAACTGCAAAACCTTCAGGCAAAGGTGGAAAAGGGAAGTCTCGATGGCTAAGCATTCAAATGTAATGAACGGTGATGACAAGGGTAATCAGCCGAACCATGCATAGTGTCTAGGCATGCTGAAGTTAATGATACAGACATGGGGCACATGTCTATCGTCGGATTAATGGACAGATCAAGGGCAAGAATGAAGTGTTGCATGAACCGGAATAATTTCTTCTCCTCTTTCTTCTTCTTTCTCTTATTTTCTCTGACAAAGTAATTGAGTGATCAATTAAATTGTAAAACCTAGGTAATTGGTTTAAAATTCGTTACTTCAAGTTACTAGAAAAAGTCAATTACTTGGGAATAGGTGGCAGACATGTAGGGCATTGATTTAGTCTTCAGATGCATGTCATGCAAAGAGAAACTCCAAGGAAAGATTGTCAGCTTGTTTCTTTTATAGCTTTCATATGTGTGAGTTCAATTAAAAGCTTCCTATTTGTAATTGCCCTCTATGCACTATAAATATAGGAGGAGCCTACGTGTTGAAATATCACAATTTTGCTAGAGAATTCTTGAGTCTTCAGACTTTTTGTTGTTATTTATGTGAAAGCTGAGGAATTGAATAAAAAGTGGATTTCCGGAGAACTTTGTGTCTACGGTGTTTTGTTTCTTTCTTCTATTTTAATTTCTAAATAAACTTTGTGTTATCTAAGATTTAGGTTAGGCGTTATTCATTTCCTTTACTTGCAATTATTGTGAGATCTACTTGTTTATTTGATCTACGTGTATGAGACCAACTCTGCAAACTATTGGTTGAATTACATATCTTCCTTTCTTCTTTCCCAAATTCCATTATTTCCCCCTTCTACAAATACTTCATAAACAGCTGCTTACTTGCTGCAGAATTGTTAAGCTATGGTTCATGAGCTTTGTAATTAAAGTAAAACCCCCGCAAATAGTTATTAGAATTCATACTTACCATATTGATAAACATCTTACACGGAACCTCACCGGTAAATGAGGGAGATTTATCTCATGACTGCCTAGGTTTTTAGTTATGCAGAAAATCTAGCCAACAAACTTTTTATAATAAAAGTATCAAATCAAATTTTAAAAATTCAAAAAAATGGAAACGTCCCCTCTATGTCCCCGAAATATTCAAACATCACCACAATCCAGGGACGCATCCCCACAAAATACTATGAAAAATACAATCAAAATCAAAATAAAATTATTATTTTAAAAAAGTAAACCAGCAAACTACTCTTCAACCCAAAGAACATCAGCTTCAACTCTAGTAGTCTACAATCAATAGGCAAAAATGCAATGTATTTTTTTTTTTGAAAATACAATGCATTTTCTTTTTTGAAAATGCAATGCATAATTTTTACTTCCCATCTAAAAAAATTTGCACCAAGTGGCTGATTTTATAATTTTTTCAAAAAGTAAATATGTCATTTGGTAACATTTCCTAAAAACCCAAGTGGCCTTATTGATGGTTTATGTCTTCATTGATCTAAATTGGAAATTGTTAAACATCTTTTGTGGGAATGTTCTTTTGCAAAATCTTGTTGGAAGTTAGTTCAGTCCAAACTGCAAGCTCTTTTTCAGGGGCATCTACTTTGGAGGGCAGTCTCATTGGGTGATTCCAATGCTCTAATCCATCGCCCTTTTAGGAGTATTTGGAATAGTGTATGGCTTTCTACTCTAGATGATTTTCTTCACTTTGTTGTAAAAACGAAATTCACATGCAATTACTTACAAAAGGTTTTCTTTTGCTCCGGGATGCTAAAAAGTTTGAGCCTAGGGGTTATTCGTATTTTACCTCTATAAATACCGTTGTACAGTTCATTATGCTTTTGTACAACCTTGTTGTAAA
Organism: Taxus wallichiana var. yunnanensis; assembly: GCA_018340775.1. Classification (NCBI taxonomy): domain Eukaryota; kingdom Viridiplantae; phylum Streptophyta; class Pinopsida; order Cupressales; family Taxaceae; genus Taxus; species Taxus wallichiana. The sequence continues at coordinate 554,990,970 of CM031244.1, read as the reverse complement.
TATTGTATTATGTTAATATATGAAGCATCTATTCAAATTAAAAACATTTCCTAAAGACATTAAGCACTATCTTGTATAAACTTCACCTAGTTTTACTTTATTCACCAGAATGAATAAGTATTAACAAAACCAGCTATGATTTTTCTCAAACTTAATCATGTAGTATTTATATTTTCTATTTATGAATGGATGTATTTGTTATTTATTGTATACTTTTAACAAAAATTCAACCCTTTGAAGAGTTCTTTGGTTTAAATATTGTATTATGTTAATATATGAAGCATCTATTCAAATTAAAAACATTTCCTAAAGACATTAAGCACTATCTTGTATAAACTTCACCTAGTTTTACTTTATTCACCAGAATGAATAAGTATTAACAAAACCAGCTATGATTTTTCTCAAACTTAATCATGTAGTATTTATATTTTCTATTTATGAATGGATGTATTTGTTATTTATTGTATACTTTTAACAAAAATTCAACCCCTTGAAGAGTTCTTTGATTTAAACAATACAAACTTTCATATCCTTCATTCTGGACATTGTTGAGAGACAACATGCCAAGTCCCCACGAAAAGGCAAAATCCAATATAGCGAAGGCCACACAATATACATACCTCGAATAGTTAGGTAGGAGACATACCTCCAAATAAAAGTGTGTTTCTTTCAACCATGTCCATAGAGGAACTAATGTGATTGAGTATGATCATAATAGCATCTTTACACATGAAAACAAACCTTTGACCAGTGAGAATAAGATATATTTTTAGGGCTATTTAATAATTTACTACGTCAACCAAACTAATAGCATTTGATGATCTTATATAGACATATTGGAGCAAGCTCTGCCAAATACTACACCGGATGCTCCCTCTTTCCCAAGCACGTCCTAGAAATAGCTACTAAGGTACCAGATAGAGGGGCGAAGCCCCCAGAAAATGAACGGGTTGTTGGCTCCCACCTCAACAGTACCCAAACTTGGATGGATATGCATACAGCTGATGAGTGATTTCTATCATATTACGTATAGAATGGTGGGTACATGTCCCCCTATATCTAGTTGCTAGCACCAGTAGTGTTGAACAAATGTTCGTCAGTGTTGTTGGTCATCAGGAAGATGTGCCATACATAGTACAAGATAGTCTATGGATGTGGTTTTGTGTGAGGCCTTATGTGGATCGATCTAGTTGAGCAAACCTTCATTTTCCTTACACTGTAGTACAGTTTAAAATGGTCAAAGGGGATGAGCATGCTCAATAGGATGTTCATCATTCATGCCACAACTCGTGGGGTAGCAAGCTTCTGCATGAAGCGGCATCGGTTGATCAGTACCACAATGTACAGTGTGCCAATTTGCAGGTGCAGTAAAGGCTATTATATGAGTTCACAAACATATCCTCTAGGTCATCTTCTATACCCCTTTGGATCAGGAGGGATCTGTTTGATCATTTGACGCAAGAATTAATATTATTTGATGTTAGTTTTATTTATTGTACAAGGCATGCATCTTCTAGTGAGACACCCCTTACAAGTAAATATGTTAATAGTGTGCTGGGCGCTGCATTGGCATAATACACCTGTGCTGAGGCACTAAAACTCTCTTGGGGCATGTAATTTCTGCTGAGGTCGTGTAGATGGCTGCTGAGGTGTGAAACTTCAATACTATGCATTATGACTGATGAAAGTTTGTTAAAACAAGGCCCGAGTCTGCCTGAAAAGTGTCCAGAATGTGATAATCTTCCTGAAGCGTGTTTTTTCTATCTAGCGTTGGAATTTATGCTGGAGGGTGTTGAATATTCATGCCACGAAGGATACTCTCTGCTGGGCGCCACTCATTTTGTTGGAAATATTACAAACTCCTAAAACTGAATTCAATTTACTTGCTGGACGCCATTATTCTCCTGGGAGCACTGAAAGCTGGTCTGAAACATTTTATTCAGCCTGAGCACTATATAATGTCTTCACTGCTGTGCAATTCAGTTTGAAATGTGATTTGAAATGCCATATTTATGTGCTGTATCTTCAAAGTGGGATCCAGACTGCTGGTAAATCTTTTATCTCTGCTTGGTAAAATAATTATGGCTTGTAATTACTAGTCATTGCATTATTGCTTTTGCCTTTTCATTTGGTCACTCGATCAAAAAGGGGTTATATACAAGTTTGAGAGATTGCTTTTCAAGTAAATAATGGAGGAGAGTTGGATATCATTTCATTGCTAAAAGTTAAAACTATCTCTTACCATCCTGTTGGTCAAGAATTCAAACCTCATAAGTGCCAAAAATTCAATCTTTTTAATTGAAAATATACTTCATATATTCACAAAAATATTTACAAAAAGGAAGACCTGTATAGAGGCCCAGTATATACAAAAATTACATTCTATTCCTCACGGCAACAAGGATAGAGATAATATCAGAATACTCACTAGCCTCAAAATGATATGGCTTCCTTGATCAGTAAATACCATTTAGCTAACAACTGCATAAGAACCTCCCCTATCCATATTAAATAAAAATCATCCACAGAGCTAACCTCATTGGCAAAAACATACTTGCAACAAAGCTTCCAAATAATGAACATAGCAACAATCCTCAAGCAGTGGTAGATGTCTCTAAGAGGAACCCGAATTAGAGAGTTGGAGTCCCCAAACACAATAGCCCACCAATGAAGGTCCCCTGAAAGATAGTTGACTGCTTCATCTGCAAATGCTTCCAACAAGACCTAGCAAACGAACAATCCCAAAAAGGTGCTTAGATGTTTCCAATCTGTAGTAGTACGGACAAAGGACATTAGAAAGACCACTCCTAGCCAAATGTGTTTTAGTGGGAAGCCCCTAATAAATCACTAACCATGCAAACACCCAAAGTTTGTAAGACACTTTTGTATACACCTAATTTTTCACTTTTCATCTTTCATACTTGTTACTAACAATTTCCTTTGTGCAAATAAGGGTCATTGATGCATCTATTTCTTGAGCGGGTGCCTTAAGGGGCCTACCGAGAATGGGGTATGACTATTCACATGGTCATTATGGGTTAGAGACAGTACACAGAGAGAGTATCGCTATGTGGTCCTTGCATTAGTTATCCTTGTCCCTTTATGTCTCATACACATTGCACTCCGACACCTTGCTTGCATTTCACCGTTTGGCACCTTGTTCACCCATCTTGCTTAATCCATGACACCTCTTTTTCACTTTACATGACATTTAGATATCCCTGGCCGACACCATCGCTCGTGGTGTCGGTGTTAGATTTTTCCCTACCCGACACTATCGCCCCAGCAATGGCGTTCGATATATATACACATCATACTTTGACATTCATAAGGAAGCTCGAATCACAGAACTAGTCATTCGATGTAATGTCCCCAAATAGGACATCAAGATTCAACAATTATTTGTCAAAACCCTCGAGATCTGAGAGCTGAAAATAAATGACAGCAATCTGGAAATTAAATACTTTATGACAGCAATGCATTTAGTGCCTAGAATTCGTCTTCAAACCCTAGCAACTAGGGTAGAAGTGCAATTCTACAGTCAAATTAACTCCAAAAATTATAGAACTTAGTACTTGAGCAGCCTTAGAGTTGTAGACATGGGAAACACTTCTGAAAATTTGAATTTTAAATGAGAGAAAACAGCTGAAACTTCAAAAATTCATAACTTTGCCACAAATAGGAATTACAATGCAAATGATAGCTCAAAATGATCTTGGAGAGATCAGCTATCCAACAAAAGTGATTTCCTATTTTTCCTACCACTGAGACATGCCAAAATGTGATCCCAAACTTTCCAAGTGAGTAGATAAAATTGAAACCCTACCCAAAAATTACCGAATCTGAGATTCCAACCTTATAACATATGGAGAATCAATACATCAAATCAGAATTCCAAAATGTGCCCTAGAAGACACTGAACTCAGCCACTATGCAATTCGCCTAGGGTTGGAAATGAAGATCTACAATGCAGAAACAACAACACAACAAATTCAGAATGATCCAATGTACTTTCCGGATGAAAGTACTCCTCAATCAGCAGCAACACTATTGGGCATACATCCCTTTTCTTCAAGCATGAAGAATTCAATTTATCAAATATTCAGCATGCCCTAAACTAGAGCCTTACTAGTGCTCATATAGCCTTCCCAAATGGGGTGACCCACTTTGGGAGGGAGATTACATTTTAAAATCACTTTTATGTTGGCTATGACTTACTTTTTGCTTTTGTCTATTTTTATTAATAGCCGACATTACATCATAATGATTACATAAGGAATTAATTAATTAATTCACCCACTTGCAAGAGTGATTAAATCACTTGGGTAAATAATTAATTAAAATACATTCCACTCCAATTATATTCTATTAAATAATTAAAATTGCCTTATATGTGTAAATGATAAAAATCACTATTCAGGCAACCTTAATTAAATAATAAAATAAGAAAACCCCAAAAATTCCCTTTAGTCCATGGGATGAGGTGAACTAAAGGTCTTCAGTACTTGTTTAATAATGTCCCGAAAAGGGGACATTACATGCGCTTTGCTCTTGTGCGCCAACTTCACATCTGCTCGCTTTGCCCTTGGTTCATCTTACACTTGACTTCGATTGGATTGGACACTCTTCTTGGTTGAATTGTTTGCATTATTGGGTCATCTATAGTGAGTCTAAGACAGTAATGGTATTCCCCTTTTCCACCCAATAGCGATTTTGTCTCGGTGTCTTTGCTTCTCTGGAGAGATAGATGCATCAACAACCACCCCACAGGTAAGTGCTCTAACTCTCTTTGTCATTTTGGTGTCCCCAAGATTTCACTCTGAAATCTAGGACTACCCCTTTTAAAAAAAAATCGTTCTTTTCAATTTAACAGTCGTTTTGTGTTTGTTTTGCCTGTAGTTGTTTGCATTGCTCTAAGGTATCCCCAAAGAGTCATAAAAGCCAAATTCGACAAATACCCACATGTCTAGTGTCCCTAGATTTTACCCTGAAATCTAGGACTACCCCTTGTTAAAAAAATTCATTCTCTTTAAAATAACGGGTCGTTTTGTGTTTTAATTGTCTGATGTTGTTTTCATTGCCTTAAAGTATTCCTAGAGAATCATATGAGCCAATTTCAATGAATATCCGGATGCTAAAACTCATTTTATCCCTTCGCAAGATTTTGTTTACAAGAATCTTATTTAATTATTTATTAAATAAATAAAATCCTGTTTAAAATAAATTATGCTACAATTGAACCCTATTGAAGATTTGCACGCCAAAGATTCCCGCCTCTCGGTAGGGTATCCACTAGGATGAGTTTTTACTTACCAGCTTTATTCGGCAAAGCAATTATCTCTGCAACTTCTAAATGAATGTTTTCGTTATTTATTTCTTTTGTGTTTGTTTTCGATTTTCTCCATGATCTGCCTATTAAATTCCTCTTCATCCGTTTGTTCGTCCTCAGTATAGCCTTTTTATTTGCTTGAAGTTCTAGAAGTCATTCATAGTCTCGAATGATGGAAGAAATTGATCGAGTGTTAACTTCGACAAAAAGGAAGAATTTAAGCAAAATAAGCTTCTCCCATGCAAGTCGCACTTTTTGGAAGGAAGGATTTAAGTTGCCAATGGGAATTTTGGTAGTGGCAGGTAGGTGGGAATTTTATGCCTGCCTAATAGGGTAAAAATTCCCATGATGAAGTCAAGTCACTTAAGCTACCAATGGGAATTTTGGAGGTGGCAGGTAGGTGGGAATTTTGTGTCCTGCTTGCAGAGTTGTTTTTTCCCATTATGAAGGATAAATCACTTAAAGTACCAATGGGAATTTTAGAGTTTCTGCAGGGTAAGAATTCCCATCAAGGAAGTTTATTCACCCATGCAAGTTGCATTTTTGAGAAAGAATCTCTATTGCATGCAAGTCGCACTTTTTGGAAGGAAGGATTTAAGCTGCCAGTGAGAATTTTGGTAGTGGCAGGCAAGCGGAATTTTATGCCCGCTGCAAAGTTTTTTTTCCCATCACTAAAGACAAATCACTTAAGTGAAGGATGGGATTTTTGGAGCTGCCTGCAAGGTAAAAATTCCCATTACTTTGACTTCTTATTTTTAGCACACCCTCTAGCCAAAAAGTGCGACCCATCTTGGCATGATTATATGCATTAAATGATATTTATTATTATTATTTCTAGCTAAGTTTGGCGCCATAAATAGGAGGAAAGTCAAAGCAACTTGATGAGCTAAAGAGAAGGCAAAGATGCATGCTAAAAATAAATAAAAGAATTTCATAAAAAAACAAGCGAAGCATGCAAACTTGGGCGCCCAAATTGAGAGAAAGAACATGGCTTATTATTAAATAATTGCCAAAAATAGGAGAAAGCAATTATTAAAAATAGCATGCAGTTAGCTATATAAGCATGGGATGCCATAAGGAAGAGATAATTAATTCTTTTTGATGGAGCTTGTTGTCCTGGAGGATTTTGGCGCCAAAAGGAGTATTTTGCATTAAAGAGTATTTTCCATTGTCGGGAAGCTTCCAGTTTTGGCGCCTAGGGTTGGAGAAGCTTTATTTTTATTATTCCAAGCATCTGCATGTTGGTATAAGTGCCTAGGTGAATTAAATAATATTATTAGCTTGCTTAGCATGCAAGCAAAGTCTCAAATTTTAGGGCAACAGGCTTTATAAGCAGATTTTGGTGATAAAAATTGAGTATTCATGCCATGGACTCCATATTTGTCTGAATCAATTGCAGGTATTCATCACAAACGGTGAAAGAGTTTCTTTCACTTGGCCCCCGTCCTTCGGGATCGGGAGATTAGGCTGCGAGGCCTCCTTAAGGTCAGGTGGAAGCAATAAGGTGTTCACCAGAGCATTCCTAGAGACTCCCACCCGTATGGTGGGGTCGGTATCGCTAATTACCGCATACAATGCATTTGTATGTTACTCACAGAAGGTAACAGAGATCAGGGTTCACTGTTGTGTGCAAGATCAGAGTCGTAATCTGAAGTCAAGGGGTGATTCTCGAAGACTGCGCTTGCCCCTGACCGTCCTGAGCAAGGAGCTCTTCCAGATTCGGAAAATCAGAAATCACAGTGCTCATATTGGTGAAAAGAAGTCAAAATCAATGTTAGGTACATTAAATATATCTTCTGAATCAGAAGAAATTGCAAGATCTGCACAAATTGATCCAATTACAAGGGATTCTGGCAAAAATAAAAGAAAAAGAACTCTTCAGACAAAAATTATTCCAGGCATGATGAAGCATGATGAAAGAGAACTCAGTAGAATCATGCATAACTTCCAAGCTTACCGAAATCAATGATACAAACATGGGCCCTAAACCTATCACTGATTTGATTGACAGATCCAAGGCCATTGGTAGATCATCTCTTATGCGGGCAATAAAAAGCAGCGAGATTATTCAAGCTTCAGCGTTTCCAATCACAGCTCAATTGCTTGAGTTTGTTTTGGAGTGTGCAAGGTCTTTTCATCCTCTGTCTAGGACAATCCGCGATGTTGTAGGGAAGACAATAATCAGGTTGGATGCACAATTTATTAATTATTGCCTTAAGCTTCCGACACGGCCAGTGGTGATTGCAATTAGCATGCAGAATGCCAACAATAGATGGGAAAAGCACAAAGAAATTGCGTGGGTATAATGAACAGAAGATACATGAAGAAGCCCAAATCGCCATCGAAATTTCCGAGGACTCTTCCACGATCCAGTCTTGTGTAGGAAGTTTATGATATCACCAAATTGCTTTGCAAGATAAATGGGGAAGCCAATACCAATAACTTCCGCTCATGGATGTATGCCTTTGTGAGAACCATTGAGATCAACAAAGTTGATTTGATGATTAATTGGGTGGAGATCATTAGTGACAACATCAATGAGCAACTCCAAAGTGTGAGGCGGACATTCAACTTCAAAATGACTTCATACCTTGTATATGCAGCAGCTTCTCAGGGGATATTTTCCAAACTGGATAGACGGGGCATATTGTCAAAAGATCCTATTTATGAGTGCTTCCCACAGTTGACAATTCCTGAATGCTACAAAGATTTCAGGGTGGTTAACAATGGATTCTTCTACGGATTCATTTGCAAGTTAAATAGTGATCTGAAGACCAGCAGAGTGAGCAAAGAGGCTTGGTAAACTATCTCACAGCATGGTTGTATCTTCATCCAATTTGCGGACTTCACATATCTCAGGGTGAGTGGTTTCTCAGGAGAACCAGTTAAGTTGCCAAGATACCCGAGTGATAAGTGGGTCATCATGGAGTTGTGCAGGCAGCTCGTAGAGTTGCATGACTTACAGTCAAAATGGCACAAGTCTACAAGTAGCTTTCCAGTCACAATGGGTCATTATAGTTGCTAAAGCATCCACAAAGCCAGAGGAATTAAAGCAGAAATGTTTGTTGGGTATGAACATGAGTTCTTCCTAGCACGAGATGAACTTTGACCCATATGGGATAGCAAAGCGGACAGTCTTCCAAGAATACTTGTATGTTCCATCACTTAAAGACTTTTGGATGAAGTGCGGGAGCGAATACGAAGTCAGAAAGGGAGATTTCAACAGATTATCAACGCAACAAGTTTCCGACTATGGTCTAGCATGATACCTGCAAATCTCGCAGATGATGGGCATGTGGTACTTGACACATACCATCAAATGGGAGGAGATAGAGTTGTTCTTCAGGAAAGTGTAGGTGGTTGTCATACAATTGAAGAAAGGTCTTCTGCAGTTCTGGTTAACACTTCAAATTGGTTGTTGACAAAGGGGTATTGCATGGACGAGACTTTGATGAACCAAATCACAGGGAATTTTATTGCGGGGATTCCAACAAAAGAAAACATGAAGGTGAGAGTAGCAGAAGGCCAAAGAAGCTCAAAGTGTACAAGAAGTCTCAGGTACCGGAAAAAGGCAAGCCTACATCCATTATACCAGTGCCACTTTCAGATGAAGCTTCTCCAGTGTCAACTCACAGCACTTCCGCAGCTCCAGGACCTCAAACAGAGGTTATTATTCCACCATTGAATCCAACATCGTTTGTATTTGTTCCTCAGCCACCGAGATCTTCACCTCCCCTGCGGAGAAGTTGAAAGCACAAATGGTAGAGTTCGAGAGAGCATTGTCTTTGGACAATTCAGAAGAGGGCAGCCATAACACTGTGGTGAATTCAGATGCAACAGAGTCGAGCATGAGATGGTGGTACATTCGACGACTTCTCATTCCCCAAAGAGCAACTTCTCATCTTGGTTGGCTCTGCAGTCAATTCCAATGGGTTAGAGAGGAAATCAACTTGGAAGAGGAAATACTGTGGTGAATTCAGATGCAGCAGAGTCGGAGCATGAGATGGTGGTACATTCGACGACTTCTCATTCCCCAAAGAGCAACTTCTCATCTTGGTTGGCTCTGCAATCAGTTCCAGAGGCTAGAGAGGAAATCAACTTGGAAGAGGAGGACTTGCAGTTGCTTATGAGCTTGGAAGGTAGAGGCAAAAGGTCTAAACTTGCTAAAATGACTTCAAGGTTGATAATTGAAGAATCAAGGCAGAAGTTCATTGAATTGTCAGTTCCAATTGAAGGGATAGAAGGGAGAGCTAACTGCTGCAGACATATCGGTGACTAAACTACCTTTGGGGAAAATCACCACGGAAGGATTAAAGCAAGATGCACGGACACTGATAAACGCTTTATTCCTTAAGCTTGACAAGAAGGCAGAAAAAGATAAGCTTCAGATGCAAATCTCCCAGTTATGTGAGATCATCACTAAGGTTGCTAAACCTTCTTCTCAGCCCGTGTTAGTGCAAGAATAGGTATGCAACCGTTTGGTTGAAGAGATTGAAGATACAGGGAACTAGGTCAAAGTTATTGCTCAATGGAAAGAGCAAATTATTCACCAAGCTTTAGAGCAGTTCAAGGGAATACCACTGCTTGGAGAATATGCACAGGGCATTATCTCAGCTAAAGGAACTAATGACAAGGATAGAAGATGAGAACATAGTTGTTGAAAGTCATCTGGATACCTTAGCTAAGATACATTCATTGCTAGAGGATGTGCTAATTGCAGAGCAAATTGTACCTGATGGATTGATAGAAAAGGGGAAGCAGTTAGAGATAGCAGTTTCCTTCCACATGGAGATCCTCAAGCTTATGTTGAAGAGGATGTAGTTGCTGGAAAATGAGATGGGGAAGTACCAGAGAACATTCCAGATGAATTGCCTGCTTCCCGTGAGGAATTTATTTTGGTTGTGTAGAAGAAGATTGATGAAGCCGTCATGCCTTTCACGTTAGATTCAATTGCGTACTCATAAAGCTTCATGCAGATATTGAGGGGTATGGGCCTGGTTTAGAGAAGGTAAAGGCTAACACTGTTGCTTTGTCCAGAGGATTGCTGCGGTTTAAGATTGAGAAAGAAGCGGTTGCTAAAGCAGATGGGAAGTTACTGAGTCACATGTTTGACAAGTATATTCGCTCGAACAAAAAAAAAATAGAGTATGATAGACAAAGATATTGTCTTTCTTCTTCCCTTCTCTCTTATTCTTATTTTCTCGATGTAATAGGTCGTGCACGCAATGCTTTGATTTAATCTTCGATGCATGTCATATAGAGAGAAATTTCGTGGGGAAATTGTCAATTGTTTTCTTTATAACTTCGCATGTGTCGGTTCAACTATTGTTTTCCTATTTGTAATTTCCTTCTATGCACTATAAATAGAAGAACCTACGGGTTAGAGGATCAAAATTTGTAATCAGTATTCTTGAGTTCCAAACTTTGTGTTGAAACCCTTGATATCTTTTCTGAAAGTTGAGGAATTGAACAGAGGCAAATTTTCAGAGAACTTTGTGTCAACGGTGCATTGGCTTCTTACTTTTGTGTAGATCTTTAGATAAACTTTGCATTATCTAAGATTTAGATTAGAAGCTTTCCTTTCCTTTGATTCTTTTTGTGAGATCTATTTGTTTTATCTATGTGTATGAGACCAACTCTGCAAACTATTGGTTGGATTACACATCTTCTTTTTCTTTCTGTATTCAACTATTCCCCCTTCCGCAAATATTTCTTTACAGTTGCTTACTTGTTGCAGAATTGCTTAGTTATGGTTCATGAGCTTCAGCAGTTAAAGTAAAACCCACAAGTAGATATTAGAAAACATAATTGACAAAAATCTTACACGAGAGCCTCACCGGTAAATGAGGGAAATTTATCTCATGACTGCCTAGGTTTTAGCTATGCATAAAATCTAGCCAACAATGCCAAAGCTCACTCAATCCTTGGCTGGACCTTGTCTACAAGACATTTTATTTATTTATTTATTAAATAAATAAAATTCTTTTAAAGATAGATTGAGCTAAAATTGAAGGATTTAAGTTATATAAAGCACTTCACCCCATCATTATTACCACAAAACATTCACTCAGGGGGAAGAATTTTTGCAGATCAACTAATCAGAGAAATTTTTTGAGCAATTGCCTGCAGCTTCTTTTGTTTTGTTTTATTTCTTTTTGTCTATGTTTTGGTTTGTTTTCTCCGGCAATTCTCGTAGCCTATTCATTCTTCCTACCAAACCTTTCCCCAGGCCTAGGGTTTTGAAAAGTTATCCAATATTTTTAATTACTAATCTATCTAAAGGTGATCAGAGCTCATGATTCTTTCAGGAGATTGCAAGAAGTTGCTTGGTCCAAAAAGGTGCAAAAATGGATTTTATGAAAATAAGGAAAATATTGTCATCAATGCGTAGAACTCGAGAAAATATGCACTTTTAGAGAAAACGGCACCTAAAACGGAGTCACGAGTGAAAGTTATGGCACTTGCAAGTTTTTGTTGCTACATCTTCCCGAACCCTTTCCAAAAATGGAAAAATTTATTCTATCCTTGTGTTTTCTTCACTGGGAATCCAAAAATGGAAATAAAATGTTGTTGGTGAGTTTTCACGCAACTTTAAAAGCAAAATTCATGCAAGTCGCACTTTTTGGGAAGAGCAATTTCTTAATGCAAGTCGCACTTTTTGGGAAGAAGCTTTCTTCCATGCAAGTCGCATTTTTTGGAAGGAGGGCTTTTAAGTGCCAATGGGAATTTTGGGGATGGAAAGAAGGTGGGAATTTGGAGCCTTCTTGGAAGATTGTTTTTTCCCATCATTAAAGTTAAATCACTTAAGTGCCAATGGGAATTTTGGTGGTGGAAGGTGGGAATTTGGAGCCTTCCTGGAAGGTTATTTTTTCCCATCATTAAAGTTAAATCACTTAAGTGCCAATGGGAATTTTGGTGGTGGAAGGAAGGTGGGAATTTGGAGCCTTCCTAGAAGGTTGTTTTTTCCCATCATTAAAGTTAAATCACTTAAGTGAAAGATGGGAATTTTGGAGCTGCCTGGAAGGGTAAAAATTCCCACTTCCTTGCCTTCTTATTTTTAACATGACTTCTAGCCAAAAAGTGCGACCCATTCTGGCATAGCTAAATGCCTAAAAGCTAACTTTTTTAATTGTCGGAAGCATCCAATTTTGGCGCCTAGGGTTGGAAAGGCTTCCTTTTTATTATTCTAGCTATTTGCATGTTGATGTGAGTGCACGGGGAATTAAATAATATTTTTAGTTTGCTTGGCATGCAAACAAAGTCTAAAAATAGAGGGCAACAAACTTTATAATCAGATTTTGGTGAAGGAATTAAGCATTCATGCCATGGATTCCATGTTTGTTTGAATTATTTGCAGGAATACTTCACTAGTGCTCATATTGGTGAAAAGAAGGAAAAGTCAATGTCAAATACATTGAATATATCTTCAGAATCAGAAGGAGAAATTGCAGGTTCTGCACAAATAGATCCAGCTCTCATATTTGCAAGGTCTTCTGGCAGAAATAAAAAAAGATCTCAGACAAAGGTTGATTCAGGCACGATGAAGGGTGATGAGTTTTGTCTGAATTGTTTACGAAAAACATTGCATTGGTGCACATACTAGAGAAGAACTGCAAAAGCTTCAAGGATAAGAGGGAAGACAGGTCAGAGGCAACACCCACAAGCAAAATCACAATTTGCTTCCAGATCCAGTTTGGTGAGAATCAAAGGAAATGATTCAACAAAGATATGGGAGAAAAAGACATCTCGATTCAAGGCAATACAAATCGTTCATTGCTAAAGTGAATGAAGCGTAGTGCAATACAGTTGGATCAAAGATACGAGTATGGAACAAGAACAAGACCGAGATTGTTGCAGCTTTCTTCTAATTTCTTCTACTCTTTCTTTTTCTTTCTCTTATTTTCTCCAACAAAGCAATTGAGCAATCAATTAAAATTGTAAAACTTAGGTAGTTGGCTATAAAAGTCATTACTTCAAGTTACTGGAAGAAGTCAATTACTTGGAAATAGGTGGCGTACATGCACAATAGAAGGTTCCATTTTCAGGTTGTAAATCATGCATGTCATGCGAAGAGGAATTCCAAGAAGAATACTTTGCCCAAATGCTTCTCCTTTTCATAGTTTCCACATATGGCAATTCATTAAAAAGTTTCCTATTTGTAATTGCCCTCTATACACTATAAATAGAGGAAGAGCCTACGGGTTAAAGGATCACAATTTGTTAATCAGCATTCTTGAGTTCTAGACTTTGTGTTGCAGCCCTTGATGTCATTTTTGTGAAAGATGAGGAATTGAATAAAGGCAGATTTCTAAAGAACTTTGTGTCCACAGTGCATTTGCTTCTTACTTCTGTGTGGATCTTTAGATAAACTGTGTTATCTGAGATTTAGATTAGAAGTTTTTCTTTTCCTTTACTTCTGAATATTGTGAGATCTACTTGTTTATTTAATCTATATGTATGAGACCAACTCTGTAAACTATTGGTCGAATTACATATCTTCCTTTCTTCTTTCCCATATTCATTATTTCCCCCTTCTGCAAATACTTCATAAATAGTTGCTTACTTGCTGCAGAGTTGTTTAGCAATGGTTCATGAGCTTTGTAATTAAAGTAAAAACCCACAAATAGTTATTAGGATTTATACTTACCAGATTGATAAACATCTTACGCGGGAGCCTCACCGTTAAATGAAGGAGATTTATCTCATGACTGCCTAGGTTTTTAGCTATGCAAAAATCTAACCACACATTTTGCATATATTAGTTCATTTAGCTTCCCGATTGCTCATTGTTAGCTTAGCATTGTATGAACATCGGTGTTAGTTAGCATATTGCTCTTATATGATCGATTTAGCTTTCCTTCCCTTCATTTCAATTATATTGCATAGAGTATAGATTGTGCATGCTTGAATTATCCCCCATCGATCTATATCTCTCTCCCATATACCGATATCCTAGAAAGGTACTCTCCTCTATGTTTGAGGCTATGTTTGATATGATCTCTTTCTTACACCACATCAGAGGCTTCGTTATTTCAAAGGATGGGCAAGATAGGTACCCGTTCCTGGCCTACTGCTCTTCAGAGACTATTGCTCGCTCTGATGGCCCCTGCCGCGGTCGTTGTTGGTTTGCTGAGGTTTCCTACCTTTTGGGGACAGTTGGTTTTCAGATGGATCGTCTCTCTCCTTTTCGCTTTTCCTTAGATGCGCCGCGTCACATTCATCCCACTAGACGGGTTTTAAACGGGGCCATCGGGAGGATATATATAGATGTTTCATCCTTGCCAATTAGGCGAAGCCCAAGTGTGATCTTCGCCCCAAGATGGCCTTTTACGCCGAACACTTTATGGAGATGAGTGATGGCCTCATTATTCGCCCACAGTATACTCACCATCACTGGACACATGCGCTCTGCATCGCTCTCGGCCGATCAGAGTTGGTTACCACGACTGGGTGTGAGACAAACCACCACCTTGATCACTTCAACAGGATCTACCATCTATGTAATCTCCAGGAGCCTAAGATGAAGATGCACTTTATCTTCAGATGCCCCATATACTATGCGATCAGAGGGAGGTTTTATCGCCTGTTTAGAGGGGCACAGATCTCTTTCGGACTTCTTCAAATATGAGGATCAAAAATGTCTTGCTTTATACATTCAGGAGGCCATGAGGCTTTGTGAGCACACTCTTCAGCTTCATTCCAGATCAGACTCTACCCAATTGATTACTTCCTTCTTCGTGGTGCTACCTTCGCCGAGAGGTACCAAACGCCATTGACGACTAGCTCGCTTTATGACTCCAGATCGGTTCATCCCAAGGATAACACTCATAGCTCACCGACCCACAATCTTCATGTCGATTTAGGCCCAACACTAAGAAACAGACGAGACCTACCAGATCCTCCAAATACGGACAAACCCGGATAATGGCTTAGTAGCCGACCCTCACACTTTGCGCCTCCTCTCTAGCCGTCCTCTCCATCTAGAATTTCTTCCACCAACCTCGAATATTAGGGGAGCTAGTTCCACCATCCCATGATGGACTCTCTTCTCTTCTTTTCTTCTTCTTGTTTGTAAACCCCCACTGGGTCCGTGGGGTGTCGTGGTCATTCTCTCCATTTCTACTGCCTTCTCAAGCCCCTTCTATACTTTCTTTTTGCTTTGCTTTCTTTTTGCAACCGTTTGGTCCCCGCTTTGTATTTGCCTTGGTTGGCTTTTTCAGTCCCATTGACCTACTTTGTGGTCATATTGTTGACATTAATATTTTTATCTTATCTACCTTGACTACGAGCCTTGGAAACCCTAGGTTGACCTAGTGTAGGGATTCTTTACCCTCTGGATATGCGATCTTAGCGCTCATCGTAGCCCCTTTAAATCAACACACTATGCATCGATTCATGTGGGTCTCTTATTCGTTGCCTCAATAACCTTATAGAACAGAAGACTTAGGAGTGCAAGCCATTAAGACACATTCTTGCCCGCCATACACTTTTGGTGAACCCGACGTGAATCCTACAAGCCTCCGATCGAGCACACTCGTTAAAAGAATCCATCTCCGAACTTGATCTCATTCCAAACCACCAAAAATCTAGAAAACATTAAAACCAATCTACAAAGACACCATCGCCTGTGGCAATCATGTTTGTCTCAAAGATACTTGACTCTAGACACCTTCGGCCCCTACGTAAGCTTTTTTGCATGGCCGATCCTTTTTGTTTCCGCAAACTTGCCTCCTAACGCCATCGACCCTTGTGTCATTTTTTTGCGCACGGCCGATTGCATCGGTAAGCCCCACTTAAGGACTTGCTCTCGCCCGATCATCACTTTTTCATGGAGTATCTGGGCATAGGGTCTTCTGATTATGTTGTGCAGACATTTCTTGAAACCTTTCATCCTAAAGTTGAATTCCCATTCTTCATGGACAATTGCATCGTAGGATTACCTAGAAAGAAACCTCCTACCCGTCACAACGGCCAATTTGGGGATGAACAAGAAGAAAATCAAAATGACAATGCCTCTGATCACCCTCCCGAGATTCAGAAATTCCTCACGCAATTTCCTCAATATAAGGATGAATAAGAAGAAATGCTTGGCGTGAGATGTAATATCCCTGAAAAATATTTTCTAACAAATATGGATATTCTCGTTAAATCCTAGGAGCAACAAAGATTGCAAATGAACTTTTACAACGGCAATAATCAATAAAAACAATGAACCAATATGCAAAAAGTCTTTTATTTATTTATTTCCAACTAGATACAAGAAGACAATACCATTGCGTCAATAAAATAGCACGGAGCTGAATTGGCGAACAATCGCACCACTGAAATGTCACCGCAACCCCCGAATTGCATTGTCAAGCTCAAATGTGAGGGTTTTCGTCATTAGATCTCGAGTGTAAATGAGGGTTTTCGTCCTCTATTACTGATGCACAAGCAAAAACTACTTGCAAACAAGGTAAATAATTGATGAATTTCCAAGATGTGTTACAATGAACCCCCAAGTTTGCTTTTATAACTCTCAAACACTTCAAAGTGGGCACCCCACCCGAAAAATAGGATTAAACACTTTAAATAATACTTTTTCCACCCCTTATCCTAAAATTAGGATTTACAAAAGCATGCAACTCCCTTTTCAACTTTGGCAGCCCCTCCTTTATTTATTTATTAAATCTAACTAAGAGCCTAATAATAGAAGTCAACCTTCTATTATTATTTTATTCTAACAATGCTTTTTGAATTAAAAATATAATTTAAGTGTCCTTTTCCAATTAAAATATAAAATATCTTTGGACCACTTAAATTAATTTATTTTCCTCTTTCACTTTCCCCTTAGCCTACGGAAAATAATAAAAATAGGCTTCGGTATCCGAAGTAATTAATTCCGAAAAGGGGACATTACAAGCAGATGTCTCCTTAAATTTGTCTCCGAACAACTTGACAATATGGGAGATAAAGGGAAAGGTCCCGAATTAGGATCATCTGAGAATACCTCCAATTCTAGACTCTACCAACCTTATTCTCCAACTTATTGATAGGATGAGCCAACAACAATCCACTACTACGGCTCAATTCCTTCAAATGCAAACTAACATGGCGCAACTAGTCAATCGCCCTAGAATTGGCTCTTGGGGCAACACACCCCCTCTTTTGTTAAATGGGCCTAATGGGGTGCCCATCACCCAACCCCTATCCAAAACAAAGTCTTAAGAGCAGTCCAACAAGAGCCTTTAACACCTTACATTGCTAACATGGATATTGGTGGCATTGTTCCTTCTATCTCCTATGACGGGTCCACTAATCCCACCCTTCACATCAAAGCCTTTGGTAACCTTTACAAGGAATGCATCAGAACCAATTCATGCGCTACCACCGGGCTTTTGGCTAAGACCTTTACCAGAGATGCTTTGGATTGGTATCATACCTTACCTCCTAATTCCATAGTTGAACTAGAGTCCTTGGTGACAACCTTGGTAAATAAATTTCAATATCATGATCTACCTGAGAACAATATCAATGCTTTCATTAACTACCAACAATCTGAAAATGAATCATCACAAGCTTTCATTGAGAATCGAAGACCCTATCCACACGAAAGCGTAACATAATACGCCTCACCGATAGCCTCTTCCATCTTTTCCTACGTGCTTTTAAACCTTGCCTCCAATACAAGGTTAGGTCTTTCTCTCCCACCTCTCTAGAAGAAGCTTTTGAGCAAGCTAAAAGACAAGATTATCTCATGAGGGAGTTTGAGAAAGTTCCTCCTAAGACACAAACTAATAAACAAGTCCAAATCCTTGAGCGTCCTAAGAACAAGAACGCCACGAATGACGGAGTCTCCAATACTCTTCCTCTTGTTGCTTCTTCGAATAGGACCGTCTTTAACATTGATCAACAAACCAATAGCAAAAATCAGCCTAACTATCATCAACCATTGAGCAAGGAAGAGTTGAAATGTTGCTTACCTAAGCCGTTTAACACGATCTTAGATCCTTCTCGACTTGTTCCTCAATGGCATGATGAAAGTAAATTTTGTTGGTGGCATGCTAATTGGGGTCACTCTCATGAAAATTATCATGCACTATGAACAATTGCCATCAAATTTTTCCTAGGTTCCCAATTTGACCATGATACCATCACTCGAGAGCGTTTGATTGAAGCGGTCAAAGCCCGTGATGTGGCTCAAAAAAAAGATTGCCATGAAGCCATCAACCAAGCTAATGAGAAGCTACAAATCTTCTCTAATCCCATGCCTAACGATAATGTTGATGAGAATTCCAAGAAATAAGAACGCACTACGACCAATGTCGTTGACACGATTATCCTCTTGAAAGCACGGTTGCCATGAATGATGTTAGGCGTGTCATGGCTTATGTAGAAAATGAATACCCTACCTCATTCCAACCTCGAACTAACAGAGTTATATATCCTTTTGTACCTCAAAACCAGGCTTCCCAAAACAATAACTTGCTTCCTCCAGATGTCATTGGCCCCTGTGAAAAATCTTCTACATGGTCGATGGCGCCTAAAATTGCTTTTCTAGTTAAAGACACCATCGGCCCCTGTGAAAATAAAACTTGCAAGTCCAATGGCGTAGAACCTAAGCAAAAAAAAAATTCAGAAGTCTCCCTAGTTACCCCTTCTTCTTTTGGCTCTGTTTCTGAGGACTCCCATCACTCTTAGCCTATTGCACAGTTCAGTCATGACGAGTGGGATCCTCTTAAAGCACTTGCCCAACTTCCTAGCCAAGTCCCTTTTCTAGAACTCATGCGTACATCGCCTCACCACCGTGAACGTCTTATCACAACATTGTTTGACATGAACAATCACTTTCCTCCCTCTTTGAGGCAAAGTCCCACATTGCATGGCTCAAAGGAAAACATCCACCATCAATGTGAGGAGCTCTCCATCCGTACATGCACCTTGCCACACAAATGTTCAATCTTGCATTCGCTTCCCGATAGCCTCCATGATCCCTGATGAGCTCTTGCTCCACGCAAATGATCCACCTCTTTTCATTTCAGTTCAGATTGGTCACACTATGGTCAAGCGTGCTCTCATTGACGAAGGAGCCAGCACATGTGTGGCCTCATTAGACTTCATTAAGGCTCTTGGTTACTCCATAGATAACTTGAAATCTACACGTACCACTTGCCAAGGGTATGATCGCTGATAGATGCCCCCATGGGATGCATCTGGTTGCCTTTGGTTGCTATCACCGTCCCTCCTAGAACTCGCTCGTGTCAAAGTCATGGTCTTCAACTTTCCTCTATCTTATAATATTCTCCTAAGGTGACCTTGGACTCATCGCATGCGCATCATTGCTTCTTCCGTGTGTTAGTGTGTCAAATTTGCTCACCAAGGAGCTATTTATAAGATTCAGGGGATCTTAATCCTTGGAACTACGATACGCTCCAACAAAAAGGGACATACAAGCTCCCAACACTAGATGAATTATCTCCTATCCCCTTTCGGGAATATCAACGTTTTAACTATCCTATAGATTCTCTTTGCGGCAATGTCGGTCATCCCGAATTGGTCGGGCACACGCCTCCCAATCTCTTGGAGTCGGATGACGACGAGCCCAATGAGGTCACACTTAGAATCAATGCCTACGATCTTCCCGAAATAATTGTATCCCAAAGCAGCCTCCTTCCTTGTAACCTCGTTATCGCAAGAGAGAGCCTTCGGTTCCCGCAATCATCTCATATACGCCACAGCACCCCCACTAGAGCATGTGGTCCAACTAGAGACCATAGTCGACTCTTGTGCCGTGGATGCCTCCACATCATATTACGACGATGGTTACACCTTAGACGATCCCCATCCGACCGACTATGCCCAGATTCGTGATAGGTGTAACGCCTTGATTTTTAGAAGCTACTATGATAACCTCTTTTCGTGATGTTGAATCGTGGAAATGAGGATAATTATGTTAAGATATATCTTTTAATCTTAAAAAGAATGAGTTATTGATCCGAACCCTTGCTTCACGTAACTTGTTTACTTGGGACGAAGGTCATTATAACTTGTGTTTTGCAAAGTGCAAAACTGCAGGCTTGCTTTTGTGTTTGATGAACTCATATTGTTGTTGACAACACACCTTGAATCAATTCCATTGATCCAAGGTATGTTGCGGCCTTCTTTGTGATCGCTTTGTCGATTTACTTTCTAATTAGAACGAAGTCCGGAACCAGACTGGAGGTTGTTATAAATTTTTCAGAACCTGGTTACAGGTATAAATACTCGACACCATGCTGCCAATGGAAAGGTTCGATTTTTGAACTACATACAAATTGTAACGCCGAAAAGCGTAAGGCAGTAAGAGTTTTGATGCAAGTGAGCCAAGTATATGTCGAACATGGAACGGAACGTCCTGCATTATGTTGGATATGAACGTAAGTTTGTAAAACTTACTAAAGAACCTATTAACTAAAACACTACGGGGTTAAGTTCTAACCCATGACCTAACAACTATCCTATGTGGATTATAAATTAAAAGAGATGTAAATTATTGCAAATCCTAATGACTTGCGACCTAGGTGGAAACCTAACTATGGACAATGCAACCTAAACTAATGCTAGCCCTAAAAGGGGGACTTGTGGATACATGCCGATGAAAGGATAAGAAGGGAAGGTTTTAAATTTAATGAAGGACATTAAATGATGTCCTTGAAGTTTTAAATGCCAAGTTTGGTGGGAACATGGGAAGTTGGAGATATCCAACTAGCAATGTAGCTAAAAATGAAATTACATGCAAATATTAAAAAGAGGAACTCGCCAGATTAGGTTGGAGATGGCGCGGAGAAAGAGAGGGAAATGCATTTAA
Source organism: Taxus wallichiana var. yunnanensis (assembly GCA_018340775.1). Taxonomy (NCBI): domain Eukaryota; kingdom Viridiplantae; phylum Streptophyta; class Pinopsida; order Cupressales; family Taxaceae; genus Taxus; species Taxus wallichiana. Next base: position 554,969,815 of record CM031244.1, on the reverse strand, counting down.
TACATTTATTGGCCTCGGTCTTGGTGACCAGCTCGCCTTGGAAAGGGGAAAGAGGAAATTTTGTGGTCATTGTTATTCATTCGGGTTTTGAGTTTTTGCTCTGCATTTCTTTTATGGTTCTTTCGAACCTGCAACTATTCTGGTCATTGTTGCTGTTGTTTTGATTACCCACGGCTGTTTTTGAGCCTGTGGAAGTAAGGAGATCGTTGGGGAAACCTTGTTGTTGTCGCCATGGAAAAGAATAGCTCCTGAGGGCGCGGACGCGTTTTCTTCAAGCAACAAGAAGTTTTACAGGCATGTTGAGCTCTTCTCTTTAAACCGTTTTGCTCTTTGTTAAGCGTCTTCATTAAAAGAACTCTGCTCTTATATTGGGTGTTTTTGTAAAATGAAAATGTTGATATGTTTGATGTGATTTCTGGGTTGAGTTGCCTTTTGAAGATAAATACGATTTGGGTGTTTTCCTTACTTGGAGGGTAAATGAAATGAAATCTATCCTTGCTGTTTGAATTTTGACAGTAATGGGTATTCGGTTTTATCACCCATTATGGGTTTGATTGATGAAGGCAACCGGGATGTGTAAATTGTTTCCTAAGTTTTGTATGTGCAATGGTTTTGAAAACCGTGAGAATGTTTATATGGAACTGTTGTGTGAACTGTTTCTCTTATCGTATTACAGTGTTAGGGATGCGAATCCTTTAGGGACATCAGATTTAATGAATTGTCCTTACTCTTGCCTGATGTAAAACGATTCAATGTCTCCTTATTTGGTTTGAAACCCATGAATGATTTTTAGGAATGATTTACTTAAACCTGGAACAGAGTAATCTGGTTATTTGTTGGATGGAATAGAGCTTATCATTTTATTCTTCTTTGAATTCAATGGTGAATTTATATATATATATATATATATATATATATATATATATATATATATATATATATATATATATATATATATATATATATGAACTGCAGTCTAAACTTCTTCGCTGTTTCATTAAAACTGAATTGGAGTTGATTTCTTACTCTGGTGTTTGAAAAACGATTCCTTTTATTATTACGATGAAATCATGATTTTGTTGTTTGTTGTACACTCTCACTTGTTTTATACCTGGATGGAAATGTCCGTTTGGGTGAATAATTAAAGGAAACAGTTTTATTTAGAGATGCCGTTATTCTTGATACTTGCGGAATCAGATGCAAATGAACTCTGGCATGCTTCCTTGAATGGTAGTTAGTAAGTTTTAAATACTGAAATAGACTTGTTAGAAGAAATCACCCTATTGGAACAGGTCGGCACTAATTAGTTGATATTTGGCTAAGCAATGAGAAGAGGTAATATGAATCTTCTTCTTTCATTTGATTATTGGCTTTAATTGTTCTCTCTCCTTGACTGTTATCGTTGATTGTTATCACTTCTTGTTCAAATCATCCAGTTCGGTTGTGATGAAAAGAAAGAGAATATTGAGTGGGTAATCGGAAGTAATAATTATTTTCTTCTCTTATCCAGTTGAAATTCTATTATTTGATATTGAATAAATTTCTTACTGCCTTCGGCGTAAGCAACTGCATTTTAACTACTGTTTTTCTTCTTTTCTGAATTGAAAGAAGTACTATGTTGTTTGTTGAATTCTGGGAAATAACACCAGTGTTGTCACGGTGTATGACTACCTTTCTCTTCTGCATTTGATTTGGTTGAAATTAAATGAGTAGTACAAAAGGGAAGGAGTTCTGTTTGAATTTTTAATTAAATTCTTTTCTTGAAATTTCAGCTATAATGAGGGAATGGAATTGATAGTAATTGCATTAGAACAACAATATATACATATGTGTATCAGTTCTTACAGATGTTTTTAATCTGGAACTATTTAGGGAAATTACTTTTGGTAGTAATTGTTTAAATATGGAATGAACCCCTTGCGTTATTGGAAGAAAACAGTAAGGAAATGTGAATAAAGTGTTGCGGGTTTACAGTAATTATTTGGAAAAAGTTGTTAGTAAATCTTTTTGTCTGATTGTGATGGTAATTATGGGATTGGGTTGTTAAGTTGTTCATCCTTATCAGCACTTAATTCGTAGATGATGTCCATCTCAATTTTTAAACGTTTCATAAAAGCAGAGTTCTTTTATTGAGACAGTTAATCAAGAGCACCTCATTTTAATGATAAGTGCTTAATATGCTCAGTTCGATGAACTGACCCATGCAAGTAAATTTTGCAGATGGTTTCCATGAGTAAAAATGAAGACATGTTGTTTTATGATGCTTCTTCTGATTAGCAAAGGGATGGATCTTTTCTGAGATTTTATTATTCTTCTCCGGGAATTGGAAAAAGAAAAAGTTGTATTCTTCTTTCTTTACGAGTTGTTAATGTTGTTTGGCATGAATGAAGTCTGGTAGTGTGGACTTGTATATTGTATAAATTTTAATCTAGAGTAATGAGTAAAAGAGGAAGGTGTGTTATTTTAATAGTTGTACCACCTTGAACCGTCTCAATAAGATTGAGAATATAATTTTATTCATTGAAATTGGATTTATTCAAATGATGGTTGATAGATTTTAAAGGGACATATTATCTATTCTTTACTTGAATACAACTTTTAAGTTGGAATGGGCAATTAATTAATACTTAGGTCAATATGGATTTAACATTGACATTAGTAAAGAGTAAGGTGAATACGAACTCTTAAATGAATGATATTCGAATTAGAATATAAACTAATGAATATTAATAAAGAGACAATTAAATTGTCTTCTGATTTCGTTAATATCCTTGGGAGGTTTTGATCAAAGGATATTCGGTACGAGGAACCATATCTCCTCATGTCAAACCTTAACTGAAGTAAGGTTATAGTAAATAAATGAATACATTCATTTGGGATTAGGCCCCATTTAAATGACGTCTAATGAAATGGAATTCTGAATTTAAATTCGGTTGCGAATAAAACTTGGTTAAGTTTAGTAAGTTGATCTTACTATGTTAAGTTGTAGTGGACTATTAGTCTAAAGCTTAAATTAAAGAACTAAGATGGAAATATGCAATCCTTCGGTAAGGAGGAGTAAATGTATATTAAGCTATAAGACAATTTCAGTCCTTAGCTATGCAATCAGAATAACTAATAAAGTGAGGTTAGAGGATCAGCACGGTTCTTTGAAACCTATTCTTAAAATACTAAGGATAAGAATCTAATCATACTTCTAGCTGGATGTGTATCCCTTGATGGGAGGATTCCGTAGGACATTGGCACACGCCGCCGCAATCTGGTGTCTTCATGAAGGCGGGGCCTCATGACGACACAATGTTACAAACATGACATGTTACAACGCCCTCCCGAATTGAATCATCAAAGTTTACATAAGCTTGGACCAAGTTAGGAATGTGACCTTGTATATGGAGTGGCTCAGAAGATTAAAGGTAACTAGACACACGCAATGACTAGGGTCGACAAGGTATGTCTCGCTTACCTTTAGTCACCGCGAGTGCCTCCCTATACTCTTTAATATTGCTATCTTCGGTTGAAATTTAAACTTGGACGAGAGGATTGACAGAGATCGAAAAGACCATTATAGATAATGTATTTAAGTGAGGTGAAGGACGTATTCCATTGATGTGTGTAACGCCTAGGAATATTATCATGCAAAGCATGTGAAAATCTTTGGCCAAAGTATCGCAAGTTGCTGGTTACGTTGTCCTAATCACCGGTTTAAGAAGCGGGATTTCGGATGAATATCGATGATGATATTCGAGATATAGCCTCTTAAATAGAACACTTCGATAACCGAAAATGGTAAAGAGAACCAAGTATACTTAGTATACAATGCATGGATTAACATGAAGGATCGGTAAGTACCCGAGTCATGAAATGAGAGATCGTTGAAACTCCGAGCCATAAAATGGGAGATCGGTAGTTCTTCGACTCATTACAAAAACATATGGTATCTCGTTATATGATTGAATGGCATTGAATGTGTGTTCCATATTATAAAAAAATGTGAACAGAGAACATTGGTTTTAAAAAGTATTGTGTGTTCTAAATTATATTAATTGACAGAGAACAATTATTAAAAATTGGTCGTGTGTTTTGAATTACATAATTCGAATGAGAACGTTATATAAAAAAAAAAAAATTCCCTTGTTCTAATGTCTTAAAATGGGAATGTTACAATAGGAGGTCTTGTGTTACCAAGAAATCCTTAAGCACGCAACATGCTCACGACATAAACATCATTCTCTTGCAAGAAGACTCCTCAAGTATGATTGAGCCTTCTTTTAGACAACAGTGCCTCGAGCCTTAGATCATTCCTCCACCGGCCTCTTCACCTCATCTTAACTCCACCACTCACCCATTCAACCCATCTTCCCTTATGAAAGGAGACATTGTGTGTCACTTACTTTGACTATGAAGCCACCGACCTTATGGGTGATGAACCTATCTATCAGTAATTCGATGACCGAGACGCAAGTTGTGCTATTGTCACTCATTACATCGCTTTCTTCCTTGTCAACTCTCGTTAGCACTTCATGTCCTCCCCTACCTCTTGCCCTTATGGCACCTCGGTTCTCTACGATTGAGCCATATCATACATGGCACGAGGCCCCGAGGCATGATGTTTTAGTCTGTGCTGACCTATCGACACCACATGAAGAAACTCAAAGTTGAGGTTAAACGAGATCAAAATAGGAAGGTTGCACATCTTTTGTTCTCATCACGGGTATTGTGCGCACACCGATGCCGACTATTGGGTTCTATGTAGCAGCGTTCGCTCCCAAAACCTCTTCCCGTAATCGGAAGTGTGGGCTCGATTCCTCTCGGAACCAACCACCTTCGCCTCGACCAGCCTAGACCACGGCTTACTTACGGACCACCACCTCACTTTGATCCTCGGCCATCCATGAAGGATATTCGGCATGCACTCGCACCATAGAAATCAAAATTTTCTTCACTTGGGGTTTGTGTCATTTCCTTGATTTACAATTTCAGCCATAGAAAGGGACATTACATGTTTTGATTATTTTGTTTGTTGCAAGAGAGCTACTCACCTCTCCCGTATGGGGAAAAGATACCGCATTGGCCTTCAATCAATTGTTGGTGATTGTATGTGTTGGCAAGGGAATTACTTGCACCAGTAGTATTGAGCAAATGTTCTTCAATGTCATTGGGCATTAGGAAGTTGTGCCATACATAGTACGGAATAGACATTGGGTGGGCTTCTGTGTGAAGCCTTATGTGGCTTGATGTAGTCTAGCATACCTTGATTGTGCTTATAATGCAGTACAATACAGAATGGTCGAGAGCAGATGAGCATGCCCAATAGGATGTTCATCATTCATGCCACATCTCATGGGGTAGCAAGCTTCTATGTGAAGCAGCATCGGTTGATCAATACCACGATGTACGGTATGTCGGTTTGGAAGTGCAGTACAGCCTATTGGATGACTTCACAATCATATGCTCCGTATCATCTTCTATACCTTTTTGGATCAAGGGGGTTTGTTGGGTCATTTGATCCAAGAGTTTATTTTATTTGTTGTTAGTGTTATTTATCAAGGGGCATGCATCTCCTAGTATACACCCCTTAATAGTAAATATGTTAATAGTGTTAGTAAATTAATGGTTAGCATTGATTTACTTTTGTTAGTGAGTTAGTTGTGCCAAGTACTTAGTTGGGCCCGTTGGACCATAGAGTCCTGTGTGTGAACTATATCCTGAAAGTTTATTTAAAGCTTATCAAATGAGATAATAAGCTATCGGAGATATTTTTCATATTTTTCATAATAAGCTTCTCAAATTAATAAAATGTAGCTTTGTCTTCCATATTTGTCTTGTCAGCAAAAGCTATCATACCTAAGATAATAAGAGATTGAAATTTTTATCAACTTGTATCTATTGGTGACTCCAACCGTAAAGTCATTCATTCTCGGTACAATAATGTGCCATGAATCTTAATCAAGATTACGGAACATCCTTGAATTATTCTCATTGTTAAAGATAATCATTCATACTCTCACATCATCTCGTTGTTGCATTCATAGTTCAAAAATCGTTATAACGATTAATCGCAAGCCAAATTTTGAATCGAAATCGGGAATTAGCAATTTATCGGCTTTAATCAAGCAACTTTATCGCTAATTTTTAAAACATTTAAATTCATAAAATATACTTAAATTAAATGTAAAAACAATGTTAAATGATGCGAGAAGTGACTCTATAGAATGCCATAGGCCCATATGCATATTTTCTATTAAGTTTTGATCAAAAAAAAGAGTACAAAGTTTGCAAACAAAAATGCTCATAGATTCATGTCACATGTGACTTTTGAAGTATCACTATCAAATATGAGTAATATTCTATTTCATCAAGCACGCCTAAAATAAGTTTGTTGCACTTGGGCTGCCTCGTGGAAGTGGAAGGTAAATATTCCTCCTCTGCAACACCAACATTGTCATCTACAAACATATCATTTGGATCATTACCAACTTCTAATGTCCCTGATGGTATTGCTTCTTCGATCTCCCTCTCCAAAGTTGTTATCTCCTCTCGCAGAAACATAGGCTCTGCATCATCGCTCAAGAATCCGGTCATCATATGGATCAATGTCAATCAAGTCAATCGCATCATAACTCTGTGCCCCCTCCACTTGTCTCACACAAAGACAAAGATTGTATCGCACGAAGACAAGATCATTGAGGTGTTGTGTTGTCAACCTGTTGTGCTTCTTTGTGTGAATAGCTTCGAACATGCTCCAATTATGTTCGCATCCGTAAGCACCGTATGGCTAACATAAAATGCGGATGGCTAGCTTTTGAAAATTTGATGTTTTTGCACCATAATCTTCCCACCACAAATCTGCAAATAAGACATTTATAATTTTGTAAGTTAACTAGGCTTGAATAAATAAAAGAATTCTAGACTTCTAGTTTCTAGCTCTACGTGTAATGAGACTAAATACAAATGACTCAATTTGATTTTACCTGGTTGAGAAGTGTTTCTTCTTTTCACACATAGAGCTGAAGAAAAGAGCCTCCCCTTTGTAGTCTTTTAAATCTCCAGCTTGTCAAGAATTGCATCTCTAATATCTTCGTCAGATACCATCCTCTCTATACATGTATTAACGCCATCCATAACCTCCTCATCAGCCTTAAATGATGGGGAATAGAAAAACTTCGGGTTTAGATACTACGCCGCTGCATGTATATGTCGATGCAGAGTGTCTTGTTCCATCTCCGATCAATTATGCACCAAATGGGTTCACATTTTCGCTGATTGTGCCCATAATATTTAGCTATGGCCTCCTTGGCCACATCCATAGCCTCATACAAATAACCCATTGGGTTTTTCTCCCCATCCACCATCCGTAGAACTCAAACCAAAGGCTCTGACACCTAAAACAAAATACCATATATATTTAAAATCAAAATTAATAAAAAATTATATAACAAATGATAAATAAACAAATATTCAAGTTCAGATTACCTTCATGATTTCTTCCATTTTCTTCGTAAACATATCATCAAAAACGGTCTTCACGACCGTTTCCCCTTCGGTCTTCTTAGCATAGGGAGACTCCAACCACCGCGTGCTCACAAACATCTGCTTAAGGGATGTTGATGAGGTCAGAATGCTCGCAACGTAATGAATTTTGTGGCAAATCGTGTGACCCCGATCGTGCAAGCTCCTTTCCATTGGGTCTCATCAAGTTTAGGACCCAAGTGTGATTGTAGATGAATTTTGTAATATTTCTTGCGTCTTCAACCACATTTTTCACCCATGAGAGTTTCCTATATCCTCCAATAAGAGATCCAAAAAATGGGTTGCACAAGAGGTCCAAAAAGTGTAGGGTGCCTCTCCTCAAGAAGTCTCCTTACTGCTACATATGCAATGCATTGTCTGTCACAACTTGGACGACATTCTCCACGTCCACCTCTTTCACCACCTCATCTAACATATCACACAAAGTGCTTGTAGTTTTCACTTGGTGGGAGGCATCAATTGATTTCAGGAAGACCAACGTCCCACTTGATGCCACTAGAAGTTAATCAATGTGCGGTTTTTCCCATCTCAGTACACCCATCGACAAAAATGGTGCATCATTTTTTTGCCACACCTTTTTTTGCTCTTCTACAAGAGTTTTGATATGTGTAACGAAATCCTCCAACAATGAGCCACTCAAATCATGGGGAGTAGGAGCCATGAACCCCTTCCCAAAGAATAAATAATGAGAGACCAAATTCTCCCAATATGACTTTTTGCCACATTGAAAGGAATGTTGTTGTAATACAAAAATTTGCTACAACTATTTTTGCTTCATTGGCATTTCTTTATTCCAAGCAAGGTACCTTTGAGTGAAGGTTGTGAACCAGGTGTACTTCGAGGAACAAAAACATCATCAACTACTATCAGTGGATGAACCCCGTCCCAATGTCTAACCTCGTGGAGTTGGGGCATTAGAAGATGCCCCAACACCAAAATCTTCTCTCGCTGCCCTCCTATTTGCTAGGGCTACAAGTGCATCAGCTTTCGTCTTCGTTTCTTCTTTTTCCTCTGCATAAGTTGCAAGGTAAGTAGGAAACTCGTTGGGCCTCAGGCGGTGCTTGATTACACACTATCACTTCATTCCCTAGTATCCGTGCAATGTGGAACTTAAGGCGATAAACACTTTCACTCATCTTCATGCCACAATAATTGCATACAACACAATTGCCTTATGCTGGTTCACAATGCTTCCAAGAGGGGTCATTTGATTTAGGCTTACTACGAGCAATCGAACCTTAACCGGATCCCGATGTCCCTTTATGCAGAGCACTTTCTTGAGATCAGAGATGGACTCATCATCCGCCCTCGTACACCTCTCGTCATTGGGTGCATGCCCTCTGTATACCTCTGGGTCAGTTTCGAGTCGGCTCCCACAGACTTCGATGCGAGACTGATCACCACATTGATCGAGAGGACAAACTTTGTAGGCTCTGTAGCCTTCAAGAGGTGGAGACCGAGACTCATTTCATCTTCCGTTGCCCCATATATTATGAGATCAGAGGACGATTTCACTATCTCTTCAGAGGGATTCAGACTCTCCTGGTCTTCTTCAAATATATTGACCAGCGGTGTCTTGCCCTCTACATCTGCGAGTCTTTGTTGTTCACGACCAGATTCTTCATCCCCCTCCGAGAGTCATCCCCACGAGACGAATTACAACCTTCTTTCCGGTTCTACCCACAGGTGGAGGAACTAAACGACAGAGCCTTTCTGACTCAGATACAGCATAGATCAGTTCGTCCCCGGTTGGACCTTCACACTTCCCTTGATCACCGCCAGCAGAATCGGATGCACACACGTACCAGAGGGCAGCCTAGCTCCATTCGTCCCCCTCGCCGTCGCGTCAGTCTCAGATCTCAGCAGGGGAGGAGGTTTTCACCCCCTCTTCGGGTTGTCAGTCCATCAGGAGCTTCTTTTCGTCGGCCTCTAATGTTCGGAGGGGTGTGGCTACCATTCCTGAGTAGACCATTGGTCCTCGTTTGCCCCCCCCTTCATTCCCTTCTTTGCTTCTCTCGTCTTTCTCCCCCGCTTGCTCCATTGCCCCCGCCTGTGGGGGTATTTTTGGCTTCGGGTTTTCCTTTCTGCTTTGTCTTTTCTCATTTTTTCTGTTTTTTGGGAACTCGTTTTGAGTTGTCCCCGCTCGCACTTTGTATATTGTTTGGGCTGCAATCCGATTGACCTTCTTTTGCGGTCATTCGTTGGACATTAATATATTTATCTTATCTTATCTACAAAACAAAACAAAAACAATTGTCTTAGATTTACAAGCCTTAGAGAAATTAAATTGTATGACGAAATTAAGAATAATATTGTTATTGCATGAAGAAAACATTACAACAAAGCTATATTGAAGACGTGTGATTCTCATTTTTTATATAGTATATTGTATTATTAATTTATTACTATTATATTATGATAACTTCAGATAATATTTTTAAAATCGTTATAAAGTATACTATTATAAATTTATAGTGTATCACTGTATAGTATATAATATATATTGTTCAGTTAACTATAAATTTATAATAGTGTACAGTATATAGTTATACAAATTCAAAATGTATAAAATTAAATTTATAGTTAGTGAGCACTCAGCATACAGTGTATAACTTATAACTTATACACTGTATGCTGAGTGCTCACAGTCACATTAAACTTTTAAAGATTGTAATATGTATAAAATTAATTGTTATAACTTATTTTATATAAATGTATAAGTTTATAACTATACACTATATAGTATACTGTATAACTATATACTATAACAATTAACTATTAAATATATACTGTAAATTGTAATATATTAAATATATACAAAACTAATTAATATATTAAATATTAAATATATACAAGACTGTAATATATTAAATATTTTATTCATATTGTAAAGCTATGGACTGTATAACTATACGTATTGTATTACTATTGTGTAATATAATAATTAATTATTAACTTATAAATATAGTTATGTAATATATTATATAATTATTAAACTTATAGTTATAAATTTATAGCTTATAGTATATTTGTATTTTGTAATACTGTAGTATTATGTAATACGTATTAAAAAAAAAAAAAAAAAAATACTGTGTAACTGTAGTATTACGGTTTACCTGCTAGGGCCACGAGCTTGGAAAATAGGGCTGGAAAGACTCAAAACCACCTTCGCTGAACTCGAAACCACCTTGGTAGAACTCGAAACCACCTAGAATGCCCACGCAATCACGTCGAATGCCACGATTCCAGGTTGAATGCCCACGAAATCACGTCAAATGCTCGCGAATGGAGGAAATAGGAGTCGCTGGAGCAAAAACACGTCGAGCAGGAGAAAACAAGAGAAAAAAAGAATCGATTTGGTCTTTTTTCGCATTAAAACCTAACCCACAATTTCGTCAGCGATTTTCCACGATTTAAGCTGCGATTTTCCACGATTTTGCATGATTTTAATCGCCAAAAATCGCCGTTTTATCGGGCAAACACGAATCGCGATTTTTAGAAAGTTTTATCGTTTTGCTTGCCTGAAAAGATTAATCGCGATTATCGGGCGATTAATCGCGAGTTTTAAAACAGAGGTTTCATTATATAAAAATAAGAAATCTTCTTTAAATCGGGTATAAATAAAAATGTTTGCATCTATGATGGAAGGAAACACATCAAGACTCCCGCATCCAGACCTTTCCAGAAAAAAAAAGAGATTCTGGTACCAAAGTTTTCTACTAGTTTAGAAGAGTTCAATCCATATTTTATTGTGGATGAGGATATAAATCAAGCTCAATAAAATATAATCCAAAGTTTATTTTTCTTGGATAATCGGAAAATATATGAGAAAGAAAAAGTCACAGAAAACAGAACTGAATGCCTGACAAGCCCGGATGATATTCAGATCTACGGGAGCTTGCAAAATGAAAATAACTCACGCTGCTTATTAGATGACTGCTACAGATGTCATTTTTTAAAATTTCAAACCTTCAAAATTACAAAAATTACGGTGTCTGAAAAATTACAAAAGCAAAATGCCTTCAATCTGAAGCGAACAGCAGCAATGGGTCAATTGAATAGTTATGTAATTATTTTCCTTGAACAAAAGAGAAGTCTTTCCAATTCCACCCATTCTTGCTATTTCAGTAGATAATCCTATTTTAGTTTTCCTGGGATGTTGTTTATGCTGTTAACTTTGATTTAGGATTTTGTGGGATAAATATTTACATGTTAAAAATACAACTAATACAAACTTGCCTCCATCCTTGACAGCAGTTACGGTGAGGCCTGCACTGGTGCTTCCTAATCCAGTGGTTATTACAGAACGGTGACTTAGCTTCGCGGCAAACTTCAAAAACTGAGACTTGCCTGTACCTGCAACAATTATCAGAATATCTCAATTTAAATATTTACACGTGTTTTAATAGAATGTAAATGAGATTTGAAGGAAAACAAGATTAGAAAATGTTTACAGTAATGGAAAGAAAAGAAAATAAATCAAGATTCCAATAAAGATTCCTCATACAATTGCTATGATTTGAAATGTGTTTTAATTCTTCGCTTTTCAAGTTCTCTTCAGAAATACAATCTGTGAAAGAAAGTTATTTTTGCCCTTTCTGAAGTTAGCATTGGCAATCACACATATGGCATGTTTAAAAGTAACATACAAAGTCAACTATATCAATCAGAAGGGAATGAAAAGTATGGACTCAAATTATACTTCAGCCAGCCCCACAACTCTGCTACAAGTTACTGAATGAATGGATGAAAGATTTTGATAGCATCCACAAGACCAAGCAGTTTATGGGACCAAGAGCTGAAACAAAGGTGCTTTGTGCAAACACAACTGCCTGCCACAAGGGCTGTCCTATTAGTCTTGCAAAATTTCCAATCCCTTTTCGATGTTGGATCTTCTACTGTGGATCTTGATCAGAAACTAGATTGTCATCACTATAGCATCTTATGTACATGAACAAATGTGAATACTTGCAAATATATATGAAACATAGCCCGAGATACCCTATAGGCCAACCCAGAGTTTGCTCTCACAAGGTTTGAATCAAGGATGAGCACCTTAACACCTGGACCAGTGAAATTTTTATTATGTGCCTGGAAATGTAGAAAGGAAACAATTTGCTCCTAAATCTTCAAATTACTAAGAGGTCAAATGTTAAAATCAGTGCTTGTAAAGCAGATGAGCCCCAAAGGTGAAAAGAACTCTTTTTGTGGAGTAATTTTAATAAAAATCTTCTGACAGGGCATACACAAATAATAGGAAGGGAAAAATGCATCCAATCATTCATCACCACAGGGCAGAAAAGAGGGTTAGTTTTTTGTTTATTTGAGAATTGCTACACAATCTAATTCACTTGCACTGACCAATTGTTCCATACAAGCCCATAAAAGACACCCACAAACACAGGTCAGAACCAGTATACAACTTAAAACAGACAAAATCAGTTAAGCTCAGAGCTCCAGAAAACACCACCACCAGAATAAATATTGGACGGCCCACAAGTAGTGAACTAGAGTGCATGCAGCCTCCTACAGACCTATACACACTCAAACAGAGTCGTATAAGGTGAACGAAACACTTGCATGCAGCTAACAGATGGTATCCGTAGTAAATTTAAGCCATAAATGATACACCTGAAACTTGCAGAAACTGCAAGCGAAGCCAGAAAATAGTGCAGCAAAGATGAAATTTATGAAACAAAACTTATAAGTGGAGCATAAATGGTACAAGGGGAACAACAAATATTGAATTGTTAAAACTAATGTTGAGCAGTAAGGAGGAAGAAACAAACTAAAAAATTGATTGAAAGCTTAAATCAATGAATTATGAGCAATCACTGTCAAAAGTCGTCACTTAATGTAAACAAACAAAGAAAATATATATATTAATGTCCACAAATGACCAAAAGTGCGTCAATGGGATTCAAGCATACACTCATATACAACAGAAAATGTTAGGATCATAGTTCAAAAAATCGTTATCAGCAATTAATCGGCAGGCCAAATTTTGACTCGGAAATCGGGAATCAGCAATTTCTCAGCATTAATCGGCAACTCTATCGCTACTTTAAAAAAAGTTAAATTCATACAATAAACTTAAATTAAATAAATTCTGGCCTAATAAATAAGAATTAACCACATATGCAACAAAATAAGCTAAATAACCACAAAAAACAACTCATAATATGATTAATCCAAGGCTTCAAGTAGTACCATAATGCATTGCAATGTGTCAAGTTGTACTTGTCATTTGGGCGGGATGTATTATTGCATCTTGTCATGTTGAATTATTTGTCAGCTAAAGTGTTCATTGTTCTGCAGGGTTGTTTTGTGTACTGTAGAAGGAATCAAGATGTTTTAGAGAAGTCAAGTGGGCAAACTAAATTCTAAATGCTAGTGGTGATGTGGTAGTGCTTTGCATCATAAGTCATCTTAAGGTCAAAACATAAGAATATATTTCCATGACTGGCCAAGTTAAACTACATGTGAGTACTATCTCGGAAGAAAATAACCAACTATTACTCTGCTTTGAAGTAACATTGAACATTCAACAAATCATTTGAATGATATTGTTGACAAATCAACAATATCATTAAAATGATTTGTTCAACATTACTTCAAAGCAGACTATGACTGTCAACAATATCATTAAAATGATTTGTTCAACATTACTTCAAAGCAGACTAAGAGCTGGTAATTTTCTTCAACAATATCATTAAAATGATTTGTTCAACATTACTTCAAAGCAGACTAAGAGCTGGTAATTTTCTTCCAAACAGTACTCACATGCAGTTTAACTTGGCCAGCCCTGGAAATATATTCATATGTTTTGACATTAAGATGACTTATGCAAAAGCACTACCACTAGCATTTAGCATTTAGTTTACCCACTCAACATTTCTGAAACATCCCGATTTCCGCTTCATTGACTATACACAATAGCCCCTGGGACTCGCAGAGCACTTTAGCCGACAAATAATTCAACATGACAAAATGCATTAATACATCCCACCCAAATGACAAGTACAAACAGAGAACCCTAGCGAAACAGACGCAATAGTTCAAACATGAAAATGTGAAAGTTTGAAGCCTACTCATCCAAAGAGAGAAAACCCTAGCGAAACTCGCACAAAAACAACCTCAAAACGACTAGGAGAAAACTCGTTAATGGATGTTAAACGACTAGCAAAAATCGACCTCAAAATGCATGGAAAAGTGCATGTATTTTCCTATTTTAACGCTTTTAAACATTGCACACGATTTTCCACGATTTTATGTACGATTTTCACTTATTTTAATCGTCGATAAATCGCCAAAACAAAAATTGTGATTTTTGCAAAGATGAATCGTTTTTCATGCGATCTGCGATAAATCATGATTTATTGCGATTTCTAATTAGAGGCTAGGATAAAAGGACCCTAGGATGTAATGTCCCCTTAGGACATAAAATAAAGAAATCTGAATTTCCTAGAGAGCCCTTATAAAAAAATACAGCAATCTGAAATTTCACTTTATTTATCAAAATACCCACAATACCCAAAAGGCTTAAAACATCTAGGAGACCTCTAGTAACATCAACATGGAAGAAAATAATTTTTCTAACAAGGATATGAATTTATTTTAATTTATTTCAGACCTAGAAATAGCTGAAACTTCAAAATTTCATATCTCCCGGAATACTTGGAGTGACAATGCATTAAAGCAAACCTTAGATTTTTCCACCCACGGAAAGACCCCCAAAAATGATCCCGAAATCTCCAAATGTGTAGATCAAGCTGGAAATGGATGTGAAAGCCATGAAAATGGTTGCCACATACAACCCAAAACTGTCACAAGTGAATCTCAACTGATTGTTGGCTGACCCAACACAAAATAACCCTAAAATCAGACCCGAGATGGTGCCCTAGCTGTAATAAATTTGAAATCTGATCCAAAATGTGCCCAGATTTGTTCCAGCTGCAAATTGACTTGAAAATAATCAAGGTTTGGCTGATCCAAACCTCACAAACTCACAAATTCAGACCTGTTTTGAAGATCAGCTGAGAAAAGGGTGAAAACAGCCCACAAAATGCCCTAGATCTGAATTATATCCTTCCAAAAAACTGCAAATCTGAAGTGTAGCCCAATGGTAAACCCCGGGTGGATTCACCTCACAAAGTTGAGGAGTTTTCGTTCCCCAACCTTCAAACCTTGGAGGTTTTCGTCCCCAAAGCTCCTTCTCCTTAAGGGTTTTCGTCCTTAAAAGATTTGATGCAAGCAAATAGCTTAACATGCAATGATAGAAAATAGATTGGCAAAAAGATGATCTCAAATGAATACTCGAGCCTCATTTTATAACCTTGCATTGCCTTTTTCCAAGTTGGTTGCTCCGTGTGGGACTAAAAGTGATTTTTAATTTATAAAGTGACTTCTTTATTTCTATTTTATCTTTATGAATACACTTTATCATAAAATCACTTTAATAATAGAAAATCCCCTTCTAATTAATTGTTATGACTTAAAGTTTCTTTTCTATAAATATTACAAGTCTTAATAAAGCAACTTAAAAATATAATGATAAACTACTTCCCTTGCATTTCCCTTTAAGCCCCCGAGAAATCATCTAGGGCAGAAAGGGTCTCATGGTGAGCTCGTGTT
Organism: Taxus wallichiana var. yunnanensis; assembly: GCA_018340775.1. Classification (NCBI taxonomy): domain Eukaryota; kingdom Viridiplantae; phylum Streptophyta; class Pinopsida; order Cupressales; family Taxaceae; genus Taxus; species Taxus wallichiana. The sequence goes on along the minus strand of CM031244.1, from coordinate 554,953,651 downwards.
AAAGAGGGGACACTATATAAGAACAATGACTAACTAAATAAAAGAAGACAAACAAAACTGGTGAAAGTAAACATGAGGTAAACTCAATGTAGTAAATCCCTCAACCAATGTAGTAGGGTGCCAATACAAACAACCATGTGGGGAGAGTAACAAGCCCCAAAGAGGAAAAGCAGAAAGATTCATCTCATCAAACATCTCTCGACCATGCCTGAATAGAGGAATAGGAATTGTTAGTGTCATCATCTATCACTATGAAAGGGAAGACACAATACTTGATAATGCTCCTCGGGGAATGTTTAGGTTCAAGGGGGCCAAGTTGGGTAATCCTAGGAGGAAGCAAAGCACCCCCTTAATCCCTCCTAACATCCAAGGTGAAGAAGCTCGTGGTGGCAAAAAGAAACTCGTAATGTGTGCTTGCCTTCGCAGCCCAAGGTTGTCACGAAGAAGCAAATCTACGACACCGAGAAGCAGATCCATGATGCTAATAGTTGATCATCATCTTGCACATTTGCATCTTATTGTAAGGTTGTGGAGGTTTCCCCTCCGAAGTGGCCAAGTCATATATACTTGAATATTATAATCTTATTTACATCATTTGATGTTCTATTGTTGATATTCTACTTACCTAAGTAATTTCATTATAACTCGGCATTTGAGCTTCGATTCGATCAAAACCCTAATTTTGAGGATTCACCTATACCTCACAAACCGTTGTGAATTTTCCTACCATTTATTTACTAAAGTGTGGAATCATCCAAGGAAGCTGTCCTCCAGGTTTCAGATTTTTCTGATTTGTTTTGCGGGAGTTATTTTTATTTAGGTTTTTCAGAAATTAACTCCACAAGCCGCAATTTTTTTAATTTTTTATTTCTTTACATTTTTAGAAAGCTTGGAGAAATTTGGCTAGGTATTTCTTTATGTTTTTGATTGAAGGATGAAATCAGCCCAAAATCATACAGTCAAAGGTGGACATCAAATTATGCATTATCAAGTCTTAGCATGATAGGGCGGCAAACTAGAGGTCGTGACAAGAATTCTTCTACATTAAGTAAACTCCTAACAAAGAGGAGACATAGACAGATTTTGGATTACGCGACACTTCTAATATGATGTCTTCTTCGCTAGATGAGAAAGTGTGCAATGTGAATGGTAGTATGCACAACATAGAGTTTGAATTGGAGAATATGGGCAAGATATTAAAGCAGATATGGATAACATGTGCAGTAACATGAAAGGAGATGTGGATAATACGTGTGTAACATGAAAGAAGATATGAATAATATGCGCAAGAACATTTATTCTCTCATGAGTTCAGATAAGATGTTATTAGCCTCACAACCAACTCAAGGTGGACCTAACAAACAACCCAATTCTGATTCAAATATTGCAGAAAACCCTCTTATGGCTAGGATTAATTTTGGGCTTGGAACCTTCTCCATAAGACGGACATGCATAAGTCAACCAAATGAAGAATTGTTTTGATACTACATCAGATCCCGTGTTGGCAGAAGGTTACCATGGCATCCTTATATCTAGAACCTAAACAATTTATTTAATATCAACGGTTGTGTGCTCAAAAAAGGAAGGAGAATCTCAATGTCACCTAGTCGGTTTTTATAGAGGCACTACAAATGCACTACAACAGTAATGTGGCAGAGAATTACTACAGTCAATTGGTAAAGTTACGGCAAACAAGATTGGTTAAGGATTATATTCATCAATTCCAAAACCTGTCTTTGCACGTGAACACAATTAAAGATGAGAATCTGAACAACCTATTTCTTGGTAGTCTCAAGGATCACATTCAACAAGAGGTACAAATGTTTAATCCACTTAATGTTTCCAATTCTATTATCATGGCACACACCACAAAGGAAAAATTATTTTCCAATAAGAGACACCCATTCACTAACATCAGAGATCGTAGCCTCTCAAAGTCATCATTCCCTCAACCTACCAAATTGCCTCCTCAACAAATCATAGAGAAAAGATCAAAAGAGTTGTGTTTCAACTGTGATAAGTACAACCGAGGACATTAATGTCTTGAGAAGAAATTGTTCTACATTGAAGATGCCAATGAAGAAGAGTATGAGGAAGTAGCAGGTGAGTTTGAGGAGCCCGGGGAAGGTTCTGAAAACTCCCAGCCAACTATTTCTTGCCATGCATTTTTAGATATTAGCACTCCACAAACCCTAAAGGAGGTGGTTTTTCTAAAGAAACAAAGGGTCGCAGTGTTAATTGACTCGGGAAGTATAAATAACTTCAACAATTAGTAGGTATCACGCTTGAATTGTTTTGTTTATTCAACCCCATAATTCTCAGTCACGAATGCAGATGGTGGCACAGTCCGTTGTTTAGGGAAATGCAATAGTATTAAGGTCTCTATGGGTGAGTATAGGCTGGCCTCTCCTATGTTTTCCGGTCCAATGGGAGGAGTTGACATTGTTCAAGAAGTCCATTGACTCACAACCTTGGCAGCTATTAAGATGAACTTCCAATAATTGTTCATGAGGTTTCATTCATAGGGGAATATTTTTGAAATGTGAAGGGTGTACACAAAGTCTCAACAGTTGATGAGCGCTCGTCAAATGAAAAAGATGCTAAAAAGGGGGCAGGCAGGTTTGTCGCACAATTATTTTCATTGGAAGCACGCCAATCAAAGGGGCCTACACAATCAGATTTGCAGGATTTTCTAGATGGGTACTCAGTTTTTTTGGGTATATGCCAAAAGGATTGCCTCCTAAAAGAAATCATGATCATGCCATTCAACTAATACCAGGGAGCCAACCACCCAACATCAAACCTTGCAGGCACCCATATGTGCAAAAGATAGATAGAGAAGATGGTACAAGAAATGTTGGAAACAACTATTATCCGTAATAGTCAAAGTGCTTATTCTTCTCCAATGGCAATGGTAAGTAAAAAGACTAGTGTCAAGTTTCTACGAAACACAACATGTACACCATCAAAGATAAGTTTACTATTCTTGTAATTGTTAATTTTCTAGATGAGTTACATGTTGTCTATTTTACAAAACTAGATCTTAATTCATGCTACCATCAAATCAGATTCAGAGACGAAGATATACATAAAACAACATTTAGGACACATGAGGGCCACTTTGTGAGATTCTATTGATGCCTTTCAGCATCACAAATGCACCATCTACATTTCAAAGTTTGAAGAATTCGGTCTATCAACCCTTTCTACTGAAGTTTGTCTTGGTATTTTTTTGACAACATATTGATATACAATAAAGCACGGAAGAACACTTCCTACATGTGAATCAAATGTTAATGAATCTAGAGCAACATCAACTTTATGCCAAACGTTCCAAGTGTTTTTTGGAGTGAAAGAGGTGGAGTACTTGGGTCACATTGTTTCGCATGAAGGCATAAAAGTGGACCCCCACAAGATCAAGACCATGGTAGAATGGAAAGTTCCAAAACCCTCAAGAACCTTTGGTTGCTTCCTTGGGAAAGCAGGTTACTATGGTCATTTTGGGAAAGGTTATGACAGCAGAGCAGCACCACTCACAATATTATTGGACAACTTCCAATCGAACGAAGTAACTACCAAGGCAATTGAGACACTAAAGGAGGCCATGTGCACCACTCTAGTCTTGGCTACCCCATATTTTTTGAAGATCTTCATCGTGTAATGTGATGCATACAAGTATGGAATGAGGTAGTACTCATGTAAAAGGATGACCCATCACATTTGAGAGTTGCTAGCTCAAAGGGAAGAATTTGCTAAAGCCCATCTATGAGAAGGAAATGATGGCTATTCTTCACATTCTCAAATAGTAGAGACCATATTTGATGGGTGAACACTTTAAAGTGAAGACGAATAATGATGGTCTCAAGTACTTCTTACAATAGAGGTTTTTCATCCAAAGAACAACAAAAATGGGTAACAAAAAAGTTGGGATATGACTTTGAAATCATCTATAAGAAAGGGAAGGAAAATGTAGTGGCAAATGCACTCTCCAAGAAGGATGAATCCACAAAAACACCGTTACACGCAATGTCCATATTACAAGCTGATTCGTTGGATCACGAAAAGTCAGATTGGGCGAATGAAATACATACGCAAGTTCTGATTCAAAAGCTCCAACAGGATGTTGTGGTACCAAACTTTTTTATTTGAAAGGGAAACACCCTACTACAGTAAAAGATAGGGTATACCTATGTAAGAATTTCGCATTGAAGCTTAAGGTCCTTGTGGAGCTACATGCATCTCCAGTAGGGGAGCATTTTGGATTCTTGAAGATTTATCAAAGGATCAAGAAAGATTTTTTTCGGGAAGGACTCAAGGGGAAGGTCCAAAAATTTGATGTTGAAAGTATGGTATGTCAACAAAACAAGCATGAGATAGTTAAGACATCACGTCCTCTGCAACCCCTATCTATTCCAAGCCAAAGATGGGAGGAGGTTTCAATGGATTTCATTACAGGTTTGCCCAAGCTGGCAGGGAAAATGTCATCATGGTGGTAGTGGATAGGGTCACCAAATATGCCCATTTTGTGCCTTATCATATCCATTTCTCGCAAGCACAACGGCATTTGCTTTTATAGACACAATTCAAAAGTTACATTATACCCCCATGATCATAGTAAGTGATCATGATCTTATCTTTACCAATATTTTGGACTGATTTATTTTCATGTCTAGGTACTCAATGGTGCCTAGCTTGTCATATCATCCTTAATCATATGGGAAAACAAATGCTTAGAAAGTATATTTTTGTTTTGTATGCATTTTTCAGCTCTGTTTATCCTATGGAAACTCATATGCAATGATGTATTCGGGGAAGAAGTGCGTAAGTTGGGAGATTTTGGCGGGCTTGGCGGGATGAAGTCGGAATGCAACTACTAGCAAAAGGGCATTTTTGCTCAAGAAAGCTCAACAATTTGACCCTAGAGAATATTTTGATTTGGTTGCTTTCATGCAGTGTTCCATGGAGATGCATTCCCCCAAAATGTGTCATCCCGGAGACTCGGGACATCCCGGAGAATCGAAGACTCCAAGGGGACACCCCACCACCAACACCGCCACCGCCACCGCCACCAGCACCTTGAGGATGTCCCCGAAACATTTCCCTCAAAGAGGGGAGATTTCTAAAACATCCTCGTTTTTTAGGGACTGGGCCATCCTGGGGACTCGAGGCATCCTGCTGGCAACATTGTTGGCTAGATTTTATGCACAGCGTAAAACCTAGGCAGTCACGAGATAAATCTCTTTCATTTAACGGTGAAGCTCCCATGTAAGATGATTATCTATTTGCAGTGGTGAATCCTACTACCTTTTGAGGCTTTACTTTAATTTCCTCATCTCGTGAACCACAACTGGGTAATTTTGTAGCAAGTAAGAAGTTGTTGGGAATATTTGCAGAAGGGGGAAAAACAGAAGTAGGGAAAAAGGAAGGAAGATGTGTTGAATCAACAAATAGTTATTAGAGTTTGTCTCATCCACACAAAGTAAATAAACAGAGAAATCACAACATTCAACAATAAGGGAAAGAAATAACTTCTAGCCTAGATCTAAGATAACACAAAGTTTATCTAAAACCTTTGAATAGAAGTACTCAACAAAGCACTATAGACGCAAAGTTCTTCAGAAATCCACCTTTTATTCAATCCCAGCTTTTACAGAAATCACATCAAGGGTTCCAGCACAAAGTCCAAACCTTTGCTAAACAAGTTCTGATTATTGATTCTTAGCCCGTAGGCCTCTTCCTCTATTTATAGTGCATAGAGGGAAAATACAAATAGGAAACTTTTAATGATTTCCCGCATGTGGAAGCTATGAAAAAGGAAACAATTGGGAATCTTTCTCCTAGAATTTCTCCTTACATGACACGCATGATTTTCAAATGAAGACTAAATCAACGCTTTGCATGTCTGCCACCTATTCTTAAGTAAAGGACTTTTCAAACAACTTGAAGAAATGGCTTTTAACCCAATTACTTCATCTTTACAATTTTTGTCCGAGAAAATAAGAAAAAGGAGAAGAAAGAAGTTATTCCAGCTGCAACACTTCATACTTGCCCTTTGTTTTGATACTGAATGTATTTGTCAAGCATGTAGTTCATTGTTTTCCCATCTGCCTTAGCAATAGCTCCGCTTTCAGTCTTGAACCTTAGTAGTTCCCTGGATAGGATATTAATGCTTGTCTTTACCCTCTCTAAACTAGGTCCAAATCCCTTGACATCTGCATGAAGCCTTACTAATTTTTCAATTGAATCAAAAGTGAAAGGTATGACGGCTTCATCAATCTTCTTTTGGAGAAATGGAAGAAATTCTTCAAGGGAAGTTGGTGGTTTGTCGGGAATGAACCTTGTATAATAATGGACACCATCAATTACTTCCTCTGTAGTGAAAGAGATTACACTCCCCGACACTTCTTCCATTTTGTCTTCCAACGAATCGCATTTCACCCAACATATGTTTGAGAACTTTCATGCGGAAAGACATTGTCATTTGTTTGCTTACCCTTTTGTATTGATCCATCTAGTACAATTTGTTCTTCAATCAATACACTCTCAGGTAGTGAATTTATTTTAGCCAAAGTCTCCAAGTGGCTTTCAGCAATTGCATTTTCATCTTCTATACATGTCATCAATTCTTTTAACTGAGTCAATGCTCTTTGCATATGTTCCAAGCTATCTGGTACTTCTTTGAATTGCTCTGCCGCTTGGTGGATGATTTGCTTTACCCATTCATCAATAGCCTTGACTTTATCACCTGCTTCTTCAACTTCTTTGATCAAATGACAACTTACCTGCTCCTGTACTAGTACTGGTTGAGAAGAAGGTTTAACAACCTTGGTGATAATTTCACACAGCTGGGAGATCTGCTCATGGAGTTTGGCTTTCTCTGCTTTCCCCTTTTCTAGCTTGAGGAACAAAGTATCAATCAATGTCTGGGTATCTTGTTTTAATCCCTCAGTGGTGACTTCCCCCAGTGGCACTCTGGTCACTGATATATCTGTTGCCGTCAGTTCTCCCTTTTGCTTTCCCTCAGCTGGAGTTGATATTTCTGCAAACTTTTGCCCTGATGACTCAATGACCAGCTTTGAAGTTACTTTGGCAGCTTTTGGCTTTTTAACTCTTCCTCCAAGGCTTTTGAGCAATTGTAAATCTTCTTCTTCCAGGTTTATTACTTCCCTAGCCTCTGGAACTATTTGCAAAGCCAACCAAGATGAGAAGTTATTATCTGGAGAATGAGAAGCATCAATATGTATCACCATTTCTTGCTCAGGCCCTGTCGTATCAGAATTTAACATTGTATCATGGCTCTCTCCTTCTGTGCCATCTAGGGAAAGTGCTCTTTCGAATTCTGCCATTTGTGCCCTCAATTCTTCTGTAGGAGGAGGTGGAGAACTGGGTGGCGGAAGAGGAGTGTATATGAATGATGTTGGCTTCAATGGTGGAATAACTATGACTTCCCGTGGTGCTGGAACTGCTGAAGTGCTATGAGTTGATGTAGGAGAAGCTTTGTCAGTAAGTGGCACTTGTGTAACAGATGAAGACTTTTGTTTTTCTTTCAAACTTAACTTTGAATGCACTAACAATATCACAGAGTATGAAGCATTGTTGTTAGGATTAAGAATCGCTTGGAAGTGAATAATTGGAGGGATATTATTTGGAGCGAGTGAAATGGGAGGTAGCGATGAAGGGGAAGCGCGGTAGCAATGCAATAGAGCAAATCGTTTTTTCAAAATTTAAAATCTGCAACGGTCGGTCGGCCTCCCCCAAGATTCGGCAAAAGCACTGGATGCGGGCAAGGTCATCGGTAGCGCTGCAGAATCGCCTCGGGCCCAGTTATCGATGGTTTCCGTATTCCCAATGCTAATACCTTAAGCGACTCGCCCTGTCTCGATCCAGTTCAGACAGATTTTGTCTCCATCTCTCTGGTGGATTCGGCTGACTTGGCAGCACAGCTCACCCTTCTCGGCGAAAGAGCTATCTTCGCTAAATTTGTGGGTCGTCGTCTCTCGGTTGAAGGAATACGCATACGCAGGCGGTGCGACACTCAATGTGGGCGAAGGCCTTCGCATTCATTTCTTGGAGAGGGGTTTTTTTCTCGTTATCCTCCGCAGTTTAACTCAGAGGGACGACACCCTAGAGAGGAAAGACTTTCTCTTCACTGAATCAGGTCTGCATATTCGCGAGTGGTCTAGCCCACTTCGATCCGGCTCAAGCGGAAATGGATGGTTTACATGTCTGGATCAGACTTTATTCACTGCCTAGTGAATTTTGGTCCTCCTCCATTCTATCCAAAATCTGCTCCAGCTTAGGTCGTGTTGTGCGTATAGACCTGTTACTTTGGAAGGTACTCTTTCTTCCTTTGCCAGGATTTGCATCTCTATCGATCCCTCCAATAAACTAAAGGATTTCATAGTCATATCCACCCCCACGGGATCAATGGGTACAGAAAGTGGATTATGAGGCGTTTAATAGCTGCTTCAAATGTAAGCAGCCTGGCATTTGCAAAAATCTTGTAAAAATCCTCCCGTTTCCAACGTTGTAGCTTGGAGGAAAAAGATTTCTCCGTCCTCTGTCTCCAACTCTGTTGTTCCTCTTTCATCCGGGTTTGATCCCATTAAGGTTGCTGATCTCCCGGTTCTATACTAGTGAATGAGCCGCTAGTGCTTAATCCGAGCACAATCTCCTTAAAAGAAACAACGTCAGTGGTTCAAGATTCTACTCGGATTCTTTCTCTTTTCCAGAAGGTATCGCGTTGGGCCTTGGTGCAGATGCTGCCTCCCTGAAAAATGGGTTAATGAGAAGGACGAGGTGCTTCAATCCATCAATGGTGCATCCGGGATTTTAATAATAGCCCGGACAATGTTCTCATTGATCCGTTTGGCCAACTTGCAGCAGAGTTCAATCCTGCCGACTCCTGCCATTCTAAACATGGACAGGGGGCCGAAAGCTCATCCTGGTCGACCCTCCAGAAACATCCTTTCTCTCAAAGACATTGCAACAGGTAAGCAGCTCCAGCTCCATTCCTTTTTCCATCCTCAAGTAGGAGAGGCGGGTCCTCTCTGAAGATCCAATGATCCTTTTCTCTTGGAATGTTAGGGGTCTGAATGCCCCTAACAAACAGCATCTCGCTTGAGACGTTATGCTCTCGATTCTAAAGCTTTCTTATGTCTTATTCAAGAAACTAAGATGTCTTCTATGGACTGTAAGTCCAGGCTGGTTTCGTAAGTGGAAAGGTTGGGAAGGTTGCTTCTCGGACTCTCTTGGTGCCTCTGCAGCCTGGGAGTTTTATGGAATTCCAATTTTTGTTGTCTCGAGCCTTTATTGGTCGACCCCAATTTCATTTGGTGTAAAGTTTTATCAAACATTCTGATGTGTCCTTCTTTCTATGTAATGTTTACGGTCCTAACACTCCGTTAAAAAAAAGGAGCTTTGGTCGAAGATTCAGACAATCCTTGACTCGTCCGAACTTCAAGACAATAGTGGCAGGGGATTTCAATGCTACCCTCTCTGATAAAGATAAAGAGGGGGAATTCAATGGCAGCCTCGCTCTCAAGTGGATTTCACCTCTTTTGTTGCCTCCGCTAAGTTAATTGATGTGGAACCCAGCTCTGGGTGGTTTACCTGGAATAATCGGCGTATCGGGTTTAGTTCTATGGCTGTTCGATTGGATCGTTTTCTGGTCTCCAAGACTGGCTGCAACACAACTTTCTCATCAAATGCTTTGTTCTTCCTCTTTCTAGATCCGATCACTTTCTGTCTCTCTCAACATTTCTTTTGACATCCCGCCACGTCATTCTCCTTTCAAATTTGAGTCCATGTGGATGCAGGACCCTTCTCTTAGGCCACTGATTAACTCTTGGTGGGATTCCTTCGAGGTGGAAGGGACTTGGATGTTCAAACTATCTAAGAAGCTTTCTGTTAAAAGACAAATTGCTGGAATGGAATGTTTCCTGTTTCAAAAATATTTTTCAAGAAAAACAGAGAGTTGAGAATGCTTTGCGTCTTCTTAATGAATCGGTTTTCTCCAGAGGTATGTTTCAGGAAGACTTCATCAATGAAAAATCTTTACTTTGTGAGCTTGGTGATCTTCTTCTTAAAGAAGAAATTCATTGGAGACAGAAATCTCGTGAAATTTGGCTGGCCGATGGGGACAAAAATACCAAATTCTTCCATGCTTCTATCAAAGCTAGAAGAAATGTCAATTATATCTCCTCACTGAAGTTAGATGATGAATCGGTGTTGTCTTCTCAATCTCTGATTAAATCAGAGACGGTGATGTTTTTTCAAAAGCTTCTGAATGGTGATGAGGCCTCTCCTCTGGTTGAACAACGTACTTTCTTTGATCAGATTCCTATTTTAGTTGATGATCTTGACAACGCTAAACTTCTATCTCCTTTTTCTAAGGATGAAGTTCGTAGGATCGTTTTCTCTATGCAAAGGGATAAAGCACCCGGTCCGGATGGTTTTCCTGCCTCGTTTTTCCAAGACTTTTGGGACGTCATTGGGGATACCATTTGGCAATCCGTGGAGGAATCTAGATGTTCAGGCAAGCTCCTTGGTGCTCTCAATCACACTTTTATTTGCATGTTCCCTAAAAAGGCGCAAGCAGTCTCTCTTGATGATTTCAGGCCGATCTCCCTTTGCAATACGTCTTATAAAATCATTTCAAAGGCTATAGCGTCAAGGATGAGTGTTCTTCTTCATAAGCTTGTTGCGCAGGAACAAAGTGGTTTCATCCCAGGAAGATCTATTGCTGATGGTATAATCATTTCTCATGAAATGATTCACACTCTTCACTCCTCCAACCGCTCTGGTATGATGATTAAATTGGATTTCAGCAAAGCTTATGATCGTATTAATTGGAGATTCCTTTGTAAATCCCTTCAAGCTATGGGCTTTGGCAAGCATTTTTGTAATTGGATCTTCAATGTATTTCTTCACCTCGTTTTCAGTTCTGGTTAATGGTTCAGCTGAAGGTTTCTTCAGTAGTAGTAGGGGTCTAAGGCAAGGTGATCCTCTTTCCTCCTTCCTTTTCATCCTAGTTGTTGAGGCTCTTAGTCGTAGTATCAAAGCTGCTCTTCAGGTCGGGAGCTCAAGGGTTTTCGGCTAACCACCAACCTTCCCCCTCTCACACCAACAGTTCGCCGACGATACTTTCCTTTTCGGTCAAGCGTCCATCCCGAAGCCCGTTGCCTTTCCTCCATACTGGATTCTTATTCGTCGGCCTCAAGTCAGGTAATCAACTATCACAAATCTGTTATTTTCTTCTTCAATGTCGCACCCAGTTACGGGCAGGATTAAGGCAATTTTAGGCTTTGCGGTGGGTTCCCTCCCCAAAATATTTGGGTATCCCTCTCTTTTCTGGCAATGGTAAAGTGAATCTTTGGGACGGGCTTCTCAACTCTTTGTCGGCAAGATTACTTTCATGGAAAGGAAAATGGTTGTCCTTGGCTGGTCGAGCTCTCCTGATCAACTCAGTCCTCCTGGCCCTCCCGATATATATGTTGTCGGTCTTGATGATTCCAAGACTATCTTGCACAAAATTGAGAAATTAGTCAGAACCTTCCTTTGGCAAGGGAATAATGAAGAGAGAAAATTCCACTTGGTGAAGTGGGAGACTGTCAAGCTTCCCAAATCTCTTGGTGGCCTGGCATTTTGGATTTGGCTCTTCAGAATCTGGCTCTCGGTGCCAAACTTGTTTGGAATTTTATCTCCGATTCTAAGCGGTTGGCATTTCAAGTTCTTTCACATAAATATCTTGAGGCGGGTCGACCAAAGCTCCTACTCTCCAGCCAAGAGCTCCCTAAAGGCTCTCATATATGGAACTTTTTATGCAATTGCAAATCCTTGATCACTGACTCGGTCTCTTGGCAAATCAACAATGGTCAATTAGCCGCCTTTTGGGAGGACAGTGGAATGGGTCTCACCCGCTTAACCTTATTCCCAATCTTAACAGAGTTATGAATGCCACCAGTGTTTCATGGGGCACTAAAGTTGCTGATTTTGGTCGTCAACATCCGAATGGCTCACCATCCTGGCAATGGAAAAATCTTTCGACCATTGGTGCCTCCCTCCAAGAATCTTCTACTCTATCTGAAGCCCTTCGGGCCAGGCATGTTCATTTCAATGAAGGAGAAGATAATTTGTTATGGCTCGGTGATAACACAGGCACTTATACGGTGAAAGCCGGTTATGCTCATCTCATTTCTCAGTCGAGTTTGGGTTCTCCCCCCTTTATGGTTGTTGGCACCCCAGTCTCTTGCCTAAGGTGGCTATCTTCGGTTGGTTGGTTTTAAAAAGAAAGTTCTTACTCAGGAGAGGAGAAGATCATGGGGTTACGCCGGTCCCTCCAAATGTGTGCTCTGCGGTGAAGCCGAGGAAGATCAGGATCATCTGTTCCTTTTTGTTCTTTTGCTTCCAACTGTTGGCACTGGCTTCTTTCCAAATTGAATCTTGTTTGGGCCCCCTGTAATAATATTGTTGATACTCTCCTATCTTGGCCTAGGTGTGGTCAAGGTAGTTCTCTCAGTTCTATCTGGCTCATTGCTCCTTTTTTCCTTATTTGGCACATTTGGTGGGAGCGTAATCTTCGTTTTTTAGGATCAATCTGTTGAGCTCCCTGTTTTTCTAAATAAGTTGGAAGTGGCCATCTCTAAAAATGTCAGCAAAAATAGTCTCTCGAACCCACTTTCTCTTCTAGAGATGCGACAATCAGAAAATCTTGGCCTCTCATCAAACTCCCCAGTCCTGGTTCAATCATCAAGAAAGGTCTTTCCCAAGTTGAGAAATTAATCAGAAGAAAAAGGGCCAAATGGCATCCTCCCCTAAGGGCTTGTGGAAACTGAACTTTGATGGGGCCTCTAGGGGTAACCCTGGTAAATCAAGTGTTGGATGCATTATCAGGAGTGATTCTGGCACTCTCATTTCCACTGGTTCCTTCCCTATTTTGGATTGCTCCTGCAATTTGGTGAAGCACAAGCTCTTTTGGAAGGCGTCAAATTGGTTGTTCATCTTGGATGTGAAACCCTTTTCATTGAAGGTGATTCCCAAATCATTATACACGCAATCTCTCGTGGGTCTTCCCCCTCTTGGAAATTAAACCCCTTCATCTCCAACATTCTCTTTTGGTTAGGCAAATTACGCACATGGCACATCAATCACATTTTTCGTGAAGCTAACCGAGCAGCGGATCTTCTCGCAAATTATGCCATTGATTACCCTGCCGCCACCGTCATTTCGGGACACACAGAAGCTTGGCTTGGCCTCTCCAACATCTTATCACACGAGCTGTAGGGTACTCGGCTTCAGCATGGATTTGCCCTTCCGCGCGTGTAATGCCTCTTTTAGGCGAGGGCGCAGGCTGGTGGTGGATTCTTGCCCGATTCCAGTAATTTCGTGTTGCTTGCTAGCCTTCTTTCTTTGTTCATGGCGTTCTTAGGCTTCCCGTTCGTTTTTCTTCGGAGCTCTGTTCCGGAAGAAGCATCTCCTTTTGATATTGATAGGGATCGCCTCTCTGAAATCTTTCGTTACTCCTCTCATGAGGAAGCAGAAGCAATTGAAACTATTTTGGGCGATGCTTATCGCTTCCGGTCTCGGCGCCCGTTCCAATTCGAGAGATTGCCTCGGCCTTTGTTTCCTTCTATTTGTTATTGCATTGGGACACTATTGTTGTCGAGTTCGTTGCCAACGATGAGATTTACCCTGCATACAGGGTCGGTCTCTGTGATGAATTGATTGATTTCTCCCTCCCTGATCCTCTCCTGTGGGTCGATGAGGTGGATGAGCTCACTATAGGGTCTAGTCGTAGCGTACAATGGCTTTGCGGGCAATACAAAGACCTCCTTCGTTACGCTCAGAATGCTCAGTCCTGTTTTTGGCGGGACGTCTTGACCACAGGCTCCTCCCCGAAGTGCATGTTGATGAAGCTCGGTATCTTGTTCAAGTTGTTGCTGAAAAATGGCAAGAACTTAAAGACAGGGCTACTGGTGCCTTCCACCTCCTTCTGCGGGAGGCCAACAGTGTGCGCGGTTCCCGATCGGTGACTTCTCGGTTTTGGCCTTTATTCCTAGCTCGCAGTGTTTGCTTCAGTTCTTGCATTTTGGTGCTTCGTGTTTCTCTTCTTCCTCTTGTTGTTATCTGTGTTTCTTCCTTTTCCCCCTTCCTTTCTTCTTCTTTTCCTCGTCATCCTCTCCTCTATTGTATGGTTGGGGCCTAACCCTCCGGTTCATATTGCTTTCACCATCATGTTTCCTTTTGCTGAAATTCCCCGTTATCTAATGCATTAATGCTTCATCCAAACAATATCCTCTTTCTAACAACCAATTTGAGGTATTAACAAGGACTACTGAAGACCTTTCCTCAATTGTTTTGCTACCACCTATACCGGTTTGAAGAGCAACTTTATCCCCTCCCATTTGATGGTATGCATCAAGTATCACATGCCCATCGTCAGGAAGGTCTGCAGGTATTCTTGCCAAATCAAAATCAAAAATTTGTCGAGTTGTCAATCTGCTGAAATCTCTTTTCCTGACTTCAAATTCATTCCTGCATTTCATCCAGAAATCTTCCAATGAAGGGATGTGCATGTATTCTAGGGAGATTGTTTTCTTCGCTATTCCATTAGGATCAAAATTCATCCTGGCTTGGAAAGATTCCTGCTCATAGTAAAGAAACATTTCAGCTTGGATATTTCTGGCTTTGTAAATACTCTGGCAACTATAGTGGCCAACTGTGATTGGGAAGCTAATGTCGGCCTGTGTTGTTTTGATTGTAAGTCCTGCAATTCCACGAGTTGCCTGCATAGCTCCATGATAATCCACTTATCATTGGGATATCTTGGTAGCTTGATTGGTGCACCTGAGAAGCCACTAACCCTGAGATAAGTGAAATCAACAAACTGAATGAAGACACAGCATTGAGAGACAGACTTCCTTGCTTACTCTGTTTGCCTTCAGATCACTATTTAGTCTGCAAATGACTTCATAAAAGAAGCCATCATTTACTACCCTGTATTCCTTATAGTATTCAGGTATCACCAATGGGTAACACTCATAGATAGGATCCTTGGAAAGTATCCTCTCTTGTCTAGCTTGGAGAACACCCCTTCTGAGGCTGCGGCATACACAAGATATGAAGTCATTTTGAAGTTGAGTGTCTGCCTAACCTTTTGAGCTGCTCACCGATGTTGTTGCTTATGATTTTTGCCCAATTGATCATTGAATTAGCTTTGTTGATTTCAATTGTCCTGACGAAGTAATACATCCATGAGTGGAAGTTCTTTGCGTTACTTTCTCCATTTATTTTGCATAAAGAATCGGGTGATGTCATCAACTTCTTGTATCAGATTTGATCTAGGAAGGGTCCTTGGAAATTTAGATGGCTGCCTAGATTTCTTCATATAGTTCTTGTTCATAATACCTATACAGTCCATCGTGTTGTTCTTCCACCTATCAATAGCCTCTTGCATGCTGATTTTAATTACTCTGGATCTTGCAGGAATCTTGAGGCAGTAATTGATGTACTGAGTATCCAGCCTTATCACTATATTTCTTGTTGTATCCCTGATTGTTCTAGATAGAGGATGGTAGAATTTAGCACATTCTAGAACAAATTCAGTAATTGGGCAATAGCTGGAAATGTTGCAGCTTGAATGATTTTGATGTCCCTTATAGCTGCATAAGGGGTGCCTAGTAAGTTCCCTAGATCTGTCAATTAATTCGTTGATAGACACATGCCCCATGTCTGTATCACTCACTTCAGCAAGCTTGGACACTATGCATGATTTTGTTGGATAACCTTTGTCATCACACTTCATTCTGTCTGAACCTGCTTTTGCCTGAGATTTCCCTTTTCCACCTTTACCCGAAGCTCTTGCAGTTGTGAAATCTGGATCTCTTTGTGTAGAAACTACAACCGCTTCTCCTGATTCTGAAGATATATTTAATGTATCCGACATTGGCCTCAGCTTTCTTCTCACAAGTATGTGCACAAGTGAAATATTCCTGTAAACAATTCAGACAAACATTCAACTCATCACCCTTTTATTTATGCATATGGGCAGCCTTAAATTCTGGGAATTACTTCGGGTGCAAGCAAAGAGAAGTAGGCTCAACTGGGAGAAGTGTGCTTAATTGGGAGAGTTTGCATGCATTTATATTGGCTGCGTTTGGGTTTTTTGCATGGTTTTCAAAAGAAAGACTGCATGGATTTGGCAATGTGGATAGTTGCATTCTAATAGAGGATGGAAACCTTATTTTATTGTGTGCATGCAAGGAAGGAAGAATTGCGTTAAAAATAAGAAGACAAGCTTCTTAAAAACCACGATTTACTTAAGAAATTGCGTGCTTTCTCTTTGAGCATGGATGCTCTCAAAATAGAAGCCAAGGTTTTTATCTTCAACGCAACACTTTTATGATTTTCCTTTGCTTTAAAAATTTTGTGGATACAAGGGAAGGAGGATGGCATGAATAGAAGGATGATCGATGATTTCACTTTAGAAGACAAGGTCACAAATATCCACGCAAATCCTTAAGTGTTTTGCTTTTTATTACAAAGGTTGTGTGGATTATGAAGGAGGATTGTGTGGATTTAGAAGGGAGAGGATGCTTTGCAAAAGGAAGACAAGGTGCCACACATCCACGCAATTCACTTAAGTGATCTGCTTTTACTTTTTTAAAAATTGCGTGAATGGAAGAAGACAAGGTGCCCAGAAACCACGATTTGCCTTTAAATGATTTTTCTTTGCTTTTAAAAGAAAATGTGTGGATACTAGGATGAGTGGATTGTGTGGATACAAAGGAGAATGGATGCTTTAAAAAGGGAAGACAAGACCTTGGACATCCACGATTTGACTTAAGTGACTTTGCTTTTGTGCTTTTATAACAATTGCGTGGATACAAAGAAGGATGGCTGCGTGCTTCAACAAATAAGACAAGGCTCTAGACATCCACGATTTGCACTAAAAAGCCTTTGCCTTTGAAAAACTGCATTCTTTTCTTTGCACATGGCTTCTTTCAAAAATAGAAGAACAGATCTTCCATAACCACGATTTGGCTTTGGATAATTGAAACTTGTGGGAATAAAATTAATCATAGCTGGAACAAGTCGATTTGCAATTAAAAACAATGGATGGCTTCTTCAAAACCCTAGGCCAAGGAAAAGATCCGACAGAAGAAAGAAAAGGCTATGGGGATTGCCAGATGGAAAACAGAAAGACCAAAACCAAAACACAAAAGAAATAAATAAAAAAAAATACCTGAAAGAAGTTGCGGCAATTACTCAAAAAATCTCTCCAATTAGCTAATCTGTAAAAACTCTTCCCCGAGTGAATGCTCCACTTTGAGGTGAAAGTAATACTGGTGTGGTAATAATGATGGGGTAAAGTGCTTTATATAACCTAAATTTCCCTAATTTTAGCTCAATCTATTTTTAAATGAATTTTTACTTATTTAATATAAAAATAAGTAAAAGCTTTTATAAAACCAGACTAGGTTTCGGAAGGGAATTGAGTGAGCTTTTGCATATGGGTATTTGGCGAACGTGGCTTTATGACTTCCTGGAGATACCTTTGAGCAATGCTAGCAACCGAAGGCAAAAAGCAAAAAAACATGACCCTTCGCTCAAAAAGATTGAAAAATTTAAAAGGGGTGGTCCCAAATTTCCGAGTGAAATCTGGGGGCGCTTGAGCATGAGCTGCGTTAAAGGATTTTTCTTTTTTAATTCAATTTGTTTTAAAAAGTTGGACCCCAACCCTAAACCTAATACTTAATGGGCCCCACCCACCCCCAAAGCACTCCAAAACAAACTATAAATAAGAGTTACACCCTCACTCCAAATCACAATCAAAAAATCAAAGCAAGAGTGAAAGCATTAGCAAGCAAGAGTGAGAGGGTGAGAGCATTAGCAAGCAAGAGTGAGAGCATTAGCAAGCAAGAGTGAGAGCAATACCATTAACAAGCAAGAGTGAGAGCATTAGCAAGGAAGAGGGACAACATTAGCAACAAGTAACAACAAGAGTTAGAGCAAGTGCCAAATCTTCATTGCATTGAGCCACTGGCCAATTGTATTTGAATTTTGAATGTAATCATCATTTTGAATATAAATATTAATATATTGATATTTGGCATTTTCATTGTTCAATGCAATGTGTTTAGTATTTCAAAGTTTCATTTGTTGTTCCTTATACATATTTTTATAACTAATTTTTCAAGTACTATATATATTTGTGCCACCATCCCACCGCCGTCCCCAAACCTAGGCCCTTGGTTCCCCCATCTCTAAGACCTGTCCCCCGTCCCCCAATTTTGAGACTCCGTGGAATGCTACTTTTATGGTTGTCTTAAGGAAGGTGTAATGCTACTTTCATGTAAATATTTTTTTGTTAATATATGTAGCATATATTCTAAACTAAGAAAAATGAAAATAGGTTGCCCCATCTCATTTATGAACACACACCCATCTCCTGTAGGTCCTGGATTTCCTTTTGCTGCAGCATGAAAGTTGAGCTTTATATATCTTGTTGGTGGAGATAACCAGCACACACTATTACTTTTAATCAAATTCGGCCTTACCCCATTATCAGGTTATATTGTGGTGATTGATAATGAAACTGCTTTGAGGATTAATTATTCCTTTTATTCCGTGCAGGATCTCCAAGTTCCCTTGGCCTTTACATTTGACCTGATTTCTTGTGTTCAATTTTAAGTTTTTCCTTTAGCTTATTGTTTCTTACGTTAGTGCATGGGATTTCACTTTCTGAAGATGTCAATGAAGATTGATTTAGATCCAAGTTCTATGGAGACATTTCAAGTGAAGATTATTCTGGTTAGTGGTTAATTTAGAATTTATTTATTCAAAGCAGTCCATGAAAAGTACAGTTGTTTTATGGGCTGCACATTTTCCTGTTCAGGTCTATCATGAATATCAACCCATGCGATGGGTAGCTACCTAAAACAAATTTAACAACCTTATATGTCTATTCAACTTTAAACATATGCAGTTTTGAAAATTAGAAAGATTTCATTCTGGTTTTCTTTTGCAAGTAACAATTAAATCTTCCTTTCAGATTAAAGAACATGCAGTAAAACGACACTATACATTCAAGAATCATAAAGGAGCTTTGGCTGCAAAGTGCAAACATGCTTGAGTTTACCTTGTCCAATCTGGAAACAGGTTTTGGAATGGGCTATTTATGATTGCAGCAATTTATGATTTTGCATGGATATGCTCATGAGGTATTATGTAATAAAGTTTTGTTAAAAGTTATCCTTACGAGAAAAAACTTTTGCGTTATATGAAGCATTGGATACAGAACTTTGATGAAAAGCTAAGAAATAGAAAAAATACAGAAAGAAAAAAATCCATATGACCAAACCTGGATCCCCAACTAACAAGAAGTGAGACTCTCCTCGAATCTTTGTTCCAGAAGCATCTGCATGTTGCACACCTCCAATCAAAGTCAACGCGACTGCAATAATACAAATTTAAAATAGGTTTCAGTGGCGGGTGAAACTATCTTCAAAGCCATATTCTAGATGTAGATATGTTCTGCATATCTATAACAAAAGCTAATTCAAAAGTAAATTTCAGCCTTACATGATACAGAAACCTATTGTTGTCATCAACTGTCTAGTGCTCATTTCAGACAACTGAGAATATATCTATACTACTAAAAATGAAAAGACTTTCCACAGAATTCAGATATCTTTCAGCTGAAGCAGTATAAACAATATGTGGAAACTACAATTTTTACCCGCAAGCTTCACTGTAAAGAGGCCATACACTTGCGGACAAATGGCTTGTAAGATAATATTTCTTCCTGCAAGTTTAAATTGCAAAAGGGTTTAGTTTGACACAAAAATTTAAAAACAAAAAATCATAGCAATAAAACTTAAAGGTAGCAGTAAAACCCCACAAACTGATTGTTATTCAGCCTAATGTAAGAGACGAACAACTGGTTAATAGAAATCCATGCAATATATTCTACACAACAAAATGGTACAGCAGTAGAAATGACAGTACCAAATTACATATGATATCAGGGCTAATCAATCCAAGAAGCCGACTTATCAATTATTCCCAGGTTAACATGTGTGTGTGTGTGATTTTCTCTATGTATGGCATGCAATATGTCAAGAAAGGCATGATGAAGAACGTGACTGCTTGGATCCCTACTTGGTGTATACCTGAGTATTGGAAATGACTCGTCGCGAAGAGGTCAACCTAACAGTGCATGGTACCTTGGGCTTAGATGTTGTAGTGTCCCTGTCCGTCAGACACCTGAAAAACGAATCTGAAAAATTTTCCAGTTCGACATCAGATTTCTGAATGGGAAAGGTGCTAAATAACTCTTTCACTCATCACTAAACACATGTCTTTAACCACTAACAAACTTTAGTTTAAGTTCTGTTACTCTATTTCTTAAGTGTTTAATAGTTATTCCTTAACTAATTGTCATTTGGCCTGTGGGTGTTGGACCCACTACACTTCCTCTGTGCAGCTTCAATCTGCTTGGCAGCTTCTAGTTCTCGTGTAGGCTGGCCTACAGTTTTTGTACCAACTACCCGAATAGGTTTATTGATGAGGTTTTCCCTGTTCACCAATCTTCCAATATGCAAGATTGTGCACAGCCTTCCCTGCACACAATTGCACCACCACATTGCACAAACCCTGTGCAATGCCACTGCAGGCTTTCCTGCACACCAGTGCTGCACAAGCCTCCGCAACACAACATCTGTGCATAACCATCCTACAAAGAACTATGCAAAGTTGAAACAGTATCAACAAATGAAGCCAGGTTTATGAGATTGGAGGCAAGGGTTGCAGACATAGCCAAATCTATACAGAAATTGGTAGCAGCCCTTACCAGAAGTGGAAAAGAGAAGATAAATGACCAAAATTATTCTTTGCTCATTTAAAATTATTGAGTCATGCTTCCATATAAGAGCTTTGTTGATAATTTATGTATAAACTGTAATGTCCCCTCTTTCCGCCTAAGCTTGGACGTGGACCTCTGGCCCTTTATGTCCACCCGACGGCCAAGGGGAATTTTTAGGGTGACATGACTTTATTGTTTTATTATATTGTGCTATTATTTCTAAAAATAATAATATTATGAAAGCACAAATAATAAATAATAAAGTACTAATCAAAAAAGTAATTGTTTTAGAAAGAGTGCGACTTGCCTTAGGAGGCATTTTTTGGAAAATGTGCCATTTGGCCCAAAGAAGAAAAAGGCGACCAGCATAGGGGAATGAAACAAATTGATTGGGCGACTTGGAGGTGGTAGTTGGGCTGAGTTCCCTTTAAATAAACAGGTCGACTTGCATGAGGGTATCCAGATTTTTATTATCATCTTTGCATTGCTAAGAGCTCTGAGCTTTTACCAGAAATTCCAAGGACGAAAACCCTTGTGAATTTATCTCTTGCGGACGAAAACCCCAGGAGATTGAGAGGGGATTTCACTCAGAAATTCCTAGTGTTCTTCATCAGACTTCCAGGTTCAGTTCAGCCATGTGTGAAGAGGGATTTGAAGGTGTTTCCCAGTGATTTGCAACCAGCAGTTGGATCAGTCCATTGTAAACAGTCTGGCAGCGAATTCAGAGGTATTTTCATCTGAAAATATTTGTCAAATAATTGCCATCATTTTGTAATCTGATCGCTGTACTTTTTATCAGTTCTGAAGTGTATTTTGAAGATTTTCAAGCTGAATAATAACAGGCTTCAGATCTGATTTTCTGGGCCATTTTGGGACTGTAATAAGTTCAGTTTTTATATAAATCTGTCCCTAAATATCTGAACAGTCATTAGAAATCAGAAGTATTTTTATTTGGCATGATTTATACCGTTATCTCTCTTCAACCCTAGTCGCATTTTCCAGATCTGCACTAGGAACTTGATATAAAATACACAGAAAACTGTATTTGCTGTTTTTGATTGATTAAAAATCAGTATAGTGTAAGGAGGATCCATCTAGGGATCTTTCATAAACAAGAAGCCGATGTGACTACATGAGAATGCTTCAAGGAATTGATCGAGTCACAATTCCATCACATAGGCTATGAGTAAGAGCAGCTTATGAGATGGCAACATTACTTCCAAGAAGAAAGATGACATGTACACGAGTCTTTGAATTCCGAAGGCATGCCATATTGTTAGGCGTCTCACCTAATGAACCATGTGTTGTGGTGAAGTATCATGGAGGGCAATATGGTCATATCCAAAGGGAACTGCAGCCCATACATGTAATGAGTATTGATGAATCAAGCAAAAGCACTTTCTACATTGTGTCAGATGGAAAGGAGTAACAAAAGTAACAAAAGGTTCACGAGAAAGTTGAAGAAAGATAAGGCAATAAAATTGCAGCAGCTGATCTTAAAGAAAGGAGCATTGTACACATTGTGATGTGGATGTTCATTCAGTGAGAAGTGATGGAATTTGCATCCCGAAATGTTGCCAAAGTGTGATAGGAAAAAGAAGGCAGAGAAAGCCAAAGCCGAGAAAGAAAGCACTTTAGATTTGAGATAAAATGGTGTGCTTGTCGTTAAATAGGACACCAGTAGCAGATGAGGAAACAAAGATTGAAGTGTAGAGTAGGAAACTTTAAGACACCAAAATCCAAGTGAAGATGCTAAGTTAAATGCACTTTTTAACGGTTCACAATATAATTTGATTCCCAAAGAATTAAAGCATAGGCTTCCACCGGAAACGTATAATATCCATCAGGCTGGTTGAATAAGGATTCAAATCTGTAAATCACTAGGTATTGAAAAACAAGCGTGCTATTTCAGTTAGTACATTGATGACATTGAGTGTGATCTTGCACCTTCAAACATACGTGATGCGTTTGGAAGTCCTTATATGTGGATAACAGATGTCATCTAGCATCTATAAAACTTGTGTCTGTGTTAGCACAAAACATCTGGCCAAAAGCTCATCAACTAGCTTTAAGCTCACAAGGAGCGTCTGGAGGTATAATTTCTATGTGGGACCCCAAAACCATTACTGTATTCAATTCTAGCGCAATCTGAGGAGCTCTTCTTCTCCATGTTTTCTCTAAAGTGGATGCTCAGCAGTTGGTATTAATTAATGTGTATGCACCTACTGACTCTGAGTCTAAGATACAACTCTGGCAGCAGCTCACAAGTATCATTAATACCTTCACAGGGATCCCAGTTATTATTGGTGGGGATTTTAATACTATTCTTAATCTTCAGGAGAAACAAGGTGGTAACAAGCAGCTGGATGCAAGTTCCTCTACCTTGTCCCCATTCATTTGTTCTAATCAACTGGTGGATATTCCAACAGGGAATGGCATAATGACATGGTCTAACCGCAGACAAGGACCACAATCCATCATGGAAAGATTAGATCGATTTTTGGTCTCTGAAGAATGGTGGACAAAGGAATTTATTCCCAAGGCTCAAATTCTCAATAATATTGGTTCAGACCATTGGCCCGTTTCTTTGGAAATCGGAAAATCAACCCCTTTCCATGCTCCATTCAGATTCCAGCTGATGTGGTTCAGAAACGCAACATTGGGGAACTACATTAAACAATGGTGGATGGAAGGAAAACCCAGACATGGTATGCATATGTACACTTTTGTGAAAAGGTTGACTTATCTTAAAGCTAAGCTTAAAGATTGGAACTGGCATGAATTTGGAGACATTAAAGAGCAGAAAATCAAAGTTCTAGAACAGCTAGAAGAAATTAATACTCTAAGTCGTTTAGAGGGTACCACATCTGAGCTCATTCAAAAGGAGCTGCTATTAAAATCAGAGCTGAAGGAATGGGAAACTCGAGAGGAAATAATGTGGAAACAGAAATCCAGAATTCAATGGTTACAGGAAGGAGACAGAAATTTTGCTTTCTTCCATAAATCATTACTGGCATGTAGGGTACATAACCACATTACCTGTCTTAGAGAGGATGTCCAAAAGGAGTGTTCTTTAGAAAGAATGAAACAAGTGGCTGCCACCTTTTTCTGCCAATTGTTCGCAGCTCAACCTCTCAACGTAGCCTCTCAACAAAAAAACCTGGATAATTTGCCCCAGTTAATCTCCCCACCTGATAATCAACAGATCATCAAGCCCATTATGCGAACAGGAATTAAAGACTGTTGTTTTTTCTATGGAGAAAGGTAAAACACCAAGGCCGAAAAGCTTTCCGAAAGAGTTTTATCAAGCTTTTTGTAATGTCCCCTTTTCTAAATTAAAAATAATTAATAATATTTTAAGTTGGGCCCAGCCAATTCTTATTTTGGGACAACTACATATTATTATTATTATAAAATAAAAAATTATTTTTAAACATTCTTATGAGGTCGGTCAGATATAGAGAGAGATAGAGATAGAGAGAGAGATAGAGAGATAGAGATATAGAGAGAGAGAGAGAGAGATAGAGAGATAGAGATATAGAGAGAGAGATAGATATCTATATCTAGGGGGAGGGGGCCCCGGGGTGGTCGTGATCGGCATATATTGGTGGTGCCGCCATATCCTATTTGATTTGTTCCAATCGAACGATCCGATCATATTACGTATGTAATAACATTGATTCACATTGAAAGATTCATTAGCTCGGAACATTGATTCATTTGATTCATTGTGTCCATGGAATATAGGGCTCCCCTCCCTATATAGATCTTATCGGCCCTCGATTGATTTCTCAATCGAGTGGTTCGCTACGAGATATATAGTCTCATTCAGAGTTCAGAGAGTCTCATTCAGATATAGATAGAGATAGAGAGAGAGATAGAGAGAGAGATAGAGAGAGAGAGAGAGAGAGAGAGAGATAGAGAGAGAGATACAGAGTTCAGATAGTCTCATTCAGATATAGGGGCGGACGAGTCCCCCCTATATCTATATCTGTCCTCGCCCTCCAGAGAGAATAGAGGGGCGGGCGAGTGGTTCGCTACGCTCACTCCTCACCGATCTCTCAAGATCCATGATGGGGTCATTTTTCGAGACCCATGTACATTTCCCCGGCATAGGTTGCAGGCCTTCATATCTCTCTCTCGGTCGGGCTTTCGAGTGGGCTCACATCGACTCCATTTGAAACCGATCACCACTTAGACCGCTCGGAGCGCACTTGCTTGCTTTGCTCTCTCCAAGAGGTTGAAACTAAAGAACACTTCATTTTCAGATGTCCTGTTTACTATGAGATTCGTGGGTGATTCCATTGCCTATTCCGCAAGCTTCCTTCCTTCACAACTTTCTTTAGATACTATGATCAGAGATGTCTTGCTCTATACTTTCAGGAAGCCATCAGGCTTCGGGACAGGCTCCTCCATCCTCCCCCACGGATGGCTACTAGACTGATCACTTCCTTATTCCCGTTGCTCTCCCCAATGAGGGGTGCTAAGCGGCATTTGGTCACTTGTCTGGACACCCAGTTTAGATCCGTCAAGTCTCGTGACTCCGTTCCTTCCCCGAGCCTCCCTATCTCGTGGCATGTCCCAGTGGCCCTCCACATGACAAGAATCCACCGTGCCTACTTTGAGGCACCACCTTCCTCCCGAGCCGGCTCCCAAGCATTCCACAGCCTATGCTTCTTGTCGCCGACGCACTATGAGTTACTCCCATCCAGCCTTGAGTGTTAGGTGATGTTGTTAGGGATGTTGCTCCTTCTTCCGCTCCCTCCCCACACTGTCATCTCTCTCTTCTTCGTTTTTGGTCTCTCGGCCTCTTTTGTTTCCTTCTTCTCCTCTCCTTCTCTCATTTTATTTCGTTGACCCGTTTGGGTCCTCTTGTTGGGTTTGTTTGCTTTGTACTCTACAGTCCCATTGACCTACTTTTGTGGTCATGTGTTGACATTAATAACATTATCTTATCTTATCTTATCGTATCTTAAGGGAAGATTAAAAAGTGCATTGGGCTTCTAATTCATCTTTGGCGCCAAAAAGGAGGATATAAAGGTGGATCAAATGGCCTAAGAAAGGTTATGCATGTTTATTTCAAAGATTGATATCTTGGGTTTGTGCACAGCGTGCCCTACTCTCCACTAAAGACAAAGACCTTTGGTGTGGCTCAACTTTGAGGATGAAAACCCTCATTGGATCCTATTGGGGACGAAACCCTCAATAGTCACAACACTTGGGGACGAAAACCCTCATTTGTTGCATTGGTGGCTTCATACGGGAGTCACAAGTGGACTTAATTGGCAGATTTCTGGAACAGCAAGGTGTTTATCCATGCTTAGGGCACTCCTACTTCAGCTAGGGCACTTTCTAGGGTGTTGGCACCCTTCCTTCTTTGGAGCAACCCACCTGGGAAGTTTGGGATCAATTTTGAGAGGGTTTCCATGGTTGGAAAATTGTGATTTCACTTTCATTAGATAGTTGGTCTCTTCAAGATCATTTTAAGGATTGGTTTGTGTTGAAACTCCAAGTATTGATGGAGTTATGAATTTTATAAGTTTCAGCCGTATTTGCACTTGAAATAAATTTACAAAATACATGTTTGCTCCAGATTTCATTTTGCTGCATTTATTGAGTATTTGGGATATTTCTATTTTAATTTTTGGCCCATATTGCATGTAAATGATTGTTCTAAGTGTTGGTACAGTTCGCTGCCCTAGAGGAATATTAATTAATGTTCTGAGCTGATTTTGATACCCTAAACGTGTAATTTTGAGTTCGCTGCTAGAGCTTCTAATATTGTTGGATCTGTTGTTATAAAAATCAGATTAGTTTCAATTGGGTGTTGGTGTATTTTTAGATCTGATTCTTAGGGTTTGTGGCCAAACCCTTATTTTCGGTTTAAGCCCTAGAAAGACATTACACATTTGGGAGATTGTTAAAAAGGACTTACTAAAAGTAGTGGAAGAGGTAAGAATGGCCAAGATAATGCTTAAGGAAATTAACAAAACCTTTATCACTTTTATTCCTAAATCTACAGAAATGGGGGAGATTTCTGGTTTTTGACCCATAGCCTTATGTAATGTTTTGTATAAAATAATTACTAAAGTTATAGCCGAAAGGTTTAAACCTCTTCTTCATAAAATCATTTCCCCTGAACAAGGTGGGTTTGTCCCAGGATGTCAAATACATGATGACATTGCTTTAGCTCAAGAACTCCTTCATTCTATGGATCTACAAAAGCATCCTACCATGTTCATTCGTTTGGACCTCTCCAAAGCTTATGATAGAGTAGATTGGAATTTTTATGTCAGGTTCTTGTCAAGCTTGGCTTTACTGAAGAATGGATAAATTGGGTTCAAGCATGCATCTCATTTGTATCTTTCTTTATCATGATTAATGGTACTCCTTCCAAGCTGTTTGAAGCTTCAAGAGGAATCCGACAAGGCGATCCGTTATCACCCTTTTTGTTCATTATTTTGATAGACTCGCTGGAAAGACTTGTTTGTAAATTATGTCGAGAAAAGAATACAGGGGTTCAACTAGCCAGATCGACTAAGCCACTATCCCATCTGCAGTTTGTTGATGACACAACTTTGGTGGGAAGAGCCACTCGTATGGAGGCTAGACAATTTGGGAAACTTCTTCAAGTTTTCTCTGATGCCACAGTCAGCTAATTAATGATACTAAATCAAGTATTATATTCTTCCATTGTTCTCATAGTCAGGAAGAACAGATTCTTAATACTCTCCATTTTAGTCAAGGCTCTCTTCCAATAAGATATTTGGGTGTTCCTATCGCTCACAAACAGATACGTGACTAGAATTGGCTCACCACTAAAATGGAATTGAAAATGCAAAAATGGACGCACAAATGGTTATCAACAGGTGGAAGAATGACTTTGATCAAAGTTGTCTTGCAGGCAACGCCAATATATGTCTCTACAATACTTAATATTCCAAGGGCAACTCTGAAACATATGGATGCTATATGTCAGAAATTTCTTTGGAGTGGTCTACAAAATAAGAAAAAGTGGTCTTTACTCAAATGGGACACATTGTGCCATCCAAAGCAAGAAGGTGGTTTAGGTTTTAGACAATATTCTATGAGAATATAAGGCTCATTTATAAGGTGTCTCATTACAAGTTTGTTGTAGAAACGGTCAGAACCACTTGACAACCGTTCAGTAACTACATTATTCATAATAAATGACGGACACACAATCTCGAATGTGTGTAATCCACCTTCTCTTTATTTTTTCCTTGTATACGTCTTCTAACAGTGGTATCAGAGCGAGACCAAGCAAGGAAAGAGAGAAGGGTAGAAAATCCGTCCCATTAGGGCACGAAATCTGAAGCATAAGGAGAAATACGAACAAATTTTTGTTTTTGATTTTCAACAGAGATCTAGGGCATCTCGAAGGCACGGTTAGATTCAAAGCGAACACGTCGTAGTCACTTTTTCACAAGACATGTTCATTTTTGTGAGGGTAAGTCGTGGAAGGGCCCATCAAACTTAGAAGTGTTGTTAGGGAAAGAAGAAAATGTCACGCTACACAGTCATGCAAAGAACATACAAATACATTTTTCTGCAAAGTTGTGAATCTGGAGTAAAGACTAAGATGCAAATAGAGTCACGATTCACAATCACGAAAGGCCATTACAATTAGCCATTACAGTCACGAATTGCAAGGGCATAACATATAGTCATAGTGAAACCCTGTCTGGTTGGAAATCTAAAGACAATACCTACGTTACGGCACGGAACTATGCAACTGGTATTTTATTTTTTATTCAATTCTGAAAATACGCAATTGTATTTATTATATTTTATTAAAATGGAAATAGCCGTGGAAAAATATTCTGGTCTAAATTTTCATACATGGAGATTGAAAATACAAATGCAAGTTATGAATAAAAATTTGTGGGGCATTGTAAATGGTAAAGAGACAAAGACCTACCAAGGCATCAAAATTGTTAGAATGGCAAAGCAGAGATGATAGAGCGAAAGCTATTATTGGCCTTGCTCTCTCCGACTTTGAACTTCATCATGTAGACCTAGACAAATCATCTAAGGAAATTTGGGATACTCTAAATAAATTATTTGGAGCGAAAGCAGTTAATGCCAAATTTTCTTTAAAACTTCAGATTATATAGGTTCAAAATGGATGGAGTCTCTATGTCAAGCCACATCAATAATCTGAGGTCCTTGATCAGACAACTAACAAAAGTCAAAGTTGCGATTGAGGATGAGGATGCCAAAGCTATCATATTAAATAGTTTGTCTTCAAAATACAACAATGTAATGTCCCCTTTTTCAAGTAATCTCAATTGAAGGCTTCTTGCCCATTCTTCTTCCCGTGGACAACAAGAAGAAGAATGGGCAAGAAGCCTTGATCGTATTTCAGATTTCTTTCGTTAATATTTATGTTTTTATTTTGTATTTTGGCCTCTAAAGCAGGTCGGCTGGGTTGGAGAGCTCTTAAAGTCAAATTAAAAATAAAAGCATGCTTCTAAAGAGGTCGGTCATGGGGAAATTCATCCCTTATGACCTTTGGCGCCACCATAAGGGTATAAAGGAAGTCACATAGGCTCATTTTGGCATCACTTTTGCATATATACTTTATCTACTTGGTTCTAGGGTTGATTGCTCAAATCCAAATCCACTAAGGGGTGGATATCCATTAGTGTGGCACGCAAGGAGGACGAAACCCTTCCTTGTTGGAGGTTGGAGAACGAAAACTCTCCACGTTGGTGGTCTTCAAAACATTCTTTGAACACTATCTTGCCGGTTTGCAGCTAGGGTATCAAGAAGAAGACATATCAAGGGTTTTGGCATTATTTGGAGCCCCTCTCCTTGGGAGCAACTTGTATAGGAGTGTGATTGGGTGTTTTCTAGGGCACGAATTAACATTCCAAGTTGATATCTGGACTTCTCATGGCTATCAGAGGTTTCTTATGCTTCAAGTGGCTATCAGGGGTTTCAGCACAAAGTCTGGAACACAAGAATGTTGCTTACAAATTTTGATCATTAACCCGAAGGTTCTTCTTCTACTTATAGAATGTAGAAGGGAAAGTACAAATGGGAAACTCAACTGAACTGAAACATAAACAAGAAGTAAAGATAACATCTGGCAATCATCCTCCTCTAATTTCTCTTCAAGTGACACATCTGTCACTTAACTAATAGAATCGTTCCACATAACTTAAAGTAATAGTTTCAAAACCAATAACTTTAAAGTTTTACAATTTCATTCGGGGACGTGGAAAATAGAAGAAGAAAAAGTAGAAGAAGAAAGACACGCCACTATAACATCTATATCTTTTTTTTGTTCCGATATTGAATATATTTGCACGAACATGTAATTCAAAGATCTTCTCATTTGTCTTAGCCACAGCTTCCTTTTCTGTCCTAAATCGCAAAGCAAGCCTTCGCTCAATACTCGATACATGCTTCCACCTCCTCCAAGCTAAGCCCGAACTTCTCAATATCCGATCACAAAGTGCCACCACTGGCTGTGATGGAATTCATCGTGAAAGGCTTAACGGCTCCATCAATTCTCCTCGCACCATTAGAAGAGACCCTTATAGGAATTAGGCACTCTGCTAGGAATGATTTGTGTGTATGAAGTAACATTTCCGACCACTTCCTCGTGAGTGAAAGCAATGACATTGTCTGCAGTAAAGATGAAGTCATACTCTCAAGTGCTTCAGATCCTCTTCAACATAATTCTACAGATCTCCAAATGGAAAGATACTACAAACTCCACTACTTCCCTTCTCAACCGATCCGTCAGCACAATGATCATTCCGCAATCAACACTTCTTTCGCAACTTATTGATTTCGCCAAAGTAATTAGGTTACTCTCAAAGAATCGTGTTCATATCTACCGTGCTTGTCATCAGTTGCTTCACTGATCTCGCTACATCTTTCATGTAACCTTTAAGTCGGTTGCCACCTCTCCGAGTTGTACAGAAGCTTGACGAATGATCAGACTTTTCCATTCATCGATAGCTTTAACATGGTTGCTTGCATCTGCCATTTCCTGCATCATATGATCATTCACCTACTTCTGTGTTGAAATGGGCTGAGTGGAAGATTTAGCAACCTTGGCAATGATCTCGCACAACTGAGATACCTGCTTCTGAAGTTCAACTTTCTCCGCCTTTTCTTTGTCAAGCCTAAGGAATAGAGCATCTATCAATGTCTACGTGTTCTGCTTCAATCCTTCCGTGGTTCTTGACCTATGGGTACTCCTGCCATTCTTTGTTATGTCTTCTGCCGTGAGCTCATCCTCCTTCCCTTCTACCGAAACTGACATCTCAATGAAACTTTTGTCCCGATTCCTCAATGATCAACCTTGAAGTTACCTTAGCAACATTAGGTTTTCTGTCTCTTTTACGCTTAGACTCAAGAGCAGCCTGCAGTTGTGTTCCTCCAAGTTGATTTCCTCTCTAGCCTTTGGAACCAACTGCGAAATCAACCATTCTGAGAAATTACTTCTCGGAGAATGAGAAGTTGTTGAGTGTACCACTATCTTGCGCTCTGATTCCCCCCATCTGAAACCGCTCCAGTGTTGTGGATGCCATCCTCTGAGTCATCCAAAGACAACGCTCTTTCAAATTCCGCCATCTCGCAATTTCAACGCTTCTTCAAGAAGAGGTGCTTGAACAAAGTGGTGAGGAGAGAAAATCAATGCCGGATTCAACGGAGGAATGGCAAAGTGTCTGGCCGAGGGTGCAACAATCGATGAAGTACTTGGTGTTGGAGAAGCCGGAACTAACATCATAACCGTAGAAGTGATCTTCTCCTTCGAATGAGACCTTTTGTGCACTTTCATCTTCTCAGGCCTTCTGTTGCTTTCTCCTCCGTGCTTCCTCTTGAGGGAATCTCCTGTGCCGAAGTTGCCCGTGATTTGATTCATCAAGGCGGATCCCTTCATCAAGAACCGGCTTAAAGTATTGACCAAAACAAATGCAGACCTTTCTTCAATCGTATGGCAGCCCCGTACGTTCTCCTAAAGTACAACTCTATCTCCTCCCATCCGATGGTATGTGTCAAGTAACACAGGCCCATCATCTTTAAGATCCACAGGTATCCGTGCTAATCCAAAGTCAAACACTTGTCGTGTTGATAGCCTGCTGAAATCTTTCTTTCTAACCTCGTACTCACTTTTGCACTTCATCCAAAATCTTCTAATGAAGGCACATGTGCATACTCCTGGGAGATCGTCTTCTTGGCTACTCCAAATGGATCGAAGTTCAGCCGTGCTGGGAAGAACTCTTGCTCGTACTCAGAGAACATTTCCGCTTCCACTCCTCGGGCTTTATGAATGCTCTGGCAGCTATAATGGCCCACAGTGATCGGGAAGAAGCCCGTAGACTTGTGTCGTTTCGACTAAAGGTCGTGCATCTCCACAAGTTGTCTGCTCAGCTCCATGGTGACCAATCTATCATTTGGATATCTGGGCAACTTAACTGGTTCTCCAGAAAA
This sequence comes from Taxus wallichiana var. yunnanensis, assembly GCA_018340775.1. Lineage (NCBI taxonomy): Eukaryota > Viridiplantae > Streptophyta > Pinopsida > Cupressales > Taxaceae > Taxus > Taxus wallichiana. The sequence continues at coordinate 554,921,310 of CM031244.1, read as the reverse complement.
GCCGGTGACCCTGAGGTATGTGAAATCCGCAAACTGAATGAAGAGATCGCCACTTTCGACACGCTTCCCACGCTTCTTTACTCACCCTGTTGGCCTTTAGATCGCCATCCAGCCTGTAAATGAATTCGTAGAAGAATCCATCGTTGACCACTTTGAAATATTTCTTGCACGCAAGTACAGTAAGTTGTGGGTAGCACTCGAAAATAGGGTCCTTGGAAAGAACACCACATCTATCCAGCTTGGAGAAGATGCCTTGTGAAGCTGTTGTATATACCAAATAGGAAGTCATTTTGAAGCTAAAAGTACGCCTCACGTTCCGAGTTGCTCACCAATGTTGTCGCTAATGATTTTCACCAATTGATTATTGAATCTGCTTTGTTGATTTCAATGGTCCTAATGAAAGCATACATCCATGTGCGGAAGGTGTGAGCGTTTGCTTCGCCATTTATCCTGCATAACAATTTGGCAATATCATCCACCTCTTGTACTAGATTAGACCGCGGAAGAGCTCTTAGGAACTTGGAAGGAGATCTGGGCTTCTTCATGTATATGTTGTTCATTATGCTCACGTAGTCAACTCTATGTTTCTCCCACTGTTGTCGGCATCCTATATGCTAATAGAAGTCACCACCTTTCATGTCGGAATCTTCAAACAATAATTGATGAACTGTGCATCCAACCGGATTATTGTTTTCCCCGTAGCATCTCGGACTGATCTAGATGATGGATGGTAAGACCTAGCACACTCCATGAAAAACTCGTAAGTGTGCTGTGAATGGAAACGCTACAGCTCGAGTGACTCCACTACTTTTGCCTGCACGCATGAGGGAAGTCTTTCGTGCTCGGATCTGTCAATCAATTCGGAAAGAGGTTCCGGACCTAGGTTTGTGTCTCCAATGTCTGCAAATTTAAAAGTGATGCATGACTCGTGTGTGTCTCTTTTTTCATCCCTCTTTGCCATACCGTATCTATCTTTATCTCGATTAATTCTTTTCCTCTTTATTCGGCTGAAATTCTTCACAACCGGTGCAGATCTGGATAATTCTTCAGATTCGGAGGATATGTTCAATGTATTGGACATCGATTTAAGCTCCCTTTCTCTTATAAAAGCACCTGTAATGAATTCTGCAATTAATTCAGACAAAGATGGCAACCGAACATGAATAGTGAATTTTAATCATAAAAATCTACATATATCAAGCCTGTTGCCCCAAAATTTGATGTTTTATTTGCATGCAAAGCAAGCATGAATTTTACCAACTTCACTTGAGCACCTGTATCACTTATGCAGACAATTATTCAGACACAAATCAACCTCCTTCAAACCTAGGCGCCAAATTTGGAAGCTTCCAGCAGTAATTAAACCTTCTTTTGAGCAAAAATCCTCTTCAAATGGGGCACACTTTTTGTCTGGGCTGCACTTCTCTGCTTTTGAATTAATTAATTCATCCTTATGGCAGCCCCTGCTTATATAATCCTCATAATTCTATAATTAATTAATGTCTCTCATATTCCTGACAATTAATTAATTATTTAATAAGTTTTACTCTTCAAATGGGGCGCCTATTTTGTGCATGCTCATGGCTGCCATTAAATAAATTAAATTTATTTAATTTTAGCCTTCTACTTCCAGTTAACTTAAGCCTCACAATATGCTTTGACCTTAGCCACTGAAAATAGGAATTAATTAAATCAATTAATACTTTAAAAAGTATTATTCCTCTCCCAAATGGGGCGCACTTTTTGACATGAAGGGGCTGCATTAAATAAATAATATTTATTTAATTTTAGAACTTCTAATTCTGACTTCCTTTATCCACTTTCCCTTTGTTGACTTTTCCACAAGCCTGGGCGCCAAAATTGGAGAAGAAATTAATTAATTTAATGCATTTAAAGCTGCCCTTCTTTCCCTAAAGGGGTCGCAACTTTTGGCATGAGCAATTTCTATTTTTAAAAGTCAATTGACAATGGGATTATTTACCCTACAAGGCAGCTCCGAAAATCCCATGATCCACTTAAGTTGTTTGACTTTCATAATGGGATTATTTACCCTGCAAGGCAGGTAATAAAATCCCATCAATGCCTTAAGTGATTTTTCTTTTATTTCACAATGGGAATTTTTACCCTGCAAGGCAAGTAAGAAATTCTCGCCTGCCTGCTGCCTCCAATTTTCCCATTGTGACTTAAGTGGCGTTGCTTTCATGGAAAAAATACCTTGCTAGGCAGGTACAAAATTCCCACCTATCTGTTGCTTCCAAAAATCTCATGATTCACTTCAAACCCTCTTTTTCCAAAAATGTGGCCAGCCTAGAAGAAGCTTTTTGGTGCACGACTTCGTCTTTTCGAGAGAACCAGACCTCCGATGGCGAATTCCTTCTAGCACAATGTGCATAGGTGATCTCCAGATACTCCAAGCCAAGAATTAGGCCAAACCGGCAAAGGAATTGATCCAGAGAAATTTCACAGAAAACGAAACGAGAAAACACAAAAAACACAAAACATTGCCAAAAGTCACAAATAAAGCCCAGGATCCATTCCTAGTTAAAACCCTACTGGTATATGGGAATAATGACATGTACGATCACAACAGGTTAAACCGAGCACAAATTGCCTCAAACGGGCTCAAAATAATTAAATACAAATTTCCCAGTGAAAACCCCAACGACAGAATATAACAATTTTGGGCATCTGGGTATTTGGCGAAAATGGCTAATATGGCTCCTTGGGAATATCTTGACACATTACAGAAACTTTCTGGCAATAAAAACACAAAACGACCCATTATTTTAAAAGTACGAAAAAAATTTAAATAGGGTAGTCCCAGATTTCGTGGTGAAATCTGGGACACCAATATATGTATTATGTGTATATATATATTATAAATATACTCATTTAACTCATTTTTAGTCCATAAGAAATACCAAACTTGAAAATATAGTACGATCAATGTTCAAAACATTCAATATACTTAAAATTTTACATTTTCTATAAAATATGAATATTGTATTCCTTTGTGTTGCATCCATTTCCTTTGAGATTAATTTTTGTGTTGTGATGGTGGCCATAAAAGATGTATATAGGGAGCTCCTAAAGGACTTATTTAATGAGATTGACTCTAACCTACCAATGATAACCAAAGAGGTCAATCCAATGGTTGGTTCTTGCATTTATATTATCCAAATCACCTTCCGATCCTCCTTAAGGATGCGGGAAGGAGACAAACTAGATCCACCACACAACAGAGGGATAAGATCGTGACCGGACAACGGCATAGTAGGCGACTCTCTCTCTTCGGCGGGTCGGTATTTTATCCTCAACTTTTTCCGCTTTCCCTCGAATGTTAGGAAGATGGATCTACAATTCCTTGATGGGTTTTACTCTTTTCTTCTCCTTGGTCGCTTTCCCCTTTCTTCCTCTCGCCTATATTTCCACTCCCATTCGTGGGTGTGCATGATTTCTTCTTCCGATTGGCCACCTCTTTTGGCTTTTGTACTTGTCTTTCTCAGAACTCTTTGGTTTCCCACTTTGTATCGGTGCTCGTTGTTGTCAGTAGTCCCTTTGACCTACTTTTGTGGTCATTTGTTGGACATTAATATATTTATCTTATCTTATCTTATCTTGGTAGTTTCTAGGAAAGGATGCTCTTTGAAACTTTAAGCTATGCAATTTGCGGTTCCAAATATTTCTTTAAGTATCAAGATCACCCGAGATTTGATCTCATAAATAACTTGTACGAAGGCTCGGATATATGTCCAAATTTCTAATTGCAATGATCCCAAATAATTACCTCAAACATTTTTATATCCTTCAAATATTTTCTCTTCAATAAACTAGAGGGATTTTAAACAATATCCAAGTTTCCTTGTGGTTGACATGCCCCCTCAATAAAACTGAAGTTTGTGAGTTAAAATAAAATATAATAAAACTTTTTAGAGCCCCCCCACTGCCCAACCCTGCAGGTACGTCCCAGGTTCATCAAAACATACTCGGGACATACCCGGTATGTACCTGGACGTATCTAGGACGTATTCGTACCATACCTGGGACGTATCCGTAGCGGGTACGTATCCAGGGGGGTACGGGAGGGTAGGAGGTGAACCCTGCTAACATGATTTTTTTTATTACTTGTTCAATGAGTTCTTTTCACCCTATACTATTGGAATTAGTTGTACTTTTGAGTCGCATTGACTTAGTTTGGTCATTCATGGACATTAATAAAACAAAATCTTTCTTTCTTCCTCATAAAGTGTTTCTATTCAAAACAGTAAAAGACTTGCTATCAAAAACAATGTCAATAATCAACTCACATAATGTAGCTAAACATTTAGATGATGTATTGAGGACCATGCAGTGCCATATAATGTTTATTAGACAGTTCACAAATTAAGAGTTGATGCATAAAACATGTTTGTAAGTTTCCAATTACAAATTTACAAACCTGCAGTTGCTATACATAGTCAAGCATCAGATCATATCCTTATTGGATTCCTTTATGCCACTTTGTGACATAATGTGTACATGCACCTTTGTCATTTTCAAACTTTTATGCTGGAAATGCTTAGTGCACTTTGTTAACCAGACATAACATACTTGCACCTTTCCAGTCACATTGACCACTTAATACATCATTTCTAAACATTTTCTTATATATTTCATTCAACATTCACAAGCTATGCAGCCACTTTGAATCAGAATAAATTCTGTCAATTTTTAATGAATGCAAAACCTTGTTCATACCCTTCAATGGATTGTCTTTGAAACGGACCCAAAACTGTTCAAATTGCTGAATAGCTTCCTCTGAGATCTCAACTGCTGACTTCAGCTCGTTAGTTCTCCTGAAAATCAGACGTGTTAGAACTAAAAGTCCAAACACAATCCAGCACCACAAATAGGAAACATAATTGCCAGTATATCTAGGACAAAAAAGCTTAAAATCTGTAACATTAAGAATGGACCCATAATGACATTCAAATTTGGTATAGCAAATGATATCTCATAGTAAACAAACTTGGATAACATGAAACAGTAGCCTGCCAAATTTCACAATGTGAGACTTCAATCATGAACTCTCATAAAGGAATTAATTCCACAAAATCAGAACAAAATGAATGGAAAAGATTTAAAAAAACAGTTTCCATCTTTCCTAAATACATGAGATGTAATTCCCGCCATGATTCATGATTGGAAAGTTAGAATTTAATGTCCCCTGTTTCAAATAATATAAATTGAAGGCTTCTTGCTCATCTTCCTTTCCGTGGGCAAGAAGTTGAACAAGGGAAGAACTTGAGTTATATTTCAGTTTCTTTATTCATATTTATGTTTTTATTTTGTGTTTTGCCTTTCAAGGCAGGTCGGCTGGGTTCTAGTGCTCCCAACATGAAATTAAAAGATAAAGTAAGCTCCTTGTGAGGTCGGCAAGGTTAGAGAATTTCAAACATGGAAATAGAAGATAAAGCAAGCTTAAGAGGTCGATCATTACCCCTTATGACTCTTGGCGCCAACTAAAGGGTATAAGAGGAGTCCATTGGCTCATTTGCACATCACTTTTTGGCATATATACTTTATCTATTTGGACTCTAGGGCTGATTGCTCTATTTCCAACTCCACTAAAATCCATAGTGTGGCATCCAAGGAGGACGGCAACCTTCCTTGTGGCATTTGGAGAACGAAAACTCTCTCAAAATTGGGTGGTGTGAAGGAAAATACTGAAGATCCTCTTGCTGGTTTATATCTAGGGCATCAAGGAGAAGACCTATCAAGAGCTTTTGCATGGTTTGGAGTCCCTCTCCTAGGGAGCGACTAGGGTTGGAGTCAATTTAAGTGCCTTCTAGGGCACAGAACTTATTTATTATTTGATATTCAGACTTGATATGATTTATAAGGCTGGAATCATTCAAATTTGGTCATTGTTGGGGTTCGAAACCTCCGTTTCAATTATTTCTCTTAGCTGTATTTGTAGTTGTTGATAAATTAATTGCCAGTTGTATTTGAGATTGGTTTTCATGCTGAAAATTGTTCTAAACTATTCCTAAAAGGTCTACAAATATTGTGGATGAGTTTTAGGGTGATATTTGGATGAAATCTTGTTGTTTACAAGCTGCTCTTCCAAAAATCAGACTGTTCTACCGTAGTGATCTAATGTACTCATCTAATTTTCAGTTTGCTGGCCCAAACTCAGATTTAAATCAGATTAGTATTTGTGTTATTTCCTTGTTTTTCAGTTTCAGCCCTAGAAAGAGACATTACATAGAAACATGCATTCGTTTGCTTTGTTATTGTATCCCAATGGTTTCAATTTTTAAAACATTTTTTAAAAGCCAGGGCTTCAAAGAGCTTGATTCAACAGATTGTTGCACAGTTATTTCAAGGCATTTGGTACCATTTTCTTTCGCTTGAAAAAGAAAATTACTATATTAATTGAGGACAATTGCCCAAACGATATTACATGAATTCCATACTTAAATGTAGATATCATTACTTATGATATGCCTTCACGAGGTGAGATTGAAATGTTAGATCTCTTCGTGTAATGAGCCAAAGAAACAAAAGCGACTTCAAAGAGCAGGAGAAAGATAGAAAATAATAGAACACTCAAGAAACTATGTATCATGGTGACATGAATGGAAGAAACTGGTTATAGTAGAGAAAAACATGGCCAAGTTATAAATTTTTCATAGACTACGAAATTCATTGAACTTCTGATAGATCATTGTACTCATTATGTTTGGGCTAGGTACAGAAGACTAAGTTGATTGGAGTCCTAAACTAGTGATGTCTTGTGATGATGAATGTCAAGGGACGGCCATCTTTGGAGGTGGTTTGATGACGATCTTCCTCAGGCCCAGGTCTATTGAGTTTTTATTCCTAACATTGATAAGTTAATGTGCAAGTCTTTCACATTCTAGAAATGTTGTCTCGTATTTGACCGTTGTGTGTGGGCATCAAAATGGGACTGTGTAATAGAGATCTTTCAAAAGTAGCTAAAAAAACAATTAAGTAGAATTTTGAATTGGGATTTGCAGCCATGCTTTTTAGAATAAACTCCCACTTTTAGCAAACGACAACTATCTTCGACTTCAACACCATACTGTGGAAGGCTTCAGCTAGTCTCTCTCCGGGGTAAGGACTTTGAATGCTTATCAAGAATCAATGCCAAGTCATTTGTGCAACAAGACAATAATTCACAACCTAACTGACAATATTTTAACAATATATCTACTTACAATTTCAACATGCTTTAACTCATTCCAATCAAAATTAGGTGACTCAAATCCAGCAACCAAACTTATTTAATTCAGTGAACCAAAACAAATGAACTGTGAACGCTCAAATAAACAATTATAGGTAGCTTCCTAATAAGAGCCAAGAACCTTCATTTAAAAAGTTAACCGTATCTTGTGACTATTTGGCTAAATATAATTTCAATTCTTGGTGTTACAAGTCAAGTCAATAATTGGTGTATATTCTGGAAATGTTCTAGTATTGTTCATGTTGGAATCATTATCTATTTGATTCCTTTTGCAACATCAAGACTCGTCTCAATCTGTCCAATATTTCATTCTTAATCGTCTTCACCTATGAACAACATTAAAGGGTTTACACATAAATAGAGGAGATTGAAATGTGTTAACATTTATTACACAATTATCTCTTCATCTATCACCCCACAGAGGAAAAATCAAAGAAAATGACAACTTCGTATGACAGGTAACAAGCAACAAAATTAAGGAAATTAAGTCAGAAAAATCACCTTATATGATTAGCGAGCAAAACTAGATCTAGGTCACAGCGAACATTTTTTTGAGACAGGACGCCATTTTGTAAAGAGAGCACCTGTCACAATAATATCATCTAAAACCAAAAACGCATAAATGAAGTGAGGAAAACATGAGACATGTTTATTTGTATAATAAGATTACAACTAGAGAAGCATAACAAGACAAATCAAAAACAAAAATACCAATAAGTATTTATATAATTGCAAACAAAATGCTACAAGTCAATGAATGTGCAAGAAAACAATCATTAAATGCCTAGAGCATCTCATCCAATGCTACTATGGTAAGGAGTGTGTTCATGTAGTGACTACAACTGCAGCTTGGAAAAACAACATTAACCTATATGTTCTCTTAATTTACAAATGTGATTACTTGATTGGACCGATAGATGTCAAGTAGATTAAGTCGTGTACACTAACTATGCATTCACTAGTAATAAGGCTTGAGGTGTTACCAAGACATGGACTAAAAGATCCCAAACCCCTTTGCCTGAATTTTTTTATTTTTTTATAGATTGCTCAGGCTTGGAACTATATTGGTAATGTCAAAAGAAACCATAGAACACCATTCTCATACTGCACAAACAAATTAAATAAAACAAACCCTGCAAGCCGGATAAATACAGAAAATGCGCCTAGGGTTTAAACAGTAGATTTCTTCACAAATAATTCAGCCGTGAATTTAATATTGATTTATAATGGCAAATATTTACGGCAAATGGATTGATAACAAAATATTGCCCAAAACCCTGTCGGAATTTATTCAAACCAAATCGATTTGATATATATTTGAGGCTGGAAGATACAATAATAAACTAGCATGAAAAATACCTCAAATCTGCATAAAACAACTGTAGAATAAGTCGCCCCACTCTGGAAGTTGTCTAAATGCCCACTGCTGCAATTTATTTCTCTTTCTAATTGTAATGTCCCCAAATGAACATATTTGACCCAAGTTGGATTATGCACAAATCCAAACCACTGGAATGTCTCAAATACACCTTGCAAACCAGCCAAAAGATGGATCGCTCTAGCTAGTACAATGAACATACAATCTGCTGCAATTTTATTCTTCAACAACACTGCTGAAAATAGTAGAAATCTGTGAAAGCCCAATAGAATTTCCTGAATGGAAATTCCTCTCAAACTCTTGGGGTTTTCGTCCATGAGAGGGAAATACTAAAGGTTTTCATCCTTAGATATTTTTACGCAAAAACTACAAGCTTAAGACACAAATCAAAAATTATCAAGTGAATATCTAATGCCTCTCAAGCAAGTCTACTTCTCCTTTTAAAGGAAGAAGAGACCCAAAGGAACCTCCAAAATATCCAATCAGCTTGCATGATTCTTTCAATGCATTTTCCACCCTCCATTTCTCTTAGGGAGAATACAAAAGGCATTTAATAATTATTTTCTTCTCCCAACTCTGGTCACTTTTTCCCCAGAGGGAATACAAAATAGAAATGTTTTATCCTTTCTAAGTTCCCATTATTCCCCCAAGGCAAGTCACCATTTTCCCTAGAAAATACAAATTAAATAAGTGTTTTTCTTTTTATGCACTTTTATAGGTTCTATTTTAATGTTAAGTTTATTAATTTATTATATGTGCTATTATATTTTAATTTTTTGCACAATATAATAAAATTAATAAAACTTAAGTCACCCTTATATTTTTCCTTTGGCCATCAGGTGACAAAATAGGCCAAAGGTCTTCGATTGGGAAGGGGATATTACAGTCCTCCCTTCCCAAAATTGCTTGCCCTCAAGCAATTCTGAATTTGTTTTGTCCAAGTGCCATGCACAATAGACAAAACATGTTGAAGTGATCCGCAAGCCTGGCACCTGTACCTGTCAAGTGGGCTAAGACTTGCCTCCATATATCTTCCACGAGATGCTCATATACATGTACTTGGAGAAATGGTTCAACAAACTTCAAAATGAAAACTTCATCTTCTACCATATCATGCATCTCATGATGAAAATAAATTGGAATGGGCAGCAATAAATAAGACACATTATCATTCACCTCATACCTTGGAGTACCCTCATTCTCTGTCTTTATGATGACTTGACTTTGGTGCACCAAATTCTGTGTATCCTTGTACACAAAGGGTTGAGTATCTTCACCAAACAACTTATCATGAGCTGCTGGTTTGGAAATTGTAGCACCCTGCAATTCCACACAAGTGTCTATGTGAGGCTCCTCCTCATGTGCTAGCTGCTCCATAGAGTCTTCTTTCGTGGGTGTAGACTTCCTTGCATCAATTGCCTTCATCTTTTCCTTGAACTCTTGTAGGTGTTGTCTTGCTTGGGCGGCTATCAACCTAGCAGCTCTAGCTCTACTATTCCATTCCTCACACTTTTTAAGAGTTTCCATTACATCTTCTTCGCTTGCATATATGAACTTCTTCTCTTGTCTATTATCAATTTCCCTAGCAAGCAAAGTTTCACTAACACCATTATTTTGCTCAATGGAGACCATACCTTTTGAAGCCTCTTCTTCTTCATTTGGTTGTAGATCTGATTTGTCCTCCTCTACCCCTTGCTCCTCTTTGTTCTCTGGTACATCGAACCTCTCCATGAACCTTTGGCTGCAGTCATCAAAGAAGTAGACAGATTCTTCCCCTTGGGTCTTTATCAAATGATACCACCAATCCTTTGCTATACCTTCCAAATGATAAGGGATGAATTTGAGGGCATCATCCACACACATAGGATTTGATAGCAAGTATGCCTCCAATTCTAACAACCATGATCTCACAAAAATTTATTAGTACCATCAAAAATAGAAATCTTACCCCGCCACGGTAGTAACTTTCTAAAGAACTGCATGTTTAATGCCCTTTTTCCTGCTTACATTTAGATCTGATTTTTCTTTCCTCTCACACAGGCTAGGAGGATTTGAGGTCCGATACCACCTTGCGATGTCCCCAAATGAACATATTTGACCCAAGTTGGATTTTGCACAAATCCAAACCCTAGAATGTCTCAAATACAATGCAAACCAGCCAAAAGATGGATCGCTCCAGGTGGTAAAATGAACATACAACTGCTGCAATTTTATTCTTCAACAACACTTTGCTGAAAATAGTATAAATCATGAAAGCCCAATAGAATTTCTGAATGGAAATTCCTCTCAAACTCTTGGGGTTTTCGTCCTCACAAGAGGGAAATATCAAAAGTTTTCGTCCCTAGATATTTTTATGCAAAAGCTACAAGCTTAAGACACAAATCAAAAATTATCAAGTGAATATCGAATGCCTCTCAAACAAGTCTACTTCCTTTTAAAGGAAGAAGAGACCCAAAGGAACCTCCAAAATATCCAATCAACTTGCATGATTCTTTCAATGCATTTTCCACCCTCCATTTCTCTTAGGGAGAATACAAAAGGCATTTAATAATTATTTTCTTCTCCCAACTCGTCGCTTTTTCCCATCCAGGGAATACAAAATAGAAATGTTTTATCCTTTCTAAGTTCCCATTATTCCCCCAGGCAAGTCACCATTTTCCCTAGAAAATACAAATTAAATAAGTGCTTTTCTTTTTATGCACTTTTCTAGGTTCTATTTTAATGTTAAGTTTATTAATTTATTATATGTGCTATTATATTTTAATTTTTTTGCACAATATAATAAAATTAATAAAACTTAAGTCACCCTTATATTTTTCCTTTGGCCAAGTTAATGAAATAAAAATAGGCCAAAGGTCTTATCGATTGGGAAGGAGATATTACAATGACCATTTGTAATGTCCCCTTTTGGACATTTGTGACTCAAATTGGATTTTATGGAAAACCCAAACCCCAGTAGCAATAGAATAAAATATTTATTAAATTGAGCTCTGCCAACTGAATTAAATCTACAAAAAGCGACTAGGGCAGATGTGGGATCAACTGAAAACAAACAAATATAATCATGCACTTCCACTGAAATCTGTTTTGCTAATTTAATAAGGCCACAATATGAAGAAAAATGCAGATTTAAGTTGCAAAGTAAGCTGCCCTGAATAGTTGAAAAATGGCGACTAGGGTAGTGGAAGAAATTACTCCAAACCAGCCTTCATATTATATTAATTCCACTTGAATCTGATCTCACATAACTATGAGGCAAGAGTATACATTAAACTCAGATTTCTGATGCTGAAATAAATTACTTAAGTCTGCAGACAATCTGACTTGCACAGGTCTAAAAAACAACTAAATGTACTCCAAAAATACTGAAAATAGTTACTTTATCTTATAAAAATCAGCATATAAGATGGTAGTATAAATCAGACCTGAAAGGTGTCCCAAAATACTGTAAACCAACCACAGACTAGGTCACTCCAGCTGGTAAAATAGGATAAGCTGCTACAAGATATTTCTTCCAGTCCTTTATGTAAAAACTCCACAAGATCAGCTGGGAGAATACTGAACTCCTTTGCAAGCACGGTAGAACTTCCTGTGTGGAAGTTCCTCTCAATCTCTAAGAGAGTTTTCGTTCTCTAGAGGATTTTTACAAAAGCACAAGGCTTAGATAAAAATTCAGATTTTACAAATGAGAATAAGATATCCCTCTTCAAGTCGACCTCTCCCTTTATAAAGGCAAAGAGACCCAAAGGGAGCCTTTTTACCCACCAATCAGTTTGCAATACATTTTTCTATGCATATTTTCCTCCTAGCCCAAGTCGTACTTTTGCATAGGGGAAATACAAAATTAGTATGGGTCTCTTTTTACTTTCTAGGCAGCCAAGATACACTTTCCTAGACAAGTCGCCAATCCTCATAGGGAGGATACAAAAGTTACATGGGCCTTATACCTCCCAAATGGCCAATATTCATTCACTAAGCAAGTCGTCCAACTCCCTAGGAATGATACAATCATAACATTAGACCCCTTTGCACTTATCTAGAGATTACAACATTTATTTATAAGTGCATTCCTATATTAAGTCAAATAAATAATTATAAGTGCTTTAATAATTCTTTTCTTTTCTTTTAGGCACTTATAAAAATTTATTGTGACTTAAGTCACCCTTATATTTTTCCTTTGGCCATCGGGTTAACAAAATGGGCCAAAGGTCTTCGATTAGGAAGGGGATATTACACTAATCTTTGTTGAAATGATAAATAACCTATGAATACAATGAAGTTCCCTGAATAGAAACTCCTCTCACTTCTCCTAGGGTTTCCGTCCACAAGAGGAATAATCCAAAGGGTTTTCGTCCTTGGATTTTGTCTGCAAAGCTTCAGAGCCAACTGCCGGGAAGAAAAATAATAATAATCTGGAATGAATCCAGCACAAGTCGCACTTTTCCCTTTATAAGCCAAAACCTCTCCAAAATGCAAGTCGCACTTTTCCCAAGGGATATAATTTATTTTTAATTAATTTTTCCCATTCCCAAGGCAAGTCGCACTTTTTGCCTAGGAAAGCACATTAAATAATGTATTAATTTATTTCCATGTACTTTCCCAAGTCAAAGTCACTTTTTAAGTCTATTAATTCATTATATGTGCTTTCAACGATATTTTATTTATTTATTTCCAGCACCATATAATAAAGTTAATAAACTTAAGTCACCCTTGAACTCCCCCTTTGGCCGTCGGGTAGACAAAAAGGGCCAAAGGTCTTCTAACAAACTATTCGAGAAGGAGGGACATTACAGTCCTCCCTTCCCGAGATTGCTTGTCCTCAAGCAACTGCAAGGTTGGATGTTGTAATATAGACTCACCTTCCCATGTAGCATCCTCTATTGGCAACTCTTTCCACCTCACCAGGAACTCCTGAATAACTCTATTCCTCAATCTCCTCTCTCACTATCCAAGATCTCCTCTGGCACTAAATCCAACCTCCCTTCCTCATCCAAAGGTGGCAACTCTGCAGAAGAAACAATGTGCTGCCCCAAAGCCTTTTTCAAGCAAGATACATGAAAGACATTGTGTATCTTACTCTCAAAAGGTAACTCTAGCTCATATGCTACCTCACCAACTCTCCTCAACACCCTGTATGGTCCATAGAATCGAGGCTTGAGCTTTTCAGCTCCACTCTTCTTGAGAGTGCTCTGTCTGTATGGCTGAAGACGCAGAAATACCATGTCTCCTACCTCAAATGTTCTCTCTACCCTATGCCTATCTGCATACATCTTTTGTTGATTCTGGGCTGCTGAATATTATCCTTAAGTACCTTAAGGATGTCCTGACTATCCTGTAAACTCTCTTGAGCCTTGGGAGCTCTACTGTCCCCAAAAGCCAAATCAACAAAAGATCTTGCATCATATCCATACAATGCTCGAAATGGAGTCATACCAATAGACATATGGTAAGTAGTGTTATAGCAATCTTGGTGTCCCTAGAGATTTCACCACGAAATCTGGGACTACCCCTTTAAAAAAATCGTTCTTTTTAAAGTAACGGGTCGTTTGTGTTTGTTTTTCTTGCGGTTGTTTACATTGCTCTAAGATATCCCAGAGAGAGTCATAAAAGCCAAATTCGCCAAATACCCACATGCTAAAACTCACTCTATCCCTTCGCAGGGTTTTGTCTCGAGAGTATTTTATTTTGAAAGTGGAGAGTAGACCTACACAGAGAGTGGAGCTAGCAGGGAGTGGCATGCAAAAATTGATTTTAAAGAAAATATAGACAATATATTCTAGATTGTTTGTATTCATGTTCACATGATATTCATATATCATATGTATGGCAACTACATGATCAATGAAAATGTAAAATCTTAAATATATTGAATGTTTTGAATCTTTATTCTTGAACAATCATTGATCCTACAATATTTTTCAAGTTTTGTATTTCTTATGCACTAAAAAATGAGTAAAATGAGTGTGTGTGTGTACATATATATATATATATATATATATATATATATATATATATATATATTAAAAAGTTATATATGTATGTATGTATGGACATACCCAAGACATATCGTATCTGAGGGTTTTTGAAATCTAGGTATCTGCGTATCGAACCCGAACCAAACCATGCAAGGTATCACCCGCAACATAGTTATCAACCAATGATGATTCTTCGCTGATCAAAGAATCACCCTACAAACAATGGGCAATTTGATATATCTTATGCCTACACGACCGGATCTGTAACAATTAGCGATCTTTCTCATCTTTTGTCTCAACCAAAGCTCATACATTGGAAAGCAACGGCGTGTTAAAGAACTGCAGATTTTAAATTAACATTGAAGGAGCAGCTTGTTGATTTAATGACTAAATCCTTTGGTCCCATTCTAGTTAGCAAGTACGGTATGGGTATCGGTACTGTACAAGTATGGGGACACGATACACTAGTACAACAATTTTGTTTTCGGGGCTTGGGTACATGTAATGTCCCTTTCTAGGGCTGAAACTGAAAATCAAGGAAATAGCACAAACCCCAAGTGAAGTAAATTCTGATTTTAACAACAGTTCTAAAAATATCAGGAAACCCTAGCAGCGAACTGTATAGGGACTTCAACTCACCATACAACCATGCAACAACAGCTGAAAATGCTTCTAAATAATTATTTCAAGCACGGCAACATTTATCCATCCAAATTACATCAAAGAAATGGAGAAAACAAGAGATTATACCCAACTGCAATTAATTTTATGACAGCAGCAGGGCAGCCACAAACAAGGGCTGAAAATGATAGATAAACTCCTCCAAAATTACCAAATTGTAGATTCCAGCCTTATAAAATATGATAAATTTGAATATCAAAGAATAATGAAGTTTTGTGCCCTAGAAGGCACCCAAATCCTCTTCTACCCTAGTCGCTCCCTAGGAGAGGGGCTCCAAACAATGTCAAAAACTTTTGTATGATTCCTCCTTTATGCCCTAGATGCAAACCAGCAAGATGGTCTTCAATAAGAGTCTTCGATACCACCAAATCGAAGGCTTTTCATCCTCCATCTCCTATAAGGAAGGGTTCCGCCCTCCTTGGATACCACACTAATGGATTGTCGCCCAATAGTGGAATCGACTAAGGCCAATCAGCCCTAAAGACCAAGTATAACTGTATATGCGAAAAGATAATGTGCAAATGAGCCTATGAGACTCCTCTTATACCCTTTAGTTAGCGCCAAGAATCATAAGAGTGTAGACTGGCCTCTTAAGCTTGCTTTATCTTCTATTTCCATGTTGGAAACTCTCCAACCTTGCCGACCTCTTAAGGAGCTTACTTTATCTTTTAATTTCATGTTGGGAGCACTATAACCTAGCCAACTTGCCTTGAAAGGCAAAACACAAAATAAAAACATAAATATGAATAAAGAAACTGAAATATAACTCAAGCTCTTCCCATGTTCAACTTCTTGCCCACAGAAAGGAAGATGAGAAAGAAATCTTCAATTTATATTATTTTCGAAAAAGGGGACATTACAGTACAATTGTACAAAAGTAATATGAATATAAAAATATTTACAAATATAGCCAAATAAACAAAAATAACCATATAATATGCAAAGTGGACAAAATAAGCTAAATAACCACAAACATATTGATAATTCAATGCCAAAAGTCGTGATATTCATTGGTCAAAATTAGAACAAGTACATTGTGCAAATGTTAAAATGTATACACAAAAACCGAGACAAATCAACATATCCATTATATTAGCAAAAGGATGGAGTTTCAGCCTGAGCAACTAAAAATCTTAAGGTGAGAGCAAATGTGCAGCGAAAGCTGAGTATGCGATGTGAAGAAAATTTGTAGTTCAATAAAAGCTTTGTGGTCTTTTTTAGGGTTTAGGATGTGTTTTTAATATTTTATAAAGTACTATTGACCTTTTTTGTAATATCATAGAATAAATTTTGAAAAGAAATTTGAAAACCATTTTTTTGGTTGGGTATATTGTGGGTTCATATTGGGTACTCGAGTACGACTGGGTTCATCCACCCTATGTATATCCCTGGCGAACTGGAGATACCCAAACCAAGTGTGGTACCTAATCTAGAGGAAAAATTTAAGTCCAAGATCTTCTCTGCTTTTCCCTAAACTGTGACAGTGCAGAAAATCTTTTCGAGAGCTTTCTAACAACTATGAGAACACGAGAAACGAACATTGGGAGCTCTAGTTATGTCTGTCAAAGTTCAGTCAACGGGAAAGTCAACTTTGGTCAACAAGTCAATAATGGACCAATGACACTGTGACACGTGGCGAAAAGGCAAAAGAGAGTTGTTTTGTTTGGTTTGTGACCTCCGGTATTCGTCAGGCGAGAAAAGATGGTTTTGGCAACAAGAGGCTCAACTTTTGTTACGGAAGGGAGCCGGCCACCGTGAGAGCTAGTAGTGTTACCGACATGGTGGGCTCTCAAACCACCATGTCGACGTCGAGTTATCTCGACGAGCTATTATTTTGGCTCGGTGAGGTGATCAACTCCCCACCGAGTTGATCACATTTCGACGTGTTCGATTTTAGCTCAGCGAGCTACTTTATTTGTTAACCGAGTTGATCATGTTTACCTCATGACTCGAATGGAACGAGTTTATTTCAACATTGCTCGGGATTGGATTTTATTCCACATGGATCGAGTTATTTCCATATTGCTCGGGATCTATGTTATCCCCTATTATCTCGGCCGACATAGTCCAATGCAATGCAATGCCAATCTACAAACAACTCGCGATGAGCTAGGAACATAGCTCGGCCAACACGGGGCAGGCGGAAGACCCCACAACTCTCACACCTTGCCACATGGATTGGCGACACCTCCAATGCACAGCGGTAAACAAGTGAATCCACCCCCACACATATGCAAAGTTCCACGTGGTGGGTGAAGCGGTGGGGCAAGGCCCATGCGTGGAGAAGCCCACGTGAAAGGAGGGGAGGTAAGGTTTATTAAAACCTTATCAAAAAAACCAAAGCCGCCCCATGTGGGATATTTTCCCACTTTTTAATGCATCCACATCACGTGGAATTTGGAGGATTATGTGGGATTTAACCCACTTGAAAATGCCGCCCAAAATGGGATGTAAACCCATCTACAATGCTATGTTTAGGCTTTTAATAGCCTATAGATAATTTTTAATGCATTATTTAAGGGGCCCATTTGGGTATAAATAGGGGACCCATTTCTTTGTAAAGGACAACACATACCCGAGCCTGTGGTTATGTTGTTTCTATTTTGTACGGCCTATGGCCATGGGAGACTATTATAATCATGTTTGCAGGGTTATTTAGAGGAGTTTAGATTTGATACATCAGAGATATTCCTTGTTTTTACTTATGCCATTATTTAAGAGTTTTTACACTCTTATTGGAGAAACTGTACCCGTAACCTCGGAGATGAAGTACAGGTACTACGGACGTTGAGAAGACATTTTGTTGAGCACATCAGAGTCTTCACACAGTCAGTTTTCAGTACTATTTGCAGTTCTGAAATCCATTCGGATGTAAGTTTGTAAATTGTTAATATTTACATCTTTTTAATGGATCGGTTCGTTGTTTCATGAACCCGGAGACGTAGCCCCAAAAAGGGTGAACTCCGTTATCAAGTGTTGTTATTTTCCTTTCGAGGGATGTGTGTGTTCAGTTTTAATTCAGTTGCAAATGAATTATTGAATGCTAAGTCAATTTACGGAATTTGATAAACAACACTAAACAAGAGTTTTAATATGCAGAATTGAGTTTAATAGTTTTTGAACACTTGCACTTGATTCTAGAGAAAATCCAGTTTTTATTGATTTAAAGGAAATTGAGAATAATTCCGCATCCAAATCTATTTTATTTGGGATTTGAAAATTTCAATATCCATTTATAAAAAGAAAAAAACTGTTTGATTTGTTCTAAGGGGTAAATCCGGTTTACGGATCAGTACCCAAGGCCTATACAAGCGTACCTAGTAACATGAGTCCCGTCATGTTTGTAAAAATTTGAGAAAAACTTGAAATAGTTTCAGGATTAGTTATTAAGGGAGTGTATTAAAAAATATTAGTTAACACTTAATGAACTATTAGTTATCTATTAACTAATGCTTGGTTATGAACTTCCCTTACTATAATGTAACTTCTTCAAACATAATAAAATGATGAACACACACATATCTCAGTGTGTCGTGTACCATTTCCCTTCATTCTCTCTCTCTCATCATTTTCTAACATTGTTGAACAGATGCTAGAGCAATTCATGGGTGAGAAGCGAACATCAAAGACAGAGACTACAACTTTGGTGGTTTTCCCAAAATATTTCTTTCGTTCAATTCAGCCATCTTGCTTGGCAATGGCACCCATCCTGCTGTCACTATCATCACTTCCCTTTTTCCCGTCTACCAAGTTACTCATTTACTTCTAATCTAATCATGTCTCCCCCAAACTACAACTTCGTAAGGCTTCATCCCCCGGGTTCAATCGATACCTTAAAAATGGCAGAATGGGAGATAGGTAGTCTTGTAAGATCAAATTCAAAGCATGCTTAGACATTCATTTCCTTTCACCTCTTTCACTTCACCTTTGTACAATTAAAACATTCAAATCATTCAATTCATTAAAAAAGCATAAAAATTTCCCACAAGCCCTTTTCTTATGTTATGAATTGTGAAAGCCTTGTATCTTTAACTCAAGCCTTCTTCACACCTTCATCCATCTTTGATTCCTCTTTTCAATATGCATCCTACATGTGGCCCAATACGATGCAGGCCACTGTGTATTGATTTCTTACAAGGAATTTATCTCTACACCCCTTACTGCTTCCATGTAATGATTCACCTTTTATTTTTTATTTTTAATTCAGAAAAATTAAGCTTCCCAACCAATTGGATGACAGAAAACCTTTTAAAGTTCTACAAAACAAAATTCACAAATTGCTTTCATTAAAAATCCATTATATTTCCTATTTCATCCAAGTTCTAAGTGACTAAAACTAAAACACAAAAAGGAAAGAGAAAGGGCAGTTGAGATTTAGGGCCCTAGCATTTTTTTTTTTCTTAGTTTTTCACAGGTTACAAATTGCAGAAGCTCAGGCAAACAGAATCAAGCAAAATCGATGTTGAAGAGAATTTAACGAAACAGGGCAAAGGAGTGTGGCAAAAGAAGGTATACGAATTTTATCAAAACTCAATTGCAAACCAACCCACAATTTAACTTCATGCCAAGGATAGAATCAGTCTCAACAATTCCTAATAATAGTGCCTAATTACTAATTAGGACACACCATAGATTTTTAATGCTTAGAAGATTACCTTTTCTGGCCAGCTCTAAAACTTTTAAGAGAGGTTCCATCTCTGCCATATTATTGTTAGCCGTTTCCAAGGCCCCGAGCAAAACTAAAACTTTAGATCCTTATAGAATCTCCATGAGTCCCCAAGGCTCAAGCCCCGCCGACCCCCAATTCCCCTGAGCCGTCCCAATTAGATTGCAGCATGTTGATGACAACTCCATGAGGCTGTTCTCCAAGCCACCTTATGTCAGCCAATATTTTGTCATAACATTGATCTCATGATCCATCCTTTACAAACCTTGTTAAATGGTCTTTCCTATGGTCAGCCCTTTTATATCATGATTACAATCATAATTATAGACTAAAAAATGACCAGATATGTTCTTACCTCAATTATCTGGACGGAAATTCCCTCTAGTATTGTGTTAATTTGTTTCAATAGAAATATGTCCACATTACTAAAAAAACATATAATGGACCAATTATGGTAATACTTATTAACAAGAGAATTAAAAGTGCAATAATACATATTTTATACACCAATATCATATGTTCCTTCAGGTAAAGTATAATATTTTAATTAACTTTCCAGTAAATGAAAATATGAAATACAAACAACACTCCAAATGTTTCATTTACTTTAAGAATAAGCAAAGCAAGCCATGATTGCGCACTTTTGAAGGCTAATATATAATTCAATTGTTCGCTTAGTTATTCAAAAATTATGAGAAAGAACAAAGTTCTTAGTTTGTACAGTAATACTTCATATATTTCAAGACAACGAGAAGCAATATAATCATCATGACTTGGCAACCACATAAATAAATTCAACGAAAGCTTTAATCATTTAAAAATAGACAACTTTGACAAATACTTTGACAAAGATAGATTCAAGTTTTCAAACTTACCACCAGCTTTAACATAATCAACAAGGTCATCCATCAAAATGACAGGCATAGAACGAGGTACAGAACCCACACCAAGAGATTGCATATTTTCTTGGATTTTGATTTCTTGATAGTCACGACAAATTTTGCTATCCTTTACGTACTTGAAGCTAGTTCCTTGACATATGTTTACTCTCTATCAAGCAAGAAAACATCATATAACTATAGCACAAATAATGTAGCATTTGAAAAATAAAAGACAAACTTGTGCAAAACTTTCAATACAATAAAAGAAACAAAAGAACTCAACTAATCTACTCATAATCCTAAAAGAATAAATAGTTCCTTGAAAGCAAAGAAATATATGTATTATAAAGTTGAAAACCTTTAAAGCATTTTAAAGCACAAACTACCAACAAAACAAATCCTGCTTGAAAACATAATTAAAGAAACTTCCCCTTCAAATTGTAGAAACATCCTGCATTTAAATATATTGACTTTTTCCCAAGATCCCACTTTCTACAGAAACAAAGTGTACAAATTGTCTACCCACAAAACAAAGGTAACAATCAACTTGTGCGATGTATCCCTAACTTCAAGGGAAATCGCGTAATATACCTTCTTCATTCTACATTTTGAGTGATCTTTATTGTCCCTAAATTTCTACGAAATGACTTCACATTTGATGAAATTGCAGCAATTACATAGCATTTTCGTTTCCTACGAAAATTAGTATCCATAAAAAGTATAGGCAAAGTTTAATTAATAGTTGTGTTACCAAGAAATGCCTACATGCCTCGCGTACCCACATACGTACATACCCAAAACGGGTAAGGCTATGGCTACGGCCCTAAATGAGCTCTGAAACACCACGCATGCCCGGGTTTGTACCAGAAACAAAATGGAAACAGCTCTAAGCCTGCAACGGCTTTGAAATGCCATGCAATCTCGGGTTCATATCAAAAACAGTAGAAAAACAACTCTGTCATTTTTGTCCCGCTTCTGCAACAAAAAGCCACTAAAAACGCAAACCAAAACCAATATGTACATAAAATAAGCATTTAGGTATAAGTTTAAATTTAGATATGGACATTTACTTTCTTATACTTTTGAGTTATATTTTATGTATATACTGCCAGGATGTTTGAACGTGTTTTCAAACATCTAGGAGCTATAATGCAGATTCTAGGTTTTGGAGGGTCCAATCAAACTCCAAACAGCCAAATTTCAGGGTTTCAAACAACCATATTTAAGGATTTCAAGAAAACATCATAGGAGATGTGAAGGTAATATGATGGATTAGATGGGTATAGCAAAAAATATATATAGACATCTCTTCTAAAATACCAAGAACCAACCTATAATGTCCGATTTTCCACGCTAGTCACTATGCGGGCCTTGGGCACATTCCACCTTACATGGGCTTCAAGGAAGGAAAGCAAGGGAGGTGAACATTGCCATAATTGTAAGTGATTTTATTCTCCTTATTTATTTGATTACTAAAATACCAAGAACCAACCTATAATGTCCAATTTTCCACGCTAGTCACTATGCGGGCCTTAGGCACATTCCACCTTACATGGGCTTCAGGAAGGAAAGCAAGGGAGGTGAACATTGCCATAATTGTAAGTGATTCTATTTTCCTTATTTATTTGATTACTAATTATGGCTTGGAGTGATTCGATTAGGTGATAGGTTGTCATGTCCCTTTTGGAGGTTGATTTATGAAGACCTTAACCCATTCCTTCCCCGTGGGTCTAAGGAGAAAAACAAGGGGAAATTTGGATTATATTTTTATTATTGCTCTCATTTATTATCATTTATCCTATTGGAAGCCTTTTTGCTCCAATAGAGGAATTTAAGTAGTTTAGTATTAATGGTATTGTGAGCATGTAGGCTCCAATAACCTTTTTAATATTTAAAATGTAATTACTTAAGGGGTCGGCCATGATGTAATGTTTGCTTTAAGCACTCCTTAGGCCTATTTAAGGAGGTCGCTTGGGCATTTATGAATTATGTTTTGGTGATTATTCTTATTTTGGTGAAAGTTGGCTAGTGTAGCCCTTTTACTCTTTCTCTCAAGGACAAAACCCCTTGGCTTGAAGATCTCTTCCAAGAATGTAATATCCCCTTTTGGGATATTATTCAAATCTAAAAATTAATTTATCAAATCAACTCTAGAAGGATTAAACCCTCCTAGCTCGACCTCAAATAACCCAATGTCAGCACTAATACAACCCAAATGGGGTTGGAGTAGGCCAAGGTAGTGGGTTAGATGGGAGAACTAGTTAGGAAAATCAATCTTATCCAAAACTGAAATTAATTGCAACAGTGAATTTATTTAGAAAGCATCAGAACAAGCTGAAACTTAGAAAATTCATAACTTGTTCAATATTACATATTTTTCTCTCAAATAAAATGCAGATTAATCTATAATTCAAAACCTTTCCAAAGAGCTATACATCTGAATTTTTAGATCACCGAAACCCCTTCAAATCAGATCCCAAAATCAAAAACTCATCGTTAGAGTTAGGATAAATTATTTCCAGCACTTTCTAACCCTCCAATGCACCCCAAATAATTGCTCAAACTCAGAAAAATAAGCCAACACAGATCAGATTATAAATATAGTTGATTCACCCTTGAAACATGTCAAAATAATGCCCAAATCAAGTCGCCATAGCTGGAATAAATAAACCAAAATAGACCAGATTGATTAACCACTTCAAACATCACCAAAACATGCCAAATAATCACTTATGTCATGCTAGGGCTGGAATAAATTGCAGCATTAACAGCAGATCATAAACACTCTTAAACTCTCCAAAGATCATCAACAAAATGCAGATTTCCTTCTCAAATGATGGCGCCAAACATAAGATGAATATATGATATGATATTCACTCAATGCAAGCTTAGAAGGTCTCACACTCTCCACAATAATGGTGGTGTTTAAAAACATTTTTGTGATCACAAATGGGCATACATCCCTTCTCCAAGCATGAAGAATTTTTAATAAAATCATCAACATGCCAAAAGGGATGGCCACTTCTCCTTTTATAGATTTTGCACTTCAAATCTCCAAGATTCCCTCCTTCCTTTGGCGCATTTCTCTAGATAGGAGAGATATCATTTAATAATAGCCTCTTTACCTGAAAAAGGTCAAACTCCAATAAAATATTAATTCCCTCCAATTAATATTAAATAAAACACAAGAGGGGAATTAAATATAAATTTTAAAGCACATGGAGTAGTTTGACTTGCCCCAATTAAATTAAATATTAATTTAAAAGCACATGGGATAGTTGATTTTCCCCAATTAATTCCTTTAATCCAAGGGGAGTGGATTAAAGGTCTTCCATAATTATTTTTAATTAATGCCCAAAGAAGGGGACATTCCAAAGGACAAAAACCCTTGTTTAGGAAACTTGTGAAGGACAAAAACCCTTCATGAGCTTTTGATTGTGCAAGCTGGTTGGAAAAGCAATAAAGGATTTTTCTCTTGCATTTGTGGTCTTCTTTGATGCAAAATTATATTTATTTCAAGTGCAACGACCTATATTGAAGTGGCGTTTTGGTATGTGTGAAACTAATTTGATAAATCTGAAATTACTAGCTTATTCTTCATAATTTATAAAGTCGATATCTTAAATTTCATGATTTTTCGTGCTTCCTAAGTTATGAGTTTTAAAAATAACATTACAGATAAGGGTTTGTTGAAATTCATGTCTCCGTATCCAAAGCATAAAAATCAGATTTCTTGCATTATATGATTGTTGAGGATATATTATAATTTTAGAAATTCGAGTGAAGCTTATTTGAAGGGGTTTGAAGGCATAAAAGTGGGTGTGAAACCCCAAAATAGGTCGTTGCCCTAGAAGGGTGTTGGATGACAACAATTAAGGGTTTCTATACATTTATTTCAGTCACTAACAACTCACTAAAAATCTGAAAAGTGTTGTTTATCTTCAACTTTGGGTCATTTCTGAGTTCCCCCAAAAAGGGACATTACATAGGTGAATGACAAAGCAAAAAGTAACTTTTATCTTCTCCTTCATTAAGGTCAATCTTCTTGAGAGCTACAATGGAGATAAAGAAATACTCTTTCCTTTTTATGAATTCAATCTCTTAAGTGAAGATGAAAAGTGTACTTCCCCCTTCAATAAGAGGTCGGTCATGGAGATAGATCTTCTAATTCATCCTTGGCACAAAGAAGGGTACTTGATGAGATTCGAATGGAGGAGGGGGTCATTATCATTCATCATTTTGACATTTACTTGGATTTGGAGCTAGTAGAGCTTCTCTTCTTGCCATTGAAGGACAAAACCCCTTCCTCGGTAACCTCTTGAGGACAAAACCTTCAAAAGGATCACATTTGGGAACGAAAACCTCGTGTGCATTGGTGGCTTCATTCGGGAGTCACAAGTGGACTTCATTAGTAGATTTCTAGAATAACAAGGTGTTTATCCATGCATAGGGCATTCCTACTCCAGTTGGGGCACTTTCAAGGGTGTTGGCACCCTTCCTCCACTTGATCTACCCACCTAGAAGTTCGGGATCAATTTTGGAGGTTCCGTGGTTGGAAAATTGTGATTTGTAATGTCCCCTTTTTCAAATTAATGTCGAATGAAGACTTCTTGCCACTCTCTTCCCATGGCCCAGAAGGAATAAGTGAACAATGGAAGTAATTGAACTTCCTTTCAGTTTTCCTTTATTATTTTTAATGTTTTATTTGGTGTTTCACTCCTTAAGGTAGGTCGGTTGGGGTTGTAAGACCCCAACAAGAGATTAGAAAATAAAGTAAAGCTTAAAGAGGTCGGTTCTCACCCAAGGGGTCTTGGTGCCAACCAATGGATATCAAAAAGGCCGCTTGGCCTCAGTTGCACATCATCTTTGGTGCATATACACTTGGTTTGTTGGGCTGATTGCTCAATACCTTTCCATTTGAAGACGACAACCCTCTTGTGTGGCATCCAAGCGAGACAAAACCCTTGTGACTTGATGAAGAACGGAAACTCTCCTAGTGGTGAATTGAAGACATCTACCAAGATTCTTTTGCTTATTGGGATCTAGGGTATCGAGAAGAAGACCTACACGAGCTTTGATATATTTTTGGAGCCCCTCTCCTAGGGAGTAACTAAGGTTTCGTTGTGATTTGGTGCCTTCTAGGGCACATAACTCATATATTCTTCGATATTCGACTTATCATAATTTATAAGGTTGGAATCCATAATTTGGTTATTTTTGGAGGAGTTTATCTATCGTTTTTCAGTCCTTGTTTGTGGTTGCCCTATATTGTCATAAATTTAATTACAACAGGGTATCATCTCTAGTTTTCTCCATTTCTTTGATGCAAATTGGATGGATATTTGTTGTCGTACTTGAAATAATTATTTAAAAGTATTTTTCAGCTATTGTGCATGGTTATATGGTGAATTTGATGTCCCTATACAATTGTTGCTAGGGTTTCAAGGAATATTAAAGTTGTTATTATAAAAATCAGAATGTATTTCACTTGAGGTTTGTGTGATTTACAATTTCAGCACTAGAAAGAGACATTACAGGATGACAACCCTCAATAGGATCACATTTGGGAACAGGGACCCTCTTGTGTGCATTGGTGGCTTCATTCGGGACTCATAAGTGGACTTCATTTGCAGAATTCTGGAACAGCAAGGTGTTTATCAGTGCATACGGCACTCCTACTCCAGCTGGGCACTTTCAAGGGTGTCAGCACCCTTCCTCCACTTGATCTACCCACCAAGGAAGTTTGGGATCACTTTTGGAGGTACCGTGGTTGGAAAATTGTGATTTCATTTTTATTGATAGCTGGTCTCTCCGAGATCATTTCAAGCATTTGTTTGTGTTGAAACTCCAAGTATTGATGGCGTCATGAATTTTGGAAGTTTCAGTTGTGTTTGCACTTGAATTAAAATTATAAAATATCTATTTGCTCCAAATTTCATCTTGCTGGACTTATGAAGTGTTTGGGATATTTCTATATCGATTTTCAATTTATATTGCATGAGAATATTGTCTTGAAAAGCCCATACAGGTCGCTGCCCTAGGAAATAGAAAATCAAGTTCATCGCTAGGGCTAAGTGGTGATATTTTTGGCTGCCATATGGATTCCTTTGTTGTCATAAATATTCAGATTTCTCTTTGTTGCTAACGTCATT
The DNA here is from genome assembly GCA_018340775.1 of Taxus wallichiana var. yunnanensis. Taxonomy (NCBI): domain Eukaryota; kingdom Viridiplantae; phylum Streptophyta; class Pinopsida; order Cupressales; family Taxaceae; genus Taxus; species Taxus wallichiana. The sequence continues at coordinate 554,894,328 of CM031244.1, read as the reverse complement.
TTCAGCTTGAACCTCTAAGGTTAACATGATTGACAAGTGGCTGTAATAAAAAATCAGAAGTTGTCATTTGGGTTTGAGCCAAAACCCTTATTTTCAGTTTCAGCCCTAGAAAGTGACATTACACAACCCCACCCTTTTCCCAGTGCACTCCTTAGGACATGCACTCAAGGAGATTTATGCACCGATGTGTCTGTAAGAGAGATCGTCAAGAACTAAAAATATAGGTGTAAAACTATATAAACACACTATATCCAATGGAAAAACACACATTCTCATTTATTTAAAATGATCCAGAACATGTGAAATTTTAAGTATGTTGAATGTTTTGATCATTTATGAATACAAAATATTTTAAGTGTTTTATCTTTTATGGACTAAAAAAGAGTATTATGAATGTTTATATATATATATATATATATATATTATACAAGAGTTTCCATGTCATTTTGTACCCAAGGTTTTTTCGAAAATTAGTGGTTCCACATTTCAATCCCATACTGTGCCCATTTCCATTTCCCGACAATATAGATTAATAACAAAACAAATTTACAAATGTTTCTAATATTATTAGATATTAGTGGACAATAATTGCTCATTTCAATTTTCAAGTGCATAATGGATTTTAGGATAGATATTGCGAAAGACATTGAGAATTTAAGCCCATTGCTGATATCTTTAATTATTAATTACAATATCAATTGTTGTAGATTTTTGTAAGCACCTAAATATAGAATATCAGATGCGTTGCCATAGATTGCACTTAATACTTTGATCATTGATCATTGACTATAAAATTATGTCTCTAGAAAACCATATTGCAAATGTTGTAATGTCCCCTTTTTCGAATTAATGCCAATAGGATCTCTGCCATTCGACTCAAAGCATAATCAAGAGGGAATTGAATCTCCTATTGCATTCATGAGTTCCGGATTCAAGAAACATGAACTGAATTACACTCCCCTTGAGAGGCATGCATACGCGGTGGTTAGAGCCTTGAAACATTTCAGATACTACGTATTGAATTCTCACACCAAAGTCTTAGTTCCAAACACCGAATTAAATCAATGTTGACACAGGAGGAACCAAGATTTAAAAGAGGTAACTGGAACTCCAAGATCCGCAGTTTTTAACGCAGTCATCGGGAAAATCCACGCACCAATTCAACGCAACCCACACAAGACAAGGAAAATAGCAAAGAATAATAGTCCACATTGAAGGAATCGAGAGAAAATAAAAAGATATCAGTTTTTCAACGCGGGTTTTGCAAGGAAATAACAATTAGTGTCAGGCAGGAGAAATAAAAGGAAAGAACATAAGACAAATAAACAAAAATTCAACGCATTCTTCCACAACAACATTGCCCACACAAGGGAGAAGGAAATAGTATTTCCACGCACAAGCAAAGCAAAATAGCCACGCACAGGAAGAAGAAATTGTATCCAAACGCCTTCATGAAGAGATAGCAGTTGTCCACGCATTCACCAAGAGCTCTCCAGACAAGTCAGGCGATTCAATAATTCACGCGGGTAAAAAGAATTAGAAAGCCACGCATTTCTTTTTGACAGAAGCCCATGCAGGGAGAAGGAAACTCAGAATAATGCATTCAATGACCATGAGATGAGAGAGTTATTGTCGTCATCTATATATCAGCACAAGAAAAATGAAATTAATGAAGAAAACAATTGATGCGGAACGAAGGTTGCCGCGGGTTGTATTTGTCGAAGTAATCAACTTCAAAGCTTAATATCTCGAAGTTTTATGATTTTCGTAAAAAAACAATTATTTCCCACAATTTTAGTCATGTTCAGGTGCTTCCATACCAATTCTCAGAATCCCTGCTCCTCATTTGGTATTTTTCACGAAGCCAAATAAAACTCAGTTCGTTTAATTTCGTCGTGCGCATTGTTTCAACTTGTCGAAGGCCTACTTTGAGAACCCAAATTTCGGGCCTAAGTGATTTTCAAGAAGAACGGTTTGGCAAGTTTCAAATGCACAGCAACTCATTTGGTATTTTTCATGGAGCCAAATAAAACATAATTTGTTTGAGTTCGCGCGCTTTTCGACTTCCAAACTTGTCAAGAAGACTAACTTTGAGAGTCGATATTTTGAACTCGGATGATCGTCAAGAAAAAAAAAGATTGTTTCTTTGGATTTTCCCCACATTCATATGCTCCCTGCCAAGTTGTAGATTCTCAGGGTGACATTTGGTATTTTTCCCAGGCTAAAACCAAACGGGATTTTCGCAGTTTTACACCTACATTTTCCTAGCAATTTCAGAAGAGTCAACTTTGACCTTTAATATTTGATGAAGAATTTGATTGGGAAAAAACCCTTTGACACACAAACTTGTGGTACCTTAATAGACTCCCTCATCCAGTGAGAGCTTCTCAGAACAAGATTTGTTATTTTTCCCAAGGCAGTTTCAGAGGCGATTTGTTCAGTTTTAAAGTCTGGAAGTAATAGCTAGAAATCAAGCTTTTGTCACGTCTTCACAATCATGTCATCTCCAAACAAAACGGTGTTGCGGTATGAGTTCTAGGGCATTCTACCCACCTCGATGCTCCATTCAAAGTATGAGAACATCATCAATACCAACTTGGGACACGTCGGCGTAAGCCAATTCCACGATCGCATATCAACTAAAGGTGAGTCAAAATTTTCCCGGTGCTTGTTCCAAAGCAATCTCTCACGCGGCAACCTTCCCAGTGCCCCTGCAGAGTCCCAAATTGGTCATCACTTGCACGAAGCACTACGACACCTGCACAATGTGGCGATTCAACTCCAACAGCTCCGAAGCGGAAGTGACCTCGACTTGTGAGCTCTTGGTCTCATTTCCGTGGTGTCGGCGCTTCTCGATAGTACCAATGGGTCACCTATGACTTCCTCATTATGCGGTATAGGTTGTAGCTATTGGCAAAGGTCTCTTCAAGTCAAAAAGCCATGGTTATCGGCAGAGATCGATAATGGGAGAAGCTTGTCTACATAAATTGTCTTCACTTGATCGTTGTGGCGGATCTATTCATCGACAAACCAATACCAATGACAAGTGTGGTTGTGCGGATCATCAAGTAAGGCCACATCATTCAAGCGTGTCCTGTCAACTCTCAGTTAGCAGTGGGCGCGATACTTCATTAGCTAGTCTTAAAGTTGGAGCGTTCTCGGATGATCGTGAGCAGATCAAAATGGCAACACTTCGAGATGGTGACAAAGACGAAAGACATAACTCCAAGAAGTGAATTGCAATCTTGACTCTTGGAAGAGCTTCTCAATGGCAAAAGATCAGGAGTTGGATTCTGATAAGCCAAGGTGGCGTAACGACTATGGTCTCGCGACAAATGAAGAATTCACCATGGAAAGGTATTCGGAGCATGTGGAGAATTGTGTGTAATTGTGAATGTGAATACAAATGAAGACAAACTTGCTCACACCAAGATGTTGCTAAAACGGAGGGGTGGATGAATTGTTCAAGTTTCAAGCTCAGCTCTCTTGTCATCTGGAGGATTACGGAGCACGGTCAATGAGTTCATTCTGTATGATCAGGATAGGCGGACTGTTGGCCCAATGGATAAGGCACTGATCCTATTTGTTTTGATCTAGGTGGCGCGTTGTTGACTAAGATGTCTATGTGTGTGTCCAAGACATTTAAGTGGGGTTCACATGTACCCATTGCTTTTATTTATGTGTTTTTCCTAAAATGACTTTAAAATTTGTTATAAAGTGATGTTATTGTTAAACTCACTTTTGGCAAATTTTTGATAACTTAAGTGATTTCTATTTTCAAGTTACTTTTTAAAGTTGGTTGAAAAAGTCAAAGTCATTTAAGATGCCCTATTTAATGTTCATGTAAACCCTAACTACTTTGTAACCAACTTTTGGGTTATAAAAGGAAGTTAGAGGCTCATTTGTAAGGGTGACTTTGAGAGAGGAGAAGAAAATACTTTTGTGTGCAAGCTTTGTTTCAAGAAAGAAACTGTGTTCTTTTGTGAAGACATTTTGGAGTTAATGAAATATGAACTTTGTGTCCCATTCATTATCTCTTGTAGCATTTGATGTTCTTATGTTCATTAGATGTTAGTGTTTAAATCTTGCATGCGAATATTGTCTTGGATCTTATTGTCAATCGCTATTAATATGTTGTTCTTGTTCACAGTGATCAAGCTCTGATATTTACTTGCTCATGTGTGTTCCCTTTTACTTATTCTTGTTTAGCTGATTCAAACTCTGTTTTATTTGAGTTAGTTATTCATTGTTTTCCTCTATGCAATATTAGGCTCTGCTTTTACCTAGCTATTGCATGTTCCTTCCATTCATTCCTTTCCATTTCTTTCCTTCATTCCATTCCATCTCCCTCATTCACATTTCTTTCCATTTGATGTTCCAAAACACCCCCACATACAATTTTGAATGTATAAATGTAAATACAGTTTTGGTTTTCAATAAAGGCAGCCTCACCTTCATTGAGGAGGGACTTCATTCCCTTACTATTGCATGTCATTTGCATGCGTGCAAATCCATATGCACGCATATTGGTCCCGAGTGACTAGGGTTTGAGTGTGATTTGGTGCCTTCTAGGGCACATAACTCATTTATTCTTTGATATTCTGATTTATCATATTTTATAAGGCTGAAATCTATAATTTGGTTATTTTTGGAGGAGTTTATCTATTGTTTTCAACCCTTGTTTGTGGTTGCCCTGCTGCTGTCATAAATTTAATTACAGTTGGGTATCATCTCTTGTTTTCTCCATTTCTTTGATGCAAATTGGATGGATAATTGTTGTCGTACTTAAAATAATTATTTAGAAGTATTTTTCAGTTGTGCGTGGTTATATAGTGAATTCAAGTCCCTATACAGTTTATTTCTACGGTTTCAAGAAATATTAAAGCTGTTATAAAAATTAGAATTTACTTCACTTGGGGTTTGTGTGGTTTCCTTGATTTACAGTTTCAGCCATAAAAGGGACATTACAAATGCACACAAAATGAGACTTAGAAAGAAAGAAAGACATAAATTATATTAATGTCCACAAATGACCAAAAGAAATAGGTCAATGGGACTAAAGTATACAACCATTAGCAATAGAAAGTTTTAGGAAGAGAGAATCCTAGAAACAAACCGACAAAGCAAAGTACAAAGATAAAATAGAGCAATGTGCCACTAACACAAGTGGAAAGGAAACCAATACAAATAGAAATGAGGGGCAAACAAAATCCCCAAGAGCAAGTGCCAATGAAGACTTGAGGCAAATCTCATCGAATGTCATTGAATGTGCCTAAAGTGGAGGAATCATTTGAGCCATTATCGATCACTGTGAGAGATCTGATAATGTTGTTCGGTGAGTATATAGGCTCAAAAGATCCAAGTAGGGGATTAGGGGTAATCAAGAAATTTCCACTAGAATTGGCATATCAATTTGTCCCTATGGTCTAGGGGGCGAGTTGATAAGTAGTAGATCCATTTCGTCCGAGGGTAGAGCCACACCAACGAGACAGTAGAGAGCCATGCCAACAAGGCAAAGCAAAGCCACGATGTTGAGAGATAGTAGGCTGGAGATCGAGTAGTATGAGTAGTAGTGATGCATTGAGAGAATAGTCGCCTAACTAGTCTATCAACTCCGATGTGTGCGATATCTTTGGAGTCAAAGGACACTTAGTGTTGTCAATCACACCGAATGGGCTGAAAGGAGGTGATCAACGTGGGAACTCTAGAGCCTCTAGGCTCCTCTCCCCGAAGGGATCTGCGTTGGAAGGTGACAGGTCTCACGAAGATAAAGAGTCAAACACCGTCGATTTGTATATTTGAAGAAAGTAACTAGAGTGTTGTCTGAGTCTCTAAAGAGGCAGTGATATCTTCCCCAAATCTCATACTAAATGGGGTATCTGAAAATGAAGTGGTCCTCGATCTCCACGTCCCGAAGGGGAAAAGACGACAAATCTGGTCTGACGAAGAATGTGGTGGTCTATTTCAACCCGTAATGGTGAAACAAACTCTCATCTAATCAAGGGGGAACCTCGAGCCGTGATACCAATGGCACTTTGGAGATAGTGAGGGCAAGCATCAAGTTTAACAAGTATATATTTTTCTAATGCTATCCAAATTTGCACTAAGATCATTGTTGTAAAGCAAGACAAGGAGAACTCTACTTGTTTAACAAAATTTGGATCCACATTAGATCATTGATGAAGAATGTCCTAGTTGGCTACTTTAATGATTGCTAACAAACAAAAAATTCATATCATTGACATTTACATAATGAAAATCATGAATTGGTTGCTTATGGAGGAAGTCTTGAATAATGAATATTAAAATGTTCATTGCTCGACAATACAACCTTTAAATTAAAGGATGATGACTTGAAAGTGTATTTATGAGCTGCAAACGCATTAGAAGTGTATATCTATGAACAATCCCACAGGACTCCATTTTAATGAGATAAGCAATTGGAAAAGTAAAAGCAATTTGTTGTAAGATAGAGACTATGGGGATTATGGAGATTGGAATAGTGAACTACATGTGTTGATCACCATGTATATCACAGAGAGTGAAACATAAGCTAAGAACAAAAATTTCTACATGGCATACCAAGTTCCACAACAACATGTCCCAAGTAATTGAGTGACATCACGAACAAAGGCACTAAGCTGGGAAGTCCGCCAAGTTACCCCCACATTCCCTCAAAAAAATGTTCAAAACAGACCCAATAAACAGCTGTTCCAAAAAAAGGAAAAAAAAAACTTTAAAACATAAAACCCTAAAATGCTGGTTTTATTTTTTTGCACTCCAATTGTTTAAATGTTTTTATTCTTTTAGTTCTTTCCCTAAGATTTCATAGTGCTGCTTTTTCCCCACCCTAAAATAGTTGTTTTTACTACATATTGTTATTTTTGTTTGTTTATTAAATTATTTTACTTTTTTGAGTTGGTTTAAATTATTTTTAATTTTTTTAATTTATTAATGTTTTAGAGATTTATATACTAATTTATTGCAGCATCCACTTAAACGACTAACGATAGAGCAGATACTCTTCAATACAAGAATTTATAGATTAATTTGCATGGCTGTAGGTTAATTCATAGGTGTGAAGATATAAGGTGTTCACATTCTCCTCAAATGTAGGTTTGATGGCAGCGTTATAAGTCATGCAAATAGGGAGTTATATTGGGACATGTCCCATAGATTATAATGGCATCCCGGATGTTCCAAGGAGGGGGAGGGGATGTGTAATGTCCCTTTCTAGGGCTGAAACTGAAAATAAGGGTTTGGGCTCAAACCCAAATGAGAGTAATCTGATTTTTACAACAGCAGCTCTGAAAAATATATATAACCCTAGCAGCAAACTGAAACTACCCTTTTAGGGCATCAAACACCCTTCAAAACAAGCTGAAAATAGGTGTATAAATCCTCCTATGGCAGCGAACTGTAATGGCACTTAATGGCATCAATTCCCATGCAATCACAAGCTGAAAATGACATAGAATGCTTCCAAATATTTTATTCAACCATGGAGATATTTATCCAATCAATACACTTCAAAATAAATAAGAAATGAAGAGATAAATCACAGCTGTAATTAATTAAATAACAGCAGAAGTACAACTCACATTAAGGGCTGGAAATGAGGAAGGTGAACATTAGCTCCCATTAGCCAAATGTGCCCTAGAAGGCACTCAACTCTTCCTCCAACTAAATTATGAGGAAGGTGAACATCAGCTCCAATTGCCCAAATGTGCCCTAGAAGGCACTTAACTCTTCCTCCAACCAAGTCGCTACCCTAGGAGAGGGTCCAAAATAAATGTAGAAACCTTAGTAGCTCTTCCTCTCTCAAACCCTAGTTGCAAACCAACAACATCACTTTCTTTGAAGCCCTTAGGAACCACCAATTGGAGAGTTTTCGTTCTCCAACTTGAACAAGGAAGGGTTTCGTCCTCCTTGTATGCCACACCAAAGGATTTTCGCCCTTTAGTGGAAAGGAATTGAGCAATCAGCCCAAAAACCAAGTAAGTGTAAATTTATGACAAGATAGATGCCCAAAATGAGTCCAAGCGACCCCTTTTATATCCTCTTGGTGGCACCAAAGATCAATTAGGGAGTCTTCCCCATAACCAACCTCATAAGAATGTTTGCTTTTAACTTTAACTTGGCTTTTCACCTCTTCAACCCAGTCGACATGCCTCATAAGAGAAACAATGAAAGAAGAATGTAAATGCTCACAAAAAAGACTAAAAAACATAACAAACACTTCCCTTGTTCACCTCCTTCTTGCCCACGGGAAGTGGAATGGGCTAGAAGTCTCAAAAATGAACTAGTTTGAAAAAGAGGACATTACAAGATGTTCCCAACAAAATTCAATTATTTATTTTTATTTTTAAAATCCAACACTTTTACTTGAAAGAACCCCGCCCCAAAAAAATGTTATTTTTACAAAATTATTTAACCCTAATACCAAAAGTACCTTAAAAACTTAAATAAAATATAGAAAATATTTAAATACTAATTTTTGTATATTACAATAGTAATAGACACAAAATCATGGAGATTTTTACCGTCTCAAAACGTTGTCCCCCATCTCTCGAGACTTAGGTAACTATGTGAAAACATAACCTTGAGCAAAGGCAATAATTTGATAAAGGAATAGTATCGGGCGTGCTTGACCACTAAATCGTCACACCGATATTGTCTAGGAATCGTTGACAAGTTCATCCTCCAAAATTGCGAGACTTCAAATAGACTCCAACTTGGACTCTCCTAAGAGCTATGTATTTCTCCATATATGGCGAGCTCAACCTCCGATACATGCATTAGTGACCCGACTCACCTGGGCTCCCACAGATTGCGTTGTGAGACGAGATCATCATATTGACCACGATGACAAACTTTGCGGGCTCTGTAGCCTCCACGAGGTTGAGGCGAGGGACCATTTCATCTTCCACCCCCCCATATACTATGAGATCAGGGGACGATTTCATTGCCTCTTCAGAGGGGTTCAGACTTGTGAGTCTCTGGAGCTCCGGGACCAAATTCTTCACCCACCTCTGAGAGTCATTTCAACAAGATGGATTACATCTTTCTTTCCGGTTCTACCTACAGTGGGTGGTACCAAACGGCAGAGCCACTCTGATCCTATTACAGGGCATAGATCAGTTCGTTCCCGGCTAGACCTTCACAGCTCCCCCAGTGGCCACCAGCCGGCTCGGCAGCATACACGTCTCAGAGGGCAATCCAGATCTACTCGCCTCCCTGGCCGTCGTTCTAGTCTTAGATCTCTGCGGGGGAGGGGGCCCTCGCCCCCCTCTTCGAGGAGCCATTCCATCAGTAGCTACTTCTTGTCAACTTTGAATGTTAGGAGGGATGTGACTACCATTTCTGAGTAGACAGCTCCTTATCAGTCCCCTCCTTCATTCTCTTCTCTGCTTTCCTTCCCCCATCTGTTTCATTGCCCCCGTCTGTGGGGGTTTTGTTTTTTGGGGTTTTTGCTTGTTCTTCTCTTATTCTTTCTTTTGTTCTCGGGAACTCGTTTCGAGTCTTCCCCGCTTGCACTTTGTATATTGTTTGGACTGCAGTCCCATTGATCTACTTCTGTGGTCATTCGTTGGACATTAATATATTTATCTTATCTTATCTTATCAGCGTTGGCTATGGTTTTGATGATCTCTATTTGGATCCTGGATACAAGCCCGTGTTGTGGAACTAGTTGAACCCCAACTCAAATCTACATGCATAGATCACTGCGAATACAACGACCCCTCCTCGCTCGGTCGGTCTCCATTGGACCCTACTCACACTATGCTTTGGATCATTAGCTCGACATCATCGGTGAACTCTATGGCATTGTCCACTCTCGGTGGATGTGATTCCACTCAAAGTCATTTGGTATCTCCTTCCACACAAGCCCTAACACTATACGGGTAAGGTGCTAATTTTTAAATTTTATTTCAAAGTATCGACCCCCACCCCGACTAATAGGAAATTAAAGTCGGGAGGGGCACGACATTCAAAGGATGATTATTTTCAACGGGTAAATTTTATGAAACTCGATTTTCAAAAAAGGGGGAAGATAGATTATTTTTGAAAATATTGTAATTGGATGTACCATGGTAGAACCCGACATCCAAAGGGAATTTAATATTGAGGGGGCACATAGTCATAACAGGTGAAGCATCAATTAGAAAGCGCAAGACGAAGGATGAAGGCCAACCTACAAGCTCTAGAATGCAATGTTCTTTCCCATGTGCACACTAAGGGTGGGAATGTTATGAATAACTATTGTGTTATTGTAATATGTTTGGCTTATGTTTAGGTTAGTGACATTATTATTAGCTTGTGTAAGAAAATAATAATGCGGAGTGTATATTTGTCGTGAGTTGTTAATATAACTCACGTAGAGATTTTAGAAGAGAGAAAGTAAGGCAAAGAAAATATAGGTTGTTTAGAGAGATTTGTGGGGTATTAGAGAGTTAGTTGTTAGAACAAATCTCCTATATTGAGGAGAGTGGTTATAGGAGAACCTCTTTATATATGTACTATATTTCAATTAATATCATGTTGATTGAATTATTATTGAGCTTAGGCTCTTCCGGATATGGGGTAAACCCCACAAGTCTCAAGATATGGAACAATAATACATAACATGGTCATTTTTGTATAGTTTACAGCCATTCCTTTGTACATAAAAACCTAAGAAATTAAAGTTTTCAGGTTCTTGTTGTGCATATTGTTTTTCTTGTGAAGAGAAACTCCTAAAGAGCTTAACCCAAAAAACAATGTGCAAAGCGTAATTCATTACAAACTATAACAAAAATTGCAAAAGAGAGGTAATGCATTGGAAACAAAAACTTGGGAATACCAAACCTGTGATGGACATGATGTTGGCTGCCTGACAGTATTTCCAGTCTCTAATTCTGGAAAAACTTTAAACCTGGTGTAACATGAATGCAAGTCAAACATAAGATAAAACGCATACACCCAGTCACAACAGGCTACAAAACTATCTAATTTTCCAGTATATTTTATTGTTATATGAATTTAACAGAAAATCCTGTCAGGAATGGAATCTACAATGTGTCAATAACAGAGTAGATTACTCTTGCACACTTAAATATTGTGGACTGCTTCAAGCAAGGGAAGAGGATTAAGGATGCTATATGAAACATAAGTGTGCCATTACGAAGAACTTGAATGTCAAGGTAGCAGAAACAGGACTTTTGGACCTAGGATCTCAATTCTATCAACATAGAGGTTTCTATCTAAAAGCATTCAGAGATAGAGATCAAACTTCTGTACTACCAAAAATGGCCTCTTGTTTCAAGAGTCATTTTATCCCTTTTGTTATTTCTTGACCCAAGAAATGGCCCAAGTTTCTCATTGTTTCTCATGGACAACAAATTTTTAAACATATAGTTCCCAAAGACAAGAAAGCATGAGAAAATCACAACCTAACCCTAAAACAACAAAATGGAGATAGTTATTACCATGATTATCTCAAAAATATATCTTGAGCACTCTGTGAGAGAGAACTTGTAACTCGCTATGTGAGAGAGAACCTGTAACTCGGCCTGTGAGAGAACCTGTAACTCACTGTGTGAAAGACAACTTGTGACTTGGTGGGATTGAGGCTGCACTTTTTCCTTGGATAGTTAAGAATAAACTTTAAGCTTTCCAGGGCATTATTGGAGTTGAGAATCACTTATGTCACATGTTAGCTGTTGGAAGTTTTACTGGAAAAATAAAAACAGTTCTTCAGATTGGGGCTTGCATTTTTAGGTATCCTCTGCTTGTAAGTTTCATTTTCCAAGTTCTGTTCTCTTCGACCCTTTGCATCAACATTAAAATGAAAAACTAAGGATCCCTTCTAAAGTTTGAAAAAACAAACCCTGCAATTGAAAACAAACTCAATCAAAAGCAATTGAATCCTTCAATGTTAGAATGACATAAATACAAATTCACAACATTGGTGCATATTGCTTTCCTTTTCGGTCTTTGAATGATTCATTTTTTCTTATATGAATAATTTGAGTAGAGGGATGGACGGAATTTTCGTTACATCTTCAAATTCTCTGGCCCTGATTTTTCATTCCATTGGTCATTCCAGTTTCTAATAACATGGCTTGAGAGGTGCGGTCACATAAGTAATGTTTCTATTGAAAATGAAATGGAATTCAAGAATATGAAGAGGATTAGTTGGAAATATGAATTTTGGCAACAACAATGAAACGGGTAGCTTCAGAGGCTAACAGGAAGCGATATGGAGCAGATAAGTAAATTCAGCTCTTGCTTGTAGTCGTGTCACCTCTGCAGCTGATGCAGACCCCAACACCATAGAGAGCTGTATCCCTAATCAATAACCTAAAAATTGTGAAACTTTTAAAACCTGAACATTGAACGGCATTCATTTACCAATACCATCTGAAACACAATTAAAAATATCTAAAAATTTAAGATGCTATTCAATTTCAACTTTCAAATCCTTTGACATCTCAAGCGTATGAAATTCAACCTCGATTCTGAACATTTCATTTTCATAGAGGATGCTCAAAATCCATACCTATGCTTACATTTGGCGCATTCATATTCTCTCTCTCCTTCAAGCATTTTTATTGCACCAGATCGGATAACCGTTCCTTTTATTGTGATTAGTTTTCCAATATCCTTCACTCTCACGCATCCAATGGATGGTTGGGTTTCTGATAGAACCACAGAAATAAGTGAGAAATTCTGGAAGTAAAAGGTTGCTTCTGATGGCAGATAGCTAGTATAAGTCAAGTGATGTTTCATCAGTTTCGTCAGTATAACAATAGACTTGCACAAAAGAAACAGCAAGTTGTAAAGCATAATTACCTGTATGAAATATCACAAACTTATTATGAATCATTGAAAAACAAAGCTGACTAAAGATAATAGGTTTTACTCATTTCATGGTTCAAGAAGTCATTTCTAGTTTTTCAAAATATAGTTGCAGGAAAAACTTAATCAGATAACCTCGACTTATTGGAGCTGCCCTATTTCAGAAGAAATTCAAATTGAAATTGCATTATTCTCTAAAAGTGGTCCACTGGACCATGGTAAGGTAGAGCAAAAACTATGATCATGACCCCACATCCAAGCCCGCTGTACATCCTCCCTGAGTTAAAGTGGCCAGGTTAATTCAGGGCAACTTGTGGCGGAGCAGATACCTCTCAGAGTGACCTTTTTTTTAAATTGTCCAAAAGTGACCAAAGTAGACGAAGGGGACCAACATGGATGGTCATGAGGTCAAACCCAGGGTACAAAATTTGAACAATGTAAACAATATATAAGATAAATCAAACTCACTAGGGATGATGTACTCCAGCAGACAAGGCCCAGTCCAAGTCCCTGGTGAGCTAGGTGTGACGTATTCCAACGGGCAAGGCCCAGTACAAGTCCGGGTGAATTATATGTAAGAGTTAATCTTGTGAATTTGACAGAAGAGGTACATCTTTTGGCCGTGACATCTAAGCTAAGGTCACCCTGAAAAGTAGAATTTACCACATCCAAAAAAAGACATGAAAATAGAAGACACGGTGATAATAGATGAGGCTTGTTACCTGGGCAATCCATAGCAGAGCCATTCACGTCAAGACGAACATGAACATTCTCCTTGACGGCCATATCCTCGTTGTGTTTGTGTGCTTCAAGAACCACACCCTAGAGGCAATTTGATGGTTTCATCAAATACTCAAAGATAATCGAATTCAAAGTACAAATATTCAAATTACCAAAACAAAACGCGCAACCTGGGCTAAACGAGACGCGTCATCAAATAAGGGCAAGAGCTTGATGGGTTGAGTGTAAAGGGATTTGGCCAGAGGAGGGTTTGCTTCCAGAAGCTCTGCAAAGCTGGAAGATAAAATGAAATTAAGAATAATGTGGGTTGAATTTTAGTCATAGAGCAAAAATAAGCAAATCAGGGTCAAGATTTAGAACTTACTCGATTTTCAGAGGATAATGAAGCGTGTCATCGTCTGCGAGGAGAATGGCTTCCAAATCTTCGAGGCGGTGATGAATGAGGAACTGTTGAAAAGCGTCGATGTATTCCCCCGATAAATGTGATGTCGTCTTCTTCTTCTCGGTGGTTCCCTTTGCCATTACCCTTTACCATCACGCTTAAACCAGTATTTTCAGAGGACTAATTTGCTACCAGAGGCCTCTCTTCTTCTGTAACGCGGGAATTTAAATGCCTTTCATCTCGTTTGGTTTAGATGAGTTGTCATTGATGAGTCATCATAGCTGACGTGTATAGGAAACTGCCACCTCACAATTTAACTTAGAAACCAAACGTGAAAGATTCAAAAGCTAACGGTTCTATTGAAATAGAAGGAAATGAAATGGTTTAATTTATGAATGGGTTATGGGATCATTAAAAACTCTAGTTGCTTAAAAATTTATTGGTTTAGTAGTGTTTTAGAAGTTTGTTCTTCCTCTTGTTAATTTGAGTTGACATATTTCTTAAATCTTTTATTTTGTTTTCTTCAAATAGTTCTATTATGAAACTAACTTTTAAATTTTACTCATCTTTGGGTTTTGATGTTCGTGTACCTTAGACATTCAAGAATGAAATGCCCCTCCATTTATTTGTTCCTTTAGTGCATCAAACATAAGTCCTCTCTTACGACAATTCCTTAGGTGTTGTACGGAGTTAGTCCTTAGCTCAACAATGATGATCTTTTCCCTCTATTTAATTTCAATTGTTATATATGTTTTTGCATCATGTTCATACGTCGGGTTAAACTATGTAATATAGTGTTGACCATTCTTACTTGATTTCTTCCTCCACAACATTGTTCGTAACTTTTCATTCACATGGTTTTTATGTCTTTTGTTAAGCTTTGTGTATTCGTTTAGGTTGATAGCTCATCTTCTCATCCATTTGTGGTTCGACTTCATCCACATATTCTTTCATATGTGCAACTCTTCTCCTTTTACAACCCTAGGTCACCTATCGATCTTCATGTTTTCTATTTTTTCAAGTAGCATATAAGTTTGGTCATAGCGGTTACCTCTAGACGGAAAGTACCTATTTCGGCATGGATGATTTCATAGGGAAATGTAATCTTCATTTTGAAATTGTTTCTCATTAGCCACTTTTGGATCCTTTATATTTGTCTCTATTTTGAATTTGTCATTCCACTAGCTCATACCTTGTAATCCTACAACACCACTATCATGACAAACAACCCGGATGGGACTCTAGTGGTCTTCCAATCCCATAGCTCAACATTCTTGCACCTATTTTGGAGTGCATAAAGAGCTCTCCATCCTCCTTGTATTCTCTTCATCCTACAAGTATCCCAGTTGAGCTTGTTGCGAAAGTCAAGGCCAAGATACTTGTATTTTGACACCATTTCAAGAGACTCTCTGCAAAGTGAAATTCAAAATCTTGTTTCTTCCTTTTCGCTGAGAAACTCACAATTTTGGTTTTTTCAATGTTTACTAGCATTCGCATTTCTTTACATAAGAGTTATAAACAATCAAGGTGGTCTCTTAAATCTTGAATTGTCTTTATCATTATAACTAAGTCATTTGCATATAGTAAGAGTTTCATCACATATTTGGCCAAATGGACCCCTTTTCCCTCCAAATTTATTCATCCTCTCCTCTAGTTTGTCAACGTATAGCCCAAATAAAGTCGGGGAAAGGGGCCAACCTTGTTTGACGCCCAAATCACTCATACTATACTCGGACAATCATGCCTGTGTTTTAATTTTAGCCTTGACTTGCTCATATAATTTGTGAATTGTTGTCTTGTATTATGCTAGAACCTCTAGTTCCTCCAAAGTGTGCTCCATAATTTTCTCCTTGGCATTGTTTCGTCTGATTTTGAAGTCTACAAAGTAACAATATGCGTCCTCTTATTTATCACAAACCTTTTCAACTAGGTGTTTATGATCGATGGTTGAGTGTTTGGGTCTAAAACATGTTTGCTCCTTTTCTCTCTTTCCTCTTTCCTCTGCCTAATTGTTAATCATGTGCTCTGTCATACTCCTAAATAATTTTGGCAAAAGAAGATTGACCACGATAGTTCGATAATTGTAGGGATTATTTATATGTCCATTTTTAAGTAGAGGTATGATTAAGCTAGTTGTCCATTTTGTTGGGAAAGCATTTTGGATGACCTCATTGAAAATTACTTTGATTTTAGGGCAAGGATATTTGCTCCCCATTTTACATGCTCTTCTTGAAGGTTGTTTGTGGGATGGGCTTTACCTCTTGCTATCTTTTTATTCCCTTGTGTGATGGTCTCGGTTGTGAAAAGTTATTCATTAACAATGATAGTGGGAGGATCATCTTGTTCATTTTTACGCTCAAACAATTGTTTTGAATATTTTATCCGCTAACTTGTTTTGATGTTGTTCTTCGTTTGGTTTTTCTCCTTGCAAATCTCCCTTCAAAATCTCTTTAGTGCATGTTTCCCTAAGTAGATCAGCTCCTTTTAGTTCTAGTATACTCTTCATCTTCTTTTTTAACCACTTGCTCATATATTTTTCATTTGACTTCATTCTACCCTGCTAGCTCCTTGTATTCTTAATGTTGTCGCACAATCTTCATCATACCACAATTTGTTGGGAAGTTGTTTCTTTCCTTATTTTTAGGTTTAGCTCACTTGCACGTGTTAAGGGATTCTTGAATGGTGTGCATTAGCCTATCGATCTTACTATAATCTATACCAATGATATGTGCTCCTTTACTTTCCCTTTCTTGGAGTTTGTTATTCGATCTTTGCTTTGAAATATTGTTAATTTTTCTTTGTCAAGAGGATGTTTCCTTTAAAAGGAGGTTTACTTTGGTTGACCCTAGTGTGATCATCGCCTTTGTTTGTCTTATTGACATTGGAGTTTCATAAAAATTAGGTTGTGGTCTGATTTATGTTCCACCAAAGAATCTTCTACTTCTAATTCTTCCATTCTAGCTTGCACAAGTTTGAGAGAAAATAACATAGTTGATTATGTTTTTCTTGTTATAATTCTTGCACGTAAACTTTCCTAATCTTTCCCATTTTCTCATACCATTACATATAATCAAATTATGAATGCTACACAAGCCTAATAATTATTTTCCAATGTGCATGATAACTTCATGTTCATAGTCTCGAAACCTTAGATCATTGTTGATATTCCTCCTCTACCATCCGAATGGATTCATATCTAGAACATCATTATTTCCTTGAATATTTTCTTATTTGTTTGATGTTCTCATATACAAATCTCATATTTTTTATATAGGTAAATGCTTTTGACTAGAGCTATGAATCAGGGGATTAACAGGGTCCCACCCTTACATAAGAGAACAATAACAAAGTGATACAAACCAACAAAAACAATGGTCTATAGACCACAAAAGACATGACATAAACGAGAAAAATAGAAACATAGGCAAGATGGAACGTTTAGCCTTGGATACAACAAAAATAGCTTCTTATAGACGATCATGGAAGACCAAAAACCAACCCTCTGAAATTTCAATAATGTCCAGTTGTTGGGCCACCTTGGCTTAGGCCTTCCCGCCACCAAGCTTGTCATTAGTTTCCAACTTTGTAATCTTTGCAACAAATTCATATGAAGAACTAGTTGACACACTACCCAATCAGGGAATAGGCCCAATAGGCACAACCAAACTCAACTAGTTTGAGTGAGGCACCGTAGATTTCTTTGCCCCTTTAGATAGAAAAATCGTGTGCACCAACTTGACGAACTTCAATAGGAGAAGATTCCTCCTTTCTAATTCTTCACAAGCCCTCGCGATCGATCCACCGAGAAGAGGCATAAACCCCTTCCGAGAATAAGACCGAGCCAACACACCTTCTCGTCGACCGCTTCTTCCAACCCAATTATGTGGTGAGGAAGAATGAAATGTTTGACAATAGCCACAACAAATTCTTTGTCTGGGTTAATGAGGAGCAGATTAGAGATGAAAACCCTTGTAATTACTTAATTGATTTGCACCCTTCCCCACCAATGTCGATAGATAGACTCGATGATGTGCTCGATGGTGTTCAAAATAGAGGAAGATCCTACACAAAACACCTTATGCAGACGACATAGAGAAACAAAGGAGAAGAAATCCATTTTGCGCTTCTCTCCATAGATGCGAACGGGAAGGGGATGGAAGGCCACCTACTTGCAAGAAGAAGAAAATGAAATGAAGAATTCACAGTTACTATCCCCAATAGAAATAATGCCCACACACTTCAATAAAGATATGCCTCGTGTGAAGTAAAGCTTGAGCCATCATGAAGAATAATGGCATCGAGAAAGATTCAATACTCACCCTTGCCATTAATCAAGGCATCATCAATTTGGAAAGTGCCACAATTAGATAGGGCATTCACCACTAAGTTCGTTGACGATAAACATGATGAATAGACCATTCATCAATCAAGGAGATCCAATGAAGAATTTGAGTAAGGAGATAGC
The DNA here is from genome assembly GCA_018340775.1 of Taxus wallichiana var. yunnanensis. NCBI lineage: Eukaryota > Viridiplantae > Streptophyta > Pinopsida > Cupressales > Taxaceae > Taxus > Taxus wallichiana. The sequence continues at coordinate 554,875,900 of CM031244.1, read as the reverse complement.
GAAGATGTGAAGCCTCCACTTTACCTTTTCTAATAACCTGAGATCCCCTTTAATGACGAGCTTAGAATAATTGATATCAATTATCATCTTGATGCCGAAGAGGAGAGCATTAGCCTCCGCCATGTTACTCAAACCGATCGGAAGCCTAAAGGAGCCAACTTTGATCAATAATCCCTTTGCATCCCGGATAATACACCTCGCCTCGATATGCTTGAATTGCCTTTAGAGGCCCCGTCAAAGTTAAGTTTGCAAAACCTGTGGGGTATTGGAGTCTCGTATTAGAAATATCTTTCCAATCCTATTGTAGAGTAAAATATCCCTCTTTAAAGAGGAGTATCGGTCTTCACAATCTAGATTATGCTTTTTATAAAATTTGGAGCTTTTTACGGTTATCTAACAATAATGTCATTTTCTATTACCGTTGTCCAAATGTATTATCTATTTTCATTTTGTTTTTCTATTCGATATTTCTTCCCTAACTTTCCTTTAAGAACACCATTATACCCCATGTCCCTTACCATTATATGTTGTTTTATTCTAAATTGTTGCCTTATTGTATCCTGCAAATTTTTACTTTATTAATTATTACAATGTTGGCATGTAAAATGTTCAGGCATTTCACTAGACAACCCTATGAAATTTTTGTCACTTTTTGGTCAAGTGGGTCAAAATTGTCAAATTGCCTCTTTTTAAAGATCAATTTGTGTGGAAGGTTTTGGGAGCCTTAGGTTGTTTTAAAAGCCCAAATTACATTCAACAATAATGTCTCTTAAGTTTTCTTCTTGATAGTATGGTTTGGAAGGATTTTGTGAGCTTTGGAATGCTTTCTCTACTATAACTTTTTTGAGAAAGAGGTGTGTGTGATATTTTGAGAAGGGTCAAGTTCGGAAAAGGTTCCGGGAGCCCCAAGTGGTGTCAAGAACCTAGATCGAGTAATTGGAAAGCTTATAGGGTTTATTACATGATGAAAAATGCAAGATAAAGTTCTAGGAACATAAAAAATGGAAACCTTTCCAATGTTGAGGCACAAAGTTCTTTTTGAAAGGGGGAACTTGCTCAAGGTTACGGGAACCTCGACCAAAGTTAGGATCCTAAAAAGGTAAAATTGAATTATATTGAGTCCTCTCTATGGTACACGAGTTAATTTTGTTCATACCCATCTCAAACTCATGTAGTAGCTCAACTCACCAAAGACACCTTCTTAGGAAAAAGTGGTAATATGAATAACTAATTTTTAAAGTTTATAAATGATTACATTGGATTCGTTGGCCCATTTACGCTTAAATTCATATATTATACACCCTAAAAAGGTTAAGTTTTGGTCTCGAACTAAAAAGTGCACTCCATGTTCTAATTTTTATTAACATGTTGGTGTCGGCGACCTAAGTGTACTTGGCACACTTTGAGAGATTGGCCTTTTAGAGGTGAAAAAAGTTTTTAAGTGCACTTTGAAATCCCACCAACCAAAATGTGCCCTCCTCCTATTGGTTATTGGGAAAAGTCAAAAAGTAATAGAGAAATAGAAGAATGGGCAAGTCTAAGTGTGTTGTGGGCCGCACCTTCTCATATTTGGCACATTTTGGAGCCTCCATGCACTTGACACACTTTGGTGCGTCATTTGTACATCCAAAGTGTAACCAATCTTGATTGGGGTTCTTTTATGTCAAGGAGAATGTAAAGTGGCGCATTTTCCACTTTGCATCAACAAAACTCAAACCCCACCACCATTTTCAGTTTTTTTTGAAACTCACCTTTCCCTCCAAAATCCCAACTCCAAAATAGGTAAAAATATGCTCACAACTCCATCAAATAAATTGTTTTGTTCTTCCCTCCATGTCCATGAAACCATGTTTGTGCCCTAGGTATGCTAGATCTTGTTTCACACATATCTCAAGCTCTCGTGGATGAAATCCCTTGAAATTTTTCAAAAAATATCTCCTTAAAAATTCCTTGAAGATGATATAAGGACGAATATACACGCTTTAGTGGTTTCTTTTTTCTTCATCTAAAAATTACAGATGTTAAACCCTTGTTTTCCCTAAACCACTCAAAAACTTGATTTGATCATTGTTTACAAACCACATGGAATAATCTCTTGAAACTTTTCCAACAACATCTCCTTATAAATACCTTTATTTTGAGCTATTAATCACATTATAAGGTGAAGGGATTTATTGGATGTGAGTAAATCCATTGTTGTTTGCAAAACTACTAAAAACCCCACCTTATAGCTGAAAATTCTTTTGTTATTTCCTTCAAATCCCCGTGAGAGATCTTCCTCAAATTTGGAGAGCTTGTTCTCCTCAACCATACCTTTCAAATGAATCAATTTTAACGTCATTCGATGTGTATTGCTCCCGAAATGACAAATTTATTTTTTAGCTTACACTCGTTAAAACCCATTTTCCAAGCCCATCATGCAACTAGATATTGTTTCTTCTTATTTCTCGTCGTTTTCAATGAGACATCGTCACCAAATTTGGAGCATATATTCATCTTGGAAATACCTTTCCAAAAATCAAGCCTAATTCAATTTGGATTTTTTCCCCCTACAATGGCCTAAACAAAAATTCAACCTATAACACCATTAAAAGTCCCGAATTCTCATGAAACCAACTCAAAATCTCGTTTCATTGTCTCTTGAACGCCACCAACATTCTCGAGTCCATGATGACTACATCTATGAAATGCAACTTTTTCCTTGACAAATTCTATAATACTTTGACAAAATATCGATTACAGAAGTCGATACGTCTTATATATGAAAATACTATTTTAAACGAGAAGCTAAGTCGAATAACAACTATATAGATTTATATAAAGCTAAAAGAATTCAAATATATGCAATCTACATTTAAACTTGATTAATTAAGATTTAAAACACAAGTAATAACTAACTCACGGACATGTGGCATTATTATGTGGCTTTTCTTAACAATTCCACCTCATAGACTCTAGGCTCGTAGAATTAACCAAAGACCAAATAATTTCGGGTCCGAACAGTTAGTGAAGACAAGGACAAAGATAGGTGGCTAACTTTCATTGGCAAAGGGTATACAAGTCGACACTTTGGAAAAAATAGTATATACGTGGTGTTTTGTGATTAGTTTGCACTTCACAGTGCAATATAATAGACAAGATCATTTAATAACAAGACAAATCGTTAAAAACCCGTATATGCATGAAATCATCTAAATGGCTTGCTTTTCGCATCTTGAAAAGGTTCTAACAACAAGAAAATAACATGCGACATAATGAAGAAGAATTCTATTGGGTCTCATACGACAACTTCGATAGGAAAATAATATGCGAAGAGAATGTGGGCGCGTTTTATTGATTCACATTTTGGTTATTTACTGACAAAGTCTTAATATAAAGCAAAGTAGCGGTGGCTTAATATTATTGGTTAACAATTGTCAAGGCTAACAAAGACTCGCAACGCAAAATGCAACAAGATTTGGAGCATTTCTATTGGTTTGGGTTTCACATTACACAAATATCAATTAGAAAAAGTTTGAATTAGCGAATAGCGTGGCATGCTCTCATTGGTTCGCACTTCACAACGTCTGATAAAGGATCTTAACAAAATACTAACATTGTGAAGAGACTTGGATCTTTTTGATTGCAAGGGCTTTGCAATGGTCTCAAGGATCTGGAAAAATTCTAACACAATGAAGTTACATGGAGAATTTTTATTGGCTCAAACTTCACATTAATGAACTTCGCAATTATATATTGCTTTGGGGTCGGGACGGACTTAGAAAATACAAGATTTTGGGTCCACATCATAAATTATAGGAAATACAATGCAGACAAAACCAAGAAAGACATAAAATGATAATTCAACTTGAAAACATCATTAAATTGGAGGACTATACTCTAAATATGATCAATTACACATATACAAATGACCTTTTTGATATTAATTTTGAACAAATGTTCTTTAAAAATAAACATAAGTATCCAAAATTATGTATCTCATTAACTTGTTACCGTAATTCATTGTTTCTACAAACACTAACACATATTTTCAAGATATACATAGCAAATATACATAATATATTCATTTGTTCATTTATCAAGTGAAACAAGAAATAACTTTTTCTATTAGCTTTTTCAATAAAATTTACATATCTTTTGAGATTTACATAGTTCATAGAGAGAGAACTTATCTAAGACAATGATTAGGAATTCTAAGGTAATGACACCGTATTATGGCCACACTATGAGAGGATTGTGTTATACACCCCATGTATGTTCACCTTGCCTTGGCCAGGACCATCTAAGGTTGTACTCTATACCCCTGGTCAGGACACCGCTAGTGCCCCTCTCTCTTGCCCACCGCCTGTACTCCAGACTGCCCAGCCTTGGAATTTACTTCCATAGACTTAATATTTTTTTCTTATAATCACAAGCATAATTCAAATTCAATTCAATTGTCTCTCTCGTAATAACTCACATGCCTTTTATAAGACTTCATTGGCGCTTTATGAACCATCACAATGGTTTCACACCCTTTCATAAATAAATTAAGCATCTTTAATCAATTGCTCGGGATATTCATTACATCAATAGCTTATTACAATATTTTTCTTAAATCAAACTTGATCTTTAACAATCCACAAGTCTTTAATGCTTTAAAAGCTTTGGGGATTTAGTCACATAACATTTCTTCCCCCTTGAATCAGCTATTGTCCTCAATAGTGCCAAGTCTATTATGAAAATCACATAACAAAACACAAGTCATTAGCTAAACAATTCAGGATATTGTTCTTTTAGGAAATCTTCTCTTTCCCATGTAGCACTTTCAATATCACAAAAATTCCATTTTACTTTAACCTCTTTAATTTCTCTATTTCTAAGATTCTTAGTCCTTCTTTCCAAAATCATTTCAGGTTCAATTTTGAATTCACATGTAGGCTCAATAACTATATTTTTCCAATCAATAACATGATTAACATCATACACATATTTCTTTAACAAGCTTACATGAAACACATTATGAATTTTAGACAATTCGGAGGTAAAGCAAGTCTATAAGCAAGATTTCCTATTCTTTCTAGAATTTCAAAAGGTCCACAATAACAAGGAGCTAACTTAGCATATTTACCCAATTTCAAAGAACTTTTCTTAGGTTTAACTCTAAGAAATACTTGATCACCTATTTCAAATTCTCTAACAGATCTTTTAAATCAGCCCAATGTTTATACCTATCTTGGGAAGCTTTCATGTTTTGTTTTTCTTTATTTATAATTTCTTCCATTTCTTTTAAATTATCATTGGCATACCAAGATCTATGTTCAAGATTTGACCATGAAATAGGAGTAGTACAATTCCTACCATACACAACTTCAAAAGGTGTCATTTTGGTTGTAGTATGATAACCTTGATTATAAGCAAACTCAATTAAATGCAAATATTGTTCCCAATTTCCAGGTTTTTCACATGTATACATTCTAAGCATATATTCTAAAATTCTATCTACAATTTTCATTTTCCTATCTGTTTTAGGATGATAAGTAGTACTAAAGCTCAAACTAGTACCCAATTCATCAAACAAGGATCTCTAGAAAGAAGAAGTAAATCTAGGATCTCTATCAGTTACTAAATCTTTAGGAAGACCATGCAAATGAAATATTTCCTTAGAAAACAAATGAGCTATATCTGAAGTAGAGGTTTTTATTTTGGTTGGTAGAAAATGAGCCATTTTTATCAATGTACGAACCACCACAAGAATAACATCATGACCATTCTTGGTCTTAGGTAAACTCATGTAATAAAATCCATACTAATTGACTTCCATTTCCAATCAGGAATAGAAAAAGGTTGCAATTGATCAAGTTTACTACATTGTTCAGTTTTAACCTTTTGACAAGTCATACATTGTTGCACATACTTCTTGATGTCTTGTTTGATTATAGACCAGAAACAATTCTTTTTGACTGACAAGTAAGTCTTTTGAAATCCAGGATGTCCAACTATGGGAATATCATGAGAATCTCTCAAAATTTGTTGTCTTAAGTTAGGAAGATTAGGAATACACAATCTACCTTTATAGTACAACAATCCATTCACACCAAGCAAATAAGAAATAAGTCTATCCTTTAAATGCACATTTGATGTTCCATTTTTCAAACCAGAATACAATTCAACAAAATAACTATCATTAGGCAATGCATCTTTTATTTCTTGATCAAATTGACTTCTTTCTAAAGACAAAACATTTGCAAACATTATTTTCCTACTTAAAGCATCTACAACCAAATTTTATTTACCAAGGACATATTGTATTTCAAAATCATACTGACTTAGTAATTCTACCCATCTTCTTTGTCTCATATTCAATAAGGGTTGAGTAAAAATATATTGCAGACCTCTATGATCAATTTTCAAGACAAATTTGTAACCTAACAAATAATGTCTCCAAATTTTCAAAGCATGAATTATCCCTAACAATTCCAAATCATGAGTAGGATAATTCTTTTCAGCAAGCAGCAATTTTCTAGATCCAAAACACACAACTCTACTATCTTGCATCAATACACAACCAATACCAAAACCACAAGCATCAGTAGCAACAATAAAAGACTTAGAAAAATCAGGAATACATAACACATGTGCATTAGTTAATGCTTCTTTCAATTTATTAAAAGCAATTTCACATTCCATAGACCAATGATATGAGTTACTTTTCTTTGTTAAGTTTGTGAGAGGACTAGCTATTTTAGAATAGTTCTTAATAAATCTTCTATAAAAACCAAACAACCCAAGAAAACTTCTAATTTCTTGTACATCTTTAGGTGTATCCCAATTTTGTATTGCTTTTACTTTAGAAGGATCAGTGCAATTCCTTTTTCAGAGATAATGTGGCCTAGATAGAGACTTCAATTTTAAAGAATTCACATTTACTTAGCTTACCATACAACTGATGTTTTCTTAAAGTTTCAAGCACTAGCCTAACATGTTTCTCATGTTCTTCTTCATTTTTGGAATAGATCAAAATATCATCTAGAAATATAATCACAAATACATCTAGAAAAGGTCTGAAAACATCATGCATCAAGGTCATGAATGTGGCTAGAGCATTGTTAACCCAAAAGGCATAACAACAAATTCATAATGACCATATCTAGTTCTAAAAGCATTTTTGCAATATCAACATCTTTTATTCTAATATGATGATATCCAAAACGTAAATCAATCTTAGAAAAACATTTAGCACCATTCAATTGATCTAAAAAATCATCAATTCTAGGAAAAGGGTATTTATTCTTAATAGTTAGCTTATTTAATTGTCTATAATCAATACACAATCTCATAGTACCATCTTTCTTTTTACAAACAATACTGGTGCACCCCAAGGAGAAACACTAGGTCTAATTTTTCCTTGTTTTAATAATTTAGTCAATTGTATCTTAAGCTCAACTAATTCAAGTATAGATTGTCTATAAGGTGCTTTTGATACTGGTTCAGCTCCAAGAATAAGGTCAATAACATGTTCTACAGATCTTCTAGGTGGCAACTCTTCAATATTAGAAGGAAAAACATCCATAAATTCTTGGACTACTGGATGAACATTTATATCTACTTTAAGCTTATCATTTTGAGTAATCAAAGCACATAAAACTTTACATTTTTCTTTAAGACTTCTTTTAAGTTGAACAAAAAAATAGTTTTTAAAGTTAGTTGTCTTTTTAGTTCCTTGCAAAATATGAGTATTTGCATATTGGTCTTGAATACACACTTGTTTATTTTCACAGTTAATAAGGGAATGATTCTTTTCTAACCAGGTCATTCCTAAAATAACATCATATTGACCTAAGTTCAACACATGAAAAGATTCACTAGATACAATATTATCTATTTGAAAATCTAGATCTTCTACTAAAGCTCCTATTTGCCTTATTATTCTTCCATCAACCATTTCTACAACTACTGGTTCAATTTTTCTGTATCAACAACAACATAAACTTTCATATTTTGATTCCCTTCCTTTGGTTTATCATCAACTTTCTGATCTTTGTTTTTATCCTAACTTTTCTTTTTCTTAGGACAACCCCTAACATAGTGGTTATCTCCACAATTCCAACATTTAATTTCTTTTGGTTTAGTTTTGACATACTCTTGTTTCTTTTGTTAATTTCTAATTTGAGTATTTTTACACTTAACAGTTTCACTAAATGGTCTTTTTCTATCCTTAAAATTAAAATTATAATTCTTTTTCTTATAGTATTATTTCTTTTGATGAACTATAATCTTGTATTTTTCAAATTGTTCTACAATTTGAGCAGCCTCATCTACTGAAGTAGGTTTTCCACACCAAACACTAGCCTTATATTCTTCTCTTAGACCATTTATAAATCTAACAACTCTGTCTGTTCCAGAGATAAAAGGCACAAATCTATTCAAGTTCTCAAAGGCTTGTTTGTACTCATTAATAGTTTTAAAACATTGTTTTAGATCAAAGAATTCATTTTGTCTCTGTTGCAAGAAATGTTTAGACAAATATTTCTTATTAAACAACTTTTAAATTTACTCCATGAGACCTTATGAGCTTTAAGTTTTTCAGATCTTAATGTGTCTTCCCACCAATTAAGGGCAACATTTTTCAATTGATAAGAGGCTATTTGTGTCTGTTTAGCTTATTAGTTTTCTACAATTCAAAATATCTCTCTAAACTAGATAGCTAAGTTTCATCTTGTTCCCTATTCCTACTTCCCCAACATATTCAGGCAATTTTATTTTCTAGCAAAAGTTTTGTATGTCTTTAGAATTATTGTTTGAAATTTCTTTCTTATTATTAGAAGAATCAGAAGAACTAGAGGATTCATTTGCTTTATTATGAATAGAATCATCATCTGAAGAAGAGTGTTTTCTCTTTCTTATTTTCTTTTCAGACTTATTACTTTTATCTTATTTATTAGACTTGTTAGTTTTTCTCAAATAAATAGTTTACTTCCCTACCCAATTATTGGTTTTTCTGCTCCAATTCATTGTAATCCATGTCGTTCTGTGAATCCATTCCGTTCAAATCTAGTTTGTCTATATTATTCTGTGTATATGCACAATTTTATCTTTGTGAGAAAATCACCATAATCTTTTACTTCATAAAATATTTACTTTCCTTTCATCAATTCAATAGTAGAACGTCTTTTAATGAGGATAATTATCTCTGATACCAAATGAAATGCAACTTTTTCCCTCAACAAATTCTATAATACTTTGACAAAATATTTGATTGTCGAAGTCTGATACGTTTTATATATGAAAATATCATTTTAAATTGAGAATCTTAGTAGAATAACAACTATATATATTTATATAAAGCTAAAATAATTCAAATATATGCTAGCTATAGTTAAACTTGATTAATTTAAAGCTTTAAAACACGATTAATAACTAGCTCACGGAAATGTGGCATTATTCTCGTGGCTTTTCTTACAATTATGCCTCACGGACTCTAGGCTCGCGAGACCAAATAAATCTAGGTCCGAACAATTAGCGAAGACAAGGCCAAAGACATGTGGTTAACTTTCATCGTGAAAAAGGGTATAAAATTCACACCGCAAAAAAACAATATATACGTGGCGATTTTCTATTAGTTCACACTTCGCAGTGTAATATAATAGACAAGTTCATTTAATAGCAAGACAAATTGTTAAAAACCCGTATATACGTGGAGTCATCTAAATGGCTCGCTTTTCACATATTGACAAGGTTCTAACAAAAGAAAATAACATGCGACAGATGAAGATGAATTCTATTGGCTTGCATACTGAAAACTTCTGATAGGAAAATAATATGTGAAGAGAACGTGGGCACGTTTTATTGATTCACATTCTAGCTATTGATTGACAAAGTTTTAATATAAAGAAAAGTAACGATGGCTTAATCTTATTGGTTAACAAATCATCGAAGGCTAGCGATTGACAACGCAAAAATACAACAAGATTTGGAGCATTTTCATTGCTTCGCGCTTCACAATGCACGAAAGGATCTTAATAAAATACTTGACATTGTGAAGAGACATAGATCTTTCTCGATTGGTCAAGGCTTCGCAATGGTCAAGGATTTGGAAAAATTCTAACACGGTGAAGTTACATGGAGCATTTTACTTGGCGCCAACTTCACATTAACGAACTTCATAGTTATATATTGCTTTGGGGTCGAGTCGGACTTAGAACCATAGGATTAACCGTATTTAAGGTAATCTTTCAGATCCACATCATAAAATACAGAAATACAAGAGGTAGACACGACCATGAAAGAAAAAAATTGATAATTCAACCCGTAAAACACCATTTAATTGAAGGACTATACTCTAAATACGATCAATTACACATATACAATCTTGTTCTATATTAATTTTGAAACAGATCTTCTTTAAAAACAAACATACAAATCTAAAATTATGTATCTCATGAACTGATTACCATAATTCATTGGTTATATAAACAAAAACACGTATTTTTCAAGATATACATAACAAATATACAAAATATATTCATTTGTTCATTTATCAGAGTAAAACAAAAGAATTAACTTCTTTCTATTAGCTTTTTCAATATAATTTACATATCTTTTGTAGAGATTTACATAGTTCATAAAGAGAGAACTTATTTGAGACAATGATAAGGAATTCTATTACAAAATTCCAATGCACACACATATAACATACACTAGACTATGGCCACACTATGAGAGGATTATGTTATACCCCCATGTATGTTCACCTTGCCCTGGCCAAGACCATCCAAGGTTGTACTCTATACCCTTGGTTAGGACACCACTGGTGCCCCTCTCTCTTGCCCACCACCTACCTATACCTAGTTAGCCTTGGAATTTACTTCCACAGACTCAATATTCTTTTTCTTAGAATCACAAGCACAATTCAAATTCAATTCAATTATCTCTCTCAGAATAATTCACATGCCTTTTATAAGACTTCATTGGTAGTTATGAACCATCACAATGGTTTCACACCCTTTCATAAATAAATTAAGAATCTTTAATCAATTGCTCGGGATATTCATTACATCAATATCTTATTACAATATATTTTTTAAAATCAAACTTGATCTTTAACAATCCACAAGTCTTTAAAGATTTAAAATCTTAAGAGATTTAGTCACATAACAATCTATGTTACAATAAAAAACATTAGTGAAGACCATTGAGGACACCTGGATAAGAAGGAAAACCCATTTGCTAACCCGATTCAAAGCACACAAGAGGATTATTGAGCATGAAAGAACTAGTTGAATCAATTGAAGGCTTATATAATACAAACCATGGTTGTGGTGAATTCTCGATCTCCACACTATCCTTCGTTCAGGAGATAGGACAGTAAGTACTCATATTTTTCAAGAATACATTGTTCTTTCATCTAGTTCTTAATTCCATCTCACGAAGAGGAAGTGTTTCTGTTCAGAGAATTGCTATATTGTCATTGACAATTCTCAAAAATCTCTGATACTATCAAATCCAAGAGATCTCATGGTTACTAAGTCCAGGGGCATGTATGGTGTGAGTGACTAATTCATGATGATTGCAAGATGAGTGTTTTCTCATGTGGAAACAAGAGATCATGTGCCCATGGAGATCAAGAGTTAAAAGAGAGTTTTGAAGATGACCGAGAGATGATCAATCGGGATAAGATGTGGAGCATCATTTCGTGTCCAAGAAAATACATGCTCTGATCAAAGAAGCAGCCAAGGAAGATCCTATCTAGTTGCAACATTCATCTCCACAATGAAGAAAAACATAATTTCATCTACTGCAACATCTTCTTATGATCACACCTTTTCTCTCTAAAATTCTATTTCTCTGTTGAGAAACAACTTTTATAAAAGTGACTTAAATCACTTAAAGTTTCTATTTCTTCATTGAGATTGCACTTTAAGTTGAAAAGTCACATGATAATTTGAAGAGTCGTTTGCTTTGGATATAAATTATAATACTCTCTCCATTCCAAGGGATCAATTTTTTCCCTCTCTAGCAATTTGTATTCTTTTATTTCCTACCTAAGCAATTTTCATCCATTCTCATCTTGTCACTCATCCGAGTACATGTTGGCATTTGTAAGAAGTTGAAGGAATTTGTGCCTTCTTTGTGGAATGAATATTGATTGTATGGTATGAAGCTGAATTCCTAGAATCGGGTAACGCCTACGAAGACTACCCTTTTATTTTACCCTAACGATGAAACATGTTCTTTTTAAATGAAATCTATGAACTTACGTAGACGTGCTCAAAATTGAACTATAACTATCCTTGTAATTCCCGATAATAACAAGGAAAGCAATTCCTTATTATTTTATCCATTAACCATTGTGAATCCACCCTAGTGACTAAGGATTTAGACATGGCTCTACTATCAACTTAAGAAGAGCATAAGTTATCCACAGATTCAATGAAGGAAAAATAAACAAGGTCTTACTTACAATTCGTTAGCACATAACCCATTATCGTTACACATATAGGAACGACGCAGGCATCAACCCACTACTCTAAACATCAAGTACATTTAATGTTCAACAAGTATACCATAACTTCTAATAGTTAAATAAATACTAAGCCGGTTGTTCCACGGCCCAAAGAAGTTTATTCACGCAAGGTCTTTTTAGATCACTTTGTCTCACTCAATACAACTAGCTCCTTATCCATACAAAATAACTCGGACAAACCCACAACCGAGTAGTTTATCAATGCTAATTTTCATATATATGCAATCACATAATGCAAATGGTCCTTAAATATGGATTACAGTCATAACCCAAGACATAAAAACAATAAGACTAAGTATATTGCTTGACACCCATTTGCATAACGAGTTTCAAAAGAGCTCTACAATTAAGTTTAATAAATTTTCAATCATGTATTTTTAGATTCAAAAGAAAAATAGAATAGCAAATTACATTCCATTATTTCAAAGCAAGGAAACCTATTAAAATTTAGATATTCATGCCTAGAAAAATGACCAATTCTCTTCAATATCCCTTTCCACATATCTTAGAAACTAGTTTGCGTAGACAACAAATATATCCCTAGGTTTCCTAAAAAATCTCCGTGAAATTGAACCACCCAAACCCCCAACACTTCATCATATTTAAAAAATAATAAATGCCTAAAATATTACATCGAAATTTAGCAAAAAAGACCCAAAATATCTTGGCTACAAATAGCTTGCAAAAACCTTCATTCATGGCTTCCAAAAGGAGAGCTCAAAATAGCAAGAGAAAGGATTAAATGACTATGATTTTTGCATGAGGTAGCTTCTCGAAGAAGATTCGCTTCTCTCGAAAAATCTAGCCACTATCATTTAATGCATTAACTTCCAGCAAGAACACCATGTAGTGGCCTTATTAGATTTACAGCTTTTTCCCTCCAAAGCATGGCGATGGAGTTGACGAGTTGTCCCAGCTAAAATAAAACTTAATTATTAACCAAAGTCGCATGGTGTTCTCCCCACATTTGGTCTAAGAAATTTTTAATCTAAACAATTAAATTACCAAAATTTGCATGGGGTCAACCAACGTCCATGATCAATTTAATAAACATTCATTATACTAGAAGTTTATGGTCAAAGAACTCAAAACAAACAAATCACGTTCCTTTAAATTGCATGATGTGGTCGACTAACTAATTAATCATAATGTCATATAATATGATCAAAGACCATACTCCTTAAAACCTTTATAATGCCATCACCTTATGGTCTAAGACCATTTAAACACACAACTATACTTCCTTCGCCTAATTATTCAATGTGAAGACCATCAACCATAATTTAATTGTTAGGGCTTAGATAAAAATGTTTATCAAAACTTTACCAGTTTGTTCATGATTCATGACCAATCAAGAAAACCAAACACATTACCTTATCACATTGAAATTTCCAATTGCTAAAGTTTGTGACTAGTTTTGATGTCATCAACACATTAAAAATAAAACAGGTTATCAAAATAATAGTTTACCTTATCCCGCACCATAAACATTACCCGAGCTGAAATTAGGGCTTTCATAATGCATTACGGTCCTTGACCACGAAAGTCAAACACTAGGATGGTTATTCATATCATCGAAAAGTTATGACTTAATTTCCAACATCGAATAATGCAAATATAACCATGTAACAAATTTACCAATATTAAGCAAATCATTACTTACAACAATTAAGATAAAGTAGAATCATTCAAACAAGTTCAACAAAGTGAAATAACATAAAAATGTTTACGAAATCATCGCAAACAACATGGTAAGGTAATTTTATACAACCAAGTACAACAAAAAAAGTTATAAATATCAATTACTCCACGAATGCATGACGATGAGCGTTGTTATGAGGTTGGACATGAAACTATGCATAAGTATATATCCTTTTTAGGATACGTGTATATACTTATAACCGCAAACTCAACTACATAACAATGTTGATCCTCTTGCATTCGTAAATCACTTTATATACTACAACTTATTATTGTGACAAAACAAAATGAAAATGTGGGATGTGACTTTATTCGAGAATAACAAGTGACATGTCTAATTTTGATTCTAAAGATAATGTCACTCATGAACTTCTCACTCTCAATCTTGGTTATGAAAATAATAGAAAATAGAAATCTAACCCTAATTCTGCTAATGGCAAAAATGGGAACAAGAAATCTGGCAATAAGAATCATAAACCTAAGTTTAATGGGAATTGTAATTTGTGTGGTAAATTTGGTCATAGATAAAAGAAAATTGTTATAAAAACAAATATATAGTTAATAATAAAACTTCTAAAAATAACAAAGGGAAGAAATCTAATAAGTAGCCATCAGAAGAATCAAAACCATAATCAAAACAACAATTAGGAACAAAATTCTAATGTTATTACTTTATATGTTGCCTTGTTTGCTTCTAATGAGAATGAGTGGATTTTAGATAGCGGTGCATCACACCATATGACTTGTTTATCTAACATTTTATTTGATACTAGAGATATTTCTAAAAATATCTATTTAGGAGATAATTCATTTTTAGAAGCAACTAAGCAAGGAAAGGCTAAATTTGTAAATGTTGTTATTAAAGATGTCTTTTATGTACCTAAACTTAAGAAAAATTTGTTATCTTGTTCTCAACTTACTAATGATAATTTCATTGTAACTTTTCTTAAAGATAACTGGTCCATTAGAAATCAATCTAGTTCTCGATTCTTAAAGCATTCAAAAGAATGGTTTATACAATTTTTGCTTCTTCTGTTACTTTTTGCATGTTGTCTTTCATCACATAGAATGAATCTCAATTATGGCATGAAATATTAGGACATGTTAATTTTATAAGTTTACATGATATGTCTTCTCATAATATTTTTGTTGGTCTTCCTTCTATCTCTTCTCATCATGAAACTTGTGAAGGTTGCTTATGTGGTAAGCAACATACTAATCCCTTTCACAAGAATCATGATGTGAATTCCTCACATCCTTTAGAGTTAATTCATAGTGATGTTGCAGGACCTCTTGAAGTTGTATCTCTTAATGGTTCTTTATATGTTGTTACTTTTATTGATGATCATACTAGAATGATTTGGTCATATTTCATTAAAAAGAAATCTGAAGTGTTGTCTAAATTCAAAGAATTTAAATCTTTTGTTGAAAATGCTTCTAATTTTTCTATTAAGAGATTAAGATTAGATAATGGTGGTGAATATATTAGTAAATAATTTGATTCTTTTTGCATTAGTTGTGGTATTCAAAGGGAACTAACAACTCCCTATTCCCCTCAACAAAATGGTATTGCTGAAAGGAAAAACCACACCATTATTGAAATGGCTAGAACAATGTTACATTATGCAATTTTTCCTAAGTTATTATGGGAAAAATCCATGAATACTATTGTGCATATTCTAAATAGAGTCCCTACTAAAGCTTTGCATATTTCTACCCCTTTAGAAATGTGGTCTAAAAAGAAACCCAATGTGACTCATCTTAGGATCTTTGGTAGCCCAACCTCCATCTTTATTCCTAAAGCTAAAAGGAAAAGTTAGATTAGACCTCATATCCTTTAATTTTTCTAGGATACAAAGGTACAAAAAAAAAGTTTGAGGATCTATGATCCTGCTAAATGCGACAAGTCATTGAAAACAAAAATGATCAAATTCTTGAATTTTTTTTATATAGTTCATCTACTACACTTGTTTATAATGGGTTTGTTGATTCAGAAAATGATGATTGTAGTAGTCATGAATAGATTGATTTTAGTAATGATGCTGAAATTGAAAAGGAGTCTATTCCTAGTTCCTCTATAACTAAATGACCTAAATGGGAAGAATCTCTAAGCCAACCTTCTAGTCTTGATAATATTAATAAATTAGCTAGAAGTCAACATTCTTATCATGCCTTCAAGACTATCTATGAATGTAAACCTCAATCTGATGCAAAGCTAAATTCACTCCCAAACAACTCACTAGGTTAGTATGACCACAATAACTCAAAACTACCTTTTAGGCCTTCAAACTAGGTGTTTTCTCAAATCCTCACACCCCTAAATCATGCAAATTCTTGATTTTTCACCTCATTGAATTTAACCAACCATTTAACCATGCCACTAGATATCAGACTAAGCTAAAACAACCATCACCAAGATTCAAATTAGCCAAAAGATCAATTTGTCTTACCTTCTCCAAGACAACCCTATAGGCTTCTCAAGTCAACATGCCATTAGTGAAATCATGGTTAGAGCAATATACACCTACCCAAAACAAACTTAAACCATTTCCATACACCCTTTATCTTGCTTGAGGAGTGTGACAAATTTCATGGTTTAATTCCTTTGTTAGATCACTTTTCTTCACTTACTTCTTCCTTATTAGCTTAAGCCCCTACTAGCCCTGCCAATGTTGTTTTTCTACTTTATCTTTTGACTCAATGGTTCTTTTGACAAACTAAGACCTATTTGGGATACCCATTTGGCTTTTTCTTCTTTCTAGAAAGTTTCATGGTGGCCTTCTTTGCAAAATCCTTTAAAATCTTTCTCCTAGCTTCAAATTAGGCCTTTAAAACTCCCAAACAAGGTTGTGGATGTTTTTAGCAAAAATTGGAAATTTAATAGAAGTTTTTGCAATTTTCTTTTGGATTCAATTTTATCACCTTGTCACAGACCTTCGGTATTAATTTCAAACTTTTGCCCACTTGGGAAGAGCCTTAACTCTCAAACCCTCTATTTCTACAAACTCCTCTCCTATCTATCCTACCTCTACAATGTCATGGATAGTAGAAAATTGTGGATGATTCAAGATTTATAACCTCCAATATCAGTGAGGAAGGTCTTAAGTTTATTTGTACAAAATTTAATACACTAATTCAATCCTTAAGGACTTCAAATGGCCAATCACCACTAAACCCTAGACATGATTTCCTATAGCCTAGAAGAGTGATTTTTAAACCAAAAGACTAATACTTGATTCCAACACTTGTAATCTTATCAAGAGCATGTATTAAATCTCTCCACATGTGCAACTTAACAGTGAGGCTCAAAATATCATCTAACTTCGGAAAACGATAAAAAAACCTCTACTTTGCCCCTCGATGATAGGGTTTCTCGGTCTTAGAACGATTATCTCAACAAATGAGTTTTCTCCTTACTTGGATTTATATTAATTGGAATCCATGGGCTTGTGGATGTTCAATAATGTCCTCTTGACTATATTCTTCCACCTTTTTCACAAGGTACTCTCTCAATTGTTGTCAACTTAGCTTGAATAAAAACTCGATCGCTTTCTGATTTTGGTACAACTCTCTCAAACAAATATTCACACACAAGAAATGAAATCTTACATGAATAACTATAGATACACAACAAATATCCTCTTACAATTCATACTCACCACCACTACTACATGCTCAAGTTTTAATAATCAACACCATACAAAAAATGCTTGAAAACTGTCACATCAAGTATACACACAAAAATTTCTTCCTTCGAGCTCTCATTTGATTCACATTCAAATGGAATGAGTAGAATTAGTTACATTTTCCCTTTTATAGCCTTTCAATTAGTTTCCAACTGAATGGAAGCTTCTAAAGTCTCTTGGACACATGATTAGATCTCGACAACTCATTAGAATGCTTAACTAGAACCCCAAGTCCTAAACATCTAAACACTCGTTAAGAATCCTAGACCTCTATAGGTCCTACCACATGATTGATATTCCATGAATGATCCCTAAAGTTTTGTGAAGGATTTAGACAAGACTAACACAACTAATAACTCCTAAATGACCTCATGAACCTACAAACACACTAGAAATCCAAAATTGATTATTACAAGCCTTATTTACATGCTGTTGGAGGATGCTCCTGCATCACAATCTTTTGAGGAAGCTATTCAAGATGATAAATGGAAAGTTATATGCAAGTTGAGTATAATGCTTTATTAAAAATCAAACTTGGGATCTTGTCCCACCTCCACCTAAAAGGCATATTTTTGGTTGTAAGTGGATTTATAAAATCAAATATAATTCAATTGGTAAAATTGACAAGTTTAAAGAAAGATTAGTTGCTCATAGGTTTACTCAAAAACTTGGGATTACTCATTGCTCCTGTAGCAAAAATGAGTATTGTTAGATTACTCATTGCTCTTGTAGCTCAAAATGGTTGGATTATACACCAAATGAATGTTAAAAATGCATTCCTGAATGGTGATTTAGAAGAATAAATCTATATGAATCATCCTAAAGGTTTCATTGACCTAACAACGAACATTATGCATGTAAGAAATCATTATATGGTTTAAAACAAGCTCCTCGAGCTTGGTATTCTAAAATTACTAGTTATTTTAAAGAACTAGGTTTCTCTAATTGTTATTCTGATAATGATCTCTTTGTTAAAGTTGAAAATGGTCATTTAATCTTAATTGTATTATATGTTGATGATCTTTTGATTACTGGTGATCTAATTAGTTTAATTCATAAATATAAGGATAAACTAAGTCAAATGTTTGAAATGACTGATTTAGGCATTCTACATCATTTTTAGGAATGACTATATTTTAGGATAACAATTCAATTGTTGTATCACAATCTCAGTATGCACATAATCTTCTTATTAAGTTTAATATGCTTGATTGTAAGTCTACATCCACTCCTATTGAAGTTGGTGTTAAGCTTGATCCAAAACCTACATGTGAAAAAGCTAACCCTACTTTGTATAGACAACTTGTTGGTAGTTTAATTTATCTAACCATTACTAGGCCAAATATTTCATATGTTGTTGGTGTTGCTTCTAGATTTATGTAGGATCCATATTTAGATCATTGGAAATTAGCAAAGAGAATACTTTGGTATATCAAAGGAACTAGTAAATTTTGGTTTATTTTATTCTTCCATTGATAATGCTAATTTATATGGTTATTGTGATGTTGACCATGCTAGTGATACTATAGATCACAAATCTACTTCTGGATATGTGTTTAAGTTTGGTGTAGGTGTTATCACTTGGAGAAGTAAAAACAACCTTTTGTTTTTATCTTTTCTATAGAAGCGAGTATACAAGTGCTATGGAAGCTACTAAAGAAGCCATGTGGCTACGAAGGTTGTTAGGAGAAATTCATTTGGATGTTTCTCATAATACCACCCTTCATTGTGATAACCAAAGTTGTATAATTCTGGCAAAAAATCTAGTCCAACACCGACAAACTAAACATATTGAAGTTCATATGCATTTTATTTGAGAGAAAGTCCTCAATGGTGATATTAATCTACAATTTTGTCCTAAAATGACTAGGTGGCAGATATCTTCACGAAACCACTTGGTGCTACAAAGTTTTTTCAATTTTATGAAATGTTAGGCCTCTCATACTTGCCATTGAGGGGGAGTGTGCATGAAAATGTCACTTCCTAATGGCCATGTGTTCCTTCTTCTTTATACTTCTTCTCACTGTAAAACATTTTAATATATCACATTATGTGAATTTTATAAACTTCATGTGGAAGTTTTAATTTTGTACCCCAATACTTAAAAGCATATTGTAATGGAGGTCCTTATGTTATAAAAGGATCCAAAAATGCTTGGATGATTATTCATGAGAAACTATGAGATGTAGTCTCACAATCATGCTAGCATAGACTTACTTTATAGTAGTTTATGGATTATAATTACTTTTGTTTCGATTTAACCTAAATGGTTAATTATTTAAGGGGGTAGTAACTAATTGAATATTATCTTAATAATCTAGTTTCTAAAGCTAATCGCAACAATATCAGGATAATACATGAAACAAGATAAACAATGATAGATAAATGAAATTAAGTAATAATAATGAAGAGGAGAAGAGGACTTAGCTGATATCCCAAACTATGTGTTGATCTAGGTTGGTTTGCTGATTAAAAAGGGAAGGAAATGATCCGATAGAGCTTTGCCATTGAGACCATACCTCACGTAACTTCCAAGCATTGCAGAGCATATGGTACGGACCAAAGCGCACCGCTACTATGGAAATTTCCATACTTTTTAGTCCCTCCGTAATTTTACCTTCTATAACTTTCTATATCTATATGTTGCTTCATGTTTTACTCCTGTCAAATCTGACCTTTGATATTGTGGGATGCTCATCAGTGCAACCGATCCAATCTTCAAAACCATAGATGGTGAGAGAGTCCTATAAAAAAATGTTAGGTGGGTTTTGGGCACCCCGTGCACTTTCATTGTTGCCACTACTTCTAAAAGGTATCAAACCACATATCATTCTCACCTAACATGTGATATCTAGAATGTATGAAACCAAATTGATAACTATGACCTTGCAATAATGGAAGTGTACTTGAGACTTGCCTTAGTTTGACTTAAATTTGGTAATATACATTTTGTACTTGTAGTTATGATTGGATGACTACCCTAGAATGAGTATGCAAAGTATATGAAGCTTAAGGGAGTCTTGGAGTAGCTTTGCTTGTGATTGTTTTTAGTCGTTACTAATTAGAATAGTAGGATTCAAGTAGAATCAATGACCTCTCTAATGTGAGAAAAACAACTTTCTTACATATGTGTTTTGAATCTAAAAACTTGGGAAAGGCTGACTAGAAGTGTACTAAAGAGATTAAAATAAATAAAATTGCCATTGCAGGAAAGAAATCAAAGTGGATAGGTGGGTGCATATTGTATGGATGTTATCACTCTTTCTAGGCACTTTGGTTCCAGATGCATGCATGAATGATTTGGGAATTAGAATTTCAATTTGTGAGGGTATATATCGATTTAATGGAGTTGTATGACTATTATACAAATAAATAGGTTGTGTATGTAAGCAAGCATGGATGAGATATAACTAGGGATAGGATAATTGGTTAAATTAAGCAAGTTTGGACTAGTGAAAAAGTTTTCTATAATTATTGTTGTTGCAGACATGAATTACTAAAATGAATGTGTACATTTCCCCCCTTTAAGTATGGAATTGAGAATTGTGTGCTTAAAAAAAAATTCACCTTAGTGTGTAGATACGCTTTGTTTTCACTTGAAGTGCCTTGTGCTTATGCTAGGACCTTGTCTTTGTTTTGGTTATGTTTGTTTTGCTAGGATGAGTACTTTTAGAGAAAAGTGTTGTCAATGTCCATTGTATAGGAAATCAAACTTCAACTTGAAAATTTTGAACTTAGTATAGCAATATGTAAGTAGAAAAGCAAAACAAAGCAAATAGTACTCTAAATTTTTACTAGAGAGGGGAGAGAGTAGTCAATACCTTTGCCACCCGATGACGCACTCTTGTTCTACGGTTCATACTTGACTATTGAGGGCACAATTCCTAAATGAACCTCACGTCACACACATCTACCGAGGGCAACACAGACTCTCTCATCTACACACCTTGCATATCACAACACACTATCACATTCACACGACATTTACCTATATTTTTTATATTTACTCTTGTTAGCTTATAATACTTACATGTTGCACTTTGTTTCCTATGCTAGTTGGATACTTAGTATGTCATTATCTTTTTTTACCGTTAGCATATGGATTTGCACGCATGCAAATGACATGCAACAGTGTGGGAACGAAGTCCCTCCTCAATGAAGGTGAGGCTGCCTTTATTGAAAACCAAAACTGTATTTACATCTGTACATTCAAAATTGTATGTGGGGGGTGTTTTGGAACATCAATGGAAGAAAAGTGAATGAAGGAAATGGAATAGAAAGAAGGAAAGGAGTGGAATGGAATGAACTGAAAGAACATGCAAGAGTTAGGTAAAAACAGAGCCTAATATTGCATGAAGAGGAAAGATGAATAACCAACACAAATAAAACGGAGTTTGAGTTAGCCAAACAAGAACATGCAAAAGGGAACACACATGAGCAAGTAGATAGTCAGAGCTTGATCACTGTGAACTAGAACAACTGATTACTAATGTTGACAATAAGATCAAAGATAATATTTGCATGCAAGATTCAAACACCTAACATCTAATGAACATAAGAACACCAAATGTTACAAGAGACAATGAATGAGACACAAAGTTCTTATTCTATTAACTCCAAAATGTTTTTCACAAAGAACACAAAGTTTCTTCTTGAAACAAAGCTTGCACAAAAGTATCTTCTTCTCCTCTCTCAAAGTCACCCTTACAAATGAGCCCCTCACTTCCTTTTATAACCCAAAAGTTGGTTACGAAGTAGTTAGGGTTTTAAATGCACATTAAATAGGGCACTTAAGTGACTTTGACTTTTTTCAACCAACCTTTAAAAAGTGACTAAAAATAGAAACCACTTAAGTTAAAAGGTCATTTAAGGAAAAATACATAAATAAAAGAAATGGGTACATGTGGACCCCACTTAAATGACTTGTATGCACATGTAGACATCCTAGTCAGCAATGTGCCACCTAGATCAAGACACCTAAGATCAGTGCCTTATCCATTGGGCCAAGAGTCCGCCTATCCCGATCGTACGGGAATGAACTCATTGACTGTGCTCTGCAATCCTCCAAATGACAAGAGTGCTGAGTTTGAAACTTGAGCAATTCATCCACCCCTCTATCTGAGCAATATCCTGGTGTGAGAAGATTTGTCTTCATTCGTATTCATATTCACAATTCTCCACATGCTCAGAGTACCTTTCCATGGTGAATTATTCATTTGTCATGAGACCGTAGTCGTTACGCCACCTTGGTTTATCAGAATCCAGCTTTTGGTCTTTCGCCATTGAGAAGATCTCCAAGAGCCAAAATTGCACCACTTGCCTGGAGTTATGTCCTTTGTCTTTGTCACCATCCCAAAGTGTTGATCTCCCGAGCACAATTTGTGAGACTTCAGAGTCTTGGAAATCCATCTCCTTTGCCCCATTGTGAACAAGTGGTGTTGAAAAATCATCGAAGTGATTTATGAATTCGTTGACACACACCTTAGCGTAGTATTTGGTCTTTTTTGGAGTGATGGATTCTAACATTTACACAATCGCTTCCAAGTTTATCACTATTGGCTTGATTACCCTCTTTCAATTCTTCAGGATATCATGTAGCCAGGTGAGAACCTCTCCAAGTACCTCATTGTACATGGTTCTCGTGTTCGTTGGGAATTGATCTTCATCACGCTGAAGGGGATCACCTTCGGGTGTTGCTGAAATTGGATCTTCTTGTTGTGAGAAAGATGTTGTCGCCATTTTCTCCATTTGTGGTGATTCTTCAAATGTAGGCGGGGAAAAAACCGGATCATCAACTTTTGATTGAGAAGTTGTGACTACTTCCACAAGTTGGGCTGGTATATTTTGAGGTACTTCATCAACGAGTTCCACCTCTAGAAATTGTGTGATATAGATTACAGGTGCTTGAGCATGAACCAATGCTCTGAATTATAGTGTTGAGTTGTTGATTAGGTCTGAAGAATTAGGGCAATCATGCAAAGACGAATGATGACTTGGAATGAGAAATTCTCGAGATGTGCTCCTTCTTCACTTAGGTGTTTAGACGACTCAACTCACGAATGAGCCCTCAATCGTATCGCTCCCAGCTTGACTATGAGCTCATGCATTTTCAACTTGAATTCGGACTCCCATGGCGATCCATGCCCTTTGTGTCGTCTTACCTTCTTTCCAGAACCGAACTCCCTGAGTTCTTCTCTGGCTCAACTCACTTGAATACCGAGCTTAACCCAACATTTTTGAAAAGAATGGTTTTACCACAATGCTCACGGTTCTTCCTTATTATATAACACTTGTAGTAAGAATGTTTTGGCTTTGCCATAATAAGCACAATTGTACCTTCCAAACGATGAGAAAATACCTTTACCGATAAAGACCTGATGCTGCCATGATTATGACCCGTTGAAGATGCTCATATAATTGCAAAGCAAATTGTGCTTCATGAATATTCTGATATGAAATAGATCCACCTCTATGAGATTCCCTTCCATGAGTTACATTGTAAAACAAGTAAGGTCTCAATAGAGAATCTTTGTAATAAATTTCATCAGGTCTCCTGGTAACACTCTCACTGTCACTTAATCGATTTTGATAAAAATGTCTTGAAGGAAAAACCCAAATTTGAGGATGCATTCGATTCTGAGCAGATAACAACATAGTTGGACGACTTCGCTTATCGAAGTGCTAAAAAAGGCTTCTACTATACTACAAGATTTTGCAACAATCGATCACGACCGTGGTTGCGTGCGTGCAACTGTAACATCGGATCAACACCAACGGTTCCTTGGGATCGCCTCATGGCACCGGGCCACAGCTTAGCTCTCTCTGGAGGCCACCGATTTTCTCGAGATAAATTTACTTCTACCTCGTAGCTGCTGCATATAGTCAATTACTTTCTCACGGCACTTTCCTAGAGAACTTCGGGCTTCTACACTTCACCGACATCGCCTGCAAAAGACGATTTTGAGAATCCACACCCACCCACGCAACATCAAAGGGTGACAGACCGTCATTTCACCATCAATGAATCCATGATCCGAACACGCTGTAGCAATTCATCATTGCACATTTGATGGAGTGCAAACAAGCATTCGTGGTTTAGGGCAAAGTTTAGAAGCATACTGAACAATGTGCGATCCATACTCCGAAGAACATCATCGATTGATCCCGTACAATATCTTGTTTGCATTATTGTAGGGTTGCAGCTCGTAGCTTTCAGAGCAAGTTTCTTAAGCAAAGGCACCGTAATAGTGCTGATATTGAACAAGATGAATAACATTCAACATTCCCAGATTGTGTGTTCTTCTTCCTGCCCTCCCGATGGACCTTGCACCAAAGTGAAGGGCCAGATTCCCGCCGCTTTGCGAGACCCAACTCCATTTGTACAGTTACCGTGGACCATTGAAACTCCTATGAAGATGGTCGATAAAATTTGGTGTGAAACATTCGTGCATTGTTGAGGTCAGCTCCCATTATTCGAAAGTGCTCGCCTCGGGATTTAAAATTGCTTTCTGCATTCTCATCCTTTGCATGCATGGAAAGCTTCTGGTGTTCTTCTCCTTCAGATGCGCGGGATGTTGTCTTGTCTATCCTGGCGCCTTCTCTTCCTGGCGCGTGGAAAGTTCTTTCCTCTAGTTGGTGCGTGGCCTGAGCTGCTCCTTTCTGCATGCATGGAAAACTGTTCTTGCTTTGCTGTCTGAGCGCAGTGTGTGGACAGATTTTTTTATTATTTGTTTTAAAAACTTTTCCTTTCTCTTTACCAGGCGTGGCCTTTTAAAACTGTTCTTTATCTCTTCCACGGCCAATGCGTGGCTTTTTGGTATGATTGTTCTCCAAATGCGTATGGACTGTTCTCCTAATGCGTATGGACTGTTCTCCTTCCTGTCTTTTCCTTCAACCAATGCGCATGTATTTCTCTCTTGCATAATGTTAACAAAGTATTATGTCTTCCTGAAGAAAAAGAAGCTTCTGACTTTTTCCACCGGGTTTGATGGAGGAAGTTACGAGGATTAATTCAACTTCCTCTCATCCCGGGTAGTGGCTTAAGTGCCAGGGGGAAATGGGAAAAGTAACGGGCAATTGCCAACGGGAATGGCAAAATGGGTTGGCAATCCCCGTCCAATTTCCCCATGTGGGAAATTGGGGAATTTTATGCCCGTTGCCAATCCATGATTTGGCATTTGGCGAGAGGAAACCCACGTGCGGGAAATTTGAAGGAAATTGCCGTGAAAGTGGAAATCCAGTGTTCAGAAAGCCAACCCTGAAATTGAAACAAAAGCTTACTTCCCCGGCACTAAAACTTGTCGAATGAACTTTAATTTATATTTATTTAATTAAATACTCCTTAAGTGATTTTTTAAAAATTAATTTAATCAAACAAGGAGCAATTAATTAATTAAATATTAATTAATTATTTTAATGTATTTTAACGCGTTTTATAGCCCTCACGGAAGAGTTATGAAACGAAGACCGAAACGATCACAAAAATAAGACGATCGCAAAGAGTCCAATTAACCACGCAAAGTAACACAATTAAAATTTTTCCAATTTTTAATTTTTTAATTTTTTAACAATTTTTCAAGTCAAAATTGGTGATAACAATACACACATTCGGATGGTATCTTGATGTGAATGCATGACCTTTAGTTATTCTTACACAATGCTTGATGCTCGACATCGTTCTTTACCGGTCCCACCGAGGCTCTTGGGGGCATCTACCTTTGCTACTCTCCTACTACACATCACAGTCCTATTATTATAGTATTTACTACTTATTGTTACTATCACCTTACTTTTCACTAATCTATACATGATTTGACATACTATTTATCTTTCTAACATGCTAACAGTGCTTCATGTGTAGCATTTGCCTTGCAGGATTCTATATAACCATGATTGTCTCTTATTGATTGTTGTCTATTGTTTGATATTGTTTATGGGCTATGCCATATGTCATGCTTGATCATTGTTTGCTTAGGGTTGCTTCAGCTATGATTTTATTGTGACATTGTGAGCGATGTCCCATGTGTGCAACCTAATTTTTGAGGCATCTCTTGTCTTCATAGTTGCTTGCTACACTGTATTCTATTGCATCTTAGCTCTTTTACACTAACACTTATTTTCTAGTCTATCTTGTTTGCATGTGCCTTGGTTTCTACCATGCACATCACATACCCCCTGTAGGTATCCAATCCACGATATGCATATCAATTTCAGGTCCTCTTGTTTGGATTGCATCCTCCCACATTCGTCAAACGAACCCCAAATGAGGGGGCAATTATTGGGTGAAAAAATCACCCTTCCAAATTGTGAGAGAACTCCGAATAGAAAACATAGTATAAATATGGAAAAGGCACATAGTTATAGAGTGGTCTAGAATCGACTTGGTGTTGACCAAGTTTCCTTGTCCTTGCTCGATTAATGAACTAGTAATTAAGGAAATAAGTAACTCTAAATATGAAAGGGTTTAAGGTACCTTGAGATGAGATGAATGGATACAGGTGCAAAGATGAACTCCTCCTCACCGTGAGCTAGATAATATGCAAAAAAAGAAGACTACGAAGAAAAATAGATTGGATTAGTAGATATGATGGAGGGTTTCCCAACATAAGCTTTTCCCGAGAAGTGTGAGCTTCCTAGGATGGATGTCAACCATATTGTAGATAAAGATATGATAAAATCAATGGATAATGGATTTAATGTAATGTGGAATATGATACAAATAGAAACCTAAAATGTGGAAATGTGAGGAAAGTATAGATATGATGAAAATAGATGTATGGTAAATCAAACTCCGAACAGTCAACATCGATCCGAGACTACAAAGGTCCGTCGACGCACGAATAGGGATGGATGAGAGGAACTTACGGCAATGTACATGTAAGCTCTTCTATGGCTAGATCCGGAGATGGATCTAGACTAAAGACATAAACCTAAAAATAGAATGGATCTAGATTTGGATGAAATTATGTAAAAAAGGTAAACCGATCGTAAAGGGTATGAGAATAGGGCTGGTCGAATGATGACCAAAGGAGATTAACAATGATTGGGGTATGAGAAAACAAATCGGGATGACAGAGAGGTAGAATGGTGAGATCTGAAACCGGATGGATAAAGAAGCGAGATTTGGCAACAGAGTATGAACAAAAATAAAATAATATGGATGAGGTCAATGACAAAGATTAGATAGGGCGATGGCGACTGGACCGCTTAGGGCTTGAATGAAAATGAATGAGCTGAAATGAATACCTGGAGATGAAACAAAAGGCTGAAATGATCGAAGTAGAGTTCTTGATGATAGTTGAACCTACACAAAATGTCAGGTGGAGTATATATATATATATATATATATATATATATATATATGATTATATTGCAAGGAAAACACAAATTATGTTAACGGTGAAAGAAGTCTCCCAAGTCTCCAAAGTTGAGGCATAAGATCTCCAAAAAGACTCCAAGATTCTTAAATTGCATCCCTTCCTCTCTTGAAGAAGGAGGGGGTGTGGGTGTATTTATAGGGTGAGTGGATGGATGTTGGGGGATATGAAAGCATTTAATAAAGCTAGGTGGTAGGTAAAATTATTAAATAAAGGCAAAGGGAGATAAAAATATTAAATGAGGGTGGGTGAGAACCTAGGGATGGATAAAAAGTGGTTGAGAGGAAGGAAAATATTAAATAAAGGCCAAGGGGAGATGAAATTATTAAATGAGGGCCTAGTGAGGATAAAATGGAGCATATAGGGAGGATAAATGGTAGGAAAATATTAAATGAGGGTCTAGGGATAATAAATTGATGTGATTAGGATAATAAATATGATTAGCGATTAATTAAATGTGATTAGTGGTGAATTAAAATAAATTATGCAAAAAGAATATAGGAAAGTGGGAAATTTGAATAAATGGGATTTGTGGAGGGAAAGAGGAATTAAAATAGGAAGATAGATATGCATCCAAATAAAGATAATAAAAGGGAGTGAACACGAGATGAGGGGTAGTGATACCAAAATTGGTATCTAAATTTTCCCTTTTTTGTTAAGTGGTTTACGTTGGGCAAGCCACGAGACAAAAACTAGAAGTGATGAAGGATGATTGATGAGGATGACAAGAAATGATGACAAGGGTATTCCGAATGTTGACCAAGTTTCCTCATTCCTACTCGATTAGTGAACTACTACTAAAGAAAATAAAGCAACTCAAAATATGAAGGGTTTATGGACCTTTAGATGAGATGAATATGTGAACGGGCGCAAATAATAGATCCTTCTCTCGCAGCGAGCTAAGTGACCTATAAATCAAGACAACTCAACAAAAAAAGATTGGATTAGTAGATAGGATGAAGAGTTGCTCGACATAAGTCGGTCCCGAGAAGTATGAGCTTCTTAGAATGGATTTCAACCCTCTTGTAGATAAAGATATGATAAAATTGATGGATAATGAATCGATATAATGCGTAATCTGATACTAACAGTAAAATAAAAATGTAGAAATGTAAGGAAAGTACAAATATGATCAAAATAGATGTAAATTAAATCAAACTTGCATGGGTCAACGACGACCCGAGACTCGCAGAGATCTCGGTCGATGATGATGAGAGGAATCTACAAAACAAACCTCGCAAGCTCTTATGTGGCCGGATATGGATCTGGAGATGGATTTAGAATGAATACAAAAGCATGCAAAACAAACTGGATCTAGATCTGGATGAAAGGATGCAAGAAAATTAGGCAAACTATGTAAAGGGTATGAGAATAGGGCTGGTCGATTTGATGACTGAGGAGATCGACGACACCGGGAATGAGAAAATAGATATGGGATGATAGAGAGGCGTAATGGTGACATTTGGAAACCGGATGGGTATAGAAGTAGAGATCTGGAAACCGAGGGTTTGAACAACAAATAAACTAATATGGATGAGGTTGGGTCAATGGTGATCAAACAAAGGTCGACGACGACTTGGATTGGCTAGGGCTTGAACGAAAATAGACGAGCTAAAATGAAGACCTGCAGATGAATCAAAAGGCTGAGATAGACAAAGTAGAGTTCCTGATGATAGTTGAACCTTCACAAAATGTTAGTGAAAAATATATATGATAATATTTCAAGTAAAACACAAAGTATGTTAATGGTGAAATAAGTCTCCCTAAGTCTCTAAAGTTGAGGCACAAGATCTCCAAGAAGACTCCAAGATTCCAAAATTGCATCCCTTCCTCTCGTTGAAGGAGGGGGTATGGGTGTATTTATAGGGTGAGTGGATGGATGTGGGGGATAGGAAAACATTTAATAAAGGTAGGTGGGAGGTAAAATTAGTAAATAAAGGCAAAGAGAGATACAAATATTAAATGAAGGTGGGTGAGAACCTAGGGATGGATAAAAGGTGGTTGAGAGGAAGGAAATTATTAAATAAAGACCAAGGGAAATGAAATTATTAAATTAGGGCCTAGGAGGATAAAATGATTAAATTAGGACCTAGGGAGGATAAAATGGAGTATATAGGGAGGATAAATGGTAGGAAAATATTAAATGAGGGTCTAGGGATAATAAATAAGATGCGATCAGATAATAAATATGATTAGGGATTAATTAAATGGGATTATGGGTGAATTCAAATAAATTATGGGGTAATATAGGAAAGTGGGAAATTCAAATAAATGGGGTTTATGTGTTGGCCATTGTGTGGTTTTTTTATCATTGATGTCAACCCCATTGATGGAAAAGGGTATCATGCAAACATGTGAGTCCCCATGTGATGTTATTCAAAGTGTCAAGCATGAATAATGTCAAGTTTGGTGAAGGTCTATAGTGTCCTGTTGCATGGTTGAGTAGGTCTAATCATGGTATGAGCCTTATTGAGTTAGTTGGATGTTTTCATGAGGTCATACATGGTCCATATGATGTGTCATGGGTATCTATGGGTCTCCATGAGGTCAGCATGGTCATTTTATGGTTGAGTCGAGTCATTCCATATTTGTTTCTAGCCCTGTAACATGTAGAATGAGTTGAGATGTGATATCTAGACAAAATCATTGTTTTAAAAGAATGGTTACAACATGGTGATGATATACATGGTATGTATGGTGTGTTTTAGGTCTGCACTCGGTGGTTTGGTACTTCTATGAGGTCCTTGGGAATCAAGCAGCTTGAGAATAGTTAGTTTAACACTTGCTTTGAGTAATATGAGCAATGGTTTTAGTGGGTTTTCTTCCCCTTGAGGGTTTCCTACTTATATAGGGTGTCTTGTGTTCTCTCCTTTGATTATTGCACATGTGATTGTTTATTGCACACATAATAAGTTTACATGGTTTATGGATATTGAATGATGAATCTAAGCAATGGAAATTAAAGTTGTAATTGTTGTATGACTGATTCACCCCCTCTCACTTTCATTGTGCTTCCAACAATTGGTATCGAGTGAGTCCCGAGAAGAAAGTTTCACCACTTGAAGGATATCCTTCAAGCACGTATGGTGGATTGTCTGCCTCAAGCTAAAGAGAATCGATTGGTCAAAGCCGAGAGCATGCTTAAAACCCTTAGGGTTTGATATTTGGAAAGATGTTCTTGGTGTTTGCACTCCATTTTCCAATCTAACTCATGAGGTGACTAATGAAGGTGTCAAAGAAGCCCTATATAGTGATTTTGAAGCAGTTGTCCTAATGGCGAGGATGAAGAAGATGATCTAGAATCTTATTTTATTATATCTAGTCCTAAAGATGAGGATGGTGATGTTGAAGATGTCCAAGGTATTGATCTTGAAGGTATGCTTGATGCTTGTAATCCTAAACAAAAGGATGAAAGTGATGATGATGACCTAGAATCTAAATTTGATGCTTTTCGTAACCTAAAATTGTAAAGGTGGTGTGTCATCAAACCCTAACCATGATAATGAGTTATAAATAGATCCAAATCTTGAGGTAGATGTGTGTATCCGTGTGAATCAGATCAACTTGTTTGAGGTAAGATTAAGGTTATATGTAGGCCTTGAAACCAAGAAGATGTTGACACTCTCAAAAAAGGAGCTAGATGATAACCTCTCACACTTTCATGCAAGGTATGAATGGTTCCTCTATGAATGTATTCTCTTAATTAGGCTAAGGGATCATAGGACTATGGAAAAATAGAAGGAGGTGCAAATGACTGATTTGGAGCTTCAAGAGCATATTAGTTGTCATGGAGGTGTATGTATGTATGGAGGTATGAGGGGTTTTTTATCCGAGGAAAACAATGTCACAAGATGCATTTAGAGGGTCCTCAATGTAAAAATTTGTTATGTATATGCTCATGAAATTCATTAGTTGATTGAGTAACTAGTAGTTCTTTGTGCAAGTGGTTCTATTATCCTAGATAGGTCTGTGATTTTGAGTCAAGTCCTAAAAATGTTAAAGGACTATTGGTCTACATCATGATTCAAGCTTATAGTGTTATGAGTATGAGTTCAAAAGGTGTATTCCCTGTTAAAATGAGTCTCACAAAAGTATATAAGGTCTAGATATTGCAAAATTTGTTCCTCATATGTATAAATTCCTTGTTAAATTGCATGGTGAAGTAAGTGGTCCTCTAAGTCATTGAAAAGAGAACGTGTCGCTGAAAAAGTGTTCAAGATTGTGTACTTTTTCTCTAAGAAGACATGGCAAAGAAGGTCCGATTCTCGTGTTTCGAGTTTTGTAAAACATCAAAGGTGTGTCATGTGTAAAAATGTCAAAGGCTTGTTCTCACCGTCTGAAGCCATTAAAAGAGGTCAGACGCTTAAGTTCTTGGTCCGAGTTTGGTATTCATGGGATTTGTATCCAAAGTCAAAGTTCATTCTCTTGCAAAAATTTTAGATTATGATGTTAACTTGTATACTTTAACTTGTAAGCTTTGTTAGACCTATGTAGGTTCCGAGAATGTGTTTCTAACATGATGAATAATGTTGTAAGACCTTTGTAAGTCTTATTGGATCATAGTGGGTGTGAAGATGTGTAGTCTTCTAGTACATTGTCATGAAATATTGTCAAGGTGTTGTGGGCCATGTTATTGTCATAATTGGTATGTTAGAGTCCGAGTACTAATCAAGAAGTTTTTATAACGATGTATTACATCAAAGTTCTCATGGAAAAGGATTTGAGTCTGAGTCTAAAGGTGTCTTGTGTTGATCATTGTGTACCTTTAGCTCGTTAAATGGTTGAAAAGATTTAAGATATATGATTGTTAATAGTCACAAGTATATATAGTCACATATAGGTCTATATTGTTTCACAAGGAATGTTAAAAGGATGAATTTATGACAAGTAAACAAGGTGTATTGAATGCTCCATGAAGACTCTTAGTTGATCATGATCTATTGAAAAAAAAATTCTAAAAATATTGATGCTTGAAGATACAAATTGTTTAAGAAGTATGCATTCTCCCGGGGAGTCAGTGCCTTAGATGTTCTTTAGGGTGCTCAAAAGATTACATATGATCATGTGAGAAAGGAATGTGCTCTAAAACCGCATTAGTGCTCTAAAACCAATGTGAAGGAAAATGTGTGTTGGATCAAGTTGTGTTGGACAAAGAATAAAGTTGGTACTAGTCAAATGAGGTGAAGATTGGATCAAATGGCTTCTCGGTGGCATGAATATGTGGCTCATCAAGATTATTGTTAGCATCTATACCAAAAGGCATTGAGGTCCGTGTTTGAGGATGCATAGTTGACTTGTGGTTCAAGGTTTCTAGCTAATATCAAAGTCATGCATCATGAAGACATAATATGTAATGAAACAAGTGCAAATCGTGTCATGAAACAAAGAAGGCACTGTTGGTGGTCACAAAGCCACATGTGATACCTTAGGCCAATTTCAGATTATGAAGGTGATTGTGTTCAAGAAAAGCTACGAGACAGGGCGTTAGGTTTTTTAATGGAGATCCAACGAGGTAAATGAATGAGAAAATAGGCATCTACAAGACTTCATCAAAAAGTTGTAGTGGTCATGATCAAGACCTTATTGTAAATTGAAGGAATAGTGTGCTACAATTTTTAAATACTTTTGAGTTTCTCGGGACAAAGCATAAAAGGTATGCTAAAAATTTCCTAAAGGATGTTATAGTAGATTGCAACCTAGAATATGATGATGCCAAACATGAGGTATGATGTTTTATCACATGATTGCAATATATAGATCAACCAGAGCTCATCAAATATATGTATCATGTTTCAAGCAAGTCTAAGTGATCGTGACTAAATAGTGTAAGTACACGTATATATTCAAGGGTCTCGCACGTCCTTTAAGAAGAGTTTGAATGTACTTAAGATGGTTTGTA
This sequence comes from Taxus wallichiana var. yunnanensis, assembly GCA_018340775.1. Classification (NCBI taxonomy): domain Eukaryota; kingdom Viridiplantae; phylum Streptophyta; class Pinopsida; order Cupressales; family Taxaceae; genus Taxus; species Taxus wallichiana. The sequence continues at coordinate 554,841,733 of CM031244.1, read as the reverse complement.
TGGTCTTTTGACCCGTGTCTTATCAAGAAGGCTAAGGACATGAAGGTTTAAACATCTTTGTGGTTATCTAAGTTAGAGGGTTTATTGGTATAAAGCCCTAGGAAGCTAAAATTGGTTTGTTACAGGTTTAAGGAGTGTAAGAATTCAATGAGGTCATCAAGAGCGAGTGTATAAGTGTGTCAGGTCAGTAAGAGGTCTACAACACCTTATTATGCCAAAGGAAGTCGAACATGTCTATGTAATCAATACAAGTGTTAGAAATATTGTGGTGTCAAGTTGTGATCATGCACAGTAAGGTCAAAGTATAACATCCTAAGTTCATAAAGAATCCAAAAGGTATACACTTTGTCATGGTTGTTTATGTCTCAAGCTCAAAGACTAGTCCAATATTGTAAGTGCTCTATTTTGGACAATGTGCTCTCAAAGTTATGTAAGTGTACCAGTCTGAGCCCATGTTTCACAAAATTTGATATATTTAGCCTTTAAGGAATCAATGTGTGAAGTTTCCAAGATTGTCATGTTGAAGGTGAAATATGTATGTAGACTCAATAACAGAGAGCATAAGGCATGAGGTCAAGTTTTGAGTCAATTCCAAGGTTTTTTGTCTTATCTAGGTTCAAATTCTAAGGTTGAAATTATAGAGCTAATATTCCCGTGAAGGAATGTGATAAAATGGATCTTGAAGGTGTATAAACTTGTGAATACAAGTTGGGAATCCAAAAGTGTGAAAGATGGTACGGTTTTAGTATTTGGAATACAAAGTCAAGTATGTAGTGAACTTATAAGGTCAAGTTCATGAAAAGGAGCTAAAATGCACTGAAATACTATGTCAAATATGTGCATGGATGTTCTTGGACCCGTTCATGTGACTTTAACAATATACAAGATTCAAGAGTCATCTATAGAAGTTGGGTGTTTGAAGTTTGTAAAATTTTCCACCATTGTCGAGATTGATATGTTTGAATCTTAGTTAAGAAATCCTTAGTAGGATTTGAGAATTGTGGAAGAGAACAAAAATACAGCTGGTTACAAAACAAAATAAGTGATCGATGCTCAGGAGGCTCCACGAGATGAGAGGAAGGTCAAGGCTCTTCATCCCTAGTTGGTGGATTTAGTCAAGTGTTGCAATAACTGGGAAAGACATTTCTCGTGTCTTTGAAGTTCACAAGTATCTTGGGTCAAGATGTTTTTGTGTCATAAATAAGGTCTTGTGTACTTATGATGGCTTGACAAGGAAGTGGTTAATCATGAATGTGTTTCAAGAAGGTGAATTTTTGCAAGGTTGCAAAAGTTTTTTTGGTATTAATATTTGATGAAATGGTTCTCTGGCACTAATGCATGGTGATATCGTAAGCTATAGTAATATAAAAGGTCATCTAGACAGGGGGAGGTATTTATTTCATCTTTAGTGGAGTTAAGTATACTTAATAAAGTTTGTGTATAAGTATAGAATGTGAGGAGTCGGGTTTGTTGTAAAAATAATTGATATAACGTGCTTTGAGGTCAAAAGGACTTTGAGAAAGTGCTTCAAGACATCAAATAAGTGGTTATTCCCTCTCTAAGGTAAGTGGAAAAAGTAAGAAGCTCAAAACTTGCATTTTCAGTGAGATATAGGTAGTATGTTTCTAGGGGGAGCATTTGGAAGGTGTGTTATAGACTTGTGTTGATTCTAGCGCTTGAAGAATATTGTCAAAAAGGCAATGGAGGAGTAATTTAGGGACAATGGTCCTAAGTGGTGTTTGACAAACAATGAAGGTAGAATTGGCGATTTGAGCATGAAACAAAACCTTGTAAGAGATTTGAAACAGAGTTGAAGGCTAAAATGAGGCGTATCAACTAAGGGGGAGCCTTGTTGATATTCATATCAGATCCAATGTATTTTTTTTTGTTCTTCATTGGAGTCAAAGAAGAGCAAGTATTGTCCCATGGGGAGCTTTTTGGTCAAGTAAGTAAAGTTTTGCATTGTTTCCATTGTGCATTGTCTTGTGTTGTCATTTCTCATGTATAGGAGTTAGTGCAGTCTTTTTCATAGATGGAAAAGGGGAGAGAGACATCAGAAACATGGTATTGAGGTCATGTAGGTGTTGGTCATGTTGGTTTCCATTAATGTTTTTGGATGATGGTTGTTGTACGCCTAAGAATCAACATGTGATTCCAGACGCACTTGACCTCCCGAGGTTGTGCCAGGACAACCGGAATAAGCAAGATCAAGCGGGATTATCGATGGGAAACTATAGGAGAATCGAGACTAAGATCAGGTAGTGTGAGTTCCTAGTAGTTGAATTGGCCAAAGGGGAATTAGAGGCTATGTACGGGTAGTGTAAGTTCCCTATTGTTTAATTGTTTGATTTGATTTGTTTGCTAAACTATGTTGAAAGTTCATTTTAAATAAATAAAGAAAGTAAATTCAACATAAATAAAAGACAAGTGTGTTTAATCTTTTAATTAACCAAATTCATTCCCAATTAATTAAATAAAAATGAAATGAAATACCATCTATTCTATTTTTGTCTGAACAAGAAATGAATTAAAAGAAAAATAACTAATTAACCAACATCTTTTTGTATTTTTCAGAATTTAAATGAAACAAATAAATAAACTATTCTACAGACACTAAGAAACTAATTAAAATAAAATACTACTACTTCTAATAAAATAAACTAAAACATAGAGAATAGCCGGATGTGGCTATTCCTTTATTGCAAGGTTGTCGACAATGTTATTCTAAAATAATGTATTAAAAATTATTAATCTAAATAAAATAAAATAAACTTCTTCTAGCAAAGCTTTTGCCTCAAGTTTTCTGGAAAGGGAAAGCTTCTCAGAAGAAATTTCCTCTTTGCCGTATGAAATTTCCTGACATAAGTAAATCTAAACTAATTAAAAGAAATAAAATATGTGCAAGGATTTCTTCACTTCTTCCTCCAACTAATTTCCCGAGTAGATCCACAGGATAAGTCAAAGAAGTTATCAAGGGAAGATATAAGAAATATTTTGAAAAGGAATACTAGAAATAAGATAAATACATTCAGAAGTGATGAAATCTTCCACTTCTACAATTCTACCAACTCAAAACAAATGCATTATTTCTATTCTAACAAATACAAATTAATTAAAGCTTCAAAGAATTCAAGTACAACCCCAACCTAGTTCCTATTGTATTGTGGTAGCTTCCCAAAGATGAGATGTACTTTTGTCTCCTCAACTTTGTATCTTCTTCCAAAGATGAAGTCCAATTGATCTAGGAATGCACAGATGTTGGCTAGTAGTAAAGAAAATAAAATATTGGTTGTGGTGGCTTGGTGCAAGAAATGACTGAAAGTAAATGGTAGGAAAGAACATAGCAAAGAGTTGGTTGTCTATGTGGTTCCTCTCAAAATTTCAGCAACATAACTTTATGTGAAGAATATAAAAATTCAACCCATCATACGGGTAAAAGTTTGTCTTTATAAAATCTGGGAAAGAAGAAGTCAAATACATGTGTTGATGAAGAAGTGACAAATCAAAAAAGGAGAGGTATTCAACATTCTAAACATAGCCAAAGAGGAAGATAAAATCAATATGATTCTAATGAGTCCAAAAATAGGCAAAACAATTGAGAAACGAGTGAGAAAATCACTCTCGAAATCCAAATGTGCATCGAAAAATGTGTGTTTTAAGTCTATGATTTTAAGTGACAAGACCATCGGTGAACACAGAGGGGCGATTACGCAACCACCAGGCGGTTACTCAACCACCGCCGAGAGTTACGTAACTTTTGGTTACATAACCGTAGGGGTGGTTATGTAACCACCGCTAATAACTACACAACCTGCAATTATACAACCGTCAGGGCGGTTATGCAACCGTTGCTGAAAATTACGCAACCACTGCTCAAGACAAAGGAAAAGCTAAAAAGTGGTCTTACAAGAAAAAAATAAAGTTTTTAAACAAAATAGAAGGGTTTATTTCAGTCAAAGGAGGGATGAAAAGAATAGAGGGAAGGATATGGACCTCATTTTTACCTTGGAAGAAGTTTTTATCATCATTTGAGATTTTACTGTTCCAACAATATAACATTGTGTAATTTTGGGTGCGTACAATTTTCATCAATAAAAAAGGGAGATATGTTTTTGCCATTGTGTGGTTGTGTTGTCATTGATGTCAACCCCATTGATGGAAAAGGGTGTCATGCAATCATGTGAGTCTCCATGTGATGTTATTCAGGTGTTAAGCATGAAGAATGTCAAATTTGGTGAAGGTCTATAGTGTCCTGGTGCATGGTCGAGTAGGTATAATCATGGTATGAGCCTTATTGAGTTAGTTGGATGTTTTCATGAGGTCATACATGGTCCATATGATGTGTCATGGGTGTCTATGGGTCTACATGAGGTCAACATGGTCAGTTTTATGGTCGAGTTAGGTCATTCTAGGCTTGTTTTTAGCCCTGGAACATGCAAAATGAGTTGGAGATGTGACATTTGGACCAAATAATTCTTTTAAAATCATGTTTGCAGCATGGTGATGGTACATGGTGGTATGTATGGTGAGTTTCGGTTTAATTGTCACGTTTTTATGAACGATCGTTAAGAAGGTAAAGTGGTTTGAAACCCTAGCTAAACCCTAGCTAGGATCAAATTACAGAAAAGTGATTATTATGAGTCTATTTTGATTTCTAGTGAAAAATTTATGATTGGATGTTTTAGAGGAATCTTCTATATTTCCAGAAAAGTAAGTTAGAGCATGTGGCAGTATGTGGGACGCACCTGAAAATGCAAGTTTTCGAAGAGTTTTAATTTTTGGCAAAGTTCTCCAAATGATGTAAAGTCTAAATTAGAATTTATGATATCTTAGAGTTTTTCTTGATGTTCATGAATTTTTAGGTCATGGTGATGATGAAAAAGTGCAAAGTGTGCCCTATTTGTGTTGACTGGTCAAAGGGTAGTTTTGGGGCAGTTTGGAGTAGTCTTGAATAAAATGGACCTTTCGAAGCTACGTAAGGAGTTAGGAGGTGATACAAGTTGTTTTGGAAATATAATTTAGATATATTTCTAGTGATATAAGGTTAGTATAATGATTATAATTTTTTCGATGGTTTCTAAGTTAGTTTTTGGAAAATAATATTTTTGGTTATTCAGGACAAAACTGTATTTGCTGAAAGATTGAGTTGGTTGGAGAATGATATGGATTGGGTTATGCTTGATATCACCTGGAATGTAAATAAGAATGAGTTTGGAATGCAATGAATCCATTTGGAGGTCTTGAAATTCACATAATTTTTTTTATCAGCTGAGTTTGGAAAACTGGTGTTTGGGCAACTTGATTTGGTGAAGACAAAAGTGGTTGTGGTTTGAACAAGTGATTGTTTCACGAGCTATAACTTGTTTAGAAGTTTTATAAAGGTTCTATAATTTCCATCAAGTGGTCACATTCCATAGTTGAGGTGTTCTTTGATGATCTTGAAGCCAAAAGGTGAAGACAAGGTGTTAGAAACAAGTGTTTTGTGAAGGCAATCAACCACTGTGCCCATTAAACGAAATAATTTGATTGGTTAATGATAATTGAGACCATGTATTATTTTTAAATGTTATTTTAAACATATGTGGTGAATTTTAGATCTCGAGTAAAAATAGATTTGGCATGAGAGGATTTTTCTCATTCAAATGACAAGGTTTTGAGGATTGTTGGTGCATGAAAAGTGGTTTTGGCTAGGCCGACCTACTTGGGTCATATGTGAATTTTATGATTTTTTGGGATATTTTTAATATGTATGGGTCAAATTTTTCATGAGGGACCGACCTCCTTTGGTTGTATATCAAGAGAAGCATATAAAAGCAAGGTTTTAGGTTATTTTTGAACTAGTTGAGAGAGAGTGCTCTTGGAGGAAAAATGTGACCCATGTAGAAGTGTTTTGTAGAGTATGTGTGCATGATTTTAAGTCTTATGAAGATCGTGACAGGTTGAGGAATATTAGAGAGCATGTGTGCATGTGATTAGAGCCATGAAAAGTTGAGAAAGAAGAAGATAATGCAAGATTGAAGACCTAGGGTTTGAACCATGGTTTGAAGTTGTTTGGAGCTGAAATTTGAGATTACTATCAGCTGTGGTATCAACATATCTTCAATGGTCATACTTATTCAAATCTATTATGATGAGTCATATTCATAGGAGTCTCTTGTTGTGAGTCATATCAACAAGGGTTTAGGGGTTGGTGCTCCTTGTGGGGTTAGTGCCTCACTAAAGAAACATCTCGTGATGTGTAATATTCACTCGAGTCCTTTTTTGTGTGTAATATAAATAAATTTTTAGGGGTTGGTGTCTCACTAAAAAAATTATTGTAGGATGTGTAATATTCTTGCAAGTCCTTTCTTTGAGTAATATAAGCAATGGTTTCAGTGGGTTTTCTTCCCCTTGAGGGTTTCCCACTTATATCTAGTGTCTTGTGTTCTCTCCTTTGATTATTGCACATGTGATTGTTTATTGCACACATAATAAGTTTACATGGTTTATGGATATTGAATGGTTAAGTTGAATGATGAATCTAAGCAATGGAAAGTAAAGTTGTAATTTTTGTATGATTGATTCACCCCCAAATCACGGTGCTTCTAACATTATGGAGAGAAAGGGGAATTCAAATAGGAAGAAAAATATGCATATGAATAAAGATAATAAAAAGGAGTGAACGTGGGACGAGGGGCAATGATACCAAAAATTGGTATCTACATTTGCCCTTTTTGTTGAGTGGTTTGCGTTGGGCAATCCACGAGACAAAAACTAGAAGTGATGAAGGATGATTGATGAGGATGAAAAGAAATGATGACAAGGGTACTCCCACTCAATCTAGGGATTTATGATGTGAAGAAGAATCAATCACGAGTTTGAAAGAAATAGATGGAGAAAGAGAAAGAAGGATGGAAAATAGGAGACACGATGAGAAAAGAAGAAAAAGGACGCCCTGGCGTAGGGGAAGGACCATTGATAAAACAAAAATAAAAATATGGTGGTGATCCTAGAAACACATCAGTAGGGACATAACACGACCTACGATGGAGGTGACGTTAATGGCCTACAGGACCCTGTGAGTCAGCAAAGATCACTACAATATGGAGGGAATCCAATGGGAATCCACTCGAGATGGATGTGCACAAGCCGTGGGACCAATGGGTCAAAGGCAGACATCAAAAACATGCACAAACAAATGCGAGGATGGTCAAAATGATGGTCCTGAAAAATTTGGGGAGAAAAGAGCATGCACTGTCCTTCAAATATGAGGAAGTGAAAAGATGTGTTTGGGTAGGACTAGGATGAAAGAGATGGCCACAAACTTAGGATGAAAATATGGTGCCTCAAAAGGGAACACAAAGATGTCAAATGTTGGGAATTCGGGACTACGGGAATAGTGCTATGATTAAATAACAAACCAATCATGCACACAGGATCTTAACAATTCCCTAGAATCTATAGTAGTGGAAGTATAAACTAGAATAATCCAAATCAAAACAAAGTATACATACATAACACAACATGTACCGTGGTTCACCTAGTGTGGGCTACATCCACCAAAGATAGAGATCTCATATATATAATACAACAAGAGTACAAACCAACTCTTCAATACAAGAGTATAACGTATCTCTCCAAGAGTATCTCCTCTCCTCCAGATCTCTAAACGGATCTCCATGAGTGCACTACAAATGTGCCTCCAAACACCACCAACAAATCTCACATAACCAGGAACTACTGCATCTCTGAACTGCTACCAAGTTCTCTATGGATCTGCAACAAGACCTTTCACATGGGTCTACCATATGTGCAACTATGACTGTGCACCAAGAAGTAAGTCTGTCTCTCCATCACTGCATAACCTGTGCAAACATGAAGACAACCTCCTCTACAATATCTAGATCTACATGGATCTATAATACAAGATCTCACAACAACTTGTGGATCTAACAATATAAGACTAGATCTACATGGATCAACAATACATCATGATCTCATGGATCTACAATACAAGATCTCACCAACATGTGGATCTACAAGAAGAAACTCTATGTGCTTTGCATACTATGCAAGCCATTACAATGAGACAATAACTATACAAAGAAAATACAGTAGAAGATGTTACCCTCTTCTCACCATTTAGATGTACCTGCTATTTCCTTCTGTCCAGCTCCTTTCCATGGAGACTTTGTCTTCATGTAACATGTTCTTTCTTTTTCTTCTTCTTCTTTATCATCATCCTCTCAATCTAGGAGAATCAAGGATCTAAGTCAATCCTTCTCTTAATTCTCCTTCTAAACCCTAGATTTTATGCTTATATAGTCGTATATAAACTTAGGGCACTTAGCCATGCAATTACAAACAATAAATCTACTTTAATGCTAAAAATAGATCTAATTCCCGAGAGTTAATTAAAACATCGTCACAGCAGTAATCGATGACGGTTACCCTGACCGATGGCGGTTCATCTGCTGACCAATGGTTGTTCATCTGCTGACCAATGGTTGTTCATCTGCTAACCAATGGTAGTTAATATGCTGACCGATGGCGGTTCTTATGCTAACCGACGACGGTTAATATGCTTGACCGACGCAAGTTATTGTGTAAACCACCCACATGTAATACATGTTATCTCAGAAGCAATTCAACTCCATAACCTAACATCAAAATAGATCATACAAAAACAGGAAAGGTGTGATATGGATGACACACTAATTTGAAGGATAAGCAAGATAGGTTAGGTAAAAAAGTTTGAATGATGGATGGATAAGATGAGATAAAATTGGATTAGATGAGATAAGACAAATTGATAAGGTAGGATGAGAGAAGATTGATGAGGGGTTCAAAAGATGATAGATTAGATGAGATAAAATAGGTAGGATGAATGAGATAAATAGAAAAAGATCAAATGAGAGAGATGTATAAGATGAGATAAATATGAGTTAAGATGGATAAGAGGATAAAATATGGACATGATGAGATAAGATGACAGACTGGATGATATATAAGATTAATAAGATGAGATAAAATTGGATTGGATGTGAAAGATAAAATGCTACTTCGATAGGGTGAACCAAAATGTGGAAGCTTACACTTCATCATAGTAAGGAGCAGACGAGGAAACAATGCTTCGAACTGGATTAGAGGTAAACAAGAAATGACTCCACTCAAGGCAATGCACTTGCATCCAATAGCAGTTGTTAACACATAACCAACGATAGTTAGTTATTCCAAGGATCATGTGGAAAATATGGAAAGTGGAATTATAAATCTAAGGTCGACACAACATAGGGGTTTAGGTGTGACTTTTATGTAGGAATATAGGTTCTCTATAGGTGTGTTTCACCAAGTCTATGCCCCAAATCTTGGTAATGGGGTGTAAAGTGATCAATGTGGGAAGTTTTCTATGGATGAGAAAGTTGATTGATTTGGGAAGCTTTCTTAGGATGCTTGCTTTTGAATTCTATGCTTTTGATTTATGAGATAGAAGATTGATCAATGTAGGAAGCCTTCATTGCCATGATATAAAGGGGGATCCATCCTTTGACTTTAGTGGTCTACTTTTTACTTTATGATTTTAACTTGGAATTTTTGCTTTTATAGATGGAAAGGATAATATATGCATGATAGTTGTCCTTCGAGGGATCAATCTATACTTTTGACTTTTTGCTTTATATGCAAAAACCACCCTTTCAGGATTAGTCTGTTTGCTTGACTTTTTGATATGAGCATCCATGGAATTTTGATTTTTTATGAGGAAGAGCTAGGGATAGTTAGGTAGACCACTTAGGAGGGGATAATGAATGTATAAGTGACACTTATGAACCCTTAGCATGGTTCCAATAGGTGAATAAGAGGGTAATGGATGTAATGATCGCAAAGTTCTCACCAAGAAGGAAGAACCTATCCATAAGGAATATGCTATGAGCAGAGCCATGGTGCCCATATTTAAGGTCACAACTGGGAAAGTGATGGTAGACCACATAGTTCCAGATCATTATGATGACAAATGGAAATGACTAATGATGGATGGATGACCAAAGGGATGACTAAGTTCACATTGGTAAGTATGTTAACAATAGAATGGCCACAAGTGCAATGCGTTAAGAGGTTATGTTTCTAGTTTTCATCAAGGAGGAAAAATGATAGGTTTCATATCTATAATTATGTGTGATAATGTATGGTCCAATTCAGTTCAAAGAAAACTTTCCACGTTGAATCCTTTCTAGAGTAGTGACATTTTGATTTTCCTTAAGGACAAGGTCACCGATGTTGAAGTCATGCTCCTTTAGAGACGAGAGTGGATGTGATAAGATGATATCTTGCATAAGATTAGATGGGGTGAGATAGATAAGATTATACACTATCTTTCAAATAATGAGGAAATATGCGCTCACGGTGAGACAAAGATGGCCACAAAAAGTGGGCTTAGGATGAGGTATGATGCCCCAAGAGAGGCATAAAGATGGCCACAAAGGTGGAATTAGAATGGGATGCAATAATATATATAAGTGGATCGGATAAGATAAAATAACAAACTAGATGAAGGATAAGTAGATTTAGATAAGATTAGATAAGACGATGTTGGGATCAATAGGAAGAGGACTAGCTCTTTATTACAACAAACTAGTATTAGAATGATTGTGGGGAGATTTAAAGAAGTCATGGTAAAGAGACATAGTGTCATCGATGTCTATGGGATGGTTGGATGAAAGAGAAAGTGTGAGAGGACTAAGAGAGAGGAGTGGATTCTCCCCCAATGAGAGATGTTAGATCGCATTAGGCAAACTTAGATACAAATATAGATAAGCTAGTAGATGATGAAGGAGAAGAGGTAGGATTGTTAGAAGGAGTAGTGATGATGACTCTGGGTTTTGATTGGATAGATGATTGAGGATCATGAGGGTGAGGAGGATTAGTAACGTGGATGACATCGATGAAGAGAGGGGGCCTCCCTTAGGAGAAACAAAGCTTGGGGGAGGAATTGCGATGAATAATTTAAATGGAGAACCCAACTTAGATTCCTTAGGAGGTGAGGGTTTAATTGGAGGATTAGATTTGGATGTAGATGAGATGAAACGAAGAGGATGATCTTTGCATATTAGATTATGGATGAGATTTGGGAAGGCCTTACAATGCTCAGTGTCATGCCCATGGGTACGATGATAAGTACACATGGCATTAGGATCAAACCAATAAGGTATTGAAGCGTGTGGATGAAAAGACTTGATATGAAGAAGGGTGATTGCTGAGGTTTGGAGTAAGCGTTGAAATATTTTAGTATAGGACCCAATGGGGATTTTTGAAGAAGAGGTTATAGATGAAGTGGTTTTGGTAGATGAAGGAAAAAGGTGGTCTACTTTGATGAGACCTCATGAGGGCCTTTGGTTCAAATTTAGAGTTGGAAGGAGGAGTGGGTATTTGTGATTTGGTTTTGATGACTTGGGACTTAGTTGATTTTGAAGGAGAATTAGATCTAAAAGGAGGGTTAAATTACTTGGATTTGGATTGGTTGATGATGGGTGTCTTAGAGGAAGGGCTTGGCCCTAAGATGGAGGGAGGTGCTCCCAAGAGTGATGGTGTAACATTGGTTTTCTTAGGCTTGGGAGGAGGGAGTTCTAAATTTTTGTGTAGGTGTATAAGGGATTTTTTGGATAGGTATGCCAAGGTTCTTAGACCTTGGATGTGAGATTTTTCCTTTGGCAGGAATTATTACGATTTCAACCTAGGTGTGTAGAAGCGAGAACTAGATGATGTAGGGGTATTGTAGATGGAAGGGGTTTTTGATGATGCACTCAATGAGATCAAAAGGGGTTTTAGATTGTATAGGTATAGTATCAATTGGTGTAAAGGTGATTAGTTTTGTAGATGGGGTAAGAATATCATTTGTGGTCATCTTAAGTGGGGGAGTTTTTTTATGAAATGTTTCAAGGGGTATCATAGATATACGTGTAGATTGAGATGTAGATGTAGGTATGGTTATGTTAGTAGATGTGATTGATGTGGAAGTGGGTATAGGTGTAGGAATGGTAGGTGTTGATGAAGAATTGGATATGATAGATTGGGATGTAGTGGTAGTGGGTATGGTTGAGATGGTTATAGATATAGGTGGTGTAGATGTAGTAGTAGGCATAGTTGAGATTGATGTGGATGAAGGAATATATGTGATAGGTTGGGATGTGGTAGGTGTAGAGATAGGCATGGATATCAATGAGGTTATTGTTGTAGAAGGAGTGTCTAAAGTAAAGGTAGATGTGGTAGATGATGGGGTAGTGGATGTAGGAAATAATGTAGGCTCTTGATTTATGGTGTTAATTGTGTGAGCATTAGGTTCATAAGATGTGGGGGTGGAAATTGATTTGATGATGGACGATTGGGGAATGGTTGTTTAGAGACATCAAGGGGTTGATTAGGTGATGTGTTAGGATTGTCCACTTGGAGATCCCCTTGATTTATAAGTTGTTGGACACGATATTTAAAGGAATGACACTTCTCAATGTCATGACCTTGGACTTGATGATACTTATAATAATTCCCCTCACGATACCATACGGGTTTGGGTCACGAGTTGTCAACGAGCTAGATGGGGGGAGGTTAAACAAGGTGGATGACCATCAACTTGTCAAATACATATCCATATGATTCCCCAAGAGGGGTATAATTAGGAGACAGCTTTGGGAGCTCTTTGGGAGGCTTGTGTGAGAAGTAGATGTGGATGAAGATTGAACCATGATGGTATTGGTGGAAGTTTTGGATTTATCACCATGCGTGGGGGATTTGGTGAACTCGGTTTTGGGTTTGTTTGATCTAAGATTAAGGTGGCCTTGTTTAAGGGCGTGGAGTTCGAGTTTGCGAGCCATAGTAAATGCCTCTTCAAAAGTCTAAAAATATTGAATTTGAAGAGTTGAGGAGATATGCTTCGCACAAGACCATGAGAAATTTTTCAATAAGTTCAGTCTGTGGAAGGGTGAATAATAGTTGGTTAATGATGTTGCGTCATCGTGTGATAAAATATGTTATAGATTCATCGTCAAACTATCAAATGGCATAAAGGTCGTTGATGGTAATCTTATGTGAAATGTTGATTGAGAAATTCTCCGAGAAAAATTGTGCAAGTTAATCAAGGTGAATACTTTTGAGTGTTGGGGATAATGTTATACTAGTCCAATATAGGACGACTAGTGACATGGGAAATGTGTGGAGCATGAGATCTTGATCATGGGAAATAAGGTAGCATGCATGTCAAAAATCTCAAAGGTGTTGTTGGGGATCCTCCTTGCTATTGAACTTGGAAAATTTTGGCAATTCCCAATGAGGAGGATAAGGTTTCATGAGGATGGATGGATTGATGGGTTCATTGAAAATTTGTTCATATGAAAATGTGGTTTTAGATCTCAAGGTTAGTGGCTTCAAGGTTAGCCATTCTACTTAACAATGCTTACAAGGGATCATTGGATGGTTGAGATGTTGAAGGAAGAGATTATCACAAGTCAATGAAAAATTTGCAAAAGCTATGAAAATGGGGTAATAACCTCTAAAGAAAGCCAAAAATATTTGGAACAAACAACTCAAATGACCATCAAATTAGAGATAAATAAGAGTTACCTATTTGCATGCATATATAAAGCTTGAAACAAACAATCAACCTCTAAACATGACTATATTAGTTCTCTATTCCATGAAAGCTATCTATAAGTGAACCTACTAAAGCTCTAGCAATCAGTTTTGTGTTTATTGATGTTTCAAAATCTTAAGAATGGAAGCTCACCATTAATGGCTTCTCCCATTTACCTAAAGCTTTGAAAGGATTAACAAATAACAAGTAAATAACTCAAATAAACTATGAAATGACTCTAAAAGACTTAAGCATGACCTAAATCAGAAATGAGAGAGAGAGAGAGAGAGAGAGAGAGAGTCTTAGGAAAAGGTGGGAGGGGTATCCCTCTATTTATAGTTTTGGATTTGAGAAAAGATGTTTTGGATGCATGTGGGACTAAAAAGGAGTCAAAAAGTTGATTTTTAGAAAAACCTATTTGGAGGTGTGAACATGATTTTAGGAAGCTAAGTGGCTATTTGGAAAGGTAAGATATTTGTTTAGAAAGTCAAATTCTCTTTAGAAATTCAATAAGAGGGTTAATTAACCTAAACAAGGTTAATTAAAGGGAAAACAAGCTTATAGAAGCTGGTTAGAGAGGGATTAACAGGTTTAGGGGGTTTAGAAGAGGTTAGAAAGGGTGTTTTACTAGCGTAGTGTAGTAAATTAACACGAGACTAGGATAGTTAGTATGATCTTAGTAATAAGATCATGTAGACCAAATTATAGGTGGCTATGATTACGATGCATATGGTGTGAGAACGGGTTGTGTTGTTGATATGTTTGATAAGTACGGGGATGTGTTGGTGTAGGTGGAAGTGGTTGATAAGGGGGAATATAATTAAGGGGTTGAGATTAGGTTGGTTGAGATAAAGCTTGATGTTGAGATATGGGGATGTGATAAGATTGGTTAGATTGAGTTGGTTGTTGTGAAATAGGAACATTTGATTGATTTTCTATAGGGTTGGTTGGGATGTAAGTGATAGGTGGTTGGGATACTTGAATAGATTGGTTAAGAAATGCATAGCTAAAGGCACCTCGAGGAGGAGATTGATGGGTTTGTATTGATTCAGATGGATGAGGCTGAGAGGTGATTACATTAGCATGGGCATGTGAAGTGGAAATAAGGGATGAAGTTGTGTTATGTTGCAAGTATGATTGTTGAGATGGTTGAATAGGCATACTATTCACAAATCGATGAAGTGGGGATAGTGTTGATATGAGGTGATTTGGGTGGAATGGGATCCACCAATTGAATAGATTAATGGGATTGAGGGATTGTGGAGGAATTATGAAATAAGTAGTCATAAAGGGTGATAGGATTAACATCAAGGAGTTCCTAAAACTCTGAGCATCCACAAGGGATAGTAGGAGGTCCAAGATTCTCTAAAGGAGCATGAGATGGAGGTAAAGCTAGTCTAGAAGAAATGGAATGAGGTGAAGTTGGTCTAGAAGGAATAGGTGAGGTGAAGTTGGTCTAGAAGGATTAGTTTCAATATGAGGATCATTTTGGATGACATGGTCTTCATGAAGTGAGACCATAGAAACACAAGGTTGGGAGATCAAAGGTGTGGTATCAAGTTTAGAAGCTTGTTGGGAAAGATCATTGGAAGAAGGGATGTCATTGGATGAGGTGGATTGTTACATTTTCTTGGCTTGAGAAGAAGTGATAACAAACATGAAATAGATAAACATTTGTTTATGTATTTTATTAACAAACAAATCAAGAAACAATTTTTTTATCATCATGATTATTAAAAGAGTGTGAGAAAAGAAAAGAAAAAGGCTCAAAGGGGAACCTAGGAAAATGGCCAATCTAAGGCTAGTTTCAGGATGTTTTGTTGTGGAGTCCTCGATATACTCGAAGGTACGTGAGGCCCAAATCTATATAGAGTTTATAATGCGACTAGAACACTGCATGGAAACTTTCCTATTGGGTGATGAAATCCCAAAAGTTCCACCTAGTAAGAGATGTTTAGATGCGTAATTTGGATTGTGTGTTTGGATGTATGATCCACAGGATCTAGAAAACACACCACTTCATTAGTTTTATCAAGACTGTGTGAAGGAAAAACAAAGAAAATAAGGAAAACAGAGGTTTTGTTAGCTTTTAACGTAATCTGCTTTTTACGCAGAGCGGCGATTCAAAAACCGCCACCCTACAGGGGCGGCGGTCCTATAACTACCGCCCAACCACAACAATGGTCATGTGACCAACGGTGATGCAACCGAGCGGCGGTCTTGCTACTTTTGTGGAAAAATTAAATGGACGCAGAATGGTTCGAATTTGACCATATGGCCTTGTCTCTTCCTTTCCTACGTCCCTTCACATCCTCCAGTGCATGGGAGGACATGGGAAGGCTATAAAAGCATGAAGGAGCAAGGGATTTGGAAGTCGATAATCCAAAGAGATCAAGAAGCAAGAAATTAATTGTATGAGAGCAAGTGAGCAAGATATTCAAGTGTTGGAGTTGAGTTGTAGAAGCAAGGTGTATGTGGAACAGAAAGCAAGCAAGCATAGGGAGGGAGAGTTTGACATTGTTGTCTCCATTTCTACTTCTTGTAATCTGTATCTTTGCATTTAAATTGGCCAATACATAAAAGGGAAGAAAGAGCAATTTCCCTTCCCAACTGGTTTTCCCTCACACTGGGGGTTTCCAGGATAAAAATTGTGTGTTGTCTCTCTTAATTTCTTTATCACTCTCTGCAATTTGATTCTAAGGCATTAAGAATTCGATCACTAGCTTCAAATCTGTCATTTTCCAAAGAGAAAGTAGAACAACAAATTATTTGTGATTTTGTGAATTTCCAAAGTAGAAGCTTACAAATCAATGTATGTGAGGGAGTGTGTATGAAATGTGTTAAACCCCATAGTTAGACTAGATTTCCAAGCAAGGATGAAAGGGTTATTTTTTAGATCCAAAACAACATATGGAGATTTGATGAGGAAAACCAACACGTGATACAATGTGATAAAGCAATAGATGGGGAATTAAAACAAGGAATACTTGGAATACGATTTTCCTTTTTACTTGAATTTCAAAGAAAACAAGCGAGCAAAAGCAAATCCAAATAATCCATGATCGAAAACAAGAAAGCAAGTGAGAACAATCCAACACACATTCATTCCCCGTAAGGTTAATAGAAGATGATAAAAGAAAATGAAATGAAGAACAACTAAAAGAATCACCTAGAAAGGGTGGGTCCCACCAGTTTGCGAGAATATTGAACAAGTTTCCTTGTTCCCGCTCAAATTAGTGAAGTATTACCAATGAAAATAAATAAACTTGAAATATGAAGGGTTTATGGACCTTTAGATGAGATGAAGATGTGAACGAGCGCAAATAATAGATCCTTCTCTATAGCAAGCTAAGTAACGTGCAAATCAAGACAACTCAATAAAAATATTGGATTAGTAGATAGGATGGAGGGTTTCCCAACATAAGCCGGTCTCGAGAAGTGTGATCTTCCTAGGATGGATATCAACCCTCTTGTAGATAAAGAAAGGATAAAATTGATGGATAATGGATTTGATATAATGTAGAATATGATACGAACATAAACTGAAAATGCAGAAATGTGAGGAAAGTACAAATATGATCAAAATAGATGTAAAGTAAATAAAACTTGCAGACAGTCGATAAAGAACCCGGGATTGCAAAGGGCGATTGACAACAACTAGGGTCGGATAAGAGGAACTTGTAGAACAAACCTGCAATCTCTTCGTGGTTGGATCTGGATCTAGTCGAAGACAAAAACCTTCAAAATAGAATGGATCTAGATTTGGATGAAAGGATGGAAGAAAATTAAACTGATGGTAAAGGGTATGAGAACAGGGTTGGTCGACTTACGACCAAAGGAGATCGACAACAACCGGGGTATGAGAAAACAAATTTGGGATGAAAGAGAGGAAGAATGGTGAGATCTGGAAACTAGATGGGTACAAAAGTAGAGATATGGAAATAGAGAGTCTAAACAATAAATAAACTGATATGGATGAGGTTGGGTCGATTAAATCGAGACAGGGGTTAACGGCATCTGGGACCAAGTTAGGGCTTGAATGAAAATGGATAAGTTGAAATGAAGACCTACGGATGAAATAAGGCCGAGATGACCTAAGTAGAGTTCCCGATGATAGTTGAACCCGCACAAAAGGTTTAGGGGCAATGTTGTAGGTTATTAAGATTCCCGCCTCATGGTTATACAAGTAGATTTTAAATATCTAAAACCTACTCAAGAATTTGAAGTTGTGTCTCGGACTCTTGAAAATTGAGATATTGTGCCTATCATCCATTAATATTATTGTTCTATGAAAACGTTTGATCTCTATTCGGTTGATTACATTCGGCGAGCTCCACCTTTCCTCAATATTCACTGTAGCTGATCTTATTTTTTCATTCACGTATTTCTTGCCTCAGCGTAGCACTCCTCCAAGTGGTTGATTGATCATCTTAGCACGAATACCGTGTTGTTATTTGTTACTCCTCCACATCCGCATGTCACTATGGAGTAATCAGGCCAGTTGATGAATGTTTAAGCTCTGCTGACATACAAGCAATGTATGCATTGGCATATCCATTATATCCACACATTTGACAATGCTAGAAATTGTGAATTCCACGTGGTGGTGGACTATGAGTTTGGAACAGAGAATTGAATATCGACTCAAGTCTTCCTTCACTTCCCACGATGCCACCAACAACTATTCCATGATTTCATTTGGCCACCTTCAAATCATGCATGACCCTCAAACTATCCCATGAATCCATTTATCAAATAATCAAAGTCGGTCATATGCAAGTTTTGTTTATGTGGGCCATATGTTGAGTTGTTCCATTATAAGTTTGTTTAAATTATTTTAGGTTTGAATTTTAGATACACTTCCATGTGCTTTATTATTATTCTTTTATCCTACGTAGTCTAATCATTTGTCTATCCTATGTAAATGATTTTGTTAATGTTAATATTGTTTGTCAAGACACATCAATCGGTTAAATCTCATTAAAAGTCATCAAGTTTAAGTTGTTTTAACGAGTTTTATCAAAAGTCAAGTGTCGGTAAAGAGTTTCACATCAAATGCAACAATATTTATATTGTCAAAGTCAAATATTAATATTTCAAAAGAGTCATTTTCATTTTTCATAATATTGTGATTTCATTAGTGCTTATTTATTTGTAAAAGGGTGCATATTCGGTCAGAGCCGACACCCATTTTTTTGTCAAAATTGTGAAGAGTCATAATGAATAAGTCGAGTCACATTGAAAAATTTGAAGGCAAAGATTTTCATACTGGAAATTTCGATCCCAATTGTTCCTAATTAGCAAAGACTTGTGGGATATTATTGATGGAAAAGTGAAGAAACCGACAAATGCAGACATTTAAGCAACAAAATGGGAGAGCAGAGAGATTAAAATGCTATAAAATTATCGATTGGGTCTATCGATGCTTATTTGCATCATATAGACTTAAAAAATTCCTCTCATACAATTTGGGAGACATTACAATTTTTTTGGATCACAAGCCGAAAGCGCGGTGATATCTTTGAAACAAATATTGTTCGGCCTCAAGATGGAAGAAGGCAACAACATGGTGGACAATATCAATAAGTTTCATTCCCTTTACAATAAACTAGTTGAAATAAAAGTAGATGTGCTCGATGACGATGCTAAAGCAGTATTACTTAATAGCACGCCTCCAAGCTATTCTAACATGGTCTTTACCTTGCGTAAAATAAATATGAATTTAGAAGAACTTATTTCTTCTCTACTAGATGAAGAAAAGAGAATCATGATTGTGGAACCAGAGGAAAAAGCAATGTATGGTAAGAAACAAGATAAAAGAAGATCTAAATATTCTTTCGACCTGGTTCATCTTCTAAATATTCGAAGAAGCGGCTCACCTGTTACTACTGCAAACAATCTGGTCACTTGTCTTCAAATTACAAGAAAAGAGCACAAGACTTACTTGATGGGAAACGATAAGATAATCCCATGACTCACTGCTGATGAAGAAGGAGAAAATGAAGAGGAAGGAAATACTACTCATACAAAAAATCAAAGTGATGAATATTTTCTCTATTTGATTATTTTCACCTGGAGGATAGAGGCATCAAAGGTTGGAGGAAAATCAACAACCTCTCATCACCGCTGCCAATGACAGGGCCACACTTCTGGTATGGTGACTTGTGTTTTCAATTGTGTGGTGTGGATTTCAATTTTTCAGCTTATTAGTGTGGTGTGAATAATAAGAGCAGAGGTTCATTCTTGTTCTCGTGTGTATGTGGCTATTACTACACAATTACTCGATGTAATAATATAGTGAAGAACATATATCACAAAGTGAAATGCAACATCATGAGTCTTGAAGAGGTTGAACAGTCAGATGTTTTCCTATTCATACCTAGGTTTGTGGTTAGCCTCAGGAAAACCATCAAGGCATGTCGAGATGTGTTCCGATTGAGTTCCCACACCGCTAGATCGATGTGTTCCTAGAGTGACTAGTTGATAAGTAGATGATTCCTGAGCGTGTTCCCATCCTCGTCGGTCAGATGTGTTCCTAAAAGTGCATGGTTGATAAGAAGTTGATGTGTTCCTTCTTCTACCTTCAATTTGAGTGTTGTACCAAGATCATGAGCAAGCACGGGCATCAAAGGCTACAGAGGAAGTGTGAAAGTTATTTTTCTACCATGTAAACACTAAGGGGGGAATGTTAGGAATTTAGTATTTACATAGTTATGGGTGATTTACCATTTGGTAAATATTACGGTTATATGTAGAATATATTGTTATAACAACAATATATTCATATAGTTTGGTTTGCGCGTAAAGCTATTAATGGGTTATTTGTTTGTATGGATTCCTATTTTATAGGATGTTGGTTTTCTATTTCGATGGCTATATAATAGCCTTTGTAAATGGTTTGAAGACAATAATATAGAGAAGAATATTGTTGTGTTAAAACCGTGTTTTCCTTTGCAAATCTAATCCAAAGCTTAGAAGGAAAACATTTAATAAAGGTAGGTGGGAGGTAAAATTATTAAATGAGGGCCTAAGGAGGATAAAATGGAGCATATAGGGAGGATAAATGGTAGGAAAATATTAAATGAGGGTTTAGGGATAATAAATGGATGTGATTAGGATAATAAATATGATTAGGGATTAATTAAATGGGATTAGGGGTGAATTAAAATAAATTATGGGGTAATATAGGAAAGTGGGAAATTCAAATAAATGGGATTTATGGAGGGAAAGAGGAATTCAAATAGGAAGAGAGATATGCATGTGAATAAAGATAATAAAAGGGAGTGCACATGAGATGAGGGGTAGTGATACCAAAAATTGGTGTCTACACTTGGATCACAAACACAAAGCATATACTAGTGCCCAATAATGAGATAGAACAAAGTGGTCATTTATGTCCCACCTAGGTGCTTTAGGGTCCCTGGGGCAAAATAAGATGGTTTCTCGATTCAAAATAGTTTCTAATAGTTTATAATACGGATCTACAATATCAGACACTTGGATTAAGCTATAGAATTTGATCATTTGGCTATAATTAAGTTACAATTCAACTACAATTTAGTTATAGTTACGCTTATAATTTTGTTATAATTAAATTACAATTCACTTACAATTCGGTTATAAATTTGGTTATGAAACGGATGTGCCAAACTGCAGTGGCACTTATCATTTGAGAAGCGTCATGGAAGGAGAGAAAAACAAACCTCTCTCCCTAACACTCTTCTTTTGGCATGAAATCACCCAAAAACTCATCCTTGGCGTGAGATCACCCAAAACCTCACTCTTGGCGTGAGATCACCCAAAAACTCATTCTTGGCATGAGATTGACTAAACACCTCACTCTTGGCATGAGATCACCCAAAAACTCATCCTTGGCATGAGATCACCCAAAAACCTCACTCTTGGTGTGAGATCGCCCAAAACCTCATCCTTGGTGGTAGGATGCTCAAATCCATGGCTTGACGCTTTCTTGGTTGGGAATTGATCACTCCCAACCCCAACCACAACATCTTCAAGACAATCATGAATTTTTTTATCCTATACTCTCTCATACATAAGGTGCACTCTTTCCTTAGCTATTACTTTATACACACTTGTACTTACTTATATATACGTTGCTATGATTTTTCATATATGAGACTTTAACTACTCTTTTGCTCTTCTTTTGCAGGTCTATCCTTACAAGCAACAAGAAACAAATCACATCAACAAGAACAAGCTCCTACAACATGCTACTATACATACGATTCACCCCTAGGGTCTACCTCCCTTTCCTAGTTGCCACACTTCACATTATGATCACTTCACGCTTCACATGGCTACTTGTCCATTCGACACGTTATTGGCTACACTCCTCTCCAAATTACAAGGTAGACATCTTCTATCTACTTTATGCTATCGAGTATTCACTCAAAAACATAAAGTGGGGACAAATGTAGACACAAAATATATGCACTTGCGTATATTTCTATGTCCTAAAACATACTAATGTGTACATGATTCCTAAGCAAGAAAACTAGTGGTTGACAACTCCTTTTAGCTTTACACATCTTATAGTTCTACCGTAACTTGACCGATTTACCGTTTATGGATTCACACATGCCTAGTTAGGACGAAGTGCCTAAGTGCTCTGTCCTTATCTTTCTTCTTCTTACTCTCTTGGGTCCTTTCGCTTCTTGGTCACCTTTTAATACTTTGGGTCGACTTTCAATTCTCAATTACAAAATTCAAATAAGGGAATCATATATATATACTTAATTACTTCTTCTAAATAAGATGTCAAGCACAATAAACATTATCTATTAGCACCTAAGCTTACACAAAGGCATAAGAGCACTACAAAGCATACATCTAGCACATTCATACAAGGGCTAAGGGCTACATTGATCTGCATACACTACATAAGAGGGGAGTTTAGTCTGCTCCATCACACATATTTTACATATTCAGACAATCTAGATCTATGTCGTTATCATCGTGCAACTTACTAGGGCACAAGACATGGATACTTACACACATAGAGAACTACATGGATTTTGAGATGTAGTGCCATGCTCAGTCATAAGTTCACTCTTTGGGTGACCGTCGGGGTCAATCGACTCCACATTCTCGCATCATTTTTATTAGGTTTTTTTGATGTGGTTTTTAGCCATGTGTAGGTAGTGATTTGTTTTGCACAGGTTACAGTGCGGCCGATGATCTAACAAAGTGAAACTAGAACAACAAAGAGTGAGTAGCAACGAAGACCTTTTGACCCATAAAAGATCAATTTCTAAGAATTTTAGTAGACACGGGCACCGATCACCATTAGCACTTGGGCGCTCCTATCTTCTTACGAGTGCTTTTGTCTTGTACATTACGAGGTTTCAAACCCTTATTGAGCCCTTGTG
Source organism: Taxus wallichiana var. yunnanensis (assembly GCA_018340775.1). Lineage (NCBI taxonomy): Eukaryota > Viridiplantae > Streptophyta > Pinopsida > Cupressales > Taxaceae > Taxus > Taxus wallichiana. The sequence continues at coordinate 554,818,747 of CM031244.1, read as the reverse complement.
ACATTGTTTCTATCCTTTTCCAGCATTTATATAGTCTCAATCATTCCCGTGTTGCACATAATCACTAAGTTATCATCCTTCCGTCATTTTCTTAGGTGTTTACATTGTTGAATGCTTAGTTCTTACACATTACGCATTTAATCATCTAAATATCATTTTTTATAGTAAGTTACTCTAAAATAAGATTTAATTCAAATTAGATTAAATCATTTACCCATTCATTGAAGGTCTCCTTGATTTTTGCAAATTGACAATTTCGAGTACATGAGGTTTTGAATTGCATTTTGGGTTGAGATGATGTAGAAATGAATGTCATTTGTGGATGGTAGAAGTGACCTGACCGTTAGTGTTGGTCTAATCTAATCTAGTAGGTAGGAGGAAAAATGCATGAGATTTTTAAAATTGATAAACTGAGGTCCCAACATATATTTATAAGTTGGTGAGGACACGTGGTGGCATATGAGTGGATAATGAAGTTACTAGTATGGATTTGTGTGTAGTGCCAGTGACTAACCGCAAATGCAAGTCCATATGTGTAGATGAACAGAGATGGGGATGTCACATAGACGATCACCTACATATAGAGGGGCTCGAAGTGGGGATTCTCTACGAGATGATCACATGTTTATGTACATGATCCCTTATGTAGACAACCGGTAGTGGATACAGACGATCACTTGTTTATGTAGACAATCCCTTGTGTATAAAGCGCCTATGGATACAAGTATCTCCTTCCCTGAAGACCGCCTATGTATATATACAACCACCTAGGAGTGAAAAAATCACCTACACATATAAACGGTCGTTTGCTTATGTAGTTGTCCATCCTAATATGCAGACAGCTTCCTACGCATGCAAACGGTCAACCATAGTTCAGTAATGATGTCTACCTATGCATGCATATGGTTAACCAATATTTGTATAGATATTTATCTATATACCCTTGCATGTGTTGCAGGTGTAAGAAAATATACTCTCTTCTTACATTCACTAGTTCAAGAATTTGATTCACCCGCATCACTATACAAATTTTACACTTATTTGCCATTAATACAAAACCCATTTTTTACAGATTCACCCAAAAAATCCAAGGAGGATTTTGGTAAGGGGTCTTAAAATTTTCCCAGCTGGATAGTTGTGTGAGGTAGATGTTGAGTTGGATCAATGGTGACTTGGCATTGTCTGTTGCATTGTATGATGTGCTCTCCATGAAATTCAATCTTTGTAGGAACTCATTGAGATGGTTGTGGACTTGGTTTGTGGCGCAGTAGACCTTTGGAAAAATAATGAGGTTTAGTACGACATGTATGCAAATTTGGTCTTCAAATAGGTTTATAACCAAAAACCCTTACTATGCAATGTGAAGAATAAGTGGGAGGCTACCCTCCTAAAAAGAGTGGACCTCACTAGCTATTGGTCCCTCGGTTGATACATAATGTGGGTCCCACATTGATTGTCGAAGACCGTAGGTGAAACCAAAAACCATATTTTTTTCTCAAATATACTTTTCCACTTGTTAACACCATATTCTTCCACTTTTCATGCTCTCATCATTTCACCTCATATTATTGCAACCTACTCTTATTTTTGTGAGTTGGAGAAAAACTTCAATGGGCCATATATTCCTCATATGACGCTTCATTATGTCCCATTAAAAGGGAATCAAAAAAATCTCGAATATTTCTTCCATGTGCGAGTAGTTTCGTAGCAGGCAAAAACCATATGATTGATTTGGAGTGAGGATCCTCCTAGATCACAAAGATATTACAGAGACAAGGGATCTCTTGAACTATAAGAAAGGTGGGCACACCTTTCCTATCAGAACATTACTGAGACCCAACCATAAGGGTTGTGGCATGCCTCAGCCTCCAAAATATTTGACGCAAAAAGGTGGACAAAAATAAACAAGAAATTTTTGTATATTGCACACAAGATTGAAAAAGGGACACACTACAATTTGCCTCAATATATTGCACATGACATTGAACAAGATGCGAAAACTACGCATCATAAGTAGCATAAGTTCATATGGGGTGCCATAATTCTACTCTCGGTCTTCAATGAGATGGGTGTTCACTAGGGAAACAAAAATCTAAAATGGGTGTATCCCCCTGGAGAAAAATTCACCCACGGAATAATACAAAGAATTATTGGCTCTTACCACCCTCAATAATGCATACAAAGCCAAACTTAGTAATTGGCAAGGCATCTTGAAGATGTTTTTGAAGAAGATTGGAGGATATCGCACCCATTACTCAAGGAAGTAGAAGGAGACAATTTTTTTGTTGTAATGCAACACTACTCATTGGGAAAATTCAGGATGAATAAGCAGAGAAATGTTTCCTTGGGATACCTTTCCCTTTTCCTTCACTGCGAGTATTTCATGTGATCTTTTAACCATATTAGGGATGCCAATAAACTAAAAATTGACGTGTTAAAGATCGATCTGAGATATACATACCCTTCGGGAAAAGTAAAAATATGTGGGGAAAAACATGGATAAAAAGGAATCCAAAATATGATACCTAATCCAAGTGGAAATAATAATATTAGACAACCAAGTAGTATGGTTGTTTTAATGCCTAAAGCCCAAAAAGAAGAAGAAAAAGTGGTGCCTATGGGGTAGAAGATTCTAACGAAGACATGCACTCACCCCTAAGGTACAAAACCAAGGGGACAAAGAGGATGAAGAAAGTAATGATCCCTCGTACTATTCAATAACATCACGAGGATGAAGAAGAGGAGGATGCTATGCCACAAAAGATGTGAAAGAAACAAAAGTTGAATGTGGAAGGAACTTTCACACTGCACAAGTTTAGGAGCAACTTCGGTGAGTTGAACAAAGGGGGAAATGACGGGTGGGATTATGAAAAATTGAACGATGACTGGAATTCTACCAAGATTAGTGACCATGATGCTGCAAAAATATAATACAATTAGATGGGACAATATTAACAATGACGGGTCGGGAATAGGGTCAAAAGAAACCAGAGAGGGCCAACCCATTTGGACAAAGTGATAAATAATAACACATGCCTGGGGAAGGAGAGAAGACAAGTTTGGATGCACCCACACAAGATACTCCCTCAAATGCACCCTCTCTTAAAATAATCTCCACACGCACAAGAGACAAATAATAAAAGGAGAATATCATGTGGATTATGGGGCATGAACCACTACACTCCCAAAATTAAACCCAGGAGTAATGAACATTCAAGATGATGGAGAAGGAAAGTATGGGGGGTGAGGAGAAGGAATAAGATATGGTAGAAGAGAAAATGATGAGGAGGAGAAGAAACAAGATGAAGAAGAAGATCACGAGGATGAGGAGGAAACACATGATAATGAAGAAGAGATAGGCATCGAGGATGATGAGGAAGAAGCGAGAATGATGCCGAAATAATATTAAACGTGTACAAGAAGAACATGAAGATGAGGAGGAAGAAGAAATGAAGTTTAATGAGAAAAAAACTCTAAAGTATCTTCGCTCCAGATTCGAGAAGGGAAGACATATAAAGACCTATTTTCATTAAACTATCCCAAGGATACGGTGCAGACAATAAGGGTGAAGAAGGAACTAACTTTCACTCTGGATGCCTACACAAAGGAGCCCATATTAGAATTCCCCTCAACTAGCATACATAAGATTTTGGGTGAAGCTATGGATCAAGGAGGAGTGGCCCTCGTGGGCACTTACTAAATGCCAAAAACACAAATGGGGAGCCGCTACTAAAATTGGTTGGAGAGGTAGTCCATCAAAACCTAACTAATAGCACGACAACTACCTACGAGAGGAAAAGAGTGGGAGAGTTGACTAAGGTGCTCCAATAAAAAAATAAAAATTTGGTGACCTAACCAAGCAACATAAAAGCTTAGTAGAGAAATACACACGTGAGGATAACAAGGCAAAAGAATTAAGCAAGAGAATACTCTTTAATGAAGCCAAACTTGCAAAAGGAATTTCAATAGAGCAAGGGGCATGTATAGATAAGTTACAACAATTGGTAAGTCTCATACTTAATAAAATGGAAGAAGAAGAGGGTAAGGTGTAGTAGAGTAAAGAAGAGAGATGATGAAAGAGTTATTTATGTCGAGAAATTATGGACTCACACAAACTTGGTAAGGAAGCTTGTAGAAAAGGCCATGTACACGAAAAATTAATGAACGACTTCTTCAAGTAGTCCAAAATAATAGAAATGTGGATACTCCATGATACCCAAAAATAAATTGCCTTGGAGATATAATTGGAAAGTGATGACATTGTGACAAGGCTAGCCACAACCAACTCCTTAAAGATATTTAAAATTAGAGGAAGAGGTAGGCGAAAGAAGGATAAAATAAATAAGGGAATGGGTGGGTTTAGAAATATAATTTCTAAGGAAGAGAGTATGTTAGAGAATTCAACCAGTGAAACTAGAGAAAAGGTATAAGGACTACAAGGTGAGGCACACGACCCAAAGAAAGGTGTCAAAGCTCTTAATGAACTTGTTGGGGAAATTGACCAATTGGGACCCCTCCTACATAATTCATTGGGAAGCACATGAAAATGTATCAAGGCAAGAGATCCCATAATTGTTTGAAGAGGAAGATAAAGTTTTACTCGACGACGGGTAACGGTTAGTGTGGGGTGATGTTGAGACCCTAAATTATTATAAATTCATTTATTAGCTAAGTTACACATTGATAACTATTATTTATTCTTTATCCTTGATATTCTTTGGAGCACACAATAGTTTTGGACGTGGAATGAAGAGTCACCTTTAAGACCCAAGACAAAACCCCATATGCGAAGTAGGACAAGAGGCTAGATGCAAGCACATGAATTCAAAGTGGAGAAAGCAAATACATACAAAAATTTGCATGGGAATGTAAGACAACATGCTAGAAATAAAAGGGCTAAAGATAGAAAAGCACTAATGGGGACACTTGTATGAAAAGGAAAAGAAAATGACGCGCAAGGAAAAAAAAACTAGGATTAAAAATAGAGATCTTAAAGATAGACCCATAAAGCATGCATAACGTATGAGTGAACATCTAGGAGCGACATAACTTCCATGCATCTTAAAGATCTAGAAATGAACACATGTGGCATTAACGCCACTCCTATGTAATAGTTAGGTGTTATTTTTAGAACCCAAGGGCTAAATATAGTTCTTGTTCAACTAGTGAAGGGAAAGTCCCCACTAGTATAATTACTCCTTGTGGGATCATTGTAAAGAGGACCGTGAGATTCATTGTGACTATGTTGAGAGAATAGAGATCATTAAGAGTAGAGAGATGATTATTGTATGGGAGCTATATTTTATTAATTAATATGGAGGAGTTTATTATGGAGTCATTCTACGTGTGAATATGTGTGTGTCTTTTATCTTTCTATTACTTTAGCATAATTACTTTTGTTGTGTTGTCTTGTTAAACACTTCATTATCAACATGCTAAACATGATGGGAACCTAGAACCTCTCACGCCTCAAGTGAGCGCTAAGGTTTCATGCCTTAGTGTGATAGGACGATGCAAGGAGATAAAAACATTTGGCACATGCTAGGAGAGTAAAAGTTTCTGGCACATGTGTATGGGAAAAATAGGCACAACAAGATAGTTTAATCGCATATAAGAAGCTCAAGCTTCCCCAATTAGGTTAAGAGTTCAAGACCGTGACATCTACAAACACATGTTTTTTGAAGTGGGGTTTAGAATTAATTTTGTAAATAGCTTGTTAATGAAATATTTGTCCGTACCATTCTCCCATCTTGTCTCTTATCCTCAAACCCTAAACTCTTCCCTTAACAAAAACATTAACAAAATATACTCCTGGTTGTCCCCAAAGTTCTCGTTGGCAAAACTGCGTTGAATGGTTTTTTCCTTCTAACAAAATTCTATCTCTCCTCTCCAATCCTTATTTATATAGTATAAAACCCTCAAAGAAAGAGTAGAAAAGATGTGCAACATGATGCAATTGTTGTAGGCGGCACTAGAAATTTCTAAAGATATAGAAATCACCCGTAACTACCTATTTCATTGGCTTTTTGCCCTTAAAAATGAGTAGAAGTCTCTAGAATTTCGAAGGTGGAGATTGTACAACTTTACTTTGCAATAATGAAGTCGTTGAATATTTGTAAGTACAAGCCAACTGTAGACAGAGAATGGTAGAGGTCATTTATGACAAGGACAATGATTTGTTTGTTATAGTAAACACACAAAAATTGAAATGTTTAAACATAATAAAACAAAAAAATTTAAAATGGCACCTTCACACTACACAATAAGAAAAACAACTATTTTTACAAATTATAAAATCCAAATATGATGAAAAAAAATATTTCTAAAAATTGAAATAAATATTTATTTTTCAAAAACTTTGGCTTAAACCTAGCAAATGACCATGGGCGGGATGGTATTTATTCATCATAACATAAAAATGTAAAGTTGAATGGTATATACCTACCTTCACGTAAAATAAAAAATCTGATTAATCCCAAAAGTTATTATGCCCGTAAATGGTTTGCACTAGAATTTTTTTACGCCTTTAAAAAAAAGGTGAATGGACTTCTTGGTTAGACATTTTAACTCCACATTTTAGTTGTGGGATACTCAGCTCCAAACCTATTCTTTAATGATGAAGGCTTTGAAGCCTCACATTGTTTGTCTTATCAAGGAAGGTGATGATATTTACTCATGCTTGATTGAGATTAGTGGTAAACAAATTAATGGTAAACTTTCCTTCTCTTCATCTCCATCTAAGAGAGTCTTCTCCTTTGCCCTGACCCAAAACATGTTTACAAATGGTTTAGTATGCTTTGCAATGCTTTCATCATTATCACTTTCCTTGGGCCATTCGGGTTACTTGGTCACTTTTTGCACATTAAACTTTTACTTTGGCACTTCAAGTGAAACTCTAGGAAAAAAATCTACAATAGAAAGGCAACAAAAGGTTGGAGAAAAACGAACATTACTAACAAAGGGGTTTTAACCTATCAACTTTAGCGAGATCATGTAAATGTGCTGCGGGGATTTCGGGCATGGCGGGCACTTTGGGAACCTTGTGCACAAGAGAAATATGCCATCAGAGCTCCCATTCCAAAACAATGCAAAATATCCATAATATATTTTCCGGAAAATTATAGGGTTCACAACAAAGTATTTATCGCAAAAATTATCTTTGAAATGGGGTCTATTTATTAAAACAAAATTGGCGAGTTTCAATTTTTTTAAAAAAATCAGCTCGTAGAATGTGCCAGGGCCCAAAAAGTTGATTTAACTAATGCATTCCGATTAAATCCATGATCAATGTTTATCAATACAACATGTTTAATATTTTTGGCGTGAGTGGGTATTAACCTACGGAAAGTCGGTTGAACACATCGACAACTTACACTCATTCCAACAGTCTACATTAAACTAGAAAATAACAAACAATCTTAATATTTGTAAGGCCCTTGCACAATAACAATATGGAAAACAACACACTAACAATTGCACTAATTTGTCATCCAAGTTAACATATGTTATGCAACTTGTACAATATTCCACTTTCCAATAAATGCTTTAATGGTTGCTTAATCTAAAACACTGAGTTGCTCACTATTCTTTTCAATTCTCAATACATGCTCAATTTCTCCTTAGATTGCTAGATGATAAATGACTTAGGATCATATTGACACCCAAACTAACCATAAATAGTCAAAAAATGAAAATGGAACAGATACAAAATATTGAAGCTCAAGCTAAAAGGGGCCATAACAACCTTTTCTAAGAACATCTAGATGCTCCTTAGAGACCATAAGAACATATAGACGTTGTAAACAAAGTAGTCAAATAAGGTGGAGAATTGGAGAGAATATAATAAATGAAGGGAGATGACATAAGGGTCAAAGATAATCAAAAGCCGACAAAACATGTCAATAATACCTAATTTAAATCGGCAATTGACACATAAACAAACATGCAAAAAAAAATTACAATTTAACTAATAAATAAGTAGGACCCATTTCTAAGTGTCTTACTATCAATATTATCATTGAACATTCATATATGCACCATGATTAAAAACACGTTTTCAAACTTACATTTGAATAAGGAAGTACATCATCATTTGAAAACGTGTTATTATCATTCCTAAAAAGAGTTAAAACGTATGGGGAAGACATAACGACTTTTAAAGAAGTCACAATTTAAAATTCCATTTCTTTTCAAGATTAGCTTAAAATTTAATTTAAAAACTTCAACAATATATTATTTCTTTTTTATGGTGAAGACTCACTCTAAATTATAAATAGGGAGGGTACACAAATCAGGGTATTATTTAATAGAATCGAAGCATTGGGGAGATTCTAAGGTTGTTATACTTATAAATGCATTTAATTGTGCTTGAACATCATAATGATGACATGAAATTTGAATGCAAAGTGAATTTTCAAACTCGATCAAACATAAGAACAACGCCACCGGGCATTAAATTTGACGTTTGTTTACACATTTTTTGTGTTTTTAAACATAAAAATGAAATTATCTGTTGCCCATATCAAGGATGGGCATTTTTTTCCAAACTGTCATATTCACGTCCACTTTATAAAACCAAAAGTTTATTACGCCGAAGCGTTCCCCTATGGTAGAGAAGCTCAGGACGTTTCTCTTGCGATGCTAAATTTGATGACCTTTTAGACGTTTTCCAAAAGCTTAAATTTGTAAATTTGTTTGCACATTGTTTTCACTTTTGCATGCAATTTTTTTCGGTTTCCAGACTTATATACAATTGCAATTGGGAAAAAATGAAAGCATGGACAGAGATAAAAGAGAGGGTGATGCAATGGCTTCGCTAACTGCTACCGTGGTGATCAAGCCAGACATGCTTGACTTGAATGTGCTCTGACCCTGGGCATAGTAAGAGGAACTTTCTGTAAACCTTCTAGATATTCATCGTTGACCTATAAACGCAAGTGTTCAACGTTTCGATTTATTCCAATTCCAAAGGTGCAGCCACCTAACTTTGATCTAAATATTTTCGTCTTTTTCCGATGAGGTGTTCCCGTCTTGACGTGTTACGATTGCCCGGCCATCATGAACCGATTCGTTTCCGCTCCCCCAATAATGTAGTTTTCAGTTTAAATTAATTGTAATTTATTTGTCCTATCGATGTCAAGAAGAATTTATTTCTTTAACCTTTAAATAGTAACTTTATAGTGTGGATGCATGATGCATCCTCCTCATTTCTTGAATTATTCCAATCAAAAATTGCACCGAATTTTTCCTAACATAAATATGAGTATGAAATGAATAAGAATAATCTAACTGCATATAAGCTTCCAGATAATCTTGTGTGAAATCTGTTCTCTGCCTCTATTGCATATAATAATGTATTGTTTGTGTTCCCTGAGACCAACTTGATGTATCAGAGTTATAAAACCAAAAACCACCAGAACTATGCAAAATACAGATTTGGCATATTTGAAACCATCATATCATAACATGATGGATTTTCACTGTCCCAAACACCATCTTGGTCTATCAAGCCACCAAGATAATCAGTAATAAATATTGGATTTAACAACTTGAAGGTATTGCATCATCATATTTTCAAGAGTCATTTGAAACATATAGAATATTTTCTTATTGATGAAATGAGTTTCATCGGGCCAAAGTTGCTAAGAAAAATTGATGAGACTCAGGAAGCTTTCCCACACTCAAAAACATCTAAATTTGGGAACAGATCAATCATCCTCCTTGGTGACCTTGGGCAATTACCGCCGGTTTTGGACAGTCCTCTTTACGCAAGTAATTCCTATGGAGCAACCCTTTGGAAGGGATTTCAGTCTTCCATTACATTGCAAACAATATTTTGGCAACAAGGAACAACCAATGCACAAGTTTCATTCTGGAATTTACTGCTCCACATGTGAGATTCAACCCCTCTAATTAAGGATTGGGAACTCCTAATGTCTCACACAGACACACACCTAACTCAGCAGGAGCTCAACATTTTTAAAGACGCACCACATTTGTTTGCAAAAAATGATCTGGTGGACTCCCACAACCTATAGATGTTGAAGGCATTGAACATTCCGATCACCCAATCCATTGTTGAAAGTAATAGGCGATCGGACCAGGAAATCCTGATGATGATCAGTTGGAACACAAAGTTTTGTTGTGCAAACAACAAAAAATCATGCTTATTGCAAATCTATGGGTTGATGCAGGCCTCGTGAATGGTGCTCATAGGAACAATCACCGACATTGTCTATGACGTATCAATGCAACCCCCAGCTTTACCTTTATTTGTTGTTGTAAAATTTGATAGATACAACAACCCATGTTGGGATCCCTCCAACCCGTTACATATTCCCATACCCCCTATTTCGAGAGGGAATCGAAGATAGTTTCTGCTTAAAATGGCCTGGGGATTAACTATCCACAAGTCACAAGGACTTACTTTGCACAGAGCAACCGTCGACATTGGAACCACTGAAAGGTAGGGTTTGACATTCACAGCTTTCTCTAGAGTTCCCTCGCTTGCAAATCTGCGCATTTCACCTACTTTTTCATTCGAGAGATACTCAAATATGGCGCACGTACCAACACTCGGAGCAAGAAGAAAGGAGGAAGCAAGACTACTATCACTCAACCCATCGTAAATACTACCCTCTACTTTGATAGCACCTCCACTACTACTATACTCAACACTTCTTCTATCCAAAGCGGCACTGCTGTTCAAGGGGTATCAAATGTAATCATGTTTATTGAAACTAAAATTGGCCACTAAAGGCTACCATTCATGATATAAATACTGCAAATCTATACATGTCTCATTATGTGTACGTATACCTTCATTTATTTGATGTTTTCAAAAATCATATGCAACTTTAAATGTACGAATCTGTAGCATAATTAAATGTACACATACAACATTTCAATGTAATGTTTCAACTAAAGTCCTATACTACAACTATCAATCACAAACATTATCAATTGTATAATAAATGTTTCTCCAACAAAACACCAACTGAACAACCGATGCACAACTAACAACATCAACTATAAACTTAATTAACTATCAAAAACGGTATCACATGTAATCATGTACGAATTTATAACAAGTTTGAAATGTAGAAACAACCTTCAAATTAAGTGGATCAACTATATTTCTACAATTACAACATCACTCGAACCCCTTATCAACATCAAGTACAAAAGTAATAACTATACCTCTAAATCAAATAACATATACCATTCGGCGTTCACATCTCATGAAACACATGCGATTGCTAGTATATATATATGATAATGTTGGCTTAGGACCGACTTAACATAGTTGGCTATCAGTTGTTCGAACTATGTTTATTATGTGCCGATGTGTATTGAGACAGAGACTATCCTAGACACATGACTTCGTTTGCCATCGGTACATGTGAACATGGATAATGGACCTCAAACCATTATATTTTCCTAGCATTCTGAGTCTTTGACCACTTGTGACCAACATTGTGGCTAAACATTTGTCGCTGTCATCAAGGCAATAGGTACATGATGCAATTCTTGATTTCTACATTATATATTTAAAATTCCCTATTTTTGAAAGATCTAAAAGATTTTAAAGTCGTGGACTAAAATTCATTACATATGTCATATTCAATGCCCATCTTCCAAGATTAAGATGTTGAGCTTTGAAGTCTTAAAAGTTGAAGGTTAAGTTGATTGAGATGAATCCAAAAATGACAATGAATTAGTTTAATGTCTGGTCACGACAACAATGTGAACGATTGTTGCATTTTGTGTGGTCGTCTGGGAATTCGCTGACCTGAGAGTTTGGGAGATTATGTTTCAATGCTAGGATCTGATACAACCTACAGGGAGCTCGTGAATTTATAGAGCTGCATACATTTTAGTAAAACTTTCGTACGATTCCTCCTTCAGTCTATTATCCATCTTACAACATATTTGGTAAGAAGTTAGGCTAAGTTTTTCTCATTGTGACAACATTGTTTATCCCTCTTGAAATGTTATTAAATACATCATTTTCTTACTTATTATTACTTCTTCTCGTATTTGAATGCAATGTTTTCCTTAGATTACTCATTCCCTGAGTAGAGGATCTTTGCTTGTCACTTATTCTCTCAAGTCCCCAGAGACAGAGGATCGTTTCTATAAATTTCTCAACTGTAGGTTTGCAAGGTACCATAACCATTATTGTTACTTAATAATTTTGAGATTATTAAATAATTGTAGCAGTTTAGCTTTAGAAAATAAGTGTTTTATATAAAATTACACAAATATTAGTTTATGAAAATAAAGAACAACGATTTGTGGCAATTCCAAATGTGCATGATGATTATGTTGATGTACCAAACAAATAATGAATCCTTGCATTAATGGGTCACTAGCGAGTTGTAAGTGTTACGGTAAACTTAGTTTACTAAGCTAATTTGTGCATTTACCTTAGTTAATTATTACATTATGACCTAAGTTGTTATAGTTTGGTATTAACCATAAATTGTTTGTAATTGGGAACCGTATTCCCGTAGTGCAAGTTTGTAACGCCTTGATTTATAGAAGCCATCATGATAACCTTTTTCGTGATGTTGAATCGTGGAAATGAGGATAATTATGTTAAGATATATCTTTTAATCTTAAAAAGAACGTGTTACTTGATCTCGAACCCTTGCTTACATCAGTAACTTGTTTACTTGGGACGAGGTCATTATAACTTGTGTTTTGCAAAGTACGAAACTGCAGGCTTACTTTTGTGTTTGATGAACTCATATTGTTGTTGACAGCACACCTTGAATCAATTCCATTGATCCAAGGTATGCTATGGCCTTCTTTGTGATCGCTTTGTCGATTTACTTTCTAATTAGAACGAAGTCTGGAACCAGACTGAAGGTCGTTATAAATTTTACAGAACCTGGTTATAGGTATAATTATTCGGCACCATGTTGCCAATGGAAAGGTTCGATTTCTGAACTATATACAAATTGTAACGCCGGAAAGCGTAAGACAGTAAGAGTTTTGGTGCAAGCAAACAAGGTATAGATATGTCGAGCATGGAATGAACGTCCTGCATTATGCTGGATATGAACGTAAGTTTGTAAAACTTACTAAGGAACCTATTAACTAAAACACTACGGGGTTAAGTTCTAACCTATGACCTAATAACTATCCTAGGAGGATTTTATAAATTAAATGGGATGTAAATTTTTGCAAATCCTAATGACTTGCGACCTAGGTGGAAACCTAACTATGGGCAATACAACCTAAACTATTGTTAACCTAAGGAGGGGACCTATGGATACATGCTGATGAACGGATAAGAAGGGAAGGTTAGAAATTTAATAAAGGACATTAAATGATGTCCTTGAAGTTTTAAATGCCAAGTTTGGCAGGAACATGGGAAGTTGGAGATATCCAACTAGCAATGTAGCTAAGAAGGAAATTACATGCAAATATTTAAAGGTGGAACTCGCCAAACCTGAGTCGGTGGTGGCGTGGAGATAGAGGAAAAAGCAATGCATTCAATGCATTTATTGGTCTCGGTCTTGGTGACCAGCTCGCCTTGGAAAGGGGAAAGAGGAATTTTTGTGGTTATTGTTGTTCATTCGGGTTTTGAGTTTTTGCTTTGCATTTCTTTTATGGTTCTTTCGAACCTGCAACTATTCTGGTCATTGTTGTTGTTGTTTTGATACCCACGGCTGTTTTTTTGAGCTTGTGGAAGTAAGGAGATCGTTGGGAAAGCCTTGTTGTTGTTGCCATGGAAAAGAATAGCTCCTATGGGCACGACGCGGTTTTCTTCAAGCAACAAGAAGTTTTACAGGCATGTTGAGCTCTTCTCTTTAAACCGTTTTGCTCTTTGTTAAGCGTCTTCATTAAAAGAACTCTGCTCTTAAAACTGTGCGTTCTTGTAAAAATGAAATGATAAAATGTTTCGGTGTGACCTCTGGTTTGAGTTGTCATTATAAAACAAACACGATTTGGGTATTCTTGTTGCGTTTTGAAGAAAATGGGTGTTTTCCTTACTGAAATAATTAATGAAATGAGTTTTCTCTCTCTGTTGTTTTGAATTCTGAAAGTAATGGGTAATAGGGTTTCATTGTTCATTATGGGTCGATCTTACTGAAGGTGACAACAATGTGCAAACTGTTGTCTATGATTTGTGTGCGCTAATGGATATGGAAAGCCGTAAAAATGCTTGACAAGACTTTTGTATGACTGTTTCTCTTGTCATATTACAGTGTATGGCGGTATGAATCCTCCCAGGGATAGTAAGATCATAGTAGCATCTTTACATTTGTTTGTTCTAGTTTGATATGATGTTCTACCTGCTTGTTCTTGGTATTCGTATATGACTGTTTGGAAAGAAGTTCTGATCTGAATGGGAACAGAGTAGTCGGTCTATAGAATGGACTGGGTAGAGCATACAATTTATATTTTGTTTCTAGTTGAACTCAATGATATATATATATATATATATATATATATATATATATATATATATATATATATATATAATCTGATTTAAAATTCTTCATTGTTTTCATTGAAACTGAATATGAGTGGATTTCTTACTCTGATGTTTGAAAAACGATTCTTTTAATTATTACGGTGAAATCGTGATTGGTTGTCATTGTTGTACACTCTTACTTATTTCATATCTGGAAAGATGTGTCTGTTGCAATGAATGAAACTAATGGGATAATTGCAATTGAAAGTTTGATATTCTGTGTACTTGTGGTTTAGATGCAAAATGAATTCTTGTTTTCCTTCCTCAAATAGTAGTTAGGAAATTATTAAGATCATGTGATCTGATTGGAAAGAATTATCCTTGGGATAACATGCCTGTACGTCATGGGTCGATATGCGGCATGAATTAATTATAGATGACGTGGATCCACTCCCTTTCATTCGGTTTGGACTCCTGAATATCTCTCTCTTGACTGCTATCACTGGTTATTGGCTCCTTTTTCGCAAAGTCAATCGATTCGATTGCAATAATTGGAAATAGTATTTTCCTTTCCTTAGTGTCCTATTTAAATTTTGATAAAAAGGTATTGAAGACACTTGTGACTGGCCTCAGGAGGATGCGAATGCATTTTATGTTCTGTCTCTTTTTCTCTCTGAAGTAGAAGAGTATTACGCTACTGTCAAAATCTGGAAAGTTAAATATGTTGATTGCTGTGATGTATGATTTCTTTTCACTTTTGCATTTGGTTAGTTAAAGTCCAGGGGATAACCTGAAGGTAAGAAAATTCTATCTTAGTTTTTAAAAAAAAATCGACTCATTATATGGAATTCATTTTGATGAAGAAGTGGGTTGGACAATGCATGCAATCAATAGCAATCTATAAGTCAGTTTATATAGATGTCCTAATACGTGGTTGTTTAGAGACAATACTCCTTTTAGTATTATCTAAATTTGGAATGAACTCTTTTCTATTCTTTGAAAACAGTTATGAGAATGGTGAAATATACATCATGATATGTTGGCCATTACAGAAATTAGTGTGTTGATATTTATTAGTACTATTTAACGTGATGCTAATTATTGAAATTGGGCTGTTAAAATTGTTCAATTTTATTGGTGCTTAACTATTACGTGATGTCTATCTCTATTATGAGACGTTTCATAAAAGTAGAGTTCTTTTATTGAGACAGTTAATCGAGAGCACCTCATTTTAATGATAAGTGCTTAATATGCTCAGTTCGATGAACTGACCCATGCAAGTAAATTTTGCAGATGGTTTCCATGAGTAAAAATGAAGACATGTTGTTTTATGATGCTTCTTCTGATTAGCTAAGGATGGATCGTTTTTGAGAATTTATTATTCTTCTACGAGGAAATGGAAAAAGAGAAAGTTGTATTCTTCTTCTTTATGAGTTGTTAATCTTTGTTTGGCATGAATGAAGTCCGTATGGACTTGTAAAATTGTATAAATTGTAATCTATAGGAATGAGTAAAAGGAAAGGTGTGTTATTTTAATGGCTGTACCACCTTGGAACTGTTTGAATAAGATTGAGAATATAATTTTATTCATTGAATTTGGATTTATTCAAATGATGGTTGATAGATTTTTAAGGGACATATTATCTATTCTTTACTTGAATACAACTTTTAAGTTGGAATGGACAATTAATTATTACTTAGGTCAATATGGATTTAAAATTGACATTAGTAAAGAGTAAAGTGAATAAGAACTCTTAAATGAATGACTTCGGAAATAGAATATAAACTAATAGATATTAGTAAAGAGGCAATTGAACTCTGTATTCTGATTTCGTTAATATCCTTGGGAGGTTTTGATCAAAGGATATTCGGTATGAGGAACCATACCTCCTCATATCAAAACTTAATCAAGTAAGGTTATAGTAAATAAATGAATACATTCATTTGGGATTAGGCCTCATTTAAATGATGTCTAATGAGATGGAATTCTGAATTTAAATTCGGTTGCGAATAAAACTTGGTTAAGTTTAGTAAGTTGATCTTACTACGTTAAGTTGTAGTGGACTGTTAGTATGAAGCTTAAATTAAAGAACCATGATGGAAATATGAAATCCTTCGGTAATGAGGAGTAAACGTATATTAAGCTATAAGACAATTTAAGTCTTTCTTAGCTATGCAACTATAACGAACAGTGAGGTTAGAGGATCAACACAGATTCTTTAAAACCTATTCTTAAAATACTAAAGATAAGAATCTAATCACACTTTTAGTGGATGTGTAACCTTTGATGGGAGGATTCAGAGTAGGACATTGGCACACGTCATTACGTAATCTGGTGTCTACATGAAGGTGGGGCCTTCATGACGACACAATGTTGCGGTGACATGTTACAATGCCCTTTTGAATCGAATCATCAATGTTTACATAAGCTTGGACCAAGTTAGGAATATGACCATGTATACGGAGTGACTCAGGAAGATTAAAGGTAACTAGACACACGCAGTCAACTAGGGTCGACAAGGTATGTCTGCGTACCTTCAGTCACCACGAGTGTCTCCCTATACTCTTTCATATTGCTATCTTGGGTTAAAGTTTAACCTTGGACGAGAGGACTGACAGAGATTAGAAAAGACCATTCTAGATAATAGATGAAGTGAGGTGAAGGACGTATTCCATTGATGTGTGTAACATCTAGGAATATGATCATGCAAAGCATGTGAAAATCTTTGGCCAAAGTATTGCAAGATCTGGTTGCGTTGTCCTAATCACCTAGTTTAAGAAGTAGGATTTCATAAGAATATCGGTATGAGATATTCGATATAGGCCTCTTAAATGGAACACTTCGATAACCGAAAATGGTAAAGAAAACCAAGTATACTTAGTATACAATGCATGAATTAACATGAAGGATCGGTAAGTAGCCGAGTCATGAAATGAGAGATCGTTGAAACTCCGAGCCATAAAATGGGAGATCGATAGTTCTTTGAGTCATTACAGCAGCATATGGTATATGTTATATGATTGAATGGCATTGAATGTGTGTTCCATATTATAAAAAAAATGTGAACAGAGAACATTGGTTTTAAAAAGTATTGTGTGTTTTAAATTACATTAATTGAAAGAGAACAATTATTAAAACTTGGTCGTGTGTTTTGAATTACATAATTCAAAACAGAGAATGTTATATAAAAAAATAAAATAAAAAATTCCCTCGTTCTAATGACTTAAAATGGGAATGTTACATCTTGGTATCGTAGTGAAGGTTGTAGCTCTTGGACCTAATGAGTCCAAAATTTAATAAGGTTTACATTTTCTTATTGAACATAAAATGGTTAGAATAAGAGGAAATGCTTGTGAACAACCCGTTATTGGGTGGAGAAGCAAACATCTTGCTCAAAAGCTAGATGAAATCCTTGCTGCCCTACTAGATACGAGAGATTGTTTGACTTGTTTTGGAACAACAAACGATGGGCAATGAGGAGGAGGAAGAAGATGCTAATATGAATGATTAGCCACCTCCTATGGACAACACCAATGGAGGGAATCCGGGTGTTGATAATAGTAACGTGAATGCTCCTAATCATCCCGAAAATAAAAGTGCAAGATTAGCGGTGAACATACAAATGATATAAAGAGAATAAGTCCTCCAAAGTTTGATGGAACAACACTTGGGGATGGGGCTGAACATTGGCTCGGTGAAATGGAGAAGTACTTTGCAATAAGAAACTTCTTCGAGGAGAGCAAAGTGATATGGGAACATATCACTTTCTCGGAAACATCATCATGGCGGGACAACCGTAAGGTTGAGTTGAACATTGTCGAAACAGACATAACTTGGGATCAATTCAAAAGTTACTTTAGGCAACGATGGCTGCCTCAACTCTTTTTGATCGAGAAAATGATTGAATTTCGAACTCCAGTCGCAAGGTAGGTGACGATGACAAAATACTTGGGAAGGGTTTACTAAAATCCTTAAGTATGTACCTTGATACCAAGTGACGAGAAGTTCGGATATGAAAGTTCATAATGGGACTGAATCCCATCATTGGTGGCGAGGTAGATGTCCACGGTCGACCACTATGGAAGGAGTTGTCGAAAAGGCAATAAGACAGAACACAAATTGAGAGCAATCTCTTGCTCATAGGGAGGAGATTAGGAAGAAGATTCCCACTCTTCATCTCTTGCACCCAAAAAGGGACCCCGAGAAAAGGTTCGGTATGATTTTTTTGTTGTTGTGGATAACAATAAGAAATCAATAATGAACAAACACATTAATAGTGTGTGGAGTGGCTTTGCAAAAATTAGTGGTAATGGACAAAATTCCTATAGAAGCCAGAGTGATAACTTTAAGGTTGGCAATAAATTTGAGCCTAGGAAGGGGCCCGTTGAGGTCGCTTCAACTGTGGAAAGGACCATTACGCTAGTCACTTGTCCTTTGAAGAAGGATGATCGCGATCGGCAACATAGGATACATCTTTGCGGTGACTAACAAACAAGTGAAAAGCAAGTCACACCCATCGAAGTTACGGTAAGTTATTCGGTACACCGTAGTCATACTTTTTGATATTGGAGCTCTTGAATGTTTTATCTCTAGTAAACTAGCAATGAAATTAAAAAGGAAAGCTGAACGAATGGATAAGACATGGATAGTGCATTATGGAAATAATGCTATCCATATAGTAGATATGTGTCTTTTTGGGGCAATTCTTGACCTGCCCGGTTTCTCCTCGAAGTTGACTTTGTATGTTACTCCTTTAGGGTCATATAATATAATTATAGGTGTTAATTGGTTGGTGAAACATAAGGCGAAGGTCGATTGTTATGAAAAATAGATTTGCTTGTTTTGATGACCTACAGAAAGCAACAATCATTTAGGGTGTAAAGCATGGGGTTGCAGTTAAGAAAATAATAGCTATGCAACTAAAAAGGGCTAAAAATAGAGGCTGCACCTTGTATCTTGTAAGAATGACGAGAAAATGCTTTGAGGAAGATAATGATTTTATGGAAAAGTATCCGTTGTTAAGAGATTTCAGCGATGTCTTTCCTGAGGAGTTACAGTCTTCCGCCCAAATAGGAGTTTGACTTTGCCATAGAGATCAAGTCGGGAACCGAACCCATATCTAAGGCACCTATAGAATGACCACCCTTGAGTTAGTGGAACTTAAGGCTCGATTCACAGAACTTTTGACTAAAGGGCTGATAAGGCGAGCGTCTCACCATGGGGAGCGCCGGTAATTTTGTAAAGAAGTAGGATGTCACACTTAGATTGTGCATTGATTACGAGAATGTTGAATAAGGCAACCATTAAGAATCGATATCCACTTCCTAGGATTGATGATCTGTTTGACTAGATGCGTGGAGCATCAGTCTATTCAAAATATATCTTCTCCTCACGAGCCCTACCCACCGAGGTTGGATTATTAATCGGGTCAAGTCACCTTTGGAGGACCCCTGCGTGCACCACACTTTATTGGTGAGTCGTTGTGTAGAGGAGTCGAGCTCTACTAAACCACTTGCAATACAATGGATTGAACTGATTTAACCCCCACCAAAAGATTTGAGATTCATTTGCATTGGATCGGAGCTATTGGGATATTCTCCCGCCGATTGAATGTCTTAGAACACCAAGGGAATTGTGTTCCTTGGTCTCTTGACCTCCCTCCTATCTGCACCAGGTGCAAACATAAAACATGTTGTGTTGACTTGCAAAGCCACCACCGAGCCCATGCATGATCTTGGATACAAAGCTTGGAACCGCCAAAATAAAAGAAAGCGAGTTAAACAAAATCAGCAGAGAGAATAAACAAAACAGGGACAACCGTAAAATAAAAGTAATTTACTGATGTAAAATGAAAAGCTCGAGATCCATTTTGAGGAATTCGTAATTTTCCTCCACTACACCACCATCCATGTGGACTCCCTACTCCTACCATGTCGGCGTCCCAAAATAGATCCGTATTGAGTTACGGAGGCCACACGGGTCCCGCAAAACAAAAGTTTTTACTTACCATTCGATTTTTTTCAGAATTTGAATGTAATTGCATATTTCAGTGTATTGTACTAATTTGCAAGTTGTCATATTCAACCGTAAACCATTGTAACTGCTTTAAAACTAGTAGAGATTTGTAATAAAAAATAATAAAAATTTGGTTATGTATCACTCACGAGATCTTCGGATCTCATTCGCAGCGTTCGGTATAAAAAATGCCTCTGGGAAGTGCTTACGGGTAAATCCATCGCGACTACTACTGCACTTAATGCCTAATATAGTTGCAACAACATTATCTAGGCATCGACCCTTTAAATCGACGGGGAGTAATAAGGACACAATGCACACACTTTGAGCCCTCCCATCATGTATGTGAACGATTTCTCGACTTAAATCCGATTGAGCAATTATCCGAGTATGCGGTGAAGTTACGCTTGTGTATGAGGATATTTCTTTGAGTCGGTGTTAGTAATCCCTTGCAGACCCCTTTCAAGATACTATCTAGTACCACGTATCGATTCTTTCACGTACATTAACATATCTTTCACGTATTACCGAGTATATAGAAAGGGCAAGCTTCTTCCATGTATCGACGGGTATATCGGAAGGGCGCGTATATAGAAAGGTTTGGTATATCAGAATGACGATATATAGATTGGGAGACCATATACTTGGAGTGATAAGAGCCTTACCCTTTGTTAGTTGATTATGCAAAATGGGCACCAATGCCCCCAAGTTCTTTCTTCCAGATTCACAACTTCTTAGAGGAAATAACTATGCAGCATGGAAGACAAAAATCAAAACACAACTTGAGTTTGAAGAGATTTGGAATGTTGTGAATGGTTCTGTAACTAGATCAACAACTGATACAACCCAAAAACGATAGTTTGATAGATCGATCAAAAGGCCAAGCTAATAATCTTGTTTGTAGTGTCCAACGACGTGCAACCCCACATTCGAGATGCCAAATCAGCCAAAGAAGCATGGGATAAGTTGAGCATAGTGTACGAGGCCAAGAACAAGAATGTAATATTGAATTTGTAGAGTTAGTTACACACACTAAAGTTCAAACAAAATGAGAAAATATAAGCTTTCTTGTGAAGCATTGCGAATTAAGGGCTTCACTTCTATCCCAGGAGAGGAGGTCAACGTACTGACTCTCATTCCCATTTTTCTGAGAGCACTCCCTCCTTCATACCGCATTTTTGTAGCAACACTAAACTTGTCAGATCAAAAGTCAATTTTGACAAGTTAGTGAACCTACTGCAACAAGAGGAAGCTATGTGTAATAAAGGCGACGAAGAGAAGCGAGCACTTTCTTCTCATCAGAAATGGAAAGGAAAAGAAAAGGAAAACCTAATTCCTCTCAAAATTCCCAAACACAACATCAAAGAAAGGGACAAGCAACAAAAGAAGAAATGTCCTATCTACAAAAGAGGACATGAGTTAAAAGATTGTTGGTTCAATACCTATAAGAAAGGTTCATCAAACAACTCTGGACCTCAAAATCAAAAATCTTATAAGGGACATTCTAATTACAATCAAGGGCAGAAGAAGGGGAACTGGCGAAGAAAACCCCATCAACAAGGAAATATAGCTGAGCAAGAAGAACATTCGGATAATGAAGACTTCTTGTACACCACTCTATCAAGTGAACCCTCCATGTCATCTAGTGATGTCTCAGTATGTTGATTCGGAGGCACTAGACACATGACCAGCCATAGAGAGTGGTTTACTTGAATGGGGGACACACCTTCTAAAAACCATGTTTTATTAGGTGATGATTCTTCATACAAAGTACAGGGGATTGGAAACATTTCTCTTCCTCTTGGTTCACACAATTGTAGATTAGAGATGTACTCTTGGTTGACAAAGAATCTTCTTGTTAATAAGTCAACTCTAGATCATAATTTGAAAATTGACTTTGATAGTCATTTTGGCAAGAAAATGTGTTTGATTCGAGACAAATCATGAGGCTTGAAAATAGTTGCAAAAGCCTCTAATGTGGGTTGCATGTTCGAACTTGATTTTTTCCATAGAGATGATCAGGCACTTGTGGCTAAGAATTCTACCTCCACACAGCAGACATCGAGACTTGGTCACATCAGTTTCAAGTATCTCTAAACACTTCGTCAGTTATGACATGGTATAAGGATTGCCATCTCTCCAGAAGGATACAAATAAGTGTCCTAACTCCTAGCAGGTAAACAACACAGAGCTTCATTCCAAAATGTACTTATCGATCTCATGGTAAGCTTGATCTAGTTCATACCAATCTTTGTGGTCCAATGCAACCGATTCATTTTGGATTTCAGTACTTCATGCTTTGTGTTGATGATTATTCGAGAAAAATGTGGATATATTGTCTTCGTAAGAAAAGTGAAGCTTTTGAAAACTTCAAGAAGTTCAAAGTGGCTATAGAGAACAAACTGGTCGTCACATCGATCTCTCCTTTCGGATCAAGGGGAGATTCACCATGTAATGAGTTCAAAGCCCACCTTCAAGCTCATGAGATTCGTCGACAAATGCCTCCTCCACACACACCGCAACAGAATGGTGTTGTTGAGAGAAGAAACCACACTATCATGGAAATAGTGCGTTGTATGATTAATGATTTTGGACTAGCGAGGAAATTTTGGGCAAAAGCGCAAAGACAACATTTTATTTGTTGAACAAAGTGCCCATAGTTTCTCTTGATGGAGTAATGCCATATGAAGCATGGTCGAAGTGGAAACCATTTGTTGCACACCTCGGAGTATTCGGGTGCAAAACAAGTATGCACATACCTAAGCAGAATAGAAAGAAGTTGGATATGAAAACAAAAAATCATCTCCATGTGCTTTCTGATGAAGAGGCTCTTGGAGTGCAGTTGATGGATCAAAGACCGGGGAAAAGGCTACACTAGCAAAGATGTTGAGTTTTTAAGAATAAGGAAGCGGAGACTCCTCCTACGGACTCACCTGATGTATATTTTTTACCTGTTGTAAAAATAGAAGTTGATGTTCCCAATGGTGAAAATGATGATGGGGATGATGGTGATGATTAGATAGAACCATGACCCACGGGAGCAGTTCATCATATGCTTTAGTGGTATACTAACATGATACGAGATGCAAAAATGGATGCTCCACCGGATACATCCACCACTGGACCAAGGATTCACAATAAAGCATGAGAAGAAGTCAACTTTGCTTTAATGAGTAGAGTTATTGAATTAGATGAGTCGTCTACGATCCGAGAAGTCCTATAGTCAAAAGCTTGGAAAGATGCCATGGACGCTAAGTATCAATCAATGATGAAAAGCAACACTTGGCAGCTTGTCGATCTTCCACCAGGGAAGAAACCCATTGGTTGTAGATGGATATTCAAAACAAAGTACAAAGTAGATGGGACCATAGAAAAGTATAAAGCAAGACTGGTAGCAAAGGGGTACACACAAAAGGAAGGCATTGATTATGAGGAGACATTTGATCCCACAACTAAGATCAAAATGATCATGATGATCTTTGCTCTAGCTACACAATTTGGTTGGAAAGTCCATCAGATGGACGTAAAAAGTGCCTTTCTGAATGGAGATTTATAAGAAGAATTCTACATGACTCAACCTGAGGGATATGTTGTACCTAGTCAAGAAGCAAATGTATGCATACTTAGGAAATCTCTTTATGGCCTTAAATAGGCACCCTAGGCTTGGTACATCAAAATAGATGAACATATAGTCTGACATGGATTCGTCAAAAATCCATACGATGCCAATCTCTACCTCAAAAACAAAGGGGAGAAGATTGTGATTGTTGTTTTCCATGTCGATGATCTAGTCATCACTAGCAGTTTAGTGAAGATGAATTATGCAACAAAGAAATATCTTAAACAATCATTTGACATGACATATCTCGGGCTGATGCACTATTGTCTTGGATTCGAAGTATGGAAAAAGGAGAATCACATATTTGTTTCTCAGTTAAAGTATACCAAGACAACACTCGAGTCATTCAGGATGATGGAATGCACACCTGTTGCTACACCTATGGAGAACAAATTATAGTTATCTCGTTCAGATCCATCTCTTGTGGTAAATGCAACTCTCTATCGACAGTTGATTGGGAGTCTCATTTACCTGACCTACACTAGACCAAAAATCAACTTTGCAGTGAGCTATCTGTCTGGTTCATGTAGGAACCCAAAGTTTTTCATTAGAAGGCAACAAGGTGGATCTTGAGATATCTCAAGGGAACAGTGGATCTTGGTCTATAATATAAGAAGAATGATCAATTCTTATTGACTAGATATTCATATTCAGATCATGCAGGCAACATTGATGTCGGAAATCCACTTTAGGATTTGTATTCTTTTTGGGATCTGGACCAATATCATGGGGAAGCAAGAAACAACACTTTGTTTCTCACTCTTCTATAGAAGCCGAATATCGTGTTGCAGGTGAAGTTGTCTACGAAGTGATATGGCTATGTCGCATACTTAGAAGGACTTGGAATACCACAGACAAACCGACCACCTTGTATGTTGACAATGAAGGTGTTCTCAAACTTGTTCGCAATCTAATTTTTCATGAGAGAACAAAGCACATTGAGGTACAAGTACATTTCATACACGAGCATGTCTTGAAACACAATATACAACTTCATTTTGTCCAACAACTAAACAATGAGCAAATATCTTCACAAAGTCACTTGCACGTGACAAATTTGAGTTGTTCAGAGAATTCCTCTCCTCATCCCTTGAGGAAATACAAAATTAAGGGGGAAATGTTTGGGTAAACTTAGTTAATTTGTGCATTTACCTTAGTCAATTATTAATTTATGGTAAGTTGTTATAGTTTGGTATTAACCATAAATTATTTGTAATTGGGAACTGTATTCCCGTAACAAGTTTATGTCATTATTGTAATTGTTATATGGTTATATATTGTTGAAACCATATATTTGGAGTTTTCTGTACACGGGATTATATTATTGTTGCATAGTTGCAACTCCTGTTTTGTCTATACATGACTGCACAATATCTATAAATATTGCACTCAATCATTCTGTAAATGATTTGATTGATTATTAATAAAAGTATCGGGTTACGCCCATGTTTGCTACTTTCGATAAGAAATTAACAAAATATTATGTTCAAAAACTTGTAGATTGATGAAATGAAAGATTTCTAGGGCTTTCATTTATTGATTCTATAAAAAAATTTAGCCCTTATTGTTTAGAGGATACACATAGTAGAGAAGATGTTCAAACATGTGGATTTTTAGAAGATTTGAATACTTGCAATTTATGTCAACAATATATCTATTTTATATGGTATTACTTTAAAAATATATAAATTTTTGTATCTATATAGAAATTATGAAAGTCAAAAATGAAAAATAAACATCATGTGCAAAGAAATATTAGTTAGCAAAACGTCCCCAACAAAATATTGACAGGTAGGGGTGACCGTCAAACTTAACCCCTGAACGCCACTAAAAATTTCTTGCGAGATGGAAAGTAAACAAAAAGTTTCGCCATCTTTTTGCAGACTTCATTGTCTGGTTCTTCCAGAAAGAAAGAAAGTATAAATATTTCTTGTGATCTTTTAATTTGCATCGAGGCAAAAAATTATGGAGCTTTTGCAGACGTTCTTGCATATCAGAAAAAAATTGTGATCACTTTACAAATCCAGACTGAAATCACATATTGACTGCGAATAAAGTAGTACAAATATGAGTGCAGTGAAGTGTCAAACAAAAGCTCGATCAAACTTAAAATTTCTATCAAAGTACGAAGATGATTGCAGCCTGTAGTCAAGTGTTGATTTCAAAGAACGCAAAACTAAAAATTAATCGAACTTTGATCAAAACATGATCAGACAGAAACTGGTAAATAATATGTTTTATCTATAGAGGCCAGTTTTTATTATTAGCAATTGCAAACTATGTCGGAGAGTATAACAATAATAAGTGTTGGAGTTGTAATTTAGTGTAATGTATGTCATCTGAAATTGTTTACAAATTTTGTGGTGAGAGGAGTGAATATTATGGCCTTTAATCCAACTACGACAAGGTATTTGTAATTCCTTTGTCCTTCGTCAAATTCCGTACCATTTGAAGCTCGTTCCACATGCACACTTTGCATAGGTGAATGATACAAGAATATAAGTGGGATCCAACCCAAAAGAAGAGTTGTAAATAATCCTAACCCTAAATTCTTATGTACATAATCTTGTATATTTTTTTATTAATGATATATAATAACACATTTTGTATTTTTGAAGGAAAAAATATATTTTTTTGTTATGATCTCTAGGAGAAGATCCTAGTCTCAAAAAAGCTTCGTGCACCGGTCCATGATATATACAATCATCAATGGACTCACAGGAAAAGTTTAAGCACTTTATCATGTATCAAAATATAAAAAAGATATATATTTACATACTACATAATACTAGATATCCTATTTACAACAAAACCAGAAACTAGAACCCAGCAAACATATCCGACTCCGAAAAAGCCCCACCAAGCTACAAAAGCAGATACCACACTAGCTCACACCTCCATGCCCGAAGCAGATGACTTCTCAGCCAGAATTTCCACCTTCGAGTCGCTCTGAGGCTACGAAGAGGAGGGAGAGTGATCCACACAACATTCGGGCATCGACACTTTGGCCTTTTCAAGAAGCCGAAAGCCTTGATTCTCAGCGACAACCTCCAAACCATGTGAAAGGGCCTGAATCCCATGAGCCATTGCATGAATGTGATACTGCATACTCACCAGCCTTTCCTCCAAATCCTTCAGCTCCTTATGCAGGATGGCCCTTTGTGAGTTCGAGATTATATTCACAAGGTGCTTAAACCCTGAGCCACATCAAAGAAGTTTCGCCTCCCCACTGAGTTGGTCGGGGTCCAACATAAGCTTCCTCAGTTTGTCGCAGATGACCACCTCTTCTTCTTCTGCATCTACACTCTCCGCCACCGTCCAAACTTGCTCCAGCAAGCCACACATCGCCGCATTCTTAATTCTCCCGCACAACCAGTTTGCAAAGGATTCTCCCAAAGAGTCCCCAATATGGGGCCGACGCCGCTTCCGACTCGACCCCTCCACCAGACCTTCCTTCGATGCCATACAAATCGAGGCGAGAACATAGCTAAGCAAAATGGGAAGGAAGACCCGCAAATAGGGCAAAAAAGCTTAAGGAATGTACATCCCTCACACTGGTCCTCCTTTAATACACTCACCACCACCCAAACCAATAAATGCTACACACGCGCCAGAGCACTGAAATCTCTGCCCAAATCTTTCACTTCAATCGACATCACACAATGGGTAGAGGAAATGAATAGAAGGCATCCTTTATAATCATTAGCAATCACCAACCGACGCCATTCATGCGTCCCCTGCTAAAAGAGCCTGGATATCATTAGGGAAGCCCGCCTCCCAAGAAAGGGAGGTTAAATGAAGATTATCCCATAAACCAACCCCTCTATTTGCTAAACAATCCACCACCTTATTGCCATCTCTCAAAGTATGAGAGAAATTCACTTCTAAAAAGGAAGGCAAAATAGACATGATATTTGAGCAAATGGATTTCAATTGCCACGCCTTAGGGGGCCTTCCCTGAACCATATTTATTATAGCCAAAGAGTCCCCTTCAATCCAAATACGAAGCCAATTCTTGCACTTTGCTTCCAATAAGCCAAAGAGAAGAGCCATACCTTCCGCAAAGTTATTAGAAGAAACTCCAATCCAAAGCCATAGCCAAAAGAGGCTGGCAATCTGCACTTCGAACACACATCCACACCCTGCATTACTGGATTGCCTTTTGAGGCACCGTCAAAATTTAACTTAATCCACCTCTTTGGAGGAGGCTTTCAATTAACCACATGTTTTCCCTTACTCCCCTTATCAAGAGTGAAAATATAAATATTTCATAGATTAGTATTATTTTTACTTTTATTAAGAATAAATAGTATTACAAATTTTTATATAGTATAATTTAATAATAAGATTGTGCTAGGTTATTTTTTTTTAGTCATCTCAAGTTTTCACTTAGTCAAAGTCGTTCACTTTGCCTACGCAAGTGGGAAAAATGGAGAGTCTTGAGAAAATATGGGATTTTGCTACACTTGTAACTTGTTTGCATGTCCCACGTGTGTCCCACACCCGTTCCACGACTTAGATTGTTCCTACCGAAATAATATTTTGCTAGGGGAGGGGAGCCAGTCATGGTGCACCCAAACTTCGGGACACTATACCGAACATGAAAAATAACCGGGTAATCACAAAATCTCAACAGAAGCGCGCGAGAATTCTCTACAGCCTCATCTCCTTTGCCAACAAACTTGACACGTAACCCGCCGTACATACCAGCTGGAGTGGGAGGTGTCACAATAAATGCGTTTTCGGAGTGCGGACCAATACATGTTAATGCTTTGAGCCCCACCTATTACTATTTTCGCTGCCACCCGTTGGTTTATATTCCGCTATTTACGAGGACGTCCAAATCGGCGAGAAAGGATATGGTATTGATACAAATCTGAAGGACCATGTCGTGGCAGCAGAGCAGTAGATATTTGCGTGGCATTCATGGTTGTTTAATGGTATTCAATGCGCCAACCACTCCGAAGTTAGTGTGTCCATACGGTTCTAAAATCCGTCACCACCATCCACCGCTGGTTCCAGTTTCCCGCTCAACCCTCCGCCGAATGCTGCGACTGCGACTTCGTGACTTGGATACAGATTTTCACCTGGTATATTTGTTCTCAGTTTATTGCCTGGCTATTCGTGTTAACAGCAGATGCAGAGAGTGGAAGGTACTTCTGATTTCTTTCTTCAGCAATAATATTGATTTCTTCCTACGTTCTGTACACTGTTCTGTTCTAAGTCGTTTAGTTCTTTAAAAACTGATTTGTATTATTTGGTGCTTGTACATATTACAAACTGATAGTATTATGTGAACATGTGTTGCAGTGGTGGGGAGGAGCTTGTTCAATCGACCCAGTATGGAAGTGCAGATGCGGAGCGTGATTTCAACTGTGTTTATCAACACATCAAACAAGTTTGGAAATTGTTTGATTCTCTTTGAATATCTACAGTCCTTAGGGTTCTAATAGGTGAGGTTTTTACCCTCACTGAGGCAGTGATAGAAACTATTGCATATTTCTCTTTTCTACTGGTAGATTGTGTTATATGTCTTCCAAGTTATGTGATTCCTTTTTTCATATTTTTTAACTCCTACTGTTTCTGAAAATTACATTACTCTGAACATTAAAAAAAACTAGGTATTCCCAAAAATCTGTCAAAAGAAGCTCGTGAGAATTGTATCATTTTACTTGTTGAATTAATATAAGATCTCAGTCATAAAGGAAAATACCAACAATTTGTAAACACTGTCCTTTACAATATTTGATCTATTTTGCATTATACCGCGCATGCATTGTGAATAAGATTCGGTATTTTGTATGATTGTTGCTTCTCTAAGAATTGGTTTATTTGGTTTGCTACTTGGCCAGATTTAAATAGTCCTTTACTCCATTAATCTTCGGCGAGCTATGTAACCTATGTACCCTTTTGGAGGAACCAAGATATTTGTATATTGAACCTCTTTTTAGTTATAGCAGGTTCTCGATTTTCACCTGAAGGTACCTATCGTTCTGCTGCAAATACCATTTCTATTCTATCAAAGGAAATTCTTTTACCCAAATGCCTTCATTCTTCATGTGCTGATATTTGAGCTAATTTGATGATTATGTGTACAACCCTGTGTGTCATAATCCATATGATGCCTTACGAACTATCTACATTTTAAGACGGGCATTTGAGAATGTATGGACACTAATTTATATTTAAAGATAGGTTGAACTCTGTTCTGTAAATCTCTTTTAAGGATCGCCATGAATATCACTCATGGAGATACGTTGGTACCTTGAGATACGTTTAGATTTCTTGGCCCATCCTGGATATCAAACTGAAATTGATCCATCAAATGCTCCTTCCCAGGCAAATCAATCTCCGAGTGATCATCTACAAAATGCTTGTCTTCAGAGGGCACTTCAGTCAGATTCATAATTAACTCGCTATCTGCACAGGACACTAGTTTATCAGCCTCAAATTTGGCCTCAAACAAACTAATTCCAACTCATTCGCTTCCTCATTGGCATCAAAATCATGTTCAACATACTGCTGTAATAATGTTTAGTTTAATTTTTTGGGCTTTTGCTTGCAGTCAGAATGTAATCAATTGCGTTGACTACCTACTTTATCAAATTCTTCATCTTCGAATGGCAACTTAAACCACCAACAATCTCCAAAGGTCCACTCATATCTCTATACAGAGGACTATCAATTCTGGGTGAAAGACAAGGGGTAGAAGAAGGGCAACATCATTTCTGACTAGACTCTTCAGTGGGTACATTCAATGCCAACTGCGTCTTCTTTTGATATTTCCTTGTACATGGACGTTTCCATTCTTGTATCTATGTAACGTTAAGGACGTACTGAGATCCAAAGTAACGTCAGCCCGGCCATATGAGTATTTATATATATTTCTATTTAAACATCACCCAGAGAATAAGGTTAGTGTCCATTGTATGGGAGGGGAGCCAGTCATGGTGCACCCAAACTTTGGGACACTATACTGAACGTTAAAAAAACCAAGTAATCACAAAAATCTGTCAAAAGAAGCGCGTGAGAATTCTCTACAGCCCCATCTCCTTTGCCAACAAAATTAACCTAGTCCTTGAATCTCAGTACGTCCTTAACCTTACTGTTTTGGCCTCATAATTTTGTTCTCGGTCGTTTATACTGACCACCTCTGCGTTGGGAGCTAGTGATACTTAGCAGTGTATTACCTGGCTATTCGTTATAACAGCACATGCAGAGAGTAGAAGGTACTTCTGATTTCTTTCTTCAGCAATAATATTGATTGCTTCCTTCGTTCTGTACACTGTTATGTTCTTATTCGTTTTGTTCTTTTATGGTAACGAAAACTTAGTTGTTTAAATGTGAAGTTTGGAAAATTGTTCATATTTGAAGCTAATCAAGGGTTTAGGCTCCTTGAGCAATAAATGATAGTTGATGAAAGCCTTAGTATGTTACAAGAAAGTCCAAGAGGCTGATTTGTCAATACCAATGGTAACCCCTATTATTAGTAACTGATTTGTATAATTTGGTGATTTTACAAATTAAAAACTGATAGTATAATTTGTACATGTCTCGCAGTGGTGTTGTAATGCTTGTTGGAGTGACTGAGAATGGAAGTGCAGATGCTTGTTGTTATCAACACATTTTTTAGTTTGGAAATTGTTTGATTCTCTTTGAATATCTACAGTCCATACAGTTCTAATAGGTGAGGTTTTTACCCTCATTGAGGCAGTGATAGAAACTATTGCATATTTCTCTTTTCTACTGGTAGATTGTGATATTGGCTTCTGGCTGTTACATTAATGTCATTTACTATTTTCTGTTACTCAGTGTAATTTTCAGAAACAATAGGAGTTTAAATCTTTGAAAAAGGGTATCACATAACTTGGAAGACATATATTCATTCAGTAAACATTTCCATTGTCCATTACAAAAACATGGCCATACAATATACTTGGGCCATATAACTACTATTACTATATTGTAGTTTTTAAATCGAAAGGCCAATTCCACACATCAAAAATTCAGCCCTCAAAATTAAATATTTACTTTCGATAATATCATTTCCAAAATCCGAGGAAAGGCGGTGTTGAATCTGCAGTCGAGGTTGAAGTCTGGGGTGTTACTTTGCAATTGCCTCCCTATGTTGACATCCCTCACAGCGTAGTTGGGAATGGATCAGAACTTGGAGAAGCATTCACTCCAACTGCAATATTATGTGTTGAAACTGATAAAGGGCAATGTATGCCCATTAATTCTCTTAACATTGGGTGTTGATCAGGAAAAGGATTAATTGGACTACTCAATCTCCTTTTCCTTTCTAACTCTCTTCTTGCCTTCTCGAACTCCTTCTCCTTTATCTCTTGATCCCTTTGAATCCTTTCCTGTTCCTTTCTCTGTTCCCTTTCTTGCCTTTCAATCAACTTTTGGTGCTCCTTTGTTTTCCTTCTATATTCTTTTTCAATCTTTTCCTGCTCCTTCCTTTCCCTTTCAACAATTCGTTCAACCTTCTTCTCCTGGATTTGTTCCTTTTTTCTTTGCTTCAATTCATCTATTTCTTTTTTCTTTTCTCTTTCTCAACCAGAAGCTCCATGTACTGATCTGCGGTGATTAGTAGAGATTCCCTACTCAATCTTATACCTGAAGCACTATTTGACCTTGATGATTCTCTAACCTTTTCCACAGGGAGTTTCAAGAATCTACCAAGAGTTTTTGTCCTTGGTTTGCCTCACAAGTTTGGTTTGAATTTGCTCCTAATACCCCTGCTGCCTCTAACTGTGAATCTGCATCATTTTCTTCAGCTTGACTACCAACATAGTAGTGCACCAAATCTGAGTCATGAAGTAGTGTTGGATGAGAGGGTAAAGAGAGGCTGACCTCTTCATTATTGAAGTTCAAGTTTACACCAAGATTAAGAGCTGCTTCTTTCATCCAATCGGGAGGGCTATCTTCTGTGGGCAGAGATAGTGATTCATCGATTTGATTAATTCTGTTTGGAGTTTCCAATTGTTGAGCAACACATTCATTTATATTTATCTCCTTCTGCTGAGGTTCTGATTCTTTCTCCAATTGTGTGTTAGGCACCATCTGAACATCTTCACTTTGCTGTAAATCAACCCTAGATAGATGAAGCATATTTTCTGCTGCACCAGCATCATCTTGAGAAGATGTGTCAAATGTTCTGCTTGGTCCCATGTCTTCATCCAAGGCATTGGGATTAAGAGGCCATATACCTGTTCTTTTGAATCCTGCTTTAATGTTGCTAGGTGTAAGAGCCCTTTTGAATGCTTTGCTCCCTAACTCGGCTAATTCAACCCTTTTCACATCTATCCCATGGTTTGCAACTATCCATTTGCGCCTCTCCTCCTTGAAGTATGTTTTGAATGGAGCAAAGACACTCACATCCAATGGCTGTAATTTATGAGAGGTGTGTGCAGGCAATGTTAACAAATCAATCCCCAAACTCCTGGCTTCTTGAATTGTCCCCAAAGCAACATGTGAACCATGGCCATCAAAAATTAGTAAATGCCTATTGGTAGGAGAAACTCCACCAGGTACAGATGATGCAAAGTGATGTAACCAGTTCATGAATAAATCTTTTGTCATCCATGCATGTGATTGTGTTGCCATGCAAGCTCCAGGCTCACAACCTGCAATATAATTTTCTAAATGGCTCTTCCCCTTAAAAAGATAGAATCCTGGAATGCTTTGTCCAACAGAACATTTACACAACACAATATGGTAATCCATTCTCTAGCTTTTTGGGATGATATATGGCACACTCCTACTACCCCTTTTAGCAAGCACTCTCATACCGCAGTTCCTTCTAGCTTGTAATCCAGTTTCATCACAATTCCATATTCGGTTTGGTCCATATGGGTTGGCCTCATAAGCTTTAGACAAATTAATGTAGAAGGAACTGACAATTGATGGCCTCAAACACACTGCTCGATCCTTATCAAGGCCTTCAGCTGTCCTTAATGTTAGATCCGGGTGTCTTTTTTTAAAACCTGCCCACCATGACTTACCCGGAAAACCATCCATGAATGGGTTAGACCTTGTTTCGCAGATTTGTGCCACACATGTCTTAAGTTGTATAATTTCTAACCCATGTCCCATGTCAGCCATTTCATGACACCAACTCACTATCTCCATCTCTTCTTCATCTGTTAGAATTGTTGGTGGACCCTTTCTTTTAGTGGTGGTAATGCCCATCAGCCAAGAAGTAAGGGTGGTCGCTGGTATACCCCATTTTTTGCAAGCAACACGTGTAGAGTATCCATAATCTTCAACATCTTTCATGGCATTATTCATATCAGACTTGTTCCAATCAGATCTTGGCTTTGACACTTTTAGTGTTGAAGGGCTCACGCTTATTGCTTGGACATTTACTTCTTCATGTGGTGTGTCATTGGCATCTTGAGGCGGGGTATTGATAGCCTCTTCTTCATGTTCTTCACTTGGCAGAAATCTTGCTCCCCTAATTTTGGCACATGCAGGTCTTACTCTTTTGGGAAGCTTCCTTCTCCTCATGATGTCAATAATAACCTGCTAAGATAGATAAATTTACCAAACCGATGTAACTTACAACAATGAGATTTTTAGAATATTGAATCAACTAACGTAAAAGAAGTGCAGCCATTTGATATGAGTGCCTATGTTCTGAGCAATGGAAACTTCAAAGATCAAAGGTGAAAATGTGTCTAGTACAGAGGATGGCAATGTTATAGAAAGAAATACAAATTTGAAATTATGACCAAATATACATCTACATGAAAAGGCAGCATGCAATATAGTTGTAAGCTTCCTTTTAGTGTAGATGAATATTCACAAGTAATTCCGAGCTAAATTAATGAAAGTTGTAGATGTATGTGTACATGTAGATTTATATTTACAAGTAATTCCAGGATAAATTGAAGAAATATGTATATGTATACTTACAAGTAATTACATGTTAGATGTATGGTTTATGCTGCCTTTTCATGTAGTTGTATATTTTATGCTTCATTTTCATGTAACTGTATATTTAATGCTTGCTTTTTCCTGTCGTTGTATATTCTGTAGATGTATATTTACATTCAGATGTGTATTCTGTAGATGTATTTTTACAAGTAGATGTATATTTCGTATATATCTATTTGTAAATATAGAGCCATTCCTTAATTTAGCCTGGAATTTCTTGTAAATATACGTCTACAGAACATACAGTTACTTGTAAATATGAAATACAGATTTCATTAATATAGTCTGGAATTACTTGTTAATATACATCTACATGAAAAGGCAAAGATAAAATATGAACTAAATGAGGGGAACATACATCTACTTGGAAATATGAAATACAGATTTCATTAATATAGTCTGGAATTACTTGTTAATATACATCTACATGAAAAGGCAACATAAAATATGAACCAGCAAGGGGAACATACATCTACTTGGAAATATGAAATACAGATTTCATTAATATAGTCTGGAATTACTTGTTAATATACATCTTACATGAAAAGGCTGCATAAAGTATGCACCAGCAAGTATGCACGGTGGGTTACATGTCAGATTTGTTTGCAAAGTAGATTGGGCTGTAGAGAATTCTCAAGCGCTTCTTTTGACAGATTTTTGGGATTACCAGGTTTTTTACAGGCTCCCCTCCCATATATAGATTGACAAAAAAAATTAAAATTAATTGAATGTGCATCAATATAACAACAGAGGTAAGAACTTACTATGTAGCACTATGATGTGGAATACCAGTTGATTACTGCAGCTTGGAACTGTAATTGTCATGCACTAGCAAAATAACTCTAACTGAATAAAATTTTAGAGCAGTTGAGGAACTGGATTTATAGGAGATATGAAAAGTGTTGTAGTTGAGTGATCCTTGTGCTTTTTTTTGATTGGGTAAAATTGGTTGATCCTTGTGATTGTTTTTGATTGGGTGAAACTGATAGGGGTGGATCAAGATTTATGATATTTTATTTCAATACTCATATTTGAAGTTCAATTTGATTTGATTTCTCATTTCAATTCAGTCTTTGTTTCTTGAGCCTCACATTTGTTAAAAATATGCAGGTATGTCATTTATGGGAGTAGCTGGTACAGAAAATGGTGAGAAAGTTAATGCTTAAAAGACAACTTGTATTTGAAAATGGTGCACTTTGGACTTCTTCTTGTGAGAACCTGGCCCAAAGTGTGTGTATGACAAGACTTTTTATACTGTAAAATGGGAACTTAAATTATATGAAAAGTGACATCAAATTGATATGATGATGTGCTATCAATTTTGTATAGGGATGAAATACAATTATATATCCTTGTATTAAATACATATTGACTTTAAATTTGGCAAACATGGGAGTACAATATATGTTATTTTATGTTTAAAAATGATATTGACTATTCTATTGTTGATAGATTCATGGCTGTACATGAAAAGTGACAGACACATCAGTTTTGAAGAGTGTTTGTACAATTATAGGATAGTATTCATTCAATTATTAATATTTTACTGCAAAAACTGGAGTCAAATATGTCAACTACCCTCACCACTACTTCTTGAAGAAAACAGCGATGCAGAATGGTCATTGATACATTTGATTATTGTTTTGAAACCCATTCCAACATATCCATTTTATGCATACCGTCCAATCATAATACACCATGAGACCGCATTTCTTTGGTCGTTATGTCAAACCGTTCATATGCCCTGCTTTCCAAACTCCTATTTGAACACAAATTGTGAGTATGCTAGCAAAGGTGAACCGGTATGTGGATCCCTGTTGGTTGCATTTGGTCGACATTAACAGCCCATGTTATTCACTACTAATTTCAATCTCACAACATTGAGCAAAGGGATAGAGGACATACACTAAAAATTCCAGATACCGAGATATTAAGAACAATCTTTAGAAATTGACCACTCAAGAGGTCATCTAATCCATTGCAAAATGTCGATATAATTCCATGACCATAAGCATCACAAAATCAAGTATTCCTATTATTTTGCAATTCTCGTCCTTTCACCTCCTCCTCCGCTTTCAAGTCTTGAGGTGTACGAGACATTTTGAAAAATAGTGGAATGTCACTACTCTTTCATGATATTATAAAATAGAGCTTTAACAAATTCTCGATCAGTGTAGCTAAGCAGTGATGCATGTCATAAAATATCATTTCATCAACTAAAAAGTACGGTCAAGATCTCCAAACACTCGAAACAACCATTTTTTAGAAGATGAAAAAAAATTTGATTAATTCTTACCACTCGCAGATTTATACCACGCGCCTTGCCATGATGGACGCATGTTTTAATAGATTTATTCACTTAGCATCACCTATAATCCTCAAGAACATTGTCCGTGTTGCAAATGGCGAACGGGTTCACATCTCTCACAACATTTTCTCTTCCAACATCCTTGGAGATAAACTTGGTTCAAGCATGCCAATCACTGCATACTCAAAGGTTCTTGACAACTTAATTGCTGCTCTAAGGGACAAGTTTAACAACCAAATACATCTTAAAACTTCTCATTGTGGTGGCAAAGGACTATTTCCTTCTCCTCCTTCATACCATTCTATCCAAATCTTGCATCTCAAATATATCTTGTTGACTTCATATCCCAAGATAATTTCTCCAAAGAATGCGTAGATAACTTATGTTTGTGGATGCGATCTGCCTGCTCAAAAAAAAAACCATGTAACTTTTTATAGACTTCAATCCAACTACATCCAACTATCTTTTTAATTACTTGTCTTTCTATAATTTGCTTAGTTTTTGAACATCACTCCACCTGCCCACTTCTACATAAATGTTTGACATAAGAACATAAAGTAAAGTAGTTATAGGATCCAACTCAAAAAGGAGTCTTGCAATGATTTCTCCTAGCCCTATATTCTTATGTGATCTACAAGAGTCAATAAAACACATCTACATAATCACATCAGGTTCAATTGGATTTTTGATGATAAAGTTTAGAGCTTTCTCAAGATAGCCAGCATGGCCAAGAAGGTCAACCATGCACACATAATGATCCATTGAAGGCATAATGCAATAAGAGTTACTCATGTGATTGAAGTATTTACATCCAACATTCACCGGATTAAATTAAATCTTAATTTCGAGTAACTTAATGTAACTAATGATATGCATGAATTAAAGTACAATAGTGCACAAGCAATAAACATTCAATGATGTAAAACCCTAAGCAAATAAGAAAGGAGGATGCCTTAGTTGATTTCACGCAACTTTGAGAGTGATATAGACTTGAGTATCTGCTGGATTTGGTTGGAAACATTGTCGTAAAGGCCTCGATGGGAGTTCAAAACTCGGGAATGTAAAAGACAAAAGTGCTAACAAGACGACCGGAGTGCCCTGTGTGCTAGTAATTGATCTGTGTGCATGTGTCTCGCTTCGGATGCTCAGGGTTATGAATTTTTCTCAGGTCGTAAGGTCTTCGCTCCAATGTTTACTTTGTCACTCCAACTTTGTTGTTAGGGTTTTGGTCGCACATGTAACCTGCAAAACAAATGTCTACATGCACATGTCCACAAACCACATCAAATCTAATAAAAAGATACAAAATGTGGAGTCGATTGACCCCGACGGTCACTTGAAGAGTGAACTTACAACTAAGTGCTACACTACATCTCGAATTCATGTAGTTCTCTGTGCTTGTGTGTGTAATGATGCCCTAGGTTTCCCTTATGCAAGTTACATGATGATAGCGGGCTAGATGTAGATTGTACCAAGTATGTAGAATGTGTGCGATGGAATAGAATGAACTCCTCTCCTATGTTGTGTATGAAGAATAATGTAGCCCTTGTCCCTTGTATGGATGTGCTAGATGTATGTCTTGTAGTGCTCTTGTGCCTTTGTGCAAGTGTAGACACAAAATCACACACTTGGGTACATTTTTAGGTCAAAAACATACTAATGTATATATGATTCATAAGCAAGAAAACTAGTGGTTGACAACTATCTTTGGCCTCTTTTATTTGTCTCTTGTTTTCTCTTTGGTCTTACACACTCTACAACCCTGATGGAACTTTACTAATTTATCTTTTATGGTCTCAAACATTGGTATCCAATTAGGACACTAGTGCCCGGCACTTTTGTCCATATTGGGCGCTCTTGACCCTTTCTTACCTTTATTCGCTCTTTTTGGGTCTCTTTTATTTTTTGGACATCTTTTTCACTTATGGGTTGGCCTTCCAGTTGTAAATTATGAAATTCAAACAAGAGAATCATATATATACTTAGTTACTTCCAAAAATCAGGACCAAGCACTAAGCATTATTATTACCATCTAAGCTTGCATATAAAGGCACTAAAGCACTTCAAAGGCATCCACATAACATCCATACAAGGGACAAGGGCTACATCACTTCTGCATACATTACATAAGAGGGGAAGTCTATTCTATTCCATCCACACATATTATACATTGCTACATTCTAGATCTTGCCCACCATCATTCATGCAACTTGCACAAGGGCATCCTAGGGCATCATCTCTACACACACACACACAAGAACTTCATGGGGTCTTCGATGTAATGCATCACTCGGCAGTTACAGGTATCCTCGACAATAATAGTGCAAATATAAAGCGACAGACAAGAGTCAATAGCGGAACCCTTGTGACACGTAAGAAATTAATTTCGAGCATTTGCAGCGATTACTAAGGCCTGTGCACCTCTCGCCCCCGTGTGCACCCATGTCCCGCTTTGTTCCCGAGTTCCAAAGGCATTTACAACGAGAATTAACGAACTTGTCAACAAATTTTTCAACACTTTTACCTACCCATATCACTTCTGTTTACTCAAAAATCAACTAAGTCTTCCTATCTCTCCTTCTTGCTTAGGGTTTTACATTTTACATGCTTTATTGCTTGTGTCATTATTATATTTTAGCATTCATACATTATTTATTACAATAGTTACTCTGCAATTAGATTTAATTCAAATTAAATTAAATCATTTAGTGAACCCCACTCGTGATCATACACTTGAATCCTTATTTTTATTCTTTCATGGCTCCTAAAAATCCTCAAATCTCCTTGCATGACTTACTTCAAATGCACCCACCTTGCAAAGGTGTTCCTTAAAAATCCCTAAACACTATGTACCTCCCTTGCAATACACCACCTTCACAAATTAGTAACATTTTTATTGTCTCTTTGACAACCCTAGCCTTCGTGATACCATAACCAATCAACCCAATTTAGCGTCAATTCAAGCCTTACACCATGCTTTTCAAGACAAATTTCAAGCTATGGAAACCATGATTACATCTCTTAAAGTTGAAATCCAAAATCTCAAGGCAACCTCTTAGGCCCATGCTAGTTTTTCTTCTACACCTCATACTACTCCTATGTCTTCTACATGTGCTAATTTAAGTGAATCCCAAGTCTTACTGCTACCAACACTTCTCAAGTTTGATCTAAATACTAAGCAACATGATATTCTTCCCGAAATCCTCAATCACCAAGTTGATCAAATTTCCAAATACTCATTGTTGATTTAACAAATATTGAAAATTTGTAAAACCATTGATATTTTAGAGTCACATGCAATATATAAAACGTTAAAATACGGATGTGACACAACTAGAAATAATCTAAATGGAATTAAAACCCTAAGTGCAAGAGAGGGAATCTAAGAATTAGCTGATTTCGTAATTGATCCTGAAGTGTGTCAAACTGATGAACAGGAGGAGGAAATTGTTGCAACCATGCTCAAAAAATTGTGCGACTATTGGATATGCCTCAATTGGGGCACTGGATTAGGCCAGGGGCACCTAGGGAACTTGAAATTGCTTATAGGTGCCTCGTGGATCACAAAGACCTCGAAAACTAATTTCTTTTATGTCGCTAGATTGTCATTAGCCTTCATTGTTTTTCACATTTGTTTTGCACTATGCCCACAGAATTCACATGTAACCTGTAAAGAGAAAAAAACATCTGTAAAACCCCAAAACACATTAAATCCTAAAAATAAAAAATATGTAAATGGGGAGTTAGACTGACCTCGGTGGGCACTGACTGAGTGAACTTACAACCGAACACTCCACTACATTTTAGACTCCATGTAGTTCTTGTGTTTGCGTGTAAGAATCAAGCCATAGGTGGCTCTTGTGCAATATGCACTTGATAGCGAGCAATATCTAGATGTAGCAATGTAGATAGATGTGTGGATGTCAAAATGAACTTCCCCTCCTATGCATGTATGCAAAAAAGGCAGTCCCTTGTCCCTTGAATGAAGCTAGATGGATATTTTGATTCTCTTGAAATTCTTTTGGATGCAACCTTAGGTGATAGTAGTAGATGTTTAGAGCTTGTCCTTTATTATGGTCACATAGCTTTATATTTATATGATTCCCTTGGTTGAATTTCATAATTAACAACTAAAAGATCGACCCATAAGAAAATAAGATGCCCAAAAGATAAAAGATGCCCAAAAGAGGTGAGTAAGATACAAAGAGGTATGGGGCGCCTAGAGGGGACGAGGGTGCTTGGCGCTAGCATCTTGGTTGGGCGTTGGTGTCCAAAGTGATAAAAGACGAAATAGTAAAGTATCGAATGTGATATGGGAATAGTAGTATGTGATCGGGACCTGAAATGTACCCAAAGTGTGTGATTTAGTGTCTACATTTTCCCCACCTTATATTGTTGATTAAATACTTGATAACATAAAGTAGTTCAAAATTTGTATACCGATAACCATGTAGATTAATGGCAAAAACATGCTTTGAGGAGACAAGAAAAAACGTGGAGTTATCTAGAAATGAATCGTGAAAGCTAAAGAAGAGGAAGTGACCACGGGGTGAAGCATATGTGTTGTGTCATGTTTGTACCTATTTTCACTTTGTCATGCTTGTGTTTTGCTTGAGACATTGCTTCTTATCGGGACCGACCTACAAAAAGAAGAGTAAAAGAGTAGTCAAAGTCATGTATATGAAAAAATCGATCCAAGTATGTAAAAATGTGAAAAGGAACATGTGCACTTGATCCATGACGAGTGAAAAGGATAGAAAGTGTTCTAAAATGCTTTGTAGAAGAATGATTTTTGGGCGATCTCATGCCAAGAAAGAGTTTTTTGGGAAATCTCAAGCCAAGTGTGAGTTTTTAAGGTGATCTCACGCCACGATAGAAGAGTTTTGGGGAGAAAGGTTTAGTGTTATTATCCATCCTTGATCGCATCTCAATGACTTATACACCATTGTTGATGGTGTGACCTTATTTTGTTCGATTTGATCCATTTCGATCCGGCTTCAATCCAACGCAAATAGAAAAAGGAGATATCATGCATGCGATTGCTTTGGAGGATTGTGCCTATTATGTGTAAACCACGTGTAAACTGCTGAAAACTATGCCAATATGAGAAAGTGATTGTAATTGTCCCCTATTCATAGGTGCCCAGGAAAGGTCGGATCGCCAGTGCTAGTGTCTTTATCTTGGCTCGGGGTCTCTGCTAAATTGATGACCCAAGATAGGATTTGGGCCGTTATTTGACTATAACTTTGTTCTCGTTCTGTCTTAGGCAATTACGCACCGAATATCCGAGATGTTGGATGGGGTGACCGATTCACCCAATGTATGCCCCCTTGTTTGAGGTGCATGCGATGTCGCTTGGAGAATGTAGCCCAAAGGAGGACCCAATGCTGATATGAAACTGATGCCTTGTAGGGCGAGGGAATGTGCATGGTAGAAACCAAGGCACATGCAAACAAAGTGGCTGAAATATGTGTTAGTGCAACCAAGACAAAGACGTATGTAGAAGACAATGTGTAATCTTGTAAGCAAGAAGACAAAGTAGACCGCAAAAAGTGGGTTTCAAACATGGGACATCACTCACAATTTCACAAGACAATTAGGGCCAAAGCGACCAAAAGCATACAAGAAATGAACAAGCAAGAGAAAAGGAAAATCCCGAAATAATCACATATAATGACA
The DNA here is from genome assembly GCA_018340775.1 of Taxus wallichiana var. yunnanensis. Lineage (NCBI taxonomy): Eukaryota > Viridiplantae > Streptophyta > Pinopsida > Cupressales > Taxaceae > Taxus > Taxus wallichiana. Next base: position 554,775,753 of record CM031244.1, on the reverse strand, counting down.
AGAACGAAAAAAAAAGCAAACAAAGTATCCGACACCCATGGTTGTAAATAGACCTGCAAATAAAATGTTGCACATGAAGCACCCGTTAGTATGTTAGAAAGATAAAAAGTATGTCAAGATGTATATATATTGATAGCTTAGTTTGCTAGTAAGACTATGAAGTGATATCAAATGAAACAATAACACCTGTGATGTGTACAAAAGTAGATCCCCCCAGAAGCCTCGGTGGGACTGGTAAGAGGTACAATGCCAAACATCTAAGCTGTATGTAGAGATCTGTAGTAAGTCTACATTCACAACTTAAGACCAAGTATGTGTATATAGAAAAGATAATGACATACTGGATATCCATCTAACATAATAAGCAAAGTGTAGCATGTGAGTATAAGCAAACAAGACTAAGTACCACCAAGATATCCAACATGTTGTGAATGATATGAAATGGAATGCAATGTGAATGTGATAAGAGCAAAGTGTGCCCCCAAGTGAGTGTGAATGAGTATGAGATGAGGTTCATTTATAAAAGACCCTTGGTAGTCAAGAATGAACCATAGAACAAGAGTGCGTCATCGGAAAACGTATGAATTATGAGCTTACAAAGATATGATCAATGAAGCATAGAGAGTAGAGTGTAGATGGGGAGAGATTCAATTCAGATTTATACGCTCAACATTCGAGTATGAACCGTGGAACTAGAGTGTGTCATAGGGTAGTGATCATACAAGAGGTTTATCAATATATGTATGACGAAAGAGAAAGACTAGATACGAAGCACATAACATAATAGTAGAAATGAAAGACACTTGATAATGCGAAGAGGGGGAAGTAAACATGATGCCCCCAAGTGTATGATGATGAGTGAGATATCCAATAAAAGTGATGGGTAAGGGTGTAGTCACAAAATCACACACTTTAGACATTATTTAGTCCCGATCTCATACTACTATTCATATGGTTTTTGAGTGAAGAAAGTACTAATTAACCCCGTCTTTTGGCCATTTTACTTTAATTTCTGTCGTTACTACCGACCTCTCACACATGCATGCCTAGTCTATTTTTGTCATTTTGTGTTGTTTTGCATTTTATTGGGGTGCCCATGCTTTCTTTGGGTGCCGATAGGCACCCGATCCTAGTTGAGGTGCCCTAATCCTTTTCCCACTTTCCCGCCACTTTTTGGGAACTTTCTAGCCGTTTGGACATTTCATATTTCTTGTGGTCGGCCTTTTCGGGTTAATTATGAAATTAGAACAAGAGAACCATATAAATATAAAGTTATGAGACCATAATGAGGGACCAAACACTAGTCACTACTATCATCACCTAAGGTTACATCCATCTAGCTCCATCACAAGGGACAAGGTTGGTTCATCTAGCATCACACAAGCATAAGAGGGAAGTTTATTCTATTCCATCCACCATTCTATTACATTTTCTACACATAGTTATTGCTTGCTAATTTCACAAAGTGTGACTGACACAAGAGCACCTAAGGCATGATTGCACACACAAGCATATAAAACTACATCAAATTTAAGATGTAGTGCAGTTCTTAGTTAATAAGTCCACCATTGTGGTAGTTGAGGTCAATCTGACCCCTTCATATGCATATTTATTTTTAGGGTTTGATGTTTGTCTTGGGGTTTTATAGGTCTTATCTTCATCATTGATTACCAACGACATATAGTGCAAGTGCAGCGAAGTTATTGCGACATGCGGCGAAGGCTTCGAGATCATATAGTAACCCCGCAAATCTAGTTTTTGGACCTCATGCACATATCAATGCACTCAAAATGCGAGACTAGGGCGCCCATAGGCACCCTGATACTCTCTCAGGTGCCCCAGTCCACTCGATTTCTCGGATGTGCAAGTTTCTAGCCCTTGGCATAATGGTTTCCTCCTGTTTCTCTAGTCAGCTCTACGACACACGGCCCAACAAATTTGTCGAATCAGCTAAGCTCCTTCTAACCCTACTTATCAATCGGGGTTTCACATGTTCATTAGTTTAGTTGTTTGGGTCACTTTCCATATTTATTCATTGTATTTATTTACTATTGTTTTTCTTTATATTACCTACCATATTATCCACATTTTACTTAATCAAAGGGTCCCCACCCGATGTTTGCAGAGATAAAGGTGTGTGACCATGCTTTATGAGACCGCCAGTGTATGACACTCGATGATGTATATATGAAGGAGACCTAGAAGGTGATGGACATCTATGGGAAGAAGACTCGTGGAGGCGATAGAGACCTATGCAAAGTAGAGTGAGGAGGTGATAAACACCTATGCGAAGAAGATGATAGAGGTGAAGAGTGCCTATGTGGAGGGGCTGCTGAGTAGGGAACTTAGGCCGAGAAGATGGACTAACAGACCGATGGGGATGAATGTGTCGTGTGCGAATAGAGAGCTAGGGACAAATTGTGCTTTGGATTTGAGAGGTCCAGGGGACCTAGATGCTCTAGAAAGTGCAATAAAAACCTCAAGAGGAGGCTGAGGCAATGGAGTGGATGATGGAACACCTTGGATAGAGATAACTTGCTTATCATGAATGAACTTAAGACATAAGTGAGTCATGGAAAAGATAGCCTTAGTAAAGTACGTGAGCTAAGGGAGACCTAAGAGCGCTTTACAACCTTCGATCAAGGTGCCACAATGAATATCACAATCATGGTGCTAGGCCCAACCGTGATTGGTAGCTTGGAATGACCATATAAGTTAGGAATTGGATATGAAATTTGTGAGAGGGGATACTTGGTAGCAACGAGAAGCACAATAAAGCACACAAAAAAGAGGAGAAGATGAACTGATCATAGTATTGTTGATAACATGAGATATGATAGAATCATTGATATGTAATGTATTAGAAGAATGAAGCATGATAATCATGATTATAGAATGTAATGAGTCGTAGAGACGCCTCAACATGCATAACTAGAAAATCAAGGGCCCTCGATAAAGGATGAGACAAAATGCAATATGCATTATTAGTTTTAGAATCATCCACTTGTTTGTCATGCTTAGGGAGATGATCATTAAATATTTTGAGATTTTTATTTTCATTGACCGAATGAGATGCCAAAGGTGTAGGGAGCTCGATTACATTATTGTCGATTAGATTATGAATAAGATGTCAAAGTTTGAAACATCGATCGCTGGAATTCCGACACATTGATGATAGTCGCATCTAAAAATTTCATTAGAATTACGGCCTTTAGGACGAGATGGATCTAGATCAAGTGGAGGATGAAGCGTATTAATATTGCTCACAACAAGCTATGAAAATAAAATGTGTGGAGCACAAGGCAATTTCATGAATGTACGCTTTGGGGGCTGCCATTGAAGCTTTTTAGGAGTAGTAACATCCTTAACAATTACTCTAGATTCAATGGGATTAGTAGATGGCTCGAAAGTATATTTTCTCTAAAATCGAGTAGCAGAGACGAACCCTGATCATGATATTTAAGCTTGCCCATAGAGATAAGTTTGCCTTCGCATAATTTAAGAGTATGACATAAGTGATCAAATCAAGGAGATGTCTTAAATATGACTCTTTCTTGTAGAGGTGGTAAGAGACGTTGGACAAATAGATCTTGAAGTTATGATTCATGAGTACATTACATATCTTAGCTAAGTTTTTCTTATATTGCAAACACATAATCTACTAGATTCTTATTAGATCCTTGTTTAACTTGCACAAGTTGAGCATAGGAGATCTTAGAGATGATATTGATTGAGAAATGAGAGAGAAAAGCATCAACTAAATGCGTGAATGATGTTACCGAATGGACAGGTAGATCGTGGAAACAACACATTACATAATCTTGGAGATTGTGAGGAAAGAGCTTTGTGAGTAAAGTATGAACATAATATAGACATGTAATGTGGAATGCTTGAAGATGCTCTTAAGGGTCACCATGGTCTTTGAAGGTGGGCAATTAAGGGTGATGAAATTTGGAGGGAGTGGATATGCTGAAATGGTGGGTGCGAAAGGAGTGTGGATAAGTAAGGTGGAATCAAGAGATGGAGATGCACGGGAAATAATGATTTGAAGCTAACGAATTTGAGTTTGTAGATCTTGATATAAAGAAGTTAAATCAGGAGCATTTGAAGAAGAGTTGGGTTGAGAACTGGAAATGTTAGGTTGGGTAATTAGAGCGGTAGTAGTGGGAATGGAAGTAGGAATGTGAAGAGGTTGAGTGGAGGCCATGACAACTGAAGAAGAACCTACAAGAGGTACAAAAGTAACATCTTGAGAGTTTTTAGCAGCCATCAAAGCATGTAGAATATGTGGAAGATGCGTAGGATTGTCACGCAAAGCTTGGAAAAATTGGTGACCTTTTATAGTTGTTCTTGATCAACATTTGTGTCCTCATCATAGGATTGCTCACTATCGATGTTTCAATGTCTTCAAGAGGAACATATTGAGAGTTGGCAAAGGGGTTGTCAGATTTATCCATTGATTTAGAAACCCTATGGGAAGATGGAGGGAGCTTGATTTTCTCAAAAGACCCAAAACGACCGAATGGGTAATGAGCATAAGAAGAAAACCCTAGATAGAATGTGGAATTCAAGCGATGGGTTCACTAAATGATTTAACAAATATTGAAAATTTGTAAAACCCTAGATATTTCGAGTCACATATAATAGTGATCCGAAAATTCAAGTCAAAATTTGAATTGACTTCAGACCCCTATAGGCTGTAAATGATTGCCAAAAATATCACTCCGTTTAAACAAATCAACTCAAAATAATGCAAAAATTAAAACACACTACACACAGGTTGATTACGGAGTTTGCAATAGCCTACGTCTTCGGGTTCTTGTAGAATTGTTCCACTAGTCAAAACTTGTAAGTACAATATAGTTTCTTACAATAAAACTCTAACGGAACTTTAAAACTTGCCTAAAACAACACTCCATATTTTTGATGGATCACCGAAAGTATTTCGGGGACCGAGCTCCACCTTCCTGTAGTACTTGCAAGCTCTGTGGTGCTATGGGCCTATTGGGTAGTATTAAATAACTCCCAATAACAATAATGTACCTGAAAAATAATAAGTCACTATTACAATAAAAGCCTAAAATGACTTTAGGTATTTTCATTCATAAGTTAGCCTTTAAAAAGGCCTTACAACTCTCCTTAATGCTCGACTCCTTGCTTGAGCTCTTGGAATAAGCTTGTGAGTGGTCTCTTTAGAGGATAAGGGTTGGGTCCTTTTTATATTAGTAAGGGCCACAAATTTTGTGCTTAAACTCCTTATCACCCAGCTCATATCTCATCCACCGAGCTGGGTGAGTTGGATAAGGCATCGAGCTTGGTTCCGATGGGTGCGTGGTTCAAATCCACGGCTTGTTGGGCTATCTTGTCAACTTGGTCTCCTCTATGCCGTCCTCATGCCATGAGCTCTCCATCCTCACTATCGTTGTGTTGGTCTCCTTGTGTCGCCGAGATACTCGGCCTTTCTAAGTGCCTTGTCGAATGGTCCTCGGACCTCTCCGTGTAGACCGCCGACCGCTTCGTGTCATGCTCACGCCGAGTTAGGCAAGTCCACTTCACCCTCGTCACATTCATGAGACCCTCCTTCCCTGCAACATTTGACTCGAGTCTTTTCCAAGGTAAGGAGGTTATCCCATATCATTCAGGGAGTGGAGGAGATAAGGCTTAAAATAGCCTTTGGCCAACTATTCACACCGTGACATCGAGCCACATATCCCAAATTTTTCAGCCGGTATAAACAAGACATTTCGCTGCTCTATCTTGCATAGCTCGGTTGATAGCTCACCGAGTTAAATAGTCAACTCGCCCATTCAATACAATTACGACTCGCTCCATAGCTTGGTATCCAACTCGCCAAGTCAAGCTAATGGAGTAAAGTGGTGGCTGGCCACATGGTGGCTTGAGGACCCACCAGTGGCAATTTTTTTGCAATCGACGAAGAATCACAAGTTGAAGACTGGAGGCTGAAACTTTGACCCATGTTTATCACCTTTGTTTGATCTTATTTTTCATCATTTGTTTTCCAAAATGTCCTCCTGGATCAAATAGATAAAATGCTAAATACAGATTTGACACAAGCAATAAGCTAAATGGAATTAAAACCCTAATTGCAAGAGAAGGAATATAAGACTTAGATGATTTCACAATTGATCCCGAAGTGTACCGGACTAGATGACTAATGAACATGAGGATGAACCTATTGAAACCGTTCTAAAATAATTGTGCAACTATTGGATATTCTGGACTGGGCACTGGATTAGGTTAGGGGCACCTAGGGCGCTAGAGGCTACTTCTAGGCACTGTGATCACGAAAGACCTTGAAACCGATATCTCTTGTGTTGCTAAATTATCACTAACCTTCATTGTTTTTCGCTTGTGTGTCACATTATACCCGCAAAATTCACATGTAGCTTACACAGAGAAAGAGAGCACATGTAAAACCCCAAAACAAATCAAATCCTAAAAATAAAAATATGCAAATGGGGATTGAACCGATCCCGAAGGTCACCCAACCGAGTGAATTTATGACCGAGCACTACAAGACATTTTAGACTCTATGTAGTTCTAGTGTGTGTGTGCGAGAATTGTGGCCTAGGTGGATCTTGTGCAATATGTACTTGGTAGCGATCAATAACTAGATGTAGCAATGTAGATAGATGTGTGGATGTCAAAATTAACTTCCCCTCCTATTCGGGTATGCAAAAAATGCAGTCCCTTATCCCTTGAATAAAGCTAAATGGATGATTTGATGCTCTTGAAATTCCTTTGGATGCAACCTTAGGCGATAGTAGTAGATGCTTAGAGCTTGGTCCTTTATTATGGTCACATAGCTTTATATCTATATAAAACCCTTGGTTGAATTTCACAATTAAAAACTGGAACACCAACCCATAAGAAAACAAGATGCCCAAAAGATAAAAGAGGCCCAAAAGAGGCGAGCAAGATACAAAGATGTCAGGGGCACCCAGAAAGGACGGGGCGCCTAGGTGTTAATGTCTGGTGAGCACCGGTGTCCAGAGTGATAAAAGATGAAATAGAAAAGTATTGATTGGGTTATGGGGTGTAAAAGACCAGAAAGAAGACATGAAACACAAGCAAAAGGCCAAAGACATATGTCAATTACTAGTTTTCTCATTTATGAATCATATGAATAGTAGTATGTGATTAGGACCTAGAAATTTACCCAAAGTGTGTGATTTAGTGTCTACAATCATTACCCTCCTTATCAGCTTGCTAAATACCAAGGTATCACATTTTGTAATTATCATAGACTTGGTGGACATCATGACAATGATTGCTATGCTTTAAAATGAAGAATTAAACACCTTGAGCATCAAGGTTTTATTTTATTTTCTTCACAACATCCTCCTACATCTCCAATTGCTAATGCCCAATGGGCTTATGCATCCAGTCCTTCCATGTCTAATGAACATCAATCCATAATCACTAATGTTCCTTCTTTGGTAATTCAAGATCCACTTATCCAACCCATTCCAACCAAGCAACCTCCTCTAAAAATTTTTCCTCCATCCCCTCCTCCTAGCAAGTCTTCTACAACATTACCAATTCCAACTAAGCAACCACCTCTCAAAATTTTTCCTCCATCCTCTCCTCCTATCAAGTATTCTATGGCATTGCCCATTCCAACTGAGCAACCTCTTTTAAAAATTCGTCCTCTGTCAACCCAAAACCCAACTCTGGCCATATTCATGCTTCTACCTCTCCTTTTGATGAAAATATGCTTTCTCATGATGCATTTCAAACTCCATCACCATCGTAATATCTATATTTCATTGTCACATAGCTCTCCATCATCGACACACTTGGGGGCAATGCACTTTTCCCCCTTTCTAGCACTATCGGTTGTCTCTAACACCTACATTCATACTCCATGCTTTGTGCTTGATGTCTAATCTTACTACGCACTCTCACACCTTGTTATACACATATTGTATCATCATTACCCTATGACACAATCTAGTTCCATGCTTTATACTCGACTGTTGAGGGCCTAATGTTGAAATGAACCTCACATCCACCACACTTCACGCTCTGTGCTTCACGATACATCTTTCTAGTATATATTCTCACACAACACGTTACCTGATGACACACTCTTGTTCTATGGTTCATTCTTGATTGTTGAGGGTTTCTGTAGTGCCCATTGATATACTTTTGACATGGTTATTTATCCAGTAATTCTAACATGTGATGTATTTAGTCATATTGAGTAGATATTGATAATTAGATTAATGTGATGATTGTTTTGACATAAATGAAATATGGAATATAAATGTGCTAGAAATTGTAAGTGATATCGTATTTGCGTAGAGAATATTAACTCATATATAGTTGATTTTAGATTTATATCGTATATTTTGGCATGAATGTTTTAATGCGGTCACGAGGTGAAAGAAGTATTATCTGTTTTGCAGTTATATTATATTCACAACAATATAGGGGATTGGAGACCAACCACATTGGAATTCGAGAAGAATTCAACTAGGGTCACCATGGCAACATGTAATTGTGTGTGTGTTAGAATTATTTGGTTAGGAGAAAATTGTGACCTAGGGGTCATGTGTTGTTTTGTTTTAATTTTCCCTCTTTGATAATGTTGGTATGTGTTTCCCTTTAGTAATGAAATTTACATGTTTTATTATTTAGATTTTTGGATTTATGTTTACCCCTTTATTATTCATGGGTTGTAGTGTCTTAATTAAGCTAATGTAAATTTGTCCTAAACTAATTAAAGATGTGACCAAAAAGAGTTCATTTATTAGGCTTGATTTACTTTTGGATTTTGTGTTGAGTGAAGTGTGTTTGAGTTTTGAGTGTAGCACACTCTACTCTTCATGGGAAACATGAATTTGGCCTTAGAGGCCAAAGTTGGAAGCTTGTGGGATAAGTCAAACTCATCCCACACCTCTTGAATACCCATTCCAACCCTACCTATGGGTTGGGGGTAAAATTTAGGCTCTTTTACGTGTTTTGGGGGATAAAAAGGTAAAAATGTTAATTGCACTTTCTTTCTAGTATTTAATTTTGTCATTTGGGGGACCGGGCTTGGATGGAGTGTGTAAGGTTCTTGTCATTCCTCCAACCACTTATTAATTGTGCATTGGAATATGAGGTTAACCAAGGGATGTGGAGTGGAGAGGAAATGAGGTGGCATCCTACTTGGAGCCACATCATCTCTCCCTCTCCTTTCTCTATTTATTGAATTCTTGTTGCTTGTTTTGGGGTTGGATGATCATTTTTAGTCTCTTGAATTTTTGGAGAGTGAGAGGATTTTTGAGAGATTTGTGGATTTTGGAGCTTTGTGGATGCTTGCTTGGTCTTTGGAGAAGCTTGGAACTTCATACTTGGAACAAGCTCTACCATGGAGAGGTAGGAGCTTCACCTTAGTTTAAATTATGTTGCTTGTTTTATTGTATGTGTGTATATGTTGTGTTGTATGTTTGTTTTCCCTTTGGAATGTTGCTTGGGTATGGGTAGATTGCCTAAGTTTTGGAGTGGGAGGAGACTATGGGGAGTTTTATGTAGGGAGGCATAAGAGTTTACCTTTTTTGTGGAGGGAGTTTGGGTTGGGTGCCCCACCTTGTTTTGAGGGATGCTTGCATTTCCTTTTTTGTTCTTGCTATGAGGGAGACATAAGAGATGTAGGGAGGCATAAGAGTTATGGAGGTATAAGGGGTACTTGAGGGAGGCATAAGAGTTGTAAGGGGAAATTGTGATTTGCATTGGAGGCTTTTGGGTGGGCACCCATTCCCATTGGGAGGCATAAGTGGCCTCCCCATAGGTCTTACTCTTTTGGCTTTCTTGATAAGCCTTGTGATCTTGTTGCTTTGTTGTTTTCTTCTTGTTGAGTTGTTGTGTTTTGTATGTAAATGGAATGAATGTGAAATTATATGTTAAGTATTGTGGAAGCTAGTAGTTTCCATGAGTTGAAACCTTCTCCCATTGTGATGTGGTTGGGGCTTGGGGCCAATGGAGAGGATAGCTTCTCTTCTCCATTGGGTATCTTGGTTGGGTGGAGAGCGTTGCCTCTCCCCCTATTTTGTTGTGAATCAAGCAAACTTCTTGGAGGAGCTATCTTGTTGGAGTTGGAGAATGGAGTCTTGTTGGTGACCATGTGAAACTTCCTTGTATTTTTACCCACTTAGAGTGGAAGAAATTGTATTAATGTAGTTCATTCTTTAATTACATTTTGTATGGATTCCCACTTCAAGTGGAGGAAATTGTAATGACTTTGTAAAAGAAAGTTGTAATCCAATTGTTGTTATTGTTATTGTATTGCATGTAGAAAGAAACAAATGAGAAAAGAAAGAAGAAAGAATGTTATTGTAAAGTTAGTTTGCAAATAGAAAAGAAAGTATTTTCTCCTTGTTGAAATCTTGAATGTATTGTGAGAAAAATAGTGCTTGTATTGAAAGATTAATCTATTTTACAATGGAAAAGAAAGTATATTTTCATTGAGTATTTATTGTATTGTAAATGTGAGAAAGAAGAAAATGTAGAGATTGTTAGAAGTTGAATTTGTTTACAAAATATCATTGTATGGAAAATAAAGTTAATATGGTTATTTTGAATGAATGAACATTGTAGTAAAATGAAAGAGGAAAATAAGTTAGATTATATTGCATTTGGAAAGTTGATTTTATATAAGGAAATGACAAGTAATGAAATAGATTTATTTTCCCTTCTTGCTCTTGTAATGGAAGAAAGAATCTAGTTAAACAAATAGAAATTATTCTTATAAGTAGATGAATTTTATTAGAAATGGAAACACTTTAAAATGACTAGAATTAACTAAGAAATGAGTAAATGAGCAACAAACCTCAATTCGGAGCTTTAAAATGAACAAAGACAACTTAAAATGCATTTTTACACCCTTTAGCAACTTTATTTTTTTGTAAAATTCTTAGCATTAAGGTTATGTTTTTCGAAACATGACCACCGCCTTGTGCAGAGCGGCGGTCCCGTGTCGCCGCTCAGGCTATGGTGGCGGTCTCAAAACCACCGCTCAGTAGGGTGGCGGTCCTGTGTTTGTTGCCCAGTAAGGTGGCGGTTTCACAACCGCCACTCTGGAGGGCGGTGGTCCACTGTTTGTCACCCTGGCAAGGAGGCGGTCAAGAACCGCCTGGTCTGCTTTGGCGGTGGTCCCGTCACTTATGACAAAATTTTACGATCCGCGTGTGTTCATGAAATTTAACCAATTTTCACTCGAATGGTGAATCTAAAAACATTATTTCATTAATATCAAAAGGGGTAGGGTTTGCCCCAAATTTAAACCCAATACACTATAATCTTGGAATAAAAACCAGATTGGAGGAGGAAATCCCTCCCAATCTTTAAATGAAATAGATTACATAAATAAAAGACAAAACTAAGCTAAGCCTAGACTAAATCTTCTTGTAGAACCCTCCATGGCTTCTTCCTTTTTGCTCTCATGGCTTCCTCCTCTCCAACCTGCAAATTTAACAAAAGAAAATGAATCAAATGAGAAGAATAGAATGAGAATAGGTTTTAATATAATTTCTTAAGGATTCTTAGGGCTACCCTAGGATCTAGTGGCTAAGATGGATTTGATCCAAGGGTGGAGGATTGACCCTACCTTTATTAAGAAGATATATATTTTAAATGTTTAATGTAAAATCCTTAAGGGTATGTGTAGATGAATGAGTGGGGCCTTTTGATTGCCTAGGGGTGTAATGTTTCTTCCTCTTTAAACCCTTAGTGTGTGTAGGAAACTTATTAAAGGATCTTTAAGCTATTAAAGTAATGGATTTAATAATTTAGCATAAGGTTAACCTTGTTAGGATTGAACTTAATTTGAAAGAAGAAAATATCTAATTAAGTGAATTTAAACCTTACTATTTTCCTATAGAACTATCAATTAATGTACCCTTGCTTTGCATCCTTGTATCGTAACCTTCTCTTTTAACCTAAACAAAAAAATTAGTCGCATTTTTGGGTTAAGTGTTAGGTTGAAGCGAGTTCCTAGAACGTCATTTTTGTGGGCGTTACACTTTCTATAAATGAACCTCATCTCATACACATCCACCGAGGGAAGGCTGCTCCTATCATCTTCACATTTTGCATACCATACCATCACACCCATACAACATTTTCATATCTTGGTTGTGTTTACTCTCGCTAGCCCATACTACTACTTACATGTTGCATTTTGATTATTATGCTAGTCAGATACTTAGTATGTCATCATATATACACACACACACACATGTGCGTTCACTTGGTATTTTACGGTGAATGTAAATATTTTATAGGTTTTTACACGTTGCAATGATGTTTGGCACTATACCTTTTACCAATCCCACCGAGGCTCAGGGGCATCTACTTTCACTCTGCCATATTCTACATGCTACATGTTCTATTGTTTCATCATTTACTACTTCTCATTTAGCACTTTACTTTTCGCTAATTTATACCCGCTTTGACATACTATTTATCTTTCTAACATGTTAATGGGTGCTTCATGTGTAGAATTTTCCTTACAGGACTATATACAACCATGGTTATCTGTCACATTTTACTTGTTATTGTTTGCTATTATATGTTATTATTTGCAGGTATGCCCTATGTCTTGTATGATCATTATATGTTTTTGGTCGTTTCGTCCATGATTGTGTTGTGACATTGTAAGCGATGTCCCATGTATGAAACCTGATTTTGCGGTCCATCTTGTTTGCACACTTGATTGTTACATTGTCTTATTCTACATACTAGCCACTTTTTTTACTAACAATTGTTACTATCCTCTCTTTTTCATGTGCCTTGGTTTCAGCCATGCACATCCCCTACCCCCTACATGTATCTACTTCAGATCAACATCAGGTCCTCTCCTTTGGGTCACATTCTCCTACTATCATTACATGCACAGGGGGCATACATTGGGTGAATAAATCACCCCTACAACATTTCGAGCTACATTTCGAGATCACCACAATGACAACAACAACACAAGCATGTAGTCATGAAACAGTCCAGGATCGGACTTGCACTTGACACATAGTACAAACATTAGTGCCCATAACCATACATTAGTGTATGGGCGCTCATGTACTAGGGGTATAAACAATCATTTTATCAAGACGTCACAACCTTCAATAGTTTACAATGAATTTCTATAAGAATAAGCACTCGACCTTCACCACATAATGCATTTTATCTCCTACATTCAAGTAAAATCGAAATAATTACGAACTAATCGGAACAAATCGTGACAAACGAAATAAATCGAGACGTACCATATACAATGGTGCTTATTGGGCGAGTAGTCATTTAAGGAGAGTAAAACCAGAACTCTCTCCCCAACACTTGCTCTTTGGCATGAGATCACCTAAAAAACTCACCTTTGGTGTGAGATCGCCCAAAAACTCACCTTCGGCGTGAGATCGCTCCAAAAACTTGGTCTTGGCGTGAGATCGCCCAAAACCTCACCTTCAAAGATTCAAATCGAAACTTCAAGCAATAGGACAAATTTCTATCTTTTTACTCTCTTACATATCATGTGCACACTTTCCTTTACACACCCTTTACATACTTTTAGACACATTACTTTGATTTTTCATATACAGAACTTTGAATACTCTCTTGCTCTTTTTTTGCAGTCCTGTCCTTACAAGAAGTAACAAGCATAAGCTATAACAACACACTACAATGCATATGCTTTACCCCTAGGGTCCACTTCCATTTCCTAGTCTTCATGCTTCACTTTGCAACCATTTCACGCTTTACTTGTACACTCGGCACAAAATCGCCAAAACTCTTTACAAGATCATAAGGTAGGCATATTCTATCTACTTTATGTTAATTAGTATTCACTCAACAACATAAAGCAAGGGGCGAATGTATACACAAAATCACGCACTTGGGTACATGTTTAGGTCCAAAAGCATACTAATGTATATATGATTCCTAAACAAGAAAACTAGTGTTTGAAAACTATCTTTGGCATCTTTTCTTTGTCTCTTGCTTTCTCTTTGGTCTTACACACCTTAAAGCCCTAACGAAACCTAAATAATTTATATTTTGTGGCCTTTGACACTGGTGCCCAATTAGGACACTAGCGCCAAGGTGATTCTATCCATAATAGGTGCTCATGACCCTTTCTTACCTTTTACTCGCTCTTTTGGGTCTCTTTTATCTTTTGGGCATCTTTTTCACTTATGGGTTAGCCTTCCAGTTTTCAATTATGAAATTCAAACAAGGGAATCATATATATACTTAGTTACTTCTCAAAAATCAAGACCAAGCACTAAGCATTACTATTACCACCTAAGCTTGCATCCAAAGGCACTAAAGCACTTCAAAGGCATCCATCTAGCATCCATACAAGGGACAAGGGCTGCATCACTTCTACATACACTACATAGGAGGGGAATTCTATTCTATTCCATCCACACATACTATACATTGCTACATTTTAGATCTATCCCACTATCATTTGTGCAACTTACACAAGGGCATCCTAAGGCATCATTTCTACACACACACAAGAACTACATGGGGTCTAAGATGTAGTGCAATGCTCGATAGATTACTGTATCCTTGGAAATCATAGTATGGATATCAAATGACAGACAAGATTCAAAAACAAAACCCTTGCGACACGAAGAAATCAATTTCCAAGCATTTGCACGGTACCGGTGCCTAGATCCGATCGTTAGAGCCTGACACCTCTTTGCCCTCCCGTGGGCGCCCTTGTCTTACTCTAGTCTTCGGTTCCAAAATTTATAGTGAGTATTAACAACCCCGTCAATAGTCCTGCTCAACACTTTTACTTGCCCAAATCACTTCTGTTTAATCTGAAATCAAATAAGACTTCTTATCTCTCATTCTTTCTTAGGGTTTACGTCTTACATGCTTCATTACTATATTTTAGCATTCATACATTATTTATTGCAATAGTTACTTTGTAATCAAATTTAATTCAAATTAAATTAAATCAAAAAGCTTAGGTGATGATAGATAATGCTTATGATGTTTGGCCCCTTATTTGAGAGCAATAACTAAGTATATATATATATATGTATGTATGTATGTATGTATGTATGTATGTATGTGATTCAATTGTTTGAATTTCATAATTAACAATTAAAATGCCAACCCAAAGTTTTAAAAGGTGACCAAAAGGCAAAAAGGACCCAAAAGAGTAAGAAAAAGATAAAGAAGGGCAGGAGCGCCTAGGAGGGACAAAAGCGCCTAGGCACTTCTGTCCTAGATGGGTGCTAGTGTCCAAGGCTATAAAAGATAAACCAATCAAGTGCCGAAAGAGTTGTAAAATGTCTAATACTAGTAAAGTGCAATAGATAAAGCAATCAAAGAGCCAAAAGGAGTTGTCAACCACTAATTTTCTTGCTTAAGAACCATGTATACATTCGTATGCTTTAGGACCTAGAAATGTACCCTAGTGCACAAATTTTGTGTCTCGTTTTCCCCACTTTATGTTGTTGAGTTAATACTCGATAACATAAAGTAGATAGAAGATGCGTACCTTGTAAACCGAAGAGAAGTGTAGTCGATAGTGTGTTGAGTGGACAAGTAGCATGAAGTGATCATAATGTGAAACATGGAAACTAGGAAAGGGAGGTAGACCCTAGGGGTGAAGTGTGTACGTGGTAGCATGTTGTTAGAGCTTGTGCTTGTTGATGTGAGTTTCTTCTTATAAGGATGAACCTGTAAAAAAATATGAAAAGAGTAGTCAAAGTCCCGTATATGAAAAATCAGAGTAATGTATGTATAAGTAAGTAAAGAGCTAAGGAAAGAGTGCACATGATGTATGAGAGAGTACACGATAAAAATTTATCTTGTTTTACTTTGGAGATATTGTTGGATTTAAGTGTCTTGTTATCGAAGGTTAATGTTTTTAGGCGATCTCACGCCAATAGATGAGTGTTGGGGAGAGGTCTATTTTTCTCTCCTTCCATGACGCTTCTCGAATAAGTGCCACTATAGATTGGCATGTCCCAATTTGTAACCGATTGTAACCAAATTGTAGCCGATTGAATGAATTTTGTAACTAAATGCAAGTGCCTGATATTGTAGATCCATATTATAAATGTTGTAAATTGTGCTTGAACTAAGAAATTGTATGTTATTGCCCCTAGGAAACTAACACCCAAGACCGACACAAGCTCCCATCGTTCTTGTATCGATATTGGGTGCTAGTGTGTGCTCTGTGATTGTGATCCAAGTATGATTGCAGACCACTTTGTAATCGAATGTGTCTTTTCAATTACTGTCTTGTGTTGTTTTATTCGGAGCTCAGAGTTACTGGAAGGGTGTTTTTTTTACCCGACTAATGCCCCCTCCTTAAGGGTGCATGTGACGAATGTCGGAGGATGTGCCCCAAAGGAGAGGACCTACAACTGATATGCAGATTGTATATTAGATATCTGCAAAGGGTAAGGGATGTGCATGGTATAAACCAAGGCACATGCAAAAATGTAGGCTAGAAACAAGTGTTAGTGAAAAAGAAATAACATGCAATAGAAGACATTATAACAAGCAAGCATGAAGACAAGAGATACCATGAAAAGCGGGTTGCAAACATGGGACATCGCTCATAATGTCACAAGACAATCAGGGCTGAAGTGGCCACAAGCAAACAATGATCAAACAAGACATATGGTATAGCCTACAAACAATAGCAAACAATAAAAAACAAAGAGTGATAGATAACCATGGTTGTATGTAATCCTACAAAGAAAATGATACACATGAAGCACCCGTTAGCATGTTAAAAAGATAAATAGTATGTCAAATCCTATATATATCAGCAAAGAGTAAAGTCATAATAACGAAATGTAATAAAGATTGTAACAATACGACCCGTGATGTGTAGTAGGAGACTAGCGAAGGTATATTCCCCTAGTATCCTTGATGGGACCGGTAAAGAGTGGTGTCAAAATCATGCATCGTGTAAAAATACATAAAATTCCTGCATTCATCTCAAGATACCATGTGAACGAGCATGTGTGTATAGAAAAAGATAATGACATACTAAGTATCTGGCTAACATAGGAAACAAAGTTCAACATGTAAGTAGTATAAGCTAACAAGAGCAAATACAACCAAGATGTGCAAATACGGTGTGTATGTGATGGTGTTCTACAATATGAAAAATGTGTAGACGAGAAGAGTCACGTTTTCCCCTAGCGGAATGTTTATGAGATGAGTTTCATTTAAGAAATCTCCCTCAATAGTCAAGTATGAACTATAGAACAAGAGTGTGTCATCGGGTAATGAAGGTAAAGTATGTTTACCAAAGATGTGGTGATGCTCAGAAAAATAGACATGAAGCACAAAGCGTGAGTAGCCAAGATGTGACAAGTGAGGTTCATGGAGGAATTGTACCCTCAACAGTCAAGCATGAACCATAGAATAAGAGTGTGTCATCGGGTAATGTAGGTGTAGTGTGTGTATCGAGATATTGTATGCTAGGAAATATTTTATCGTGAAGCACGAAACATGAAGTGTAGAAATAAGATAAGAGTAGCCAATAGAGACAACCAATAGTGATGGAGGATGGGGAGGAGAAAACACAATGCCCCCTAATTTTTCAAGTGATGGAAAGATATCCAACGATAGTGAAGAGTGAGGGCCCCTTATCTAGTATCTAAGAAAGAGAATGCACGTGACCATGGTCTAGGACTGAAAGTGTAGGAGAATATCTATGTGTATGTGAGGGAGACCAATGTGGTAAAGGAGGTGGAGAACACCTATAGGAAGGTGCTGCCCAGGTAGGGGACTTAGGTTGATGGGGTGGACTCATGGACCGGTGAGGATGACAGAGTCGTGATGTAGGTCATGTACGAATGGGAGAGTTAGGTGTAGAGATAAATATAGATTTGAGAGGTGCATGAGGCCTAGATGTTGTGATTGGTGTTAAAGTAGAGGTAAGAGTGGGGCACGACGTAATGATGTGTGTGGTGGAATACCCTTGATAGTGATAAATTTTTTGTTATGATCGAATTTTAAGGCATACATGGAGCATGAAGGGGATAGATTGGGTAGTGCAGAGCCAAAGGAGACCTAAGACCATGTCACATCCCTTGATTTCAGATGTAACAAGGAATGGTGTAGGTATGGTAAGGGACCCAATAGTAATGGGAAGGATGACACGACCGTAAGAATTGGGGACTGGAAATGTGATTTGAGAGATTGGAAATTTGATAGCTAGTAGGAGTGCCACAGAGCATGCATTGGAAAGGGTGAGGATGGACCATAGTATTATTGATTATATGAGTACCAATAGAAGCATTAATATGCAGTGAATCAAAGGAAAATTTAGCATGGTAATCATGATCGAGAATGTAATAATTGGTGGTGGCATGTCAATAGTAGTAATGAGGAAATCAAGCAGTCCTAATGAGAGTGGAGGTACACCATGATATGTATGACTGGAAAATGAATTAGTAGTTGGATTATCATGTTGATTTTAAGATTTTGAATATCATTGACCAGTTTAGAAGTAGAGGGCTCTTGGAGCTCGATTTCATTGTTATCAATGAGATCTTGAATGATATCTTTAAGCTTAAAACAATGACCGGTATAATGCCCATTGTATTGGTGATAATCACGAAGTGTACATTTTCATTGTAGTGACGACCACGTGGTTGATAAGGATCTATAATGAATGGTGGAGGGAGCATAATTAGATTGCTTTCAATGAGTTGAGATAATAAGAATCGAGGTGCGCAAGGTAGCTTAGTAAAGGTGCGTATTGTGGATTGTAATTGGAGATTGGCTGGTGAAGAGACACACCGTTGATAGTAGCTTTAACGTTGTCGGTTTTGGAGATGGTTTGGATACGGATTTAGCTAGAAAATTTTTGGAAGATGAGGAGGAAGAAGTATCATAATACTTAAATTTTCCCATAGATAGTAGTTTGGTTTCATGCACTTTGAGTGTGTGACACAATTGATCGAAGGATGGAGAAGCCACGAAAATGACACTCTCTTGAAGTGAGATAAAAGACTTTGAATGAATAGATCTTATAATTCTGAATCAACGTGAGGACATTGGTCATTTTGGCAAGGTTGTTCTTATAGCGCAAGACATAGTCTACAAGATGTTCATTGGATCCTTGTTTGATTTTAGCTAGTTGTGTGTAGGATATCTTAGTGTCGATATTTATAGAAAAATGAGCAAGGAATGCATTGACTAGAGTGTAAAAGAAGTTACTGAATGGACAGGTAGATCATAGAACCAACACATAACATAGTCATTTAAGCTTCGAGGAAACAATTTAGCCAACAATGTAAGGTCATCAACATAGTCGAGACATGCAACATGAAAGGATCGAAGGTGCTCTTGAGGGTTGCCATGGCCATTGAAGGTGGGAAGCTTAGGTGCAATGAAGTTAGGAGGTAGCAGTAAGAGGATATGATGGGTGCAAAAGGGCTAGGAAGGAGGAGGGAGGAATCGAGAGATGATGAGAAGGATGAAGAGGCTTGTTGTAATTGGCGAATTTGGGTTTGTAAATTATGGTATAATGAAGTTAGGTCAGGGGTTCCTGAAGAGGAGGCATGGCATGTGTGAGAAGTAATAGGGAGGGTAAAGTGATTTTTAGGAGTAGGCATAGAAATGGGGATAGTAGATGTAGGTGGAAGAGTGGTGATGGTGTGAGAGCAAGAAGTGTCACAATAGGAACAAAAGTATCATTAGAGACCAGAGGGTTGAGCTTAGCTAACTATGTGGCCTCATCACGGGAAGCGAATAATAAGAGATCTAAGTCTTGAGGGTGTTTAGAAATATGAGCCTAGAGATCATGAAGATCTTCATCGATAAAGGGTTCATAAGTCATAGCCATGGAAGAATATCAAAAGAATTCCTTGAATCAAGGTAGGGTTCAAGCGAATGGGTTCACCAAATGATTTAATCTAAATTGAATTAAATCTTAATTTAGAGTAACTTATTGTAACTAATGATATACATGAATTAAAATTCATTAGTGCACAATCAATAAGAATTCAACGCCTAAAAACCTAAGAAAATGAGAAGGGAGGATGACTTAGCTGATTTTGAACAACCTGGGAGTGATATGGACTGAGTATTTGTTGGATCTAGCTGGAAACCGTGTCGTAAAGGGCTCGATGAGATTTTAGAAACTCGAGAATGTAAAGGATAGAAGCGCCCACAAGAGGATATGATCGCCCCGTGTGCTAGTGGACTGATCTCGGACGCTTGTGTCTACTCGGATGCTCGAGTTCGACTTTTCTAGGTCGGAAGGTCTTCGCTCCAATATTCACTTTGTTGCTCTAAATTAGCTGTTAGGGTTTTGGTCGCACCTGTAACCTACAAAACAAATGTGTACATGCACATGTCCACAAACCACATCAAATCTAATAAAAATATTCATAATGTGGAGTCAAACTCATCCCAAAGGTCACCCGAAGAGTGAACTTACAACCGAGCGCTGCACTACATCTCAAACTCCATGTAGTTCTCCGTGCTTGTGTGTGTAATGATGCCCTAAGTTTCCCTTGTGAAAGTTGCATGATGATAGTGGGATAGATGTAGATTTTACCAAGTATGTAGAATGTGTGTGATGGAATAGAATGAACTCCCCTCCTATGTTGTGTATGCAGAATAATGCAACCCTTGTCCCTTGTATGAATGTGCTAGATGTATGCCTTGTAGTACTCTTGTGCCTTTATGCAAGCTTAGGTGATGATAGATAATGCTTATGATGCTTGGACCCTTATTTGAGAAAAATAACTAAGTATATATATATATATTATTCCCTTGTTTGAATTTTGTAATTGACAACTGAAAGGCCGACCCAAAGTTTTAAAAGGTGACCAAAAGGTGAAAATGACCCAAAAGAGTAAGAAGAAGATAAAGAAGGGAAGGAGTGCCCAAGAGGGATAAGAGCGTCTGGGTGCTTCGTCCTAATCAAGCGCTATTGTCCGAGGCCATAAAAGATAAAGCAATCAAGTACCGTAGATCTGTAAGATGTGTAAGACTAATAAAGTGTCAAAGTTAAAGAAATTAAAGAGCCAAAAGAAGTTTTCAACCACTAGTTTTCTTTCTTAGGAACCATGTATACATTAGTATGATTTAGGACTTAGAAATGTACACAAGTGCATAGATTTTGTGTCTAAAAGGGCATCTTCACCACAGCCATGAAATGCATTACCCACCATCATTGCATTCCACGAGGCCTCATTTGGGTGATGAATCTTATCAAATAATGTACTTTCCTTCTTTATGTTACCACATTTAGCATACATGTCTATCAAGGCAGTCACATTTACAAAGTCGAGACGAAAATCTCCTTTCAATTATTTTTTATGGATCTCCATACCTTGTTCCAAATATCCAAGTTTGGGACAAATTGGGAGGATGCTGGAAAATGTTGATGAGTCTGGATTTATACCTGTCAATTACATTTCCTTAAAATTCTCCAAGGATTTTTCAACAAGCCCATTTTGTACATATCCAACAGAGATTGCAGTCCATGAGACCACATCTCATTGAGGATTTTTGTCAAATAATTTGTGTGCCTTTCACATGCTTCCACATTTTTCTTACATGTGTATCAGGAAAGTCGTAACCATATCACACAATAATTCACTTTCAATTATTTTTTGATGGATTACATACCCAGTAGCAAAGCTCTAAGTTGGCACACACTAGGAGGATGGTGGAAAAGGTTAATGAGTTCGGTTTTATACTACCCAATTGCATTTGCTTAAAAATATCCAAGGCTTTTTGAACAAGCCCATTTTGTGCATATCCCACAATCATCGCATTCCATGAGATCATATTTTGTTTAGGCATTTCTTTGAGTAGTGTTGAAGCCTCATTAAGAACACCAATTTGAGCATATCATGTAGTTACTGCATTCCATGAGACCACATTTGCACTATACATTTTGTCAAACAATAGGTGTGTTAAGTTTTGTATGCTTCCAAATTCAACATACATGTCTATTAGGGAAGTCGTAACTATAATATGCAATAGAAGTCAAATTCCTATCATTTTTATGGTTCTCCATACCCTATTACGAAGTTCGATTTTGGCACATGCATGAAGGATGCTGGAAAAAATTGATGAATTTTCCTTTACAATTGCCAATTGGATTTGTTTAAACATCTCTAAGGCATTTTCAAAAATCTTATTTCATGCATATTTGGAAAAAATGTAGTCCATGAAACTACTTCTCGCAGAGGCATTTTTTCAAACAATCGGTGTGCATTCAATATGCCTCCACATTTTGCATACATGTCTATCAATGCAGTCAAAACCACCTTGCTTGAAAATAATTCACTTTTGACTATTTTTGAATGCATCTCTACACCTTGTTTCAAAGCTCCCATTTGGGCATATGCAAGGAGAATGCTGACAAGGTTGTTGAGCTAGGTTTTATACTTGCCAATTGCATTTTCTTGAAAATCTCCAAGGATTTTTCCACAAGTCCATTTTGTGCACATCCAACTATGATCGCAAGCCACAATACCACATTTGGTTGAGGCATTTTATCAAACAATTCACTTGCCTTCTCTATGTTGCCACATTTTGCACATGTCTAACATGACAATCATAACTACATCATGTGACAAAAGTCCAGTCTCAATTATTTTTTAACTGCAATCTAAGAGACCACATTCCGTTGAGGCATTTCCTTGAAAATCTTGAAAGCCTTGTCGAGAACACCATTTTGCACATATGTTGTAATCATCGCAGTCCATGAGACCACATATGCATTATGCATTTTGTCAACACTTTGTGTGTTCCTGTTTACTTGTACATTTTACATATGTGCCTATCAGGGTATTGGTCATAGTAACATGAGATTGAAATTGACATCTGGTGATTTTCCCATGGATCTGGAAACCATGTTTTAGATATGTCGCATTGGCACAAAGAGGGAGAATAGTGGAGAAGGTGAACTCATTGGCTTGGACAAGTGTTGTTTGTACTTGGTGAAAGAGTGTGAATGCCTCTTGACCTACACATGCCTTCTATAACCTGTCATTATCATATCCCATGAGAACACATCAGGCTTAGGCATGTGGTCAAAAACTTAGAAAATCCACCAAACCTCAACAATTGTCATACATGTTGATAACTGTATTTTGTAAATATATGTTTGTGGGAAATGAAGATCCTCTGCCATCGATGTGAGAGTGGATTTTCTTACCCTTTGAAAGGGATTTCTTGGCAATGTAGGCCTGAAATAAATGAAAATATGTAGAAGAGTCTACTAGAGGGTTGTATGTTGTAAGAAGTATGTGTATCACCTCTCTCAAGCCACCATCTCGACATGGGCAAAAGAATATAATCCCAATTTCAAAGATATTTACGCAGAAGGTGTTGCCCCTATTAGATTTGGGGTTGTTTGCTATGACAGTGATCAGAGAGTGGATGGCTAAAATCTTCTCTATAGAGGTGTTGACAATACGTCTGAAACTTCATCGTCCACATATAGGAATGTTTCTCGATAAATCCATCAAAGAAATACATCATTAAGATATGCAACACATGAAAAATCAAACATTAGATAACAAATATGCACGTGACAAAATACATTGGTGGCAGTGGCGAAAACACAATGAATCATTGTAAATAAGAGTGTTTATGGGTACAATATATTGGATTCGAGTGGTGGAGCTGCAAATCTAGGAAAAATGGTTAACACAATTATTATTTTGGTGGTTGTAATATGTATTTATTTGGGAAGTCATACGGGAAAGGGAAAGCTTGCAATTCTTATGGACCCAAATCATATCCTTTTCTTGGTTGCATGATCTCCTTCTAGAAAAATCAAAGCAGACTTTGCAAGTGATACACATATTTGCTAGGACATTGCCCCATGCAGATCATCAAAGTTCGACTCATGGGTAGTATTACCACTATGGTCATAACAAATCAAGAGAATGTAGAGCATATACTGAAGAATCGATTTGAGAAGTATTCCAAGGGGGATACTTTCAAGGTGAAATCCTTCACAGATACTAGAAGCAATGACATCTTCAATGCATACGAAAATATATGGTGAATATAAAAAAATACGAGCTATGAATTCAATACAATGTCGTTATGCGAATTTTGTAGTTAATTGTGTGCGGTGAGATTACAAAGTGTTTGCCACTCTTCTTCACCAGCTTGCGAAAGAGTTTTATAATGCAAGTGTCATTGAGATAATAAAGTGGAGCACATGTGGTAGATATTATTTGGGCAATGACAATTTGAGTCATGCAAGAGGTGTGGGACATGCAGGTATTTAATCCCCGCTTTTTTATTTCCAATTTTTATTCATGTCTTCGTGGTATCTAATTACGTCAAGGGTGTTTACATTGTGATATAGGATTCCCCTCTCACACAAATGGACAAGGATGTGGACGACGTGGATTAACATTTGTATGTCAATGACATATCAATATTTTAATTTCATCTATCGGAAAGGCTTTGCCATTAACCATTATGTGAATTTTTCATTAAATATTTTTATCTTTGCTTCGCACCCGCTAGCTAGTGGTGATGTCACAACCAGTTAAAGTTTTCTAGTTAAATATTTCGATAAGGTGCTCTACATGAGTTGGACAACGCATGCGGGTGCTTTGATCCAAGAATTGAAGTTGTCAATGTTAAAAAATCGACAGTTTGTCAACCCAAGTAAAAGTAGGGGAGAGGTGGGTCCACTCACCACCATTGTGGTGTTGTGGATATAGAGGATTCATCGAGATTGGGGTCGCATGTGCACTGCGCAAACAAACAATTCACCGATCCCATTTGGAGCAAGACATTAAAAGGAGGAAACACAAGACTAATTGCTACCAATGCATTTGGATCATTATGTAGTAGGTAAGGGTAAATTTGACGGCCACTTATGCATGTTGAATATTTTTTTATATTTAAATTTAAATTCAAACAATTTTCAAGAGACATTAATTTTCTAAAATAGTGTTATTAAAACACTATTAATTTATATATGTATTAATATAATTTTTATATAAATCTATATAACAATGATGGTCATATTGTAAATATGCAAGTCACAGTGATGATTAATTTAAGTGTTTGCTAGTATTTTACTGCCTTGAGAGGCTAAAGCATAACACATATAATAGATATTATTTGGGCATGGACAATTGAGTTGTGGAAGAGGTGTGGGACATGCATGTATTTAATCACCACCTTTTTCTTTCCAACTTTTTGTCTTATCTAATAAATAGAACACCATCCAATTGAAAGTCTTCTTGTTGTAAAAAAATAGCAAAGCCTATTTTCCCCATATTTTCTAAACAAATTTGATTTCTTTCAGTTGTGTAAGGGCCATATGTTGACGACGTAGAACTAATGGAAAAAGTAACATTTCTAACTTAATGAACCCTCCATATGAATTTTAATAGATGTGGTAAAACATTATTCTTAAGCTCACTATTACTTTTTATTAGGTTGACTCATATTACATTTTGTAGATGTCGATCAACGTTAGAAAAGACCCCAAGTGTGAATATTTTCATTTGCAACTTGTCGCCCACCGCAAAATAATATAAACAAACCCACAAATAAAAAATCCTCAATTGCGTTGAAAAACACATACTTGTAAAAGTAAATACCATCACTTATATATACATAAAAAGATAGGCCAACTACGAATTATCCACAAACAATACTGCACAATATTGGTTGTTGGATTTCTAATGTTATCGAGGAATTAGGTTGATATCCTTTTTCCAAAGTAAATCATTTCCAACAAATTTTGAGAGTTCTAGTTCTTCGTTCATTGCCTTACAACCATATCCGCGTCGTGCACAATTTTAGAGCAGTTGTCATTTATGAAAGGAGGTCCCACAGAAGGCTCATGCGTTCCTCATTCCACCTCTAAATACACCTTTTGTTATTTGCCTTGACTCATTCTCCTTCGCAGAACCTGAAAATTGAATGCCTCGTCTCTACCTCGTGCTTCACTTGGCTCCATGCTAGCATTGAAGATTACACTTTCACCGAGTTCGACTAGATCTATCAACTTTGATTTGTATTGGATTTGCATATGGTTTTGGAATCAACAAGCATTAGTGTTTGTAATGTTGGTTCTCATTACATTGTATTTCATTATGGATCATGTATTGAGTATTGCGATTCATACTTGCTTGCATCTAGGATCTCCTCATACCACTGAGAGGATCACGATTGTCATCTCTTCCAACTGTCCTTCGTCGACATCCACACATTCAATAAATTCCGTGAATTCATATTTGTTGGCTAATTGATATATTATAATCTTCACACCAACATGTTTCCTTTTTGTAACCTTAGATGACCTGGATGATCGAACAAGGGCATGATGCACACGGAAAAAAATATCACTTTTGTCAATGCCTCAACCATTGATTAAGCTAAAAAACATTTCCAAATGCAAGTCTCGACAGCCATGCTTTTCAAGTATCAAGGAAATAAGAGGATAATGTGTTGTGACTTCTCCTCCCTCAATGTTCTTCTTTGTCACCCTCCTTTTTTTCGCAAGTTTATTTCCCTCAAGTTTAACTTTTTTAACGCATCCCCTTGAACATTTCCATCACATATTCCCCATGTGATTGTTAATTTATATCAAAATATGACACTTCTATTGATGTTAGGAATCTCAATTTTTTTAATTTTGATGGTATAAAATGAAATTAAACATGAAGTCACGCTAGAATTTGATTATTTTCTTAAAATTTTGAAAAAGGATTTAGAATTCGACATCAAATACAATCAATCAATGAAATATTCAAAATTTAGACCTGGAATATACAAAAAAAAAAAAACATGCTCAACAAAAATAGAATCTTAGGAGGTGTAACAGAATTGGAGTTCGCCAAAATATATGTATATATAAATACATATACCTAAAATTAAACATCATAAACATGTGAAATACAATAGAAAATCGCATGAATGGCGGACCAGCGATAAAACCATTGAAACAGAAATTGCTATTACTCAGAAATAATTACCAAAGTAATGATTACGTTAATTGAATAACGAATTGCAAATGAAAAGAGGTAGAAAATGAGTTTAACTACACAAAAATTAATGTGGTCCAGCCCTGGATCGAGAATGAAATACTCTTACAATTACGTCACAGGTTCCACTCACACCCCCAATAAATTTGACATCAGAGCAGGTGCCCAGGAATTGGCAGCATCAATAGTCCTTGGACTGAGAATAAAATAAGCAGAGGGAAAAGTGATCCGAGCACAATTAGGTAAATAAAAATCTTCTTTTGATGAGCATTCAGCAATCAGCTGCAGCGATTGCTTGGGGCTGCTGATGTGGAGGGTGGAGACGAAAAGATTGATGTGCTGGAGAAAAGTGAGATAGGAAGGCCGGTCCTTTCTTCTCACATATGTCCTCCCCTCTTCTTCCGAATAACAACTCAGACATTTAGCCTTCCCAGTCTTCATCCACAGCCTGTCGGCGTAGCCATCACCTGCAAAATAAGCCTGCCCTTCAATTTCTCCTTCCTTTTCCACCTGAACAAGTTGAATGGGCGCCTCACATAGTGCCCTTCGGAGGTGCCCTCCAATTCATCGAAGCGTGCGAGGGCGTGGCTGTCGACGGCGTAAAGCTCCCCCACACGTGCCGCCCTTTCCCCTCCATGAAGACAAGGAAGGGCACCTGGAAGGGCCCGCAGACCAGCGGATATTTTCCCCTGCTTCGTCCCTCTCCCAAAAACTCCGCGTGCCCGCCGCCAATCATCTCCTCCGTCAGCCACTGGTTCCCGAAACCCCTCTTTAAAGTGCCGTAGACAAAGAGAGTGTAAGCCTTTTTAAGCTCCTCGGATCCGCCGCTCCTCCTGCTCGTCATTCTCCTAATTTTGGGAACCTGCATATCTCTGCACTGCGGCCGACTTAAATAGTCGATGGAAAAGATGCCAACGTGACATCGAACAAGAACGTCACCGTCTACCATTTCTTCTCCCCATTTCTCGGCCAAGATTCTGTTTTTGTGAACTCAAATTAATTCAACATAGTTTTGTAGCCGTAGATCCAAAGGCCACCCGGCACCCCGGACGAGGCATAAGCGAGGAGATTCAAAGAAAACAAGGCCATGATATGGCAAATCCTGTCGAAGGTGAAGATTTGTGGTGTTGTTTGTTATTTATTGCAAGGGATTTTTCGTTGCATTGGCGATGGTGTTGTGGAATGTATGAGACAAATCCATTTGCTAGTAAAGTAAAGTTGTACGTGGGTAAATAAAAGCGTTCATATTTGTTCTGTAGTAGTTCTTGAAATAGTAGCACTTGATTTTAGCTTTGCTCCTTGTGAGTTTGGTTTTTTAATGTTGGGGAACTTTTGTTGGTTTTTGTGTAGATTATCACGAAATACAAGCGAGTTAATTGTTTTCCACCTTGACAAGTGCATAGGCAAGAGCGAAAGATAGTGGGTAGTGTTGGTTGCGCAAGGTGACAGGTGTCAAGCTTTATGATGAGTTAAGGATGTCATCGACAAGCATAAACCTCATAGCAAATATATTATTATAATTGATCAAAATCATAAAAGATCAGAGGAATTGAAAGGAAATTACGATTGAGGTTGTAAAAAATGTACATAGTTTTTATTTAGCAACCCAGTTTCACAAAAAATAAACAGATGTTG
Organism: Taxus wallichiana var. yunnanensis; assembly: GCA_018340775.1. Lineage (NCBI taxonomy): Eukaryota > Viridiplantae > Streptophyta > Pinopsida > Cupressales > Taxaceae > Taxus > Taxus wallichiana. Next base: position 554,747,131 of record CM031244.1, on the reverse strand, counting down.
AAGATCTTTAGTTCTGAACATTTTTTATATAAAATTATTTCATGTACAGAGTTATAGGTCGAGACGGAGAAATTCATCAAAGAGGTAAATGGGATGTGCAATTTAGAAAGGGAGCTAAGCCACAAATCATAAGAAAATGTCTAAAAGATTTACTGCTCATCTCAACTGACAATGAAAGAAAACAATTCATAGTTTTCTCCACCTTTGCAAAAAGTCATGAAAGCTTTGAGTCAGCCAGATTGGCACAACGAAAAGGAAACATTTCAAAATCATGGAAGTGATTATGTGTTCAGAGTTTTACATACACTATGTCTTACACCACCATCGTTATTAAAGAAATTTGCGAACCAATTGAAGACCTGGTATGTTGACATTGACATAGTTGAGGTGATAGTTTTATTGTTTCCTTTCACTAGTAGAAAAATGTTTCATATTGATTTTGTGCTCGAGTGCAAACTAGTGGATAATTTTGGGAAAGGGACTATCTAAGCTTGAACAAAATGCAGCGGTAGAATATTAAAATAGTTACTACTTTCCTTTTCAAATTTCATACAAATATTCATTTTGAAGACTACAACCAGTTCTTGGTTAACTCTCTGAAGCTATTGAGTTGTCGACATCAAGGCAGCCACATTCATTGAATGGTGTATTTTCAAGTCTTCAAGTTCGGACTGCCATAACATTTTCCTTTCCTTTAAAGCCTCCTCATACGCCTATTGCAAACTCAATGAGATGAGTCGTCCTATTCTCAAGAATCTCCAGAGCTCTCTTCTCGATTTTTCAAGCTTTGTAGAAGTTTCTTCCTAAGTTTTTAGCCTCTTGCAAAGACTCCAATGCTTGAGCAATCATTGTCTCAACTTCTATGAACTGTTCCTTTGTCTTCTTTGTCTCTTTTTAGACCTCCAATGCATGCGCCCTTTCGGTCTCAACTACAATGTGTTCCTCCTTCGTCTTCTTCGGCTTCTTCTTTAGCCTATGCACCATGTTACTTCTGCACTCGAGATACCTTGGATACACATTGAGCCAAATCTTAGTGCAAAAATAAAATCTATGAATATATCACTAAGAAAACAAAGTATTCCATGAGAAATATCAGTTAAACCAAGCGTTCCTGGAATTATCTCAATGAAAAGAAACATTTGCTGAAATTATCTCAATGAAAGTAAGTACGAGTGAACCTCAATGAAAATAGATGTCTCGTGATAAAATCTAGATAAAAATGCTCTCGCCAAAGACAAAATGTTCTCGTTACATGCACAGGTTGAAGCCAACGTTAGCTGGAGGGGCACTTTTCAGCTTTATTAATGTAGGGAACAAAAATCAATTCATTTAATCTTTGTTTTTTGTTCTGTCATTTTCTTGATCTCCATCTTCGGTGAGGGATGGTTAGCTCCCAGTGTCCTAGTTTCTCGCTAGGATTTTCAATATGACTAGGAGGAGTTGTCTGACAGGAAGCATTAATTCACTGGAGAGGAAGTCAAATATGAGTCGGCAAAGAACCACCTATGAAATTTTAGCCGTACATGGGTGGCTACAGCTAAAATCCAGTGGGGGTGTGGAAATTGTGAAATGTTCGATTTTTCTGGAGGAAGGGAATGGTGAGAATGGTTTTTGTGTGTAGGGTATGTAGGAGGATGTAAATAAAAGCACACACCAGGTTTGCACAGAAAATATAATTCACGGAATAATAATTCACCTTCAATATTCATTCAAGTTTGTATTACAGAATATATAGAATAACTTGTTCCTATAATTTAGGAAACAAGTATAACCACTAACTCCATCAAGCCTATTTACGTGGGTGAGTACAACCTACTCAACCACTACACAAGCCAACAAATATTAGTTGTTTATAAAACAACTAATTACAATAGTAATTCCTTTTACATTAATAATACACAAACTATATTATAATGTGAAGCACTAAACAAGATATTCCTAACAAAAAAAACCCTTATTGACAGAGACAGACTATTTATGAATATTAATACTAATAACACAGTCAATATAGAGGAAATAGGCAGTTTGTTAGCACAACTTTTATTGGTAGTATATATGTTTTGTTTTAGTAGTGATGGCAGTCTTTTAAGATTCTTGACTGCTTTCCGTCGATTTATATATATACAAATACACATCACAATGATTGGTCATGATTTGGTAGGAAAGGGTTTTTGATTCTGGGATGCACTTGAATTTTCAAAATGTGATCACTGAAAATGTTAATATAGAACAATGGCAGATTGAGTTTGGGGCTAGTTGAAAGACGAATGTAGAACAACCACAGTTCATCATTTTGGACAATTTGAGTGGTCTTAAAAAAGCAAGAGGCTTCGAGAGTGGATGACAGAGCCTAAAAGGAACCATGGAAAAAGAATCCATTTACTTATACATTGACAAGGTTTTGTATGTAGAGCCCCACAAAAAGCTTCCACCCGAAGAAAGTATCAAGCCCAGAGGAACTCGGTTGCTATTTACAGCTAGGAAAACAATTGTCTTAGAAGTAATGAAAGATTATGGGATTAAAATTTGTAAAAATTAGCCCATTGAGTCCCTTTCTCTTGAAGTAGACATAGAAATGGATGTAAACTCTATATTGCAAAATCAAACACAGGTCATGCAGATGGCACGATATGTATATGTTGTCCTCTATTTTTTGAAGTGATTGGAGACCACATTTGTAAATGAGAAAACAAAGTTGAAGGTTATGAAAAATTATTTGATTGGCTACAACAAGAAGGACCCTTCCGCAGTGACAATCAATTCATTGAAGGAAAGTTCAGTCTGTGTGTTGCTGGCAACAAGTTCTATCTATGAAAATTAAACCATCATTATGTAGGCGATGATTCAAACAATTACTATCCAACACAGATAGACTGAATTTTTCTTCAAGCAATTGAATTGCATAGCAATTACTTATGTCAAATCCAAAGAGAGAAAAGAAGAAATGTATTGATTCAATGATTTGCGTTAAATATTGTATTATCCATCATTTTTAAAGCAATACGAGATTAATTTCAAAAACACATTTCAGCGTCTGAAACAGTAACCGTCAAGCTTGCCCTGACTTGTTTACATTGTCATCTTAACCAAGCAGTAAGTGCAATGGCACAGATATCTAGTCGTCCCAACAAAATATTACGATACTAGAGATGTTTTTGCAAAAGCCATGTTTGGTGATTGCAATGAATCTCCATATTCGCACATTTTCCTCACTTTTAAACCATAGGTTTTTGACAGATTCTATGCAGGTTTTTGACAGACTTAATTCAAACTGTTTGATGAAATATGGGTCAATCTGAGATCTGTGTCAGACATCGCTTCAGATTTGTATAGCCTAACATCTAAAATCACAAGAACATGGAAAGGAATAGAAACTGAAATAGATCAGGTACGAAAAACAAGCATAGTATGAAGAATAGAACCAAACAAAAATGGAATGAGTTTACATGCCAACTGTTAGATGAAATTCCTCAGCTAAATTACAATGTCAGAGCAGCCAACAAAACCGCATAATTCTATTTTGAAGTTTTTAATGATATATGGTTTGCATATGTTCTGGGAGACGAGCCATTTAGGTTTGGCACAAAGGCATGTGGCAAAACAATTTTGGTCTGTCATTGTTAGATATGTTTAGTTTGGCGATGGTGATCATGAGAATGGCCATGAACAATAGTTACTTCACAAGGTCCCATGATCTTCACCATGCCGATGCTTTTACTGCAATTTTCACCACTTTTTTAGTGCAGGGCTACATGACCTTAAAAACCCCTCTCTCCACTCCGCAGGTAATCATATAAATCATATGTGAACAACAAACTTGCTTTCTGCAGAAGCTTTTTCTAAACCCAAAACTATATTTTTATAAGTGGAATCGCAATTGTTTCTACGACGAGGGAAAACAAGTGTCATTGTCCTCAAAACATGGGGAATTTCTGAGAAGGCAAGCAACTAGAGTGATTTCACTTCTACTACAGCCTGACACATTCACCTGCACTTTCTTCAGCTTCTCCAATGAAAAGTCATTGCTAAAATCAAATCTATACTCTTTTTGCACTTTCTTCATATTCTTTAATGGACACATCCCTTTCATACTCCAATGATATTTACCCCTTTCCTGTCATGCATGCAAATCAAGTTTAATGAAACTCCACAATAACAATAATAAATTTGGAAGATGCAGAAAAAATTACTTACTTTGAATTCTCTAATATCCACGGTGAGTTCCTCCAGTGGGAAAATCGTTGAGGGCGCCAATACACGGCCAATCGAGATAATCACGGGGTTAATTAAATAAATTTTTTTCAATGGTTTCATACCTGAAAATATTTTTAAAAGATAGAATTCCAAATCGACGGAGAGAAAAATGCAGCGGGTCAAGTGAATCTGGTTTTTTGTCAAAGCAATGAAGTGACCAGATTAAATGCAATCCAGGACAATTTCTTTTATTCACAAACAATGTCAAATAATGATGTGGAAAAATTCAAAGATCTCCAGGGAATCCATTCTTGAGCCCAACAACACCAATCAAACCTGTCATAAACAGTGACAGTCTTAAATGCAATGCAGGACAAATTCTTTCTCACAAATAGTGCCAAATAAAGGGATTGGCCAATGAAATGGAACTCAAGTACAATATTGGAAAATTAAACTTTAGCCCAATTTCAAAATAATCCACATGGCAACATTTGATTGAGGAAAGAGAAATAGATTAATGAGAGAGGTGAAAACAATATCCTAGCCTTCGGCAGATAATAAACGTCATGCCCATATACTATTGTTGGATATTCTTTTAAAAAACACACTTAAAAGATGCTATCGATTTTTTAATACTACCCAACACACGTACAATGTATAATGGAGATTCCAAGAGATACATCGAATAAGTGGTACTCGGGGACAAAAACAGTAGGGAGAGAAGTCCAAGGGTAGGGAAAACGCTATGGGGAACCAATGCGAAACTCTTATTTCATCAATTACAAGTCATTTTGAGAAAGGGGGTGTAGTGTGCAAGACATCGAGAAAACATATTTTAGGGATATCTCAGAAGGAAAGGAGTGGTCAATTAATACTGCCAATGTCAATAGTTGTTATTTGTAATTTCAACTCTTGTGTTTTCTGGGCAGTTGGAACATGTAAATGTAAGGGAAATTTGTTTGTGCATCTCAAAGGACATTTTAGAGATAGGGATATGTGTAATGGACATGACATCACAAGGTAATGATTTTATGCACATTTGCGATCAAGGAGTCTCTCTAGTTATCAGGGTAATGAATAAGGTTTCCCTCATCACTAGTCTTGAAGGCATTGTCAATCAATGACCGCCAACATAAAATCAACTTTGCTATTATTTTTATATTTTTATTTTACAGTGTTAATGTATTTGATTGGTTGATATTTAATTTGTTATATAAGACAAAGACATGAATGGAAAGTTGGAAATGAAAAGATGGGAATTAAATACCTACATGTCCCACTCCTATTCCAGGACTCATATCGTTTCTACCAAAACAATATCTTTTAGTTTTGTTCCATATTATCATCTCCAACTCACTTGCATTTTTCACATGAATGCAATTTGTGCTTAAAGGGGTCAAAATAAAGAATGTGTAAAATCTATATTTTGGTTGGCATGGAGGACAACCATTCTTGGGATGTGGCAGGGGTTGTCTAGTGGCGGCAACACAACCATAAAATGGGATTTTCTATCTTTTTATTTAATTTTTTGGTGTCAAGGTTATCAATTGGATGGAGTTTAATTTGTTAGAAAAGTTGAAGACATGAATGGAAAGTTTGAAATAAAGGTTGGGAATTAAATACCTACATGTTTGACACCTATTCCATGACTTAGAGTGAACCAACCCAAAAATATTTGCTTTATGTGCTCCACTTTATTGCCTCAATCTTACTTGCATTATTCACATGAGTGAAATATGTGTTTAAAGGGGCCAAAATAAAGAAAGGGGAAAATAGAATAGATTCAAGGTTCAAAGCCCTATCACACTATTTTTTTATCACCTTGTAGGCCCCCTTTTAGTTTTAAGCTTGAGTAATTGTAGAGAAATAGAGGTTACATAAATAATCAACGATAATTGAGCTCCTCCAACAATGGTCAAATGACTACTGCTTGAATTTTGGTATTTTTAATTTGTTTATTTTTTACAGCATCAAAGCCATCAATTAGATGACATTTAATTTGGAGGATAAGACATGAATGAAATGTTTGAAATAAAAAGGTGAAAATTAAATACCTAAATGTCCCACATCTATTCCACAGCTTAGATTGTTTTTTCCCAAATAATATATGTTATATGTGTTCCACTTTATAGTCTTGATCTCACTCACAACCAATGCAAAATTGTTATTTCCTCAACCATGAGCCATTTTTGTCAATCGTTAGAAGGAGAAAGTGGGTGTGGTGTGTAAGGCATCAAGGCAACATATAATAGAGATATCTTAGAAGGAAAGGAGTAGTCGATCAATACTACCAATTTCAATAGTTATTGTCTGTAATTTCAACTCTTGTGTTTTTGGGTAGTTAGAACACACATACATGTAAGGAGAATTCACTTGCGCATCTCACAAGACAATTTAGAGATAGGGATATGTGTAATGGACCTAGCATCCCAAGGTAGAAATTTCATGCACATTTGTGATTAGGGATTCTCTCTACCTATTAGGGTAACGAATAGGGTTTAGGTCATCAACAGTCTTGATCAGGTTGTCCATAAATGACCACAGACATTAAATGAGATTGGTTATTTTAATATTTTATTTTTTACGACATCAAGGCATTTGATTGGATGTCATTTAATTTGTTTGATAAAATGAAGACATGAATGAAAAGTTGGAAATAAAAAGGTGGGAATTAAATACATGCATGTCCCACACCTATTCCACAACTCATATTGTTCCCACCAAAATAATATATGCTATTTGTGCTCCATATTATTATCTCTTGTATTTTTCATGCGAGTGCAATTGCTTAAATGGGTTAAAATAAAAATAGGGTATATTTCTCAATGGAGTCAAGCAGTGAGTACTAGGAGTTGAAGTGGGATACCCAGACCGTGTTACTTGATAAGCGGTAGAGATGCATACGTATAACATGCAATAACAAGCACAAAACACTTAGGATAAAAACAAGAAGAGTAGGAGTAGGATCATAAACTAACAAATCAAGTTCATTAGGTGTTGTAGTAGTGAATAAATGTAGACTGGGAACAACATCGTGCAAATACATAATATGATAGGTATGCTCAAAACTAACAAGTTATTCTTGCAGAGAGTGCATGAGGTAATATTTTCCATGAATGAGGGTGCGTATAGGAGAGTTTTACTTCTTGAGCGATCTATTCTCTTCCACAATTTTCACATGGTCCTCCTAGAGCACACAAATTTTGGAGTAAAGCATGTCTCATTCTCATAATGTAAAGAAAGGAACTCAAAGTAGGAGCCATGATGGGAAGAAAGCATGAGCAAATATGGATTAAACAAAAGAAACTAGGAGCAATTGTGGGGGAAAGCAAACAGGAAAATAAATAGTTTTTTTGTATGAGGGGTTTGACCACTTATTAAACTCGGGCTGATTACCCTCCAGTCTTCGTCACTCGAGAACAATATGCCACAAGGTAGAGAGGACACAAAAATACCCCCACAAATTGCTTATAATTATGCAATTTTTACGTTGATTTCCTATTTTTACATAGAAATTTTTTTCCCCGTATTACAAACATATATTGTCCCTGTCATCAAAATTATAGCTCAAAAAAAAAATTCAATCCTTTAAACATTTTCAAAAAATAAAATCTCTCCAAAATTGTGTAAGCTCGATGAGCTAGTATAGAGAGTCCGACGAACATGATGGATGAGCTCATTCGAGCAAGCTAAGGTGAACTAGTGAGTGGACGAGCTGGGAAAATGGAAAATAACTCGACATCCACACACATCAAACTTTTGATCTCGACGTCTAAAAAACATCCACCAACCAATGCGCCACAAACCTCTTTATATATAGAGATGGAGGTTTAGTAGTATATATTGTTTATGTTGGAGAAGGAAAAGAGAAAAAAGAAAAGTACGAACTGGAAAGCATGGGAACACATCAAGTCGTGGCTTCAATGGAAAGGCAATGGCTTCCGCAACGGCCTTTCCATGAATCAATAATCCCTGTGGTGGTCACCTGCCATTCAAGCTTATGATCAATGTCTTGCATAAGTCCTTAGAATTTCTGCGCTCAAGCTTTTCAAGCATAGAATTTGTACCATTTAAGATCCGGTTTACAAACACACGCAATCATGGTATCTTTGGATTGAGTTCAAAGCTCATTTTCAACTCACCACCTAGGATCATGCTAGTATCATCAAAATCATTAATTCGGTCCCCAACCATATGTTGCATAAAATTTTTGTGCGTCCCTCTCGTCCTTGGTGGACGGACTGGAAGTGGTTTGTTGACACCCCTTTTCATAATTACTCAGCCAATAAGGGTTATCGTTGGCTCTCCCCACATTTTCCCATGGTTGAAAAAATCAACACTAGGTGGGGGTTGCACTCTTCTCCTCCTGTTGGAGAAGGAGCTTTTACATTATTTGGTCTCGCTATGTGAAGCCCAAAATTACACATTTTTGTGGTGTATTTTACATCAAGATATTCCGATAGGCTCCATCTTGGTTCAAATTGGTGTCCCACCCCAAAATGTCTATTTTGTGGCCACTCGAAACCTTGTTGCACTTATTCTAGTTCTGTCCCAAAGCCTAGCAGGCTTGGAACTGGATTCATTCTTTCTTCTTCCCCCTTCGACTGCATGTTTCACATGGCAACACATTTTTTTAGGAGATAGCCCCAACTTTCCACATATGTTCTCCCAGATTTGGCATGTTTTCAAAGGGGAAATTTTGTTTTGGTTATGGAAAGAATGGAATGATTTTTTCTTTGCTAATACTAAAGTTGATCAACAATTTTCAGTGTATAATAAATCGATGGTTATCTCCAATGTGCTTCTACAGATTCAAGTTCAAGCCAACAAGGTTGCCTTGGAGGTGGAACATTTACAAACTCTTCTATGACATTGGGTGATGCCCCATGTAATGTCGTGCGGGAGCCACCTTCACCTTCTTGACGTTCTCTGCCCCATGGCGGCCATCCTCATGGAGGTCGTCGAAGCCGCTCTCAACAACGTTCTTTCAGTCGTGCTCACTGATCCCCACACATCAGCAATCATGCGAGGAGTGTTTCCCCACTAGCTCACTTACACATCCGGGGCTCCCCGCTCATCATATCGGTTGGGGCTCGTTGGTTGCTCTGAGCCACGCACCCATGACTATTGGAATCTACCTCCTCCACTCCATCACCTTCCAACAAGTTCCCCTGGATTCCTCTTGTAATCTCTCCTACACGAGTGGTGGCCGAAAATGAAGAGGAGGGCCCTCCTGGCTCGAGTAAGGACATAATTGACGCTGAAAAGGACCTTCCTGGTCTAGGCTAGCCTGATGATCACGACCCCCTCTGCTAGTATCTTTGTTGTGGTGGCTTGACTCTTTTGCTTTGATGTATTCCTAGGCTTTGCCTAGTGTGTTCGTTGCTTTCCTAGGCTTGGCCTAGTTTGTTTGTGGTTTTGGGGCGTGCTCTCATACCACCCATTTTTTTGGAAAAATATTGTATCATGTTGCATTTAATATAATATAAGATCTTTTTCATTAAAAACAGAGAGAGATGAGAAAAAGAAAGTAGATAATAGTTTTAACCTAAATCACTCTCAATGAGTGGGATCCAAAAAAACATTGCCTCCATTTGCCTTAGGGTGGCCATATAGGGCCCAAACAATGATTCTATCGTCCACCAAACCACCACGGCCAAAATGTAGAGCATGATTTGTGAAGTCAATGAACAAATGCCAAGTAGAGAGATATGGAGGTTGAGATGAAACATGTTCAAATAGAGTAAACATAGGGCCGAGTAAAATAGCACGTGCTCGTAATAAGTTGTCCAGAGAAGATAAATCTAGTTGAGCGAAAGGCACAAGTTTTCATGCAAGGAAGATGTAAAGAGTTACTCATAGTGAAAGGGAGCCACACACGCAGAGATCCAAGGCATTTTTCAAAACAATGGAAAAATCTACATATTATTGCAATCTCTCAAAGCAAGCACCTTCGTACATAGCTAGGGAAACACAAGTGGGTTAATACCAATACATGAGCCCAAGCTTGATCACGAGGAGGCCATTTGATGTTGAATACAATGTGGATCCAAGTGAGCCGATTAATATTAAAAGGCCAATATTGAATCAAAATGCTGAGTTTGAAAAGTGATAAGGACATTTAATGTAAAAAATTGATCTGATGCAACTCGGATCAAATGAGAAACTAGGTGAGTTTCAAAACCTAATGTTGATGTAAAGGCCTAAAAGGGCATAGAATAAACCTTATGGCCTGCTATCTTTTCAAATAAAGCAACATGTGCATGAAAGAGTGTCAATAGGATGAGTAGGGTTAGTAATAGATATGTTACAAAATATGACCTCTCTAATCTTTGAATTTATGCAATTCTTTCAACAATGTTTGCAGACAAAAGGTTGAGCAATGGTTTCAAGATTAGCTCGATACCATATCGTAGAGGAGAAAGCTCTCACCTGAGAATCTCTCCAAAGCATAACCAATGCCATAACTTTCAAACATTGCATAGTCTAGACATTTAACACAAAGGTGGATCAAATAAGAGTCTCCATATTATTCATCTCATTAATGTACAATCCCTATAATCTGCAAAGGGAGTGTCTATAAAATAGGCAAATGAGGTTTTTTACGTGTAACAAATATTAGTTGCATGAAACCAACATTAATTGGATGAGATATTTGCATAGATTAATTTGGTTACGCAAATATTTCTCACAACTAACCAACCATCAAACTCGGTGTCCCCAAATTTCACCCTAAAATCTAGGACTACCCATTTGAAAAAATTTCATTCTTTTTTAAAATAACGGGTATTTTTGTGTTTTATTGCCAGAAGATGTCTGCATTATGTTAGGATATTCCCAGTGAATCATATGAGCTAATTTCAACAAATACCCGATGCCCAAACTCATTTTATCCATCCATGAAGTTTTGTCTCTAGAAATTTTTATTTAATTATTTATTGAATAAATAATGCCCCGTTTGAAGTAAATTGTGTTCCAGTCAAATCAGGTTGAAGTTTTGCATGCCAGTATTCACTCATCTCATTAGGGTTTTCACCAGGAATTAATTTAGAGCTTTGTCTGTGACTTTTGGCAAAAAAATTGCTTTTATTTATTTCTTTTGCGTTTTTCTCTGGTTTTCTCCGCAGTTTCTCTGTGAAATTCCCTAGGTCAATTCCTTCGCCAGTATAGTCTATTTAATTTCCTAAAGCATCTAGAGATCATCTACCGACACAACACCAGAAGGAATCAGCCTCAAAATGCAAGCTTCTGACCAAAAAAGATGAAGTCATGCACAAAAAGCCTCTCCTAGGCAAGTCACATTTTCTGGAATTAATGAGTGTAAGCTGTAATGAGATTTTTGGTAGTGGCAGGCAGGCGGGAATTTCTTACCTACCTTACAAGGTAAATTTTCCCATGAAGTCAAAGTCACTTAAGCCTTTGATGGGAATATTAGAGGTGGTAGGAAGGCGAAAATTTCTTACTGTCTTGTAAGGTAAAAATTCCCATTATAAAAGAAAAATCACTTAAAGCACCAATGGGAATTTTCTGCTTGCACTAGCAGCTAACTTTTCCCACCAAAGAGGTTTATTCGCCCATCAAGTCACACTTTATCAAAGGAAGCTATTTTAAATACAAGTCGCACTTTTTGGGAAATGTTTTAAGTTGCGTGGGAATTTTGGTAGTCACGTGCGGCGAAATTTCTGACTGTCTTACAGTACTTTTTCCCATGGAGTCAAAGTCACTTTAAGCTACAATGGGAATATTAGAGGTGGCAAGTAGGTGGGAATTTCTTACCTGCCTTGCAGGGTAAAAATTCCCATCATAAAAGGAAAATCACTTAAAGCACTGGCGGAAATTTCTTACCTGCCTTGCAGGGTAAAAATTCCCACGATGAAAGTCAAATCACTTAAGTGGAAGAGGGGATTTTTTGAGCTGCAATGCAGGGTGGAAATTCCCATCAAGTTGACTTCTTATTTTTAGCAACTACCCTTGCCAAAAAGTGTGACCCACCTTGGGTGAATAACAATGCAATTAATAATATTTATTAATGGTTTATTCACCCAATTTTGGTGCCATAAATAGAAGGAAAGTCAATGCAAGTGGAAGAGCTAAAGAGAAGTCAAGGATGCATGCTAAAAATAAATAAAATAATTTATTTAAAAGCAACCAACAACATGCATAATTGGGCACCCAATTTGGGTGAATAAACATGATTGTTTATTAATTAAATTGCTAGAAATAGGAAGGGAAATTATTAGAAATAGAATGCTGAGGGTTATATAAGCATGGGCTACCATAATAAAGAAGCAATTAAATCTTTTTGCAAAGGATTGCAGCCCGCTTACAGTTTTGGCGCTAAAGGAAGGAGGTTTTTGCACTAAAAAGTGTTTTTCATTGCCAGGGAGCTTCACGGTTTGGTGCCTAGGGTTGGAATGACTTGATTCTTGCTATGATAATTATCTGCATGTTGGTATAAGTGCCCGAGTGAATTAAATAATATTTTTGCTTGCTTTGCATGCATGCAAAACCTCAAATTTTAGGGCAGCAGACTTTATATGTAGATTTTGGTGATAAAAATAAAGTATTCATGCCATGGATTCCATCTTTGTCTGAATAAATTGTAGGTATTCATCATAGGTGCTCAAATCAATGTCAGGTACATTAAATATATCTTTTGAATCTGAAGATGTTGCTAGATCTGCACAAATGGATCCAATTGCAAGGCATTCCAACATAATTAAAAGAAAAAGAGCTAAGACAAAGATTGTTCTAGCCATGTTGAATCGTGATGAAAGAGAAAGATCAACAGAATCATGCACAACTTCTAGATTTGTTGAAGTCAATGATACAAACATAGGCCCTAAACCTATCACCAATTTGATTGAAAAATTCAACTCTCATAATTGCAAAGGCTTCTGGAAAAAGTTCATCCTCTTGTTTCTAACGCAACCCATGTGGAAGTCATTGCATGAAGAATTCCTTTCAGAATCTTGTGCATGTACTCTCAATCTTCTAGTTGAAGCCTTCATTGAATTTACTTGTGTTTGCATTCACCCAGAGTGCTTTCTAGAATTTAAAATTTCTCATATGCAATTTTAAATAAAAGATGATGAGTTTTGTTTGAATTATTTACAGAAAAACATTGCATTGGTGCATGTACTGAAGAAGAATTACAAAAGCTTCAAGGATAGAAGGGAAGATAGGTCAAAGGCAATACCCACAAGAAAATCACAATCATGCATAGCTTCCAGATCTAGTTTGGTGAGAATCAAAGGCAAAAGAGTCAACCACATGCAGAATATGGAAGAAGAACAAGACTGAGAGGGTTGCAACTTTCTTCTTATTTCTTTTCCTCTTTCTTTTATTTTCTCCAACAAAGTAATTGAACAATCAATTAAATTATAAAACTTAAGTGATTGGTTTAAAATTTGTTACTTGAAGAAGTCAATTACTTGGAAATAGGTGGCAAACATGCAAAATAGAAGGTTCTATTTTTCAGTTATAAATCATGCATGTCATGCAAAGAGGAATTCCAGGAGGAAGATTTCCAGTTGTTTCCCTTTTCATAGCTTCCACATGGGGAATTCATTTAAAGCTTCCTATTTGTAATTGCCCTTTATACATTATAAATAGAGGAAGAACCTATAGGTCAAAGAATCGAATTTGTAATCAACATTCTTGTGTTTCAGAAGCTTTCTTTGAAACCCTTGATAACTTTCTGCAAGAAAATTAATAGAGAGGAGATTTCTAGAGAACTTTGTGTCAACGATGAATTCATCTCGTATTTATTTCTAGATCTATTCATAAACTTTGTGTTATTCTAGATCTAGATATGAAAGTTTCCTTTGCTTTGATTTCTGTGTTTAATGATCTATTTGTTTTAATCTATGTGCATGTGATCAACTCTGTAAACTATTGATTGGGTTGCACATCCTCTCTCCTTTCCTCCGTTTCCTATTATTTTCCTCTTCTGCAGATTTTTCCTTTCTTTTACAACTGCTTACTTGCTGCAAAATTGTCTAGCTATGGTTCATGAGCTACATAGTTAAAGTAATACCAACAAATAGATATTAGGAAATACAACTGACAAAATCTTACAGGAGCCTCATTGGTAAATGAGGAGATTTATCTCATGATCGCCTAGGTTTTTAGCATTTGTGCGAGAAAATCTAGCCAAAGAAAACTACTTCCCAAATTAAAGCTTACCAATTTACTCCAACACAAAAATTAATGTATACATTAATCTTTATTGTCAACATTTTAAACCCTCAATCTTGATGATGTTGCTTTACCTTTAAAACTATAGTATAACTATTAACTCTCCACCAAATTATAAATTTTTCATTACCTCCACCATAACATAAAGAGGTAAAATTGACACTTTCATTTCATTTTCTTTGTCATTTGTACACTCCATAAATTGATAATCAAGAGATACAAAATGCGAACACCCACAAGTACTATTGATTAAACCAACAATATTTTTAAATGCATAAAGATGTCCATCAATGTAAATATGATGTAATATCCCCTTTCTCGAATTAATTAAATCGGAGGACCCAAAGCCTATTTTTATTCCCCGTAGGCTAAGGGGGGATTAAAAAGGGAAATAATATAATAATAATTCATTAAGTTGTCCAAAAAGGTACTTTAAGTTATAACTTGGAAAAAGGACACTTAATGTATTATTATTAAAAGGGGCCAAAAAGAAAATATTAATTACATGGCCAAAAGTAATTAATAATTATGAGGATGGAAAAAGGTGAATATCTAATTAAAAGTAATTTTAATTACTTTTAGGGTTTTGGATGAAAAAGAGCTTATTAAAAGAATTGATTGGAAAAATTGAATCATTCAATCATTCGAACAATTTCACAAACACTTGTTTTGCAAGTTTGGGGCAACAACTTCCATTTTTAACATAGAGGATGAAAACCCTCATGTGTTAGGGCTTGGGGATGAAAACCTTCACACCCATTTGGTAATTCCATCCACATATTACACTAGAGCTTTCAGATTCAAGGGAAATTCATCACGAGAGTATGGACAGACTGATTTATGGTTGTGTATGGGGCTGCAATTGTTTATCAAAACTAATAAAATATTCTCTAGAAATGACATTTCAACTTAATGTCACTATTTACAAAATTACTATTCACGTCATCACTATTCATGTCACTATTCACTATTGTACATGTAATTATAGTCCTGTCATTGTATCACCCGTACTACACTTTCGGCGTTGGTGTCATTCTTTTTTAGGGAAAATTCTACGACATCAAACTCACGAGGATTTATTATTGTTACTCACGGTCTAGCGTACCTTCCAAAGAGAGTTTTTGTACTTCCAAAATTCCTCTTTCAGCTAGGGTTTAAGAGAAAATTCAGTTTTCATGATTTCTATACGCTTTCGGGTTAGTGTTTGATGTAATACATTCATATTCAACATATTTGAATAAATATTACAGCTTAGGTATTTTTAGTTTTACATATTTTAGTGATTTATTATTCCTAGGGTTTATATTAGCTTTGATACTCAAAAATAGAAAAAAATTTAGAATATTGAAAAAATTATAAAAAGGGATATTACATATGATCATGCATATGCCATGTTTTCTCTAGGGATGTATGAATCTAGTCTTATTCTCGACTTTGGATTACAACACATCTCATATCTTAGCATAGTAACTTTGTAGCTCACCAAGAGTCCAATCTACAAATATGTACGTTAGGCTATAAAAAGGTAATCTTGGTAGACAAACCAAACATTGAGTAGTAGACCCAATATTAATTATTGTTATTGTGAGAAACCTAAGGCCCGCATTGGGAATAGTAGATGGCCATATCATATAATTCCACTTCCAAAATGTAAATTCTTCATAAGGTGTTGGGAGTGGTTTATCCATTGGCCATGCCCCATAATGTCACCAATTGAGAAAATCATATTTATATTTCTTCAACGCCTTAGGCGGAAGTTCCAAATCATCTTTGGACTCTTCCCGATTATATGTTGTCATATGAATATTCTCCTTGTTGCATATAAATTATC
Organism: Taxus wallichiana var. yunnanensis; assembly: GCA_018340775.1. NCBI lineage: Eukaryota > Viridiplantae > Streptophyta > Pinopsida > Cupressales > Taxaceae > Taxus > Taxus wallichiana. Next base: position 554,730,906 of record CM031244.1, on the reverse strand, counting down.
CAACAATGTTGACAACCTATTATTTCTTTGTGCAATAGTGAAATTGTTTTCCACCTCTTCATCTTCAACACATTTTCCCATATTATCCTCTGTCAATTCCATATTTTATTTATAATTGTCTTCAATTTCCATATTGTCTATGTATGAGAGTGTAGATGATTTTAGTGGTGAAGAACAAATTGAATTTTCGAGAGGTTGGCGTATCTATAATGATAACGATAATTCTATTATTTTGTAAATATCAACCAAATCTCAATATTAATAAGAAAATAACACTAATTTCATTATTTTACAAAAAATTGCCAAAATTTTACTTTAATTTTACCCTAATGTTTGAAATTTTACTTTTTAATGTAATTTTCCCTATTTTTTAATCACTTATTTGTCATTAATTTTCTAATTTTTGTAATTTTGACTTAAATTTGAAAATTTGACCAAGTTCCATTGAATTTGGTATATTTTTATGCTAGAGGCATCAAAAGTTGAGAACATCATAGAGAAATGAAGTTTTGCCAAAGCATTGACAATGTTTCATGAAATGCAACCACTAGGTGCCCAACATGATCATTTCACCTTTGCTACCATACTCCCAACCTCTTCCCAAATAAGATCATTGAAACAAGGTATGGACATCATGGAGAAGGGATTATTATTAAATTTGTATTTGCAATTTACCGAGTAGATATGTATGCAAAACATGGTGGCATTAACAAGGCATACAAAGTTTCAAAAAAATGAATGAAAGGAATTTGGTCAAATAGACTATAATGATTGAGGGATATGCACAAAATGGGTTTCTTGAAAAGGCCTTGGAAGTTTTCCAACAAATGCAATTGGCAACATAAATCTAGACATAAATCCAGACCCCATAACATTTTTCATAAGCCTTAGAGCATGTATTATAACGAGATCGTTAGAACATCGCATAAACATCATCATAACATAATGGAAATTTATGTTTGTTTGTTGTAGTTGCAAGTGCCCTTGTAAAAATGTATGTGAAATGCCAAAGCATATAGAAGGCATGCAAATGGTTTTAAATAATGCCTAGAATGTGATTCAATCTCATGGACTACAATGATTGTATTATATACACAAAACGAGTGTGTTCAAATACCTTCCAATCTCCTAGGTAATTGTTGGTGTGTGTGACTTACCTCATCATCACTTAAGGTCTTGTCCACATCACGTGGTGAGTCATCTCGCTTAGTGAGATCATATGTATTAGGAGTTATATGACACATGGAATATTTCTTCATAGAATCTATCATTGTCATATGCGTTAGTGGCATCATAGGAGTTACATTCCATTTTGGAATCGTAACTCCTCTTTCCCTCATGGAGGGAATGATTGTATAGGAATGGGAGTTACACAACACTCCCATATGTACCCTCTTATTTCGATCTATGAGAATGAGTATACATGTTTACCTTATGCATGATTTTCCTTGTTTGTTCAACTTCTTGTTAATTACTTAGAAAGTTCACATCACTATTGGAGTGAAACCTCTTCAATGTGTGCTTGACACCCACACTGTAAATGTGAATCATGATATGCAAGGGTGGATCATTGTCAAAAGTGTTAAGATCAGCAGGAGGATTAGATTTGAATGTTATGTGTTGAGAAAATGCATCAACAAATGAATGATAGACCAATCTGGATGCATATCGATAGGAATGCGAGTAGTAGCAAGAAGATGTTGGACTCCATGCTTTAAACCATGATTTTTAAGTAAGTAATCATTAATTGAGATAATCACGATGATTAGACTGTAGGATGATAAACAAAGAATGAGGATCCTAAAAGCGTGAAGATCGAGTATGGGTTCACCAAAATGATTAACTAAAATGTGAATATTCTAGTATAATCTAGATGTTATAGGAGCAATAAATAAATGACAATAAAACACAATCCAAGCAACAAAATGTAAAACCTAATGTGCAAAGAGGGTTAAGGAGGCCTTAGTTGATTTTCGATGTCACACAAGAGGAGAAAACCATCGCACAGGAGCCTAATAAAGTATAGATCTGACTTTTTGGCTGCATTGGGATGCCCGGAGAAGGATGGGGACGCATGGGGCACCCTATTCTAAGATTTGGGCCCCCTAGTCTATATAAATAACCAAGGAACCTCCTCCAAAGTGTCTCTCAATATTTGCATGTGTTTGCTTCTGTTGCCTAGATGTCGTTGTGTGATCGCCGAATTATTGTTAAACATGTAATAGAAGAATCACCGTAAAACCCCAAGCAAAGCACCAAACCCATAAAAAGAAAGATGCATATGAAGGGTTCAGAATTTCCTCAGCGGCCAAAATGGTGGAATTACTAAATGAGCGTTGCACTACATCTCAGACCCAATGTAGTTCTAGGTGTGTGTGTGTGTGTGAAATTTTACCCTAACTGCTCTTGTGCATGTCACACTTTTTGAGTAATAAGCAATAACTAGATGTAGAATGTAGATAATGTGTGCATGGAACTCCCCCCTATGAACTCGTGATGCAAATGAACCAACCTTTGTCCCTTGTGATGGATTTAGATGGATGCAAATGGAGTAGTATAAGCATTTGATGGATGTAACCTTATGTGGTGATAGTAAGTGCTTAGTGCTTTGTCCTTCATTATGGTCACATAACTTTATATTTATATGGTTCTCTTGCTTTAATTTCGTAATTAACCTTGAAAATGCTGACCACCAAAAATATAAGAAGCTCAAACGGCTAGAAAGTGCCCAAAAAGTGAGAGGAAAGTGTAAAGAGGATCAAAGCACCCAGAGGGGACTAGGGCACCTAAGGTGCCCTAGCCTGATGTGTGCCCACCAAAAATAGGGAAAACACGATATGTAAGTACAAACTGGGAAAGTACGGGTGCAAGATCAAAAGTAGCAACATAAAAAAATACAAGATGGCCACAAACATAGGTTAATTAGTTTTCGTTTTCACTTAATAGCCATATGACTAGTAGTATGAGACTAGGACTAAATAATTACCCAAAGTGTGTGATTTTGTGTCTATAAAGGAAAAGAAAATTGAAAAGAAGAAAGAGAAAAGGGACCAACCCAAGAAGAAAACCAAGACCAACCAAGCCCAAACCAAACCTAACACGAATGCTTCTACTTCTGAGCCCAATACAAAGAAGGAAAAGTGTAAGTGGTCCTATTGCAAGAAGTCCGACCATGAAGAGAATCAATGTATGGGAAAAAAATAAATAACTTAACTCATTCACTTGAGAAGAATAAAATAAGTGTTCTTGTGTCTATTAAACAAAATGCTCTGAAGGTTAAGTCTTCCAAAGCAAAGGAGTCCAAACCTAAAAAGAAGAAAGGAAAGGCCCTTGTAACTAGAGCAACTCCTTCATTGACATGAATTATCGATTCTAGCGCCTCACACCACATGGCCTCTTCGCATGTTGAGTTTTCTAACATCAAACCATTTGACATGTCCCAAATTACATTGGGTGACAACACTACATTGTCGGTTTCTTGTAGTGGATCGGTAGAGATGGATGGTGGAACGTTTAACCAAGTGTTGAGTGTATGGAGTTGCGAGAAGAAAGAACTAAACACTTAAGGAAATGGCCACTTGTATGGTTCACTTGAAATCCCTTCCTCTATTGTATTGGGCAAGCACTAAACTATGTTTGCTACATTCATAACCGTGTTTATTACAAGGTAAGAGGGATGACATGCTTTAAATCCTGGTTTGGACGCAAACATGATGTCGAGAACTTTCATGTTTTCATATTCAATGTTATGGCCTAGATTCCCAAAAAGAAATGCAATGCCTTGGAAAAAATAGTCTAGACGTTTTTTAGGGTATCCTGATGGCGTGAAGGGGTATAGATTTTTAAACCTACTACTCATCATATTTATATTGAGAGAAGTTTGAAGTTTGACGAGTCATCTTTGACTTCTACTTCTCCACCCTCTAAAGTCTTGCTCTTTGATTCTAACTCTAATTCTTCGGATGATGATGTTGATGATCGTGTTCCTCCTCCTACTGATCTTTTGATCCTCCTACTCATCCCGACCCTCATGCTTTGAAATCTTCTAATTTTAACTGGTGATGATGAGGACTTTGTCCCATCTCACTCAAGTGAAGAATCTATAGATTCTAAGCTTGACTCACCTCTTAGTCCTTGTTGGGATAGGAATACTTTGCAAAGTACTAGAGAGTGGATTGGAGATCCTTCGGATGAAAGACACACTCGCTAAAATGTCACTAGACCTCGCTCCTTCTTCACCTTTACATCCAACCCTCATTCCTTTTGGGAGGATTCTCGGATTCTTGAGTTGGATTCTGCCATGGATAAAGAGTATTCCTCACTCATGAAGAACAATACTTTGGATTTCACCCTCTTCGAAAAGAAGAAAAATCATACATGTAATTGGGTGTACCGAACAAAGTATGGTGTTGATGGAGAAGTCAAAAAGTATAAAGTGTGACTTATAGCTAAGGGTTACTCCTAGGTAGCTGGGGTTGATTACTCATAAACCTTTTGTCTAGTTTCAAAGACGAATTCCATTCGACCGACCCTCCATCGCTGCCACAAACAGGTGGGAAGTCCACCAGATGGACATTAAGAGTGTCTTCCTTCATGGGACCCTAGAGGAAGATATATACATGGAGAAACCTTTAGGTTATGTCAATGATCTCTACCTCATTTACAAGTTAAAGAGGTATCTCTACATCCTTAAACAAAACCCTTGGGCTTGGTATACCAAGATGGAATCCTTTCTACTTGCATCAGGGTTCACTTGGTATCACTCTGACCTAAATGTTTACATTCTACGGTAGGATGACTCCATGCTCATCCTCGTTTTGTATGTTGATGACTTGTTGATCACGGCTAGGTCTTCCTCTATCATCGATTCTTTGAAGATTGACTTGTCCAAAAAATCTCCATGTCTGACTTGGGTTTTCTTCATTACTTTCTTGGGATACAAATATCCCAATTTGACTTAGGAATTTTGATTTCATATCCTAAGTACTCCCTTGATTTTTTTAGCTCGGGCCACATGTCCGATTGTAAGCCTTCTCCTACTCCTTTCCTTTCTGGGGTTAATTTGGTTTTTGATTTCTCGATCCCTTGGTTAATGGTACCATTTATTGACAATTGGCGGAGAGCTTTATTTACCTAACTCACACTCGGCCATATCTATGATACGCTATCGGGATCATGTCCAGTTTATGCAGGATCCTCATACATTGGGAAGCGAAAGAAAGAAGATCCTTCACTATGTTCGTGACACTCACACTGATGAAATTCATTATTTAGGAGGGAAAATTATTGACTTGGTTGGATATACAAACTTTTATTGGGTCGATGATCTAGATCATCTGAAATCTACCTCAAGCTACGCTTCTCTTAGTTTGGGTCCTATTAGTTTGTATAGCAAAGTAGATTGTGATTTCCATATCATTTACATAGGTAGAGTGCGGAGAGGAGCAATCAACGCTGCCAAAAATTTGTATGGTTATAAGGTATCTTGACAGAGTTTTGTATTCACTTTCGGCGGCCTACCATTATCTACTGTGACAACATGAGCACCATCTCAATTTGTCGAAATTTGATTCAACATTAATGGACAAAGCACATTGAGATCCACATGCACTTCATACAAGAGCTGATACATGAAGACATCATCAACTTGCGGTGATTGTCGGACTTCCGATCGGATGCATACATTTTCACCAAGCCCTTCACCGAGGTGAATTTTCTTCACTTGCGGTCTCTTCTTGGGGTGAGGTCTATTATAGCCACCCATCTTCTTTGGGTTTTATTGTCCTTCTCCTCTTCTTATTTTTCAGAATATTTTGTTTATACATGGGTACCTTATCGGGGCTTTAGTTGTCGGGCACCATTGACACACCTTTCTTAGTTGTCAGGAGTCATCTTTCTATTTTGACTTGTCATGACCTCTACCTCAACTTTGATGAAGGGGGTATTGGTTTGTGTGACTTACCTCGTCATCACTCGAGCTATTATCCACATCATGTGGTGAGTCATATTGCTTAGTGAGATCATAGGTCTTAATATTTATATGACACATAGTATATTATATCATAGAATATGTCATTGTCATATGCATCAATGACATTGTAGGAGTTACATTCCATTTTAGAATCATAACTCCTCTTTCCCTCATGGAGGGGATGATTGTCCAGCACGTAGTTACACAAAACTCCCATATGTACCCTCTTATTTCAATCTATGAGAATGAGTAGACATGTTTACCTTATGCATGATTTTCCTTGCTTGTTGATTTCTTGTTGATTACTTGGAGCGTTCATGTCACCATTGGAGTGCAACCTCTTTGATGTGCATGGGGTTCCGTATTGATCCTTACATAATAATCTCACAAAAATCATATTTGGGATATTTAAAACCATATTCCATAACCTTTTTGCCATACTTCCACTTATGCCAAAATGGAAGCTTTAGAACAGGGTATGAACATCCATAAAAGCATATTGGAAAGTGACTTTTGGCAAAAATTTCTATAGCTGATTAATAGATAAAAATGATATAATAATAGATTAATAGAATTTCTAATTTATAACTTGCCATATTTTCATTTGGAGATAATGAATTAGATAAGAAACTTAGTTATTAATATTAGTACAAATGAGGCCTCCTAGGGTTTAAATAGATATTAAAGTTTTTCTTAGAGTTTTTTGAACACCGAATTGGATTGCATTCTAGTGAGCTTATGAACAATGCAAAGGGAAATTGAATGGGTCATTTTTTGTAAACTTTGGTGGAGAAATGTGCTTGGAGAACAATTTATCTAAAAAAATAATTACTCACCAATTTTTTTCTACATTCTAATACATCTCAAAGATCGACATCAAAGTGTGTGGCAGTAATCAAGGTCGAGAAAAAGTTAATTTGTAATTTCATTTTGACATGATAGTTATATAATATATCTATTAAAGTTGGTTCATTGTGAGATAAGGGCATTGGGTTGAGTGTAATCCCTTCTCTTAGAGACCAAACAAACACATTGCCAAATGTTTAATTGGCATTTTGATGATAAATATGAGAGTTTCCTTAATATATCCAACATGTCAAAGAATTAAACCATGAAGACATAAATATCAATTGTAACATAATGGAATTCAAGTATTTACAACCCTCGTTCACATAATGATTAGGATATGGAAATTCATCAAACCGTAGTGGAAATATATTTCTTGTAAAATGTATTTGTAGGTGTTTTGGTAGACATGTATACAAACAATAGAATCATACACAAGGCACTTAAACTATTCTTCAAAATTCCTAGCAATGAGATGCGATCTTGTGCACTTAAATGCATACCAAATATGTACAAGGAAATCCATCAAGGCGTGATATAATGTTCATTCTTTTAGACATGAAATATTTGAAATAATGCCTCAATGAGATGTGGTCTTATGGACTCAGTAATGAATATAGGATATACATAAAATGGTTTTGCTGAAAATACCTTCAAAACTTTCAAGAAAATGCATTTGGCATGTGTAAAGCTAGAGTCCATAACCTTATGAACATACTCCAAGTTTGTGCCAAAATGGAAGTTTTAGTTTAAGGTATGGATATCCTTCAAAATATATCATTATTTTAGACATGAAATATTTGAAAGAGTACCTCAGTGAGATGTGGTCTCATGGACTGTAATGAATATAGGATATATATAAAATGGTTTTGTTGAAAATACCTTCAAATATTTGAACAAAATGCATTTGGCATGTGTAAAGCCGAGTCCATAACCTTCGAGCATACTCCAAGTCTCGTGCCAAAATGGAAGTTTTAGTTTAAGGTATGGATATCCATCAAAATATATCATTCTTTTAGACATGACATATTTGAAAGAATGCCTCAGGTGAGATGTGGTCTCATGGACTGTAATAAATATAGGATATACGTAAAATGGTTTTGCTGAAAATACCTTAAAAACTTTCAAGAAAATGTATTTAACATGTGTAAAGTGAGTCCATAACCTTCGAGCATACTCCAAGTCTCTGTGCCAAAATGGAATTTTTAGTTTAAGGTATGGATATCCATCAAAATATAATGGAAAGTATATTTTTGTTGAATGTTATAGTTTTTAATGCTCATGTAGATATGTATATAAAAATTGTATGCATACATAACGCAAAAATTATTTGATGAAATGACCCAAGGATATGTGGTCACATTGAATACATTTCTTTAATTTGTTTTATTGACATCAAAATAAAATCACAAGCCAACTTCAACTTGATATCACTCATCTATGCAACTGAAAACACAAGTCTTTTCTTCTCAACAAAGTGAAAATTATGTTAAGTAGTGAAAATGAAAATGAATTATGTTAAGTAGGATTAAATAGGAAATGTGGGGTCATGGGGTAAAAAGTAATATGACGCAATTTTGTGTCATGTTTATGCCACTTTTGCCACACTACTATCACATCACAATTTCTTTGAATTTTCCTTCAAAAAATAAAATAAAATAAAATGGGAAATGACATGACATTGACACAAATTGTGATGTTTTTAGCATTATATGCATAGTGATGTGAAACTCATCAATGGATGAAAGTTTGTGGTAAATCTAATATAGATACCTTGAGATTAATATCTATCTACATTTTTCAAATGAATTTATTTAAGATATATGTACCTATAGTGGAAACCAAGGGGGTTGGGAGAAGTGAGATTAACAATGTGAGATGTCAAAAAAATGATTGGCTTCAAATTTGACCATCATAGGGAATTTTTAATCTGTCATTCTAGTTTAGAGAAGGTGTTAAAAATCATGATAGTTTGAACATACAAAGGAATATTGAACTCATTCTTAAATTCTATGAAAATATATATTTTAAGCCCAATACATTATTTTAAATTAATAAATATCATCCATCAATAGTCAATGAAAATTTGTGAATAAGATGAAGTCATTAATCAATGTGAACATCTTCAATGAGCAAACCTATGTGACAATCAAAGATAGACACCTTAAAATTTATAGGGGTGTGTGTATGTGTACACATGTGTGTTGTGTACACTCACACACATTGAAATAGAGCTATGCTACTTTCAAAGAAGTATGTATATTTTTCACATCAAAGTATTCAAGACTTTCCTTGGAAGTGGATCTAGTGAGGAAAAAAATTAAAATTCCTTCGTATTCATTTGCCTTCAACATCACACATTTTGAGTTGTGGAAATATGTTCTTGACGGAGTTGAGAAGAAGATATAATTTTGGATGTCTAGACCTCTATCATGTGCAAGAAGATTAAAGATTTATACCAAGATTATTGTCACTAGTCATATGTTTTACACCCTTATTAAATTATGTGAAATCTAAGATTTAGTGAATTAGGTACACTAAAGGATGTAAGGGGAGCTACATAGGGTTATTTTGATTAATTAACTTATAAGATCGATTATACAATATAAGAAAAATGCTTTTAATGTTTAAACGATATGCTACAAACTTGAAAACACAACGGAATGAGTGCACTTAGCTAATTATAGATGGATTTGGGAGGTTCTAGGATTGCACATTGCTAAAACAGGGAGATTTGAACCTAGTGACGCTTCATTCTCGGGAATTATGACTGGAAACTAATTTGTGAAAGGATCATGCAGCACTTCGCCAAGACCATCTTGTATGGTCTTGATCATTTTATATGGTTATGGAACTACTTGGTTTTTGGATTTGTAACTTTTCGAAATATTTTCCTACCTAAAAATATATGTCACTGTCAAACCCTAGTTGGTAGTCATGTTGTGAATCTCTCTGAATATTCTGAACATGATCTCAAACCCTATCCATGGATGAGAAACCTTATAAACAAACATTAGTTGGTTTATGAACACCCCCATACACTGCTGTCGATGCTTGGCACCACTCCAAAGTGGCCTCAAACCGCGCACGTCATTCTTCACCTAGCATGTGATATGTGAATGAATACAACTAGATTTGGAAACCTCTTTAACAATGCTTGAGTTGAGTTTGGATCTTGTTAAATGCTTGGAGAAGGGATTTTTGAGTGCTTTTGGATGAGATAGAATAGTTTATTTACCTTGTAATAAGAATCGGACTCATAGAAATTACTTCCCTAATGACCTGTAGATGTGATTTTGTGACATATATGGAGTGTTGGGTGCCTTTTACGAAATTAAGAAGTGAGTATATCGAGTGTATTACCATAGGATTTATAGGTTAGCAAATGAGGTAGTGTTAGCTCACTTCTATAGGGTTTCAAAATGAATTATTAAATAAAGGCCAACCTAAAGGGAGTAAAGGACCTATGGGAAAATTTGGAATTGAAAGAAAATATGGAGGATATATTGGTGAAAAATAATACAAAAAGGTCATGGCCGGATATAAATTCCTAACCAAATTATACGGCCTTGGTGGGGATAAAAACATGCTAAGTGAATTTTACATCCTATCAATTTGACTTAGTATATATATGTTATGCATGGTACTCTCAATATGTATTGGTATATCAATGTACAAGGATAAACACGATATACAAAATACCTTAGAATGTACTAAGTTTGGAATAAAAGGTTGTGTTATCTTAGCAAAATTACCAAATTTGAGTGTCTACATTCCCCCTTTAAGTATGAAATGAAAATTACATACTTAAAGGAAAAGATACCTAAGTGTGTAGACACACTTTGTCTTCACTTGGAGTTTGTTTTGTAGAGTCCCATTGTGCTTGGTGTTGGCATCCTTCATAATGAAACCTACAACATAGAGTGTAGTTAATGTCCATAGTAAAGAATTGAACTTTAACTCAAATTTAAAGTGTAACACAAAAGATTTGTATTTGCATAAATAATGAATTGAAGATATGAAAATAAGGAAGAAATACACTTGTTTGTTCTACGAGAGGAGAAGTTGATATAATTTTCTTATACTTGAAGATTTGCATTGTTAAACTTGTTGAAGGATTGGAGGTGATCGGTTCCCAATTGTTTCAAGGAGAGCTAGAGTGTTATCTCGCATGAAACCCAACACGAAACAAAGGAGAGAGGATAAAATTAAAGTACCCAAGTACCCCATGAAGGAAAAATACCGTGTATTAAATTCATTTAGCAAATCTACTATCTTCCCCTTTAAATGTAAGAGGAAAGGAATTTTTTCCTATGAAGAACTTATTCGTTTTGATACCTTTTGTATAACATGGACCACACCAAAGGTGTAAATGCATCTAAGCCCAATTTTATAAATTAGTACACATAATAGAAAAGAGAACGAGTGTCCCAATTCCCTTCTTATGTGTTGCACAACTTAGTAGAAATTATAATGTACTGAAATGTACATGAATAAGGAGACACACACCCCCAAGATTCATGATATTTTAGTAGAGATTGAGTGGTGTAGTGAAAAAGGAGTGAAGTATTTGACACCCCTATAATTTATCTAAAATGAGCCAACTAGATATGAAACTATGCCATAACCTTGTACCTATAGGTGAAAAACTGAAGTTGTTGAGAAAGTTGGTGTAACTAGACCTTGAGCAGAACTGTGTGAAAAGGGAAGGACTGTACATATAGTCGAGACCAAAGTGTACGATTTTGAACATGTGCCATTTTTCATTTTTGTGTTTGACTATATTTTTGAGTACATATACCATTTTTATACATGTATATTACCCTAGAATTCTACCTATATCTATTGTAGATGTAGAATATACTCGTATGAATTCCCCCTATATTTAGGAATGTGTGAAACCCATAATTAGAACTTGTCTCAAATGAATATATGTGTGCCCATGAATTAGATGTCCGAGAAAATGTAGAAGAGTGTAGAATGATAAGAAGGTGTCTACCTTGAAGAACATGTACCTATAAAAAGGAAGGTGTTTTCTCATGGCGAAACCATGGTACAAAACAAAAGTGATGATAACAAGAATAGAAACAATAATAACAATGAGTAGTAGTGACACATGTATAATAAAACAAGTGGATCAATCATGAAATTAAAGTTAATAGTATGAAAAAAGTCACACAAAAGGCATAAACCCTATAAACGTGGGATACCCAAGGTGTCACAAGATGATCAAGGCCCATAAGTCAACAAACAAGATAGATATAGATCTAAAAACATGGGACACCCGTGGTGTCACAAAACAAGCAAGGAAGTCAAGCCACAATCAATGAAACAAACAAGTAGCAACACAAAAAAAAAAAAAAAACAAGTACGTATGGAAAAATAAGCATTTCAAAGCATGATGAAGTGATACAAATGATATAGAAAGAAATATGTGAAGCAAGAGGTGTCAACATTGCACAAGACACATGTGTTAGTATTATTAACTTAGAAGATATTGTGTACACAATACATGTAATCAAGTATAATGTGAAATTAGAAAGTAACTATGGTATAATAATAACACTTAGGTGTAGTGTATAGTATATGCCCTGGATGTATATGAACTCTAGGAAAAGGGGTGGACAACACCTCTCATCATGTACCACTCTGTGTATGTCCTGAATCAAGCTCAATATACCATGTGGATGAATGTGTGTAAAGAGTAAAGATATATGATATCTATCAAAGCCATAGTGAAAAACAACATGTGTAATGTAAAGTGTTAACTCAAGATAAGTGTATAGGTCCCGATTTTGTATTTTTGTAATATATGAATGTTTTTGTATTTTGAAACTATATTAATGTTTTTGGAATTTTTGAACTACTTAGCTATGTGATTTAACAAAATTTAATCTTAATCAGAGGACTGAGATCAATCGTATAAATATAAAAATATAAAATATATAATCATGTAATGGAAAGTAAGTGTGAGTAACGAGAGGATAAGAGTGAATTAGTTGATAACTAGCTTTTCATACTGAATATAGGCTAGAGTGATAGTGGAATAGGCTCAATTTTGGTTGTGCATGATCCATCTATAAGACTGTGATTTGAAATTATGCTAGACCGTACTGCAATTAGAAGATGATAGTAATGGCTAGAAGGGTGTCCAAATTTGGGTGGTAGTGTTCGAGTGATGGCAAAAGGTCTTGTTCTTTTAGGGGTTTTCAATGTCACTTTCATTTTAATTTGTGTCACTCTGAATTTTTATAGGGTTTTCCCGTCATATGTGTACCACCTGTAAAAAAACCTAACTACCTGCACTAGGCTCAATTATACATTAGATGTAATAAAATATGCATATTCTCGAGTTAGACTAACCTCGATGGTTACCCCAATGTGATTGTCAACAAATGTTGCACTACATTTCAAACTCAACATGGTTCTGGTGTGTGTGTGTGTGTGTGTGTGTGTGTGTGTGTGTGTGTGTGTGTGTGTGTGTGTGTGTGTGTGTGTGTCCCTTGAAACTAGGTTTTCCTTGTGCCATTTGCACCAAGATAACAGCTACAATGATTTTCCCCAAGATGAATGTGTGTGATGGAATTCAAAAATTTCCCCTATATGTAGTGAATAATGCATCCCAAATGTACTCCTCAAATGTTCCTTTTTCTCAAGTAATAGATAGAAAGTAATAGCCCAATTGCCTAGTCTTTCTCTTTCCCCTTAGAATAGTTATTGAGTCATGTATATAAATGATTCCTTTGTTTTAATTATGTCATTAACAACCCTAAAAGATGAACCAAAATGATAAATATAAGTTTAAGAAAAATAACAATTTATGTATCATTTTAAACATAAGAAAATACGACAAATGGACAAGTGTCCGGGTGCTCATGTCCCTACTAAGCGCTAATGTCCGAAGATCTATGAAGGTATAACAAGAAGTATTGAACTACGCAACACAATATGTGATGCCCAAACATAATGGGATGATTCCAAAAAAGCATAGGGAAAAACATGGAAAGATAAAAAAATTCCAATGTAAAGCAAAACAAGTGTTGTCAATGTCTAGTTTTATTGCTTAGGAATCATGCATATAATGACATACTAGAGGTGTGATGTAATAATACTAAGTGCATAATTTTGTGTCTATATTTTCGCCTAGTTTATACTTTGGTGAATGAATATTTGGTAGCATAAAGTACATAGCAAGAGTGTACCTTGTGAAGAGCCGAAATAGGTTGTAACTAATAACATGCCAAATGGGATTTGTAGGATGAGTATTGTGGAGTCCTAGAGGGGATGAGAAACCTATCGGTGACTCAGTGTGAATATTGGAAATGATACATGTGTTTAGAATCGAATATTACCTTTACCTTAGTGTTTTGTGCTTGAGATTTCTCCTTGTTCCATTTGTGTTGCCTTTTGTTGGGATAAGGATGTACCTACAAAATAAGAAAAGTGTAGTCAATTATCATGATATATGAAATTGAACCTTAACTCAAAAAAATTAAAATGGAAATGTGTATGAAAACAACTCAATCAAGGATAGAATACACTTGAAAATTGTGAGGAAAGGATAGATTATTCTTGTGTGTTTTTTTGTCTTGGAAATGGTTGGAAGATTCGACAGTGATCAATTCTCAAATTGATGTGACTATATTGAGGATTTAGGCATCCTATAGTTGGAGGAAGAGTGTTGGGAGAGCTACCGAATTTTCTCTCCACCCATTGATGCTTCCCCATGGATAAGTACCACTACAGATGGTCTCTAATCTAATAAAGCAAATAACAACATATGAGACATTGTTCCAAGTATACCATTGTCCCTAAATATGCCCTAGGTGTCACTCATTTTTTTGATATTGGTAGAAAAGATGTTAATCGAGAAAGAAGAGTAATTAGTTCCCTTTCTCAAAGTATGAAACTTGCCACTAATTTTGTTCCTATTTATTGGACTTTGTATTTGATTATCTGTTCTGCTGGATTATGAGAAAACATTTCACTTAGAACCTATTCAATCTATAAAGTACATGTTTTTCCCAGATAAGAAATGCCCAAATGGGACACTAACGCCCACCGTTCGTATTTGATTTGGGTGCTTTTGTCATTATGATGTTTTAGCCCAAATCTAATTTTGAACCATTTTGTTAGTTCCCATTTGGCCAAATTTAGTGTGTACCATTATGTGTTTGGTTTCTGGATTGCTAAGAGGGTGAAATAATCACCCAATGATTTCCCTCACTCATTTGGGGTGTGTGAGATGAATCAATGTGAGTGCGGATGAAATGAGGTAATATAAAGCTTATGTGCACATATGAAGAATAAATCTTATATGGGAATAGAGGATGTGTATGGTAAAAACCATGGCACATGCAAAACAATGGGAAGAAAGCTAGCAAAAGTGTTAGTGATAAACAAACATGGCATAATGTAATATAAACTAGTCAAACACACAATAACATAGCAAAAGGTAGAAAGTAGCTGGTGGAATACATGGGACACCACTTAAGATCTCACAAGACACTCAAGGAATTCAATTCCATATAATTAAACAAGTAATCAAGCATAGGGAATAGCCCACAAACAATGAAAAACAAGGTACAAATATAGAATACAAGACACACACAAACTAGATAACCATGGTTGGGAGTAAACTTACAAGACAAATGCTACACATGAAGCACCCATTAGCATGTTAGAATAATTAATAGTATGTCACAATGTATATAGCTGAAAATAAAAATGAAAGTAGTAAATATTGCAATGATAGCACCTAAATATGGAAAGGTATGGAAGGTAGATGCCCCAGGACCTACAATGGGACTGGTAGAGAACAATGGCAATCATCATGCATCACGTGATAACCTATAGATAGCCTATATTCACCTCAACGGACCTTGTGAGTGTGCATGTGTATATGTAAAAGGATAGAACATATTATGAATCAAAGTAACATGATAGGTAAAATGCAACATGGAATAGTATAAGCAAGAAAAGATACATCCAACCAAGATCTAAGCTAATATTTTATCATTTTTGTTAATATTCAAATATTTTTCTAGTATTAGAATATGAAATACTGTGACTAGGGAAGGGAAGCAAGGTTACCCCCAGGTGTATGTGTGCAAGGTGAGGTTCATGTAGGTAAGTGTGCCCTCAATAGTCATGTTTGAACCTAGAACAAGAGTGTGTCATTGGGTAGTGAGGGATAACACAAGAGCTACCAAAGAACATTGTCAACATAGTGAGGGAGAATCATATGGAATCCAAAATTCTAGCTGTATGAGTAGTAAGTGTAATGATATAAACAATAAGAGTGTGCTCATTAGAAGAAACTAGAATATCTAGAATATTGGTAAGAAATTAGTGCAATTTGGGAATATAGGAAGCATTAAATCTATGTGTACTAGCCCCTATGACGATAGAATAAACCATAGACATAAATGTGGAAAGAAGAGGATTGATCTCACCCTATGGATGTAACAAGATGAGGAGGTATCCATAATATGTGAGTCTTGCATAGAAGTTTGTAAAGTGAATAAAATAAGAGCATCATGA
Organism: Taxus wallichiana var. yunnanensis; assembly: GCA_018340775.1. Lineage (NCBI taxonomy): Eukaryota > Viridiplantae > Streptophyta > Pinopsida > Cupressales > Taxaceae > Taxus > Taxus wallichiana. The sequence goes on along the minus strand of CM031244.1, from coordinate 554,714,546 downwards.
ATCATTATGAAACCATGCTTAAACATAGTGGGAGGAGTATCATGGGTGTCAATATAAAGTTCATCATGTAAATCAAGCAGACTATAGTCCATCACAAGAGGAGAATGATGTGCAATGTAAGTAGTGCCTTCATCATGTATGCATGAGAGGGATATCACAAAGAGTAGCAACATGAGGTGTGTAATCTATTGTAGCATTATCCATGGAAGAAGTTGTTGCAAGGGCCTTATGTGTTATGACATGGGTAGAAGGGATTGCATGCATAGTATGTAACCAAGGACGACCTAGAAGGATACTATAATTGAGATTATTAGGCATAACATGACATAGAACATTAAGAGTGAAATGTCCTATAGTAATGGGTAGAGTTATTTCTCCCAACACTTACTTAGGTGTATTATCAAAACCACAAATACATAGAGTAGAGGGAGTTAAATTAGCAACAAAAATCCCTATTTGATGGAGAAAAGAGATGTTACATATATTAATACCATATCCATTATCAACTAAAGTACACTTAACAAGCAAATTATGAATGTGAATCTGAATATATATAGAGAACATTGTTAACAATTGTTTGGGAATGTCCAATAGACTTAAGAGCTTGTGTGCTAAATGAAGATTCATGGGAGCTATGATAGTTAGGATATGTAAACAATCTAGATAGATATTGATAATGATCCCTGAGAGTCTGCATGATGAATGAAAGATATTGAAATCCACAACCAAATAAATAAACCCTAAGGTTACTAGGGTTAGGGCTACGATGAATCACTCAAAATGAGGGATCCTATGATAATCTAGGGTTCTAAAAATAAGGAGTTCACCAAATGATTTAAAAATATTAAATCATAATTATAGGAGTGAGATCAATTAGATGAATATCGAAACATACAAGATATAATAATGTAATGACAAGAAAGTGCGAGTGATGGGAGGATAAGGGTGAATTAGATGATAACTCACTTTCCATACTGAATCTTGGTTGGACCAAAATATGCATATTCTTGAGTCAGAATAACCTCAATGGTCACCCTAATATGATTGTCACCGAGTGCTACACTACATTTAAAACTCCTTGTAGTTCGGTGTGTGTGTGTGATAGAATCATGTCCTTGAAACCAGGTTGCCCTTGAACCAATTACATCAAGATAATGGGCTACAACTACTTTGCCCCCAATATTAATGTGTGTGATGAAATTGATAATTCACCCTTCCTATGTAGTGAATAATATAGCCCAAATGTAGTCCTCAAATGTTCCTTTTGCCCAAGTAGTAGATAGAAATTAATAGCCCAATTTCCTAGTTGTCCTCTTACCCCTTAGAATAGTTAGTAAGTCATGTATATATGATTCCTTTTCTTTAATTTCGTCATTAACAACCCTAAAATCTGACCCAAAGTGATAAATAGAAGTTTAAGAAAAGATAACAATTGATGTGGAATTTTAAACATAAGAAAACAAGGCAAAGGGACAAAAGCACCCAAAGGGGATAGTAACACTTGAGGCGGTCCTATCTCTATTGGGAGGTAATGTCTAAAGAGCTCCGAAGATAAAATAGGAAGTACTTGAATAAGGTAACATATTGTGTAAAACAAAAACTAAAGGGATAATTTCAAAAAAATAGAGAGCAAAAGCATGGAAAGATAAACTAATGTTAATGTAGATCAAAACAAGTGTTTTCAATGTCTAGTTTTCTTGTTTAGTAATCATACATATAATGACATACTAGAGGTGTGATGTAATAATACTAAGTGCATTATTTTTTGTCTACACTATGTACAAGAAAGAGGGGAAACATACTAGAGGTGTGATGTAATAATACTAAGTTATCGAGTGTCAGAAGGAGGGTGGGACCCTGTGAAACTCATAAGCCATGATTACAACACCATATCACAAAAAATGAGTGATGGTGGTAAGATATGAAGTCGTGAAGATTACATAGTGATATAACATGCATAGTCATGGTGTGATGATCGGGAAAGGGTCTTATCTCATGTCAAAAGGAGATGATCCTAAAGTACCAATAGTATTATGAGTGACATGGATGGATGTATGATAGACCATATGATTTTCCTTGGTAGGTGGAGAGGCATAAGAAAATAATTGAATATGGACCAATAAATGAGAACAAGTAGAGTGAACTTGTTGTAGATCTATAAATGAATAATCATATAAATCCCTAACAAGGGTTTTAAGTGTATGTAGATCAAGAGATATAGTAATATTGGTATAAATGTTATCCATGAACACATGGAGTGTCCCGAGATATAAAAAAGAAACTAAAAGAGTATGTACATTAATAGGAGGCATAATCGCTAAGGTGGAACATAGAGGTTGGGTATCGAGTGTGTTTTTAATGTGGTTATGAAAATAAAGAGGTGTATGATCATTGGATGTAGACCTAAAACTATTCCAAGTAGCATATTTGATGATCGTGGTCATGGTGACATTTTAAAGTGGAATATGAGATGCCCCCAACACTAGTGGTATAATAGATATAAATACGGGAGGAAAAGTGTGAGTAACAACAGTGGGAGCCGATGGAGTGATGGAGCCAATTATGTGGAAAGAGTAGATTTCATAATGTATTCGACAAGGGTATCCCACTTAAAAGTGCATGTATCAAGAATATCTTGTATGACATGATGCAATTTAACACATCGATCAATATGATGCCCAATGCATATATGGTAGTTATAATAAACATGAGCATTGAATTGATTGCTAGAATGATCACTCGTATCAACCTCAAACAATGGAGGGAGAGACACAATGTTGCATGCAAGTAAGTATTTCAACACAATATATGGGCCATAAGACAAACGTGCAAATGGGTGTCTAGGTGGGGCAACAAGAAGAGATGGGATATGAGCATTATTAGATGAATGTTGTGGATAAGTATAAAATTTGAAAGGGGTAGTGTCATATGCGTAAATATAATTAGGTATTTGAAGAGAAAATGTCGACCAATAGATGCTTTAAAGTGATGGTTGTAGTATGTAACCAAGGGTGCTTGAGGATGAAGTCATAGTCGGGATCATCTCGGGACAACATAACAGAGAGTGTCAAAGGTTTTAGGGTTAATAGTGATTGGAATAATGATATAACCAAAGACTCGGTGAGGAAATTGTTAGATATGCAAATGTTATGATTAGAATGAGGAAGATTGATGCAAAGTAGCATCATCTTATACAAATTTAAATTTTAGTTTTCAAGCAAATTTTATTTTGAATTAGGTGTTGGAGGTCCTCTTAGGTGTTAGGCATGTTCACTTGTCCATTTGGACCTCTCTTGCTTTGTAATAATGAGGTTTTGAAATTTCCCTCCAATCTCTCTTTTCAAATATTTGAATTCTCTGTAGTTGTGTCTAGTGGATTAGGGGTTAATATAGGTTAAATAAATGATGTAAATGGATCTAAAGGGACCTTATATGGTGTATGCACATGTCTCTCACCTTCCTCATTGGAATTCTCAACCATGGTCACTTCTCATTAGGGTTTAGGTTACTAAATCAAATGTAATTACCAACTTTTGATTATTCACGAGGATATATTCAAATGTGTCGAAGAGAGAAAAGGAGTATAGAAAAATAATACATGTTGATCGAGGCATTAGAGAGCCCTAGAGGCTTAAGATATATTTGTATAAATCATTGATATATTGTATAACAAATATTTAATCAATAAGAAAATAAGGTTTATTGAATTGTGCTTAGAATGTTATATACATGTGAATGATCCAAAATAATGGAACAAAGATGCATATGTACTTCTTGTGTTTGAATATTGATTATGCTTGGATAATGAGATTCTGAAATTGATAGGATGTTTGTTAAGATAGGGGTAAAGACGGTTTCTTATATTGATAAGGAATGTCTCATATTACACTAACTAAAAGAGAAAATTTGTGTTTTTAAGGAATGATGATTGCATGTGTATGAAATAGGGGTGTGAAGATGAGTTGAGGCAATACTAATAAGAGGATATTGAATACAAGCATGTGAAAGTTAATAAAGACCACGAGAGGTCATAATCGGCGAGAGGTAAGACAACTATTTGGGATATTTTCTTATTAATACTTTAAAATAAGGAATGATTAAAAGAGTTATGGTGAATGAAGAACACATAATCTTGCGTTTAAATGTTGTCTATGGGTTTTAGAAAGGATTCATTTCACTAAAAATATAAGTAGACATTCAAGAGTGAGAGAGAAGGCCAAATTGGTAAATTGGTAGTCACAAATCCCTTAAGATCATTGTTTCAAGAATATAAGAGGATAAAATGATTATTATGGAACAAGAAGCCTTAGAGCTAGAAAGTGAAGTCATGAGTGGATAGGCAGAGGTATTGGGTGATTGAATAAATTTAAAAGTTGTGTAAAGAAAAAGAAACTTAAAATTAATAAGTCACCGCTGTGAAAAACTTAGTCTAGGGATTGAGAAGAAAATTAAGTGTAAATTGCCTTATATCCTTGAGAAATGCAGAAAAATTGGTGAAAAGGTTGGTTTTGAGGTGAACAAGGTTATTGTAAAGTTTTAAGGCAAAATATTGAGGTTTTTAAGGTCAAAACAAGTAAAATATGGTCAACTTGTGCACATTACGCTATTTTGAGGGTTAAATGAAGGAAAAAGACCAATAATACACACTGATAATATTTATCACTAGTTAAGGCTTGTTAATAAGATGCAATGTGTTCTATTGGTGGTATGTAAAAGATTGTATAAAGAACTATAAGACATTTTGGTGAAGGAACTTGTTAGCTCAATCCATTAGCTTTTTTTTCCTTGACATTCCTGTGAAAACTTGGTTGAGAAACTTCCTAAGGTGTCAAAATAGTTCTGGAAACTTGTATATAGTTGGATGAAAAGTAGATAAGGTGAGACACGGTATGAAATAGGAATTATTAAGCCCTTAGTCTTCAAAACAAGAAAATCAGTTAGGTCATTACTAACTCAAGACTCAAGAGAGACTAGAAATTGAAAATGTTAAATCTAGGAATGAGAATAGAGTGGGAACCTTGATATTTAGTGGTGAAAGGGTGTTGAAAATGATTTAAAGAGAGGATTAAGGAATGCGATCAATCAAGAAAATTACACCTTGTTGGCAAAGCCAAGAAGACCTAGAGACCTAATTTTTAAAATGTTAGAAGTGGAGTCAAGGATCTAAACTAAGAATTGGATCTTGAAAGTTGGTATGAAGCTCAAACCCTTAAAGGTTACCTAAAAGTGTTTTTAGGTCATCAGGAAAGTTTATAGTTTGTTCCCAACTATAGGATTTATATCAGAACATGGCTAGCAAGCTTAAGCCTAATTGAGGGCGCTTATTTGGTCATTGCAGGGGTTAAAAAGAAAAGGTAAATTTTGAAACTTTGTGTGAAGCTTTAGACCCTTAATGGGTATCCTAAAATGTGTTCATAGAGTCCTAGAATCTTGGGTATAGTGCTAAACAACATGATTTACATATTTAGAGGGCTAGAAGGCTAATTTTTGTGTTAGAGTGTGAATGAGAGTAATTAAAGGATTGAAGTCTTTTTAAAGTTCTTAAGCAACGATATAATAGAGAATGAAGTGATCAAGTGTCAAAATAGTGAAAATATAGATTAAAGAAGAGTTTTGCATGTTTTTGGTCTTTTGGGCTAATTTGGGCATTGAAGCATAAAGAAGAAATGCATTATTAGTTGATTATCAAACTAATAGTGATTTCAGATAGTGTTGTTCACCCCTTTGCTATCGGAAGGTATAAGAGCAAATTTTCTCTTTGGTGCTAAGAAGATAAGAGGTATTGAGTAAAGAAGAAAGTAAGAAGTTATTTTTGTTTACAAGCATTTGTATATATTTGTATGATTTGAGTTGTTTGATGATCTGATTTGTGTTTTTAAGCTAATAAGATTACCTTCTTGTAATATTTATGTGAAGTTAACAAGTTTCTTCTTGAGAGAAGAATTTAAAACAAGAAGTTAAATAGAAAGTGAAAAAGAGGCATGAAAAGTGGAAATAATCCCAAGAAGAGATAAAGGAAAAGAGAAGAAAAAGAGTAAGTCAATAGAATATGTGTGAAGAAAAACCTAGGGAGGCAGGTCATGGCAAGGTGGAAAATAATTTCTAGAAGAAGGTGGAGGAAGATAAAGTGAAGATAGTGAAGGTATTACTTAAGTTCTTAAGCCATGAGAAGAAAGAGAAAGAGAAGAGAGGTAAAAAGAGAAAAGAAGCAATGATGAAAGATTTAGAACAAAATAATCGAGTTATGGATGTAGCAAGAGATAAGACAGCTTAAGGAAGGATATGGAGCAGCTAATATTTTTATGGAAAAAGTGAAAGCACTACAAAATCAAGGTGTTGAAATAGTGATGAAGAAGATATTTAAGTGGCCTATAAGGTTACTTTTGGAGAGGAAGAAGAGAATGTAGTTGAAAGCATGGATAAGAGTAGAGGAAAGAATGCAAAATAAGGTGAGTAAGAGAACAAGTAAATTAGTAAACAAGAAAAAGAGGATATCAAAGAAGTTATAAGGGATGCGTTCATTAGTTAAGAATAAATTGAGAGTGAGCAAGAAAATTCATATTTTTGATTAACTAAAATGTGGAATTATTCTATGTTAATCTAATATTAAGAACAACAATAAATAAAAACTAAGTAAATAAATAAAGTAACCCAAGCCACTAAGCAAGTAGAAATGTGAAACCCTAATGAGAAAAGAGGATTAAGAAGAGCTTAGTTGATTGACGACTGTCTAGACTATGTCATAGAGAAAACTAGATGAATAGAATGAAGGAACGACCACACGTGGTTCCATAAATCACAGATCTAGAGTAGTAAGCTAGAATGGGGCTCTTGGAGAGGGACAAGGGTGCCCGTGGGTACCATGGTATACGGAAATAACATGAAACCCTCCTCTGAGATGTCATTCGATGTTCACCTATTTTCTCTTCTTGTCACACTAACTTCACTAAATCGCATCAAATGTCAATGCAATACCTACCATAAATAATCACCTGCAAAACCCCAAGATGAGCGTCAAATCCCTAAAAAATAAATATGCATATGAAGGGGTCAAATCGTCTCAACGGCCATAATGGCGGCCTTACTAATCGAGTGTTGCACTACATATCTGACCCGATGTAGTTCTATGTGTGTGTGTGTCTCACAATCATGCCTTAGGTGCTCTTGTTTCACTCACACTTTGTGAGGTAGTAGAGCAATAACTAGATGTAGAAATGTGATAAAATGGTGGATGGAATAGAATATAACTTCTCTCCTAAACAAGTGTGATGCAAATGAATCATCCTTGTGCCTTGTGGAGCTAGATGGATACAAATGGAACCTTTGATGGATGCAACCTTAGGTGATGATATTAGTGCTCAGTTTGGTCCCTCATTATGGTCTTATAACTTATATATATATATATATATATATATATATGGTTCTCTTGTTCTAATTTCATAATAAACCCCAAAGATTTTGACCACTAAAAATATGGAAACCTAAAATAGCTAGATAGTGCCCAAAAAGTGGCAAAAAGTGCAAAAATGATCAGGGCACCTAAATGGGACCGGGCACTGGGCACCCTCACCAGAGATAAAACAATGCCAAATGGAAAAAATGACTCGAGCGAGTACATGTGGGATGTCGGCATTAACGACAATAAGCAAAGTAAAATGGCCAAAGGACATGGGTTAATTAGTAATTTCTTCACTCAAAAACCATATGAATAGTAGTATGAGACCAAGACTAAATAATTCCTAAAGTGCATGATTTTGTGTCTAAATTTGCTGCCAATTTATGTTGGTGAGTGAAACGCCGCTAACATAAAGTAAATAGAGATGCATACTTGATGTCCATATAGACTGATGTAGAAAGCGTGTCAATGGACTAGACAAAGCATGGAATGCGAAAAAAATGGAGCATGGAAACTAAAGATGTAAAATTGAAAAAAGTGGTGAGAGTGAACCTAGGTTGGAAATGCGTGTGTATATGCCAATGTATGTGAGGTACCTACATGTTAGTATGAGGTACAAACTATCGAATGACGTTGTTGTTATTTTTGTTTGTTTACATCTTTGTTGTAGTTGACTATTTTCTTCTCATATGAATGGACCTACAAAGGAGAAGATGATCAAGTAGTCAAATACACATGTATATGTAAAAATCACATGTATATAGTAAAAAGACTGTAAATGGAAGTATGAAAAAGTAAAAGGAACATGTGCACCTAATCCGTGATGAGAGAAAGGGTGTAGAGAGGATATCTTGTGACCCCAAGTTTTTGGGTGATCTCACACCACCGTGACTCAAGAAGTGTAGGAGAAAAGCTAAATTATTATCCAATCTATAACTACTTCCCTGATAATAGTATGAAGAGATCTTTGTACTTCCTAGTTTTTAGGTGATCCGACGCCACAGACAAAGTAGTGTAGGGAGGAATTATGTTGTATCCTCCAACCTGTAATTGCTCCCCAAAATTCTAAGGAAAACATGTCTTGTAAAATCCATTGTGTATGGGGTTCGTAGACCGTCTCGAACCCACTTGTTGTATAACCCACAATGTTAAGGACAGAAAACTAAACATAACTGTACTCATAGAGAGAGCATTTTGCAATGTGAAAAACCCCAAATGATGCCCCCTCTTTGGGGGCATATGCAACATCGTGGATATGAGGATGTGGTCCCAAAATAAGTCGACCATATAAACCATGCCCTGTAGGGGGAGAGGGAATGCACTTGGTAGAAACCAAGGCACACGCAAATAAGTGGCTAGAAACAAGTGTTAGTATGAACAAACATGCATGTAAAAGATAAGTGTATGCTACACAAACAATGTATAAGCTAAAATGTAAGTAAACATGCAAGAAGACAACCATAGACCACCAAAGTGGGTTATAAACATGGGACATCACTCACAATGTCACAAGACACTCAAGGCCGTAATGGTCGTATATAGCAAACAAGTGTGCACACTAAAAAAGGTTAATGCTCACATACAAGAGCAAACAATAAACAAGCAAAAATAGACAAACAGACAGATATCAATGGAAGCAAGTAATCCCGCCAAAAATGTTACACATGAAGCACCCATTAGCATGTTAGAAAGATAACCCATATGTCAAAATCATGTATAAGCAAGTAATGTAGAGTGCTAAGTACAAAATGAAACAATAACCCCTGTAAGATACGAATGTGGATGCCCCTAACAACTATTATAAGAGTGGTAGGAGACGAGCATCCATATTGCATGTAAGAGACTTTTATCTATGATCAAAGCTACAAAAGTATGTGAACGTGCATGTGTGTATGATAAAAATAATGACATACAAGAGATCTAGCTAGCATGTGTAGTAAAGTGAACGTATACAAGAAACTGTAAGTAGGAGTAAAAGCAACCAAGATATGCATTATGTTGTGGATAGATGGAACGTAATGCAAGATAGATGATAGGATCCGCGTACCCTTGAGTGAATGGAAGTGTATACAGTGAGGTTCATTTAGTATGCCCCCTCAGACATCAAGAATGAACCAAAAATGAGAGTGCATCATCAGGAAATGGTCGAATTATGTGTTGTTTGTAGTTCATTGTGATTCATGTGCATGTGTAGTGTTGATAATATGTGGCCTAGAAATGATGTGTGCATGACCCTATAGCCGAAGCGTATATGATGAAAAGATGATCAAAAGAGTGACGATTTACCCTAAAGTTTATATCATTATAGGATGAATAGAGGGAGTGGTGATGTATCCTAAAGCATGTACCACTACAAGATGAAAGAATAAGTGACCATTTAGCCTATAACGTATGTCACTAACCTAGTAATGTCGCATGATAGAAGGTTGAATGATGAGCATGTGTGTATGATAAGGTCCATTTGATTTGTAAACCCTTGGTAGTCGAGTATGGATCAAGGAACTAGAGTGTGTCATAGGGTAGTGAGTGCAACGCATACAAATAGATATATGTAGTATATGTGGTGATGAGAGACAACCATGTGATGTGTAAAATGTGTAATGTGTGTTGTATAGAATGCAATGAAATATGTGTAGATAGTATAATAGTGTGAAGATGTGTGCTATGTGATATGCATGATGAGTAGTATGTAATGTGAGACTCATGTAGACAATAGGAGTGTGACACATGTATGATGAAGACTAATATGATGTATGATGTATAGATGCACAAATGTCGAAATGATGTAGACTAAATGTAGAGTGTATGATGTAAGATGTAAGACATATGACATGAGATGTATGAAGAGTCACAATGTGTAGTATCTATTATGTAGTGTGTGGGGTTCATGTGTAGTATGCCCTCAACAGTCAAGTGTGAACCGAAGCACAAGAGTGTGTCATCGGGTAATGATGATGTCACATGTTAGGGGATCTATGAATGATAATGAAAAGATGATAGATATGTTGATGCAAAGATGGGGGTATGTGTGAAGATAATTACCCCAAGTATGTGGTGTTGAATATAGTAATGTGACACTGCCGAGGAGATCATCACTGCCGGGATCAAAGCCTACCAGAGCAGCATTGGAGACTTGATAAGCAAAGGAGTGTGAGGTGGATCATATAAAGAACCTTGGCGACATAATATGTAGATAGTCATGGCATACTCTTCATCACTGAAAGGGACTGGTGGACACTCGTGTGTGTACCATCGAGAGAGATTCAGAGAGTAAGTAGGAAATGAGTCATTAGCTATGGTAATATTTCCAAATGGCATAGGACATGTAAGTGACATGTGATTAGTATCTATGGTACTGCCAATGTAGTCTAGCCAATATTTCCCAAGAGTCAATGGATGACCACGAGGGGCACGTGCAACAAATACCGTCAAATGAAACAGACAAAGGCCAAAGGTGATCAGTAATGTGACAATATCCATGATAAAGATGAGATGAGTGAAGTGGGGATAAAACTTCATTAAGTGTTAAATAAAGTCTAGATAAGCCATCATGTGTGCAAATATTATATAAACAAGTACGAATGACTTAGATGTTATGCCAAAAGGAGTTTTTGATGAGTAGTGTGTATGTGAAAGGGTGTGGCAAAGATGTAGTTTGCATGGTAGAAAATGAAATAGTCTCGACGGTGTTAACCAATCCTTGGTAAAGTATCATAGCATTGGTATAAGGAGGGGTCTTGAACTTGTATTCATCCGGGCCATCAGCTACAAAGGTTTCCTCGAAATAAGAGTCGTCGACATCTAGAGGAGTAAAGTTAAGTTGGCCTAATGCTTTGTCGGTGAGTTCGACTACATCGACTTCATCATCAGAATCATCAATTTTAGCATCATTATGTTGTGTGGCATTATCGAGTATGTTGGTAGGTGGCGCACTAGGTAGAGGAATGGAAGGTGCCATGATAGGTGGAGAAGCAACGCTGATAAGTGTTAATACTATAGGTGATATAATAGTCGTAGTGTGAGTAGAAATAGCAAGAGTATTTATAGTGGTAGAGGAAGGTTGTGAAGCGCTAGACTGACCAATGTCATATGTGTTAAGGCTACTATAGAACTACGTTGCAAAGGTGGGATGGGCATAGTAGTAATAGGGTCTATGCAAAAATATTTGAATGGTTATGGATATCCAATTATAGTATGTTCATAGCCTTCATGCAAAAATTTGACACATTGGTGAATAGTAGATGGAACTGCTTGCATTGTGTGAATCCAAGGTCTACTTAACAAGAGATTGAATTGAAATGAGGCATCTATAATATAAAAGTTAGTGAGAATATTCTTATGCCCAACCCGGATGTGTAATGAAATAGTCCCCAAACATGAACAAGTGGTAAATTCATAGCCGTGGATGATAGTAGAATTCTTAGAAATGAGATTATCATTAATACCTAGTTGCTTTATAAAAGGAATAAGCACATAATTTGATGGCTAATCCATTATCAATAAGTACTCATTTAATACAAGTGATGCTAACAACAATAGTAATGATTGAATGTGCACACAGATTAATTTTAGCAAAAGGTGACATATCCTCGTTAGTGAAGGATACAACATGTGGAAAATTACGAAGAGACTGTATGAGGTGTGTAAAGGCTACCGCCGAGTTATCAATTTCTATGTGAATGACATGAAGGGTTGCTTAGAGTGTTTGGAAGCAATCAAGAGCATTACTCAATAAGTCACAAATGAGAATCTTAGCGGGTGTATTTTTAAGTTAAATGATTTCATAGCCCTTAGAAGTTTTAGGGAGCTACCAAGTAATGGGTGGAGGAATAGTAGCGGGTGGATCCGTAGGAGGAATAGAATGAGTACGATGAGTAGTTACTACATTGATAGATGGGTCAGCCCTAAATATAATGAAGCGAGGAGGACGCGTTGAGTACGCACTTGCATGAAATCGAAGCAATAGTGGTTATACCAGAAACTTTAGTGGGTACAAAAGAGGGATAAGATGATTGAGCCATAATAGAGAAGAGAAAAATATCCCTAAGTGGAAGGTAGTGTCGAACGTGGGGTTCACCAAAATGATTAACTAAAATGTGGAATTATTCTATGTTAATCTAATATTAAGAACAACGGTAAATAAAAACTACGTAAATAAAAGCAAGAAATAAAAACTAAGTAAATAAAGAAAGTAAACCAAGCCGCTAAGCAAGTATAAATGTGAAACCCTAATGAGTAAAGAGGGTTAAGAATAGCTTATCTAATTCGATGACTATTCAAGACTCAAGTTTCATAGAGAAAACTAGATGAACAAAACGTAGGAATGACCACACAAAAAGCTCCAAAAACATAGATTTGGAGCAATGGGTTATACTGGGGTGCCTGGAGAGGGACAGGGGCACCCGTGGGAACCTCGGTATGTGGAAATAACTTGAAAACCTCCTCTGAGGTGTCACTGGATGTTTACATGCGTTATCTTCTTGTCGCACTAATTTTTTGTCCATCATGGATAGGGGTAGTTATCCTTCAAATAAGCTTGATTCAGATTCCTAAAATTGACACAGATCTGAATCTCATCATTTTTCTTCCTGACAGGCACAATATTAGCAATCCATGTTTAATGATGAATGGGAAAGATAATCTTAGCCTTCAACAACTTTTGTATCTCCTGGAAAATGGTGTCAACAATCTTTGGATTGTAGTGCCTTTGCTTCTTCTTGAAAGGCTTGATCATAGGTTTGAAGGGAATGAAATGTTGCGTTTCTTTTAGCTGAAAAACCTTTAGATCATCATAAGAATAAGCAAGGACATCAACGAACCTCTTCAAAAGATCCACCACCTTATTTTTCTCCACGTGGGTACAGAATTTTCCAATATTCACCATTTTGGGTTCAACAGAGTTCCCAATGTTAATCTTTTCATATTCAACAGACTATTGAGGTCCTTTGGAAGCTTTGGATTTGACATATCTGTCATGTTTATCAAACAATTCCTCCAAGCTTACTAGTTCTTTAGGTATCTTGTTGCCTTTAAGTTTGATGCATCCCTCCTAATCCATCTCCTCTTGGACACCTTCCTCATTAGAAGAGACACTTTCTCGAGGCATATTGCCACTTCCCTCAAAATACAATTGATCAAAGTTATCCTTAAGTTCTAGGAAAGAGAGCAAATGCTGATCATCATTGAAAACTTTCCAGTTGTTTGCATTATCTAGTATGCTTGGTCTATGGATCATTTCAATGGTGAATTTGTCTTGAGAAAAATCAGGATGAGGTATCAAAGAAATGATCCTGAAACAGCTAAGGAGTCAGCCCTAGTGTTCTTCTCCCTTGGCACTGCTTTGATAGAGAAGGCATCAAAGAATTCAATAGAATCCTAGACCAGATTCCTATAGTGCTTTAACCTTCTATTCTTTACTTGGAAAATATCTCTGACTTGTTTGACAACTAGTTTCACATCTCCACGAGCCAGAGGTTATTCACACCTCTTTCTTTTGCTACGTTCAGTCCCAGATGAGAGCCTCATATTCTACTGTGTTATTTGTATTTTCAAACTGCAGCTTAAAGGAGAAAGGATGAATCTTCCCTTCTGGAGATATCAATACCACACCAACTCCAGAACTAGTTGAAGAACAACTTCCGTCAAATTCCAAATTCCAAATGCTATTAGGATCATGGGGTACTACTTTAGGACGTTCCACCTCATCCTGAGACATGATCATGTAGTTTTCATGCCCAATATCTTCATAAAGTATTTGTGCCTTGGGATCATCTGTCTTTTACACAATATATTCAGATTGTTTCTCGAAGCAACTTCTTCATCTTTCCATTAATTGGTATAAGGGCATGTGACCAATCCATTTGAATTTCTCCTCCCACATCCTTACAGAAATTTCTACTCAATAACATACCATATGAAGGAGGAATATCAGCTACCAAAATAGTAGTTAAACCTTCTTCTTTGGTAAAGCAAAGAAAAATCTACTTGTGCATCCTTAATTCTTCTAACCAAAGGCACCTCCTTACTCTCCATGGAATAACAAGACCCATAAGTGCGTGTGAGAGTAAGACCCAAAGCATGAGCCACTTTGGCAAGCATGACATTATCTCGATGCTCCTGAGTCTATGACATAGTTGTTGAGTTTATGGCCAGCTATGAGGAGGGTTAAATAGAATGGTTCAATTTTCACATTTGGTGAGGTGACTGCAGCCACAAGATTTGATTGAGATGTGGAGGAGGGAGTGGGAAAAATACCTTTAGAAGTGTTGGGTGAAGTTTTGGAATGGGAATTGACAAAGTGGACCATTTTGGCAAAGGATTTTGGATGAGTCTGATAAAACTCAACTTCAAAAATCTGGATTTTTGTTTTCTTGAGATGATCAATGATATCAAAAGATCCAGAGGTGGATGGGCTATCATCACTAGGAATCCTAGGCTTATCAAGTTTGGGAACTAGAGAAAAGAAATTTTAGAAGCAGGAGTAGAAGAAGAAGAATTAGCAAAACTCACCTTTACGTGGATGCAGTGGGAATAGGAGATCCTCTTCTTACAATCATTGGAATAGTCGTGGGATGCTCCTTGGACTTCTTAGCGGGCTGCATCACTTTTTCTTTCTTATTTGTCTACTCACGAGTCATAACAACATATGACTCACTGTTCATCTCTGCCACTACTTCATCATAATCATCTTCCTCATCAACACCCTTAGTGGTGAGGAAATTAACTTGAGACCCATCGAGTTCTTCCAGTTCTTCATCAGCCTCTTCTTCAGGTTCTTCAAAATCTTCATTAACTTCTTCATCATCAGGTTCTTCAACCTCACAAGTTGCATTAACAGGGACCTTGATGGGTGGTCCTTCAATTGCCAACCTTGTCTGAGAAGAAGGAAAATGGTTTCTAGGCTGAAAATTCCTCCTTGGAACATCTTGATAAGGAGCATGTTGAGCCAATTGTTTCTTGATGGCAATGAGGTCATTAGCAAGCTTTTGTACTAATTGATCTGCATTAGCTCCAAGAGTAGAGGAAGAGGAAGAAGAAGCTTTAGATTTGGAAGGATCTCTTTTCAATTTACTAGACATGATCAGGTCATCTTCAACACTGACGGCTAATCTTTGATCAACATCCAAAGTTGCAAGATTTTCTCTTCTCAATGCATAGCTTACTTTAGGAAATTGAGCGTTTAGGAAGAAACATTTTTGAATTTGATCCACAGCCGGTGTCTTGTGGGATCTTGTTAATCACTTATTGAACTTGGCCACAAATTCTCTCATGGGCTCCTGTGGTTCTTTCTTGATTTGAGAAATCTGGGCTAGCAAAGCATGCACATCTTCAACAGGTTTGAAATGATTCTCAAATCTAGTTCTCATGGTAGTCCAATTGGTGATGGCCCCAATGGGAGATGATAAAACCAATCTGCTGCATTGTCTTGCAAAGTCTCCACAAAAAGCCTCACAGAGACATCCTCGTGTTCAACTCCAAGGACTCCACATGCAACTATGAAGGTTGCAATGTGTTCATCAGGATGTACCTTGTCATCCCCTCTAAACTTGGGAAATTTCTTTTTGTTACCCCTAGGTAACTCATGCAAAGGTTGAGGAAGGGCAAGAGGCCCAACTCGTTGGCCCCAAGGTAATGGAACTACCATCCTTGGAAAAATTGCTTGAAGTGGAATTGAAACACCAATAAGAACCAAAGCACGAAGATTAGGGTTGGGTTGCTCTTAAGAGACGCCACTCCCATAAGCTTTTTCCTCAACAGGTGGTGTGCTTGCAGAACGAGTCCTTCTATCTCTTCTTTTTGAAGGAAGGGGAAAGCCTTGCTACTCCAGGAGTTGAATTTGTGAATCTTCAATTCCAATAGCCCTTCTTCTGTGAGTAAATCTTAGAGTTGTCAGATCAGAAATGATCAATAAATTGTTCTTTAAAAATTGGAATTCGTTAAAACAAAACCCCGAGTAGAGTCACCAAAATTGTTGGTTGTCAAATTAGGACTTTAATGAAAGCAACAATCAGGGGACAGAAATTCCCTCCTCTTTAATGGGAGAGGTTCCCTTATTGAAAGCAAACGACACAACTATTTACAAATGTACAACTTCTAACTTTGATGAGGAACTTTGATATCATGAAAGTGTTTTAATGCCAAGACAGATTATCAATACAAAAGAACAGAAGAACTAATGGAGGGAAAAGGTAGAATAGCACTTTCAGGAAGTATAGATAGCAAAATAGTTCCTTATAAATGTTAAGCAAGGACAATATATAGAACATAATCATTCATATTAAAACCACCAGATGTTATTTCATAGACACAAAGTTCCAGAGATGACATCCACAAGAATACAAAGCTTCTTAATGCAAATAGATTAATGATTCAACAACTTTAGACAAGTAAGAGGGAATAAATAAATGCAGATAGAAACAAGAAGGGAAAATCTTCTGTATTGATAGCTTTAAGTCCTTTTACACTTTCAAAAATGATCGAGTTCCAAACCTCTTAGAATAGCGAGGAGAGCTCAATAAATAGCTTACAAAGTGGTTACATTTGGTAACCGTTTCTTTTAACCAAAATATTTAATTAAGGAAATGCACAATACAAAGTCCTTAATTAAATTACAAGGAGATCGGCACTAAAAATAGAAGAAGAGAAAGAAGAGCTAGAAGTAGAGACATCTGATTATGGCTGAGGGGGCCCACTGATTTGAGGATTCAATGCCTAAATCTTTTCAATGCTTCTGCTATTTCCATGCCTCTTGGAATTGTTGTGTTGGAAGTAACATGTGTCCACGTGCCTAAACATTTCTCCATATCTTTATCAAACTCGGTATGCTCCAAATATTCTTTATTAGCCTCGCAATAGCTGAATAAAGAGAACAAATGTCTTTCATCTTCTCCTTAGTGAATGACTCTTCTTTGAACAGATCGCCCTTGACAAAGGTTCTGAACTGGGCCTTGATTTCTTGAAGAGAAAAGGAAACACCTGTAGTTTCATCCTGAAGATGGCAGTGAATATCCTTGAAGGCAGATAAAACACAGGTTTTAAAGGACTCCCCTTTTTGCCACACATTCCTCAGTTCTCCCAATGCTTCTTCTAGAACTTTTATCTTCCACTCAATGCTGAAAATCCATGTCCTTGATAAGTTATTCTTTACATCATCAAACATGTTGTTGGCTAGTAGGATCTTCTCATTGGTTTGGCCCATTAGGTGGAGGTATATAATACATCCACCCAGACACTTCATCTCCTTGTCCATGGTTTTGATTGAGGAAGTGAGTTTCTACTGCAAATTGCTCACCTTCTCATTGGTTTTGAAGGCTTCCTTAATGAAATTCAAACATGCTATAGTCATGTTATCCACCATGGCCTCAACATCCTTCCCATAAGTAGAATACTTATGTATGTCTTTGATGCTTTGAACTTCCTCCTCACTAAGAACCATGGGAGGTGGGAGAGTAGCCAATGGAGTTGGATCCAAAACTTTATCTTTTGTCAATAATGATCTGATAAAGTTGGAAAGAACTTGGTTCTGTTCTTCCAACTACTCCATGGTTTGCTTTCCTTTTTCAACCCATTCAATAACCTTAGTGATAGTTTCCCAAAGGTTATGAACCTCACTCTCAGGTGTAGATTCTCCTGGGAATTATGGAAAGCTCCAAGTCAGAGATCAAAAGATCCTTCTCCTCCTTATCCACCCTAGGTCTGACAACCTCAAGAAACTATTGACCTTGAGCATCAGATACCAACCTTGAAGTATTCTTTGCTTTCTTTGTTGGAGGAGGAGGGGTAGTACCAAGCAGAGCTACCATAGCATCAAAATCAAGCCCGGTTGATCGGGAAGAAGACTTTCTTTTCTTGTTGTCTACTAGGGGCTGCACCCAAGCAAAAGAAGAAGAAGAAATGGAGGAGTCAAGGGGTCCAAGTGCAAGAGAACTCATGGCACTCAGAGTCTAAACTACTGTTGCCTCCAGTGGGGAAGGGCATGGAACCTCAAGAATTTCCTTTGCAGAGGAGTCTGTTAAACTTGGAGGTTCAGTTCTTGATTCTTCCTTCTCCATCTCAAAGAAAGGGTTCTAAGGGTTTCTTCCGGCACTTTCGCCTCATCATCCTCATTCTCACTTAGAACAATAATGTTTTCTTGCTCAACAGAAATTTTGAGTGCTCTAGAAGAGTCTCTTCCTCGATTGGTTCTTGCTTAACCTCTTTGACCTTCTTCTGATACACTTGAGTTATAGGAGTAGACATTTTAGGTTCTTTTAATGAGGAAGAAGGAGTTTTCTTAATTACCTCAGTACTGGGTGTATGTACTTCCTTCCCATGTGTGGAAGTTTCTCTTGAAGAAGATCTGCCCTAGCTCCTCCTGAATTCATGAACTTTCCTATCAAACCAAACCTTAGTTCTGACGATGACAAGGGAAATTATCTCACTCAAATCATCTTTCTCCTTCACATACCAATCCAGGTTTCTAGAGGTGTGTGCTTGATGGATCTCTCATACTCAAAGGATTGAAATCCCTCATCATCATCCAAAAGCCCTTCATGAACCTAGTAGAGATTAAGATCTAAGATTTGTTGCAGAGACAATCTACCAAAATGCCTCCTCCTAGCTTCAAAATCATCAAATACAGCTTAGCCCAAGAATCTTCAAAGGTCGGGACGATGATAATAGGTTATTCTGAGATTCTGGATCGATGAATTTCTTCAGATCAAAACAAGTCCTAGACCTGAAGAAATGAATAGTAAGAGGAGTAATATCCCTTTCTATATTTTGGGCATCTAGGGTTATCTTGCATGTATAATTCCCCAAAGTGATAGGGAAATGAAGTCCTGTGATCTTCTTGTCTCTGCAGGTTCTATGGAGTTTGTCCAGCTGCCTACACACCTCAACTAGAGCCATTTTATCATTACAAAACATGGGAAGCTTGAGAGGTGCACTTTCAAAACAAGCCAATCTAATGTATGAGAACTTTCTGAACTGGATGAAGAAAGCCCCATACTTGGCTATTATAGCCATAGCCTCATCAGAAAATCTCCTGGAAATGTTACCCTCCAAGAGTCTCACAATGTACATGGTGAAAGCATCATTTACCCTTCTGAAATTGTGATTACTATCCTTAAGGGCAAATTGAGGGCAATATGTGTATATGGGTTCATCGTTCTTGCCCTCAATGTAAGTGAAGCCAAACCACTCCCGAGATGTTTGCCACAGGTGTACATGAGATAAGAATTCATGTAGACCGTCAGAAGTTTTCTCGAACATTTGTCAATTGTTCATCGAGTTTATATAGATGTGTTTCACCTTTTTCTTAGATTGTTTCTTTGAATTGTTGACGAAACAGATAGGGTAACGGCGTAGGAGGAATACCTGTTCAAATGTCGGTTGATGGGTTGTTGCACGCGTATGAATTCCAAATCCACAGATGACTATGAGAGCTTCCTTTTGGCTAGGAGGAACTACCTGTAATGAAAGCAAGACCACTAGAAAGAATTAAACAATATGGGTAGTGAACTACCTAGAGTTAGCTAGATCCAGGAAGCGTGATACTTCCTAGATGGTTGTTAGTCCACTGTTTAAAAAAAATTAATGCAGTAAAAAAATTAAATCCTATTGTTATTTTGAAATGATTTATGTATCTCACTTAAAAGCACAATAAGAAAATAGATCTAATCTAACAGGCTAAGCTAGTATAGAATCCAAGGTCAAGGGATAGGTTCTAGGTCTCTGCGCAGTCCGATAAAGGTCTCGGTAGGTCACAAGTAAGTGAGGGTGAGGTAAGATTAAGTGGGTAGGTATCTATTTAAGGTCAGGCCGAAAACACAGAGACCGATGTAGATCAGGGGTGACCGACGGTGGTTAGGTATAACCGGTGCCGGTTACTGTGAGATCTGGAAATGTCACGAATCGGGGTTTTGGTCTCCTTTGTGATTGCACAAAGGATTTTGGTTGGTTGGGACGAGGTATTGGGTGACAAGAGTGGATTTTATGAGGTTTCAATGGGTCTATGGAGGTGAAAATGTTGGAGAAGGTCAATAAGGAGCAAGATAAACAATGGGTGATAAAACAATGATGAAATGAAATAACCAGGAAAGTATGATATTGTACTTACTTGGATTTCATTCCTGAAGGCTTGTGTGTGATGGATGGAGGTGCTAATGATAGGTTTGAGGGCTGCAAGTGATCACCAACCGAAGAACAGCTTTTGCATGGGCTACATGCACACTCTTCTTTGCTTGGATAGATCACACCGTGGCTGAGATGGCTGTGCAGAAGAAGATGCTCAATCTCCTTCCCTGGATGTGAGTTTCTACTGGAATTGGCTCTCTGAAGATGCGTTATCTCTCTGAGATATGTTCTTGCTCATCAAATTTCTCCCAATGTTTTTGCCAACTTTTTTGACTTACAACCTTGAGAATAAGGTTGTTTTTGGGTTAAAAGGGTAACCCAGGGCGGTCCGGGTTAACCGGTGACGATTAGGGGTAACCGACGTTGGTCAATGCGGGATTTCCTAGGTTTTACCAAACTTAGGGAGATCCTCCTGATTTTCTTGATCTCATGTCGTTATCCATGGATTAGACTTGGAGCCTCTTGTGAGCATGCGGGAATGTGGTTAGAGGGAATGTAGGCATTGATTTTTAGGGTTTGGGTAAGTCTTAGTTAGTTATGGGAACTTGCTAAGAATAGGTCTTAGGTTGAGTTAACTTGGTGAGGTGTCTAAGTGAACTATATGTGTAGATATTATTCAAACAAGATATTTAAATAATAAATATAGTGAGGATAATGCATTAATTTAATTAAATTAATATTAGTGGGGTGAAGGGGGTCATGGCTAGGTGAAGGTATTTATTTGTCGAGGGACCAAAGGGGAGTGTGACATAATTTTAGTGTCTACATTTTTCCCCTTTTGTTGTGTAGCTTGCATTGGTAAGTGATGTTAACAAAAATAAGATGTGGTTCCCCATGTGAGCGTGAAGGTGATCCCCCTCAAACCAGGAATTGACGAGGCAGGCAAAAGTGAAGTGGTGAGTGGTTTGATAAAAGGTAAGTGTAAAGAAAAGTCAAATGGGTAAAGGGAAAAAGGGGTGAAAGGTCTACTCGGGCGATCTAGGTAATGGGTCAGGGGCAAAGGTAGTAGCAGTCAAATGCACGCACACGTATAAACTATAGCATGTTACCAAGTTGAAGAGCAGGAAAACTCTACATCGTCTAAGGTCGATAGGTTTTTCCCAAACAAGGTTGAAGTGAATTCGATATCGAATGTATAGGATAAGGTCAGAAGCACAATGGAGGTGAGGTGCAGGAACGTTTAGGTATGTTCCAAAAGACACCAAAGGTAGGGTCGGGATAAATAGTCATGACAATAGGCTAGGTAAGGTCATTAGGTTAATCAACACAGTAACAATACCGCAAGGTATAACAAACACATGAGGTCAAAGGTCACTAACGATGGTCCAGTCTAAATATCTAGGTCACGGCACATGGGTAAGGCCGAGGTAAGGGTAAAATAAGGAGTCTCGAAAGGAGGACAAATGGAGGGAGTAAATGATGAGGTCAGGACAAGTAAGGTAATGGATTTGGGTAAAGGTGGGGTGGGGTGAAATGGCAAAGTAAGGGCAATGTGTAGGTAAGGATGACCGATGGTGGTCATGGATAACCGACGTCGGTATAGGAAAACCAGCGATGGTTAGGTAGGGCATGAGACCGATGCCGGTCGAGGGGAACCGACGTCGGTTAGGTCGGTTTGGTATAAAAACAAAAAATCTACACGTGGATTATTCATTTGTGATTTTCAAGTGAAGAAAAGACAAGAAAGAGAGAAACGTGAGAAAAGCATCCGGAGGAAATGGGATAGTGAGCTGGCAGGGTGAGTTAACAATGGTTGGGTTGGTTAGTAGCGGGTCCACGAGATCTTAGCGAGGGATTCGATTGGGTGGAGTGTGTGGGTAGATATTCAGTGATGGTAGAGGTGGGAGAGGGATCGGGCGGACCACCAAAGCATAGTGGCCGGGCGTGCCACCGAGATGGGTAGCTCGACGAGGTAAGTGTCGAACTCTGTAATGTTAATTAGATAGAGTAGAGGGTGCAAGGGTTGTATATTTTTGGATTTAAGTGAGTTTTGTATTTTGTGGGCGGGAAAAATAATAAATCGTATGGGGGAAAATGGGCAAAAAGAGGGGGGGAGGGTAGGAAATTGGATAGGTGGGGTGGGTAGGGGTTTTGGGGTAGTGTAGGTCGGTGTAGGTGGGTGGGGTTAAAGGGATAGGGGGAGGATTTACAAAAAAAGGGGGGTTTGGGAAGTCATGCGGATTTTTCCGCGACAAGTGACCGGCGCTCGGCCAAGCTTGGCCGGCGGCATCGGTCGTAGAACCGGATTGATCATCTAACAATGACCGATTCCGGTTACATGGTAACCATGGTCGGTCAAGTTGAACGATGATCGGTCACCAAATAGGTGACCAATGCCAGTTTAAGGGTGACCAGAGTCGGTTAGGATGAACTGGCACCGGTCGGGTTTTTAGGCAAAAAGGGTCCAAAAATGATGTAGGTTAGGTGGTTGAGATGGGTAAGGTAAAAATAGGGTGGTGGGTAATGATAAGTGATGAATAAGGTCATGGTAAAGGTGGATTAATGTTGTGCTTTGGATTGGATGTAGGGTCGATCACAGTTGCATGCGAGATAGGGTTCCGCCGCTACTAGTGACATTGCACGGCCTAATGAGCCCTTTGGAGCTACAACACGTGGATGTAGTGGGCTTGAGTGGTATTTGGCGCTACCGACATGTTATTTGGTAGCCTAGTTTGATGGTCGCGCTCATCGATAGATGGGACTCCGCGACCAACATGTTCCACCTTCCGACGGGTGAGATGACCATCACCCTGGAGGACGTGTTCCAGATTCTGAGGTTACCCATATTGGGGGCCAATGTGTATTGTATCTCCTCCAAGACCTCAAAGGAGCTGATCGGGACCGTATTTGGTGAGGGGTGGTGGAGTTGAGCTTCCATAGTGCCACTTGAGTTATGGCGAGATGTACCTAGCCCGTCTGGATGAGACAAGGCTAGTAGTTTTATTGATGGAGGCAGTGTGTTGTTATGCACTACCTGATGCAGAGGGTGGATGCTTTCCCTGATCACTGATGGGGGTGCTCCACGATATTATGGTGCATGAGACATGCTTC
This sequence comes from Taxus wallichiana var. yunnanensis, assembly GCA_018340775.1. Classification (NCBI taxonomy): domain Eukaryota; kingdom Viridiplantae; phylum Streptophyta; class Pinopsida; order Cupressales; family Taxaceae; genus Taxus; species Taxus wallichiana. Next base: position 554,690,983 of record CM031244.1, on the reverse strand, counting down.
ACTGGGCACCAAAGATTCTTGTGCAACTTTATAGAGAGTTGTGGGCGTATGGGCGGTTGCAGCGAGTTAGGCTGTGTTACCCATTTATACTACATTGTTGGGCCTACAAGCACATAGTATGTGTTCGACCTATAGGGATGCCCCGAGTAGATGCATTTCCTGCGAATGCTATGTGGTTGGGTTGCGGAGATGGGTGCTTTGGTGGCGGGAGAGCGAAGATCGATAGGCCGACATATGATGTGGCCCATTTTTGGCATTGTTGGAGGGGTTTTTCGAGTGGACATTATTTGGAGGCCATATGTGGGATTTCCCTCATATAGGCAGAGCTAGCCGAGCTCCAGCTAGAGCGGTGGATACATGGTCGCCATGTTGGGGAGGATGAGATGATCCCGGTTGAAAGGGTCCGACATGTAGTTCGAGCTCAGACAGATATTCCTCCACCCTTCCCACAATATAGGAGAGATGATGTGGAGAGGCCTATCCCTCTACCACAACCTACAATGCCTACAGGAGAGTAGGAGCAATCGATGGATCAGCATATTGATGATGTCGGATGCACAGATAGGTATAGGCAGTGGTGGGTGGCTCAGTTATGAGCCCTACCCCCGCACTGGGTAGCCGAGACTTAGGCTTAGCTACCGTGATGTGCGAAGAGAGATGCCCTATAGGGTAGGTAGCGACACCGACCATGCATGTATGTACATACTGGTGCAGACACAATGGAGGGGTCGAGGTAAAGGTAATAGAGCTACGGAGTACAGGTGGTTAGTCTACAAGCCCAGATGGTGGAGGGAGAGGGTGGAGGATATGGAGGATATGGAGACAGGGATGTTTAGGTGGCAGCCCTACAGGCTCAGGTGGTAGGATTACAGGGTCATTTGGCCATAACCTGCATACAAATTGGGATCTTACAGCCCGGATACATGTGCACGGGGGATAGGGGCACCACCACAAACCACAGGGGGTAGGGGGCACCACCACATGTGTAGGAACCGGTCCCAATTCACAGGACACAAAGGAGATACAGGGGCTAAGACCTATGGGACCACCACAAACCGTGCCTATATCTAGGTTACAGGATGCCCTAGGTGAGGCACGATACTATCAGGACCAGCTCATGGCAGCGAGGTATAGACTTCCTCTCCTATGGAGAGTACAGGGCACAACAAGCGTCCAGTGAGAGGACGAGATCTCACACACATAGTGTGGAGACCACAGGAGGTTAGAGAGCTCGAGGCCTAATCGTGGTGAGGCCACCAATGCACAATGACTAGGGCTAGGTGATGTACCATCGGGGGCACATGAAACCGAGGGTGGAGGGGACACAAAGATGGAGGACATCCGGTGAGATGTCTGATATGAGGCCACCCTGATTTTTGATGTATATTAGTGATTATTATATATATATATATATATATATATATATATGTCACCAACGTGCGAAGATAGAGAGGATGTACGAGTGGTTTTGTATATTGTGAGCATATACCGTCCTACGTGCCGAAGATATTTTGTTTTGATTCATTCGTTCTTTTGTATACATGAGACCGGCTGCGTGCCGATGACATTTTTATCATATCACTGTGTGCGACATTTTTGAGATGATGGCCATTTTTGGGATAGACATGTATTTTGAGACACACATTTATTGATTTATGTATGATGAGATTCATGGTATTTTGTGATGTGTTAATAGGTTCATGAGATATTGGTTGTATGACTTGTGGTAGATGAGATACGGAGTTGTTATTTTGATATGGATGGAAATTAGGTAAGTTAGGTATGATGGAGTCAAGTCGGTTTAGGCATGGATCGAGTCGGGATATAGGCATGGATTGATGTTAGGTTATAGGCATGGATTGAGTCAAGTTAGTTTAGGCATGGTTCGAATCAGGTTGGTTTAGGCATGGTTGAGTCAGGTTATAGGCATGGATCAAGTTCAAAGTTGGTGAAGTTGTGATCCAATATTTTATGTAATGAATGATAATATGGGTCATATGTGAGATGTGGTATATTATATGTATGATGATGTTAGAGAAATGGTAGTTGTAATAAATGTATGTTGTGATGATGATAAAATATGAAACAACTTGTTATGTATGTGGTTTAATTTCCATTTTTGTTAGAAAAAGGGGAACTAAGTGAAATGTGGGGTAAATGGTGAGTTAGGCATGGTTGAGGAATTGTTTAGGGTAGAGAATGGCCGAGCTAACCTCCAAATTCCCTATGCCCTCAAAAAGCTACCTACATAGTCCAGCGAAAAGGGACCTCAGTGATGTAGTTCTCCCATGAGCTAGGGAAGAATATGAGAATGAGTTGGTAGGTTGTGGGCACGTTGTGGGTTTAGGTTGAATAGGTGTGGGTAGATTATAGGTAAAAATGATGTAGGTGAAGGTGATTATGGCGAAAGGGGAGGATTACCCCAAAGGTAAGCGGTGAGGACCAAGTCTTGTATGAGGTAATCAAAATGTAAACAAAGTTGGTTAAAAGATAAGAGGGGGCAATAAAGCCACTTGATTAGGTAGGATCATATCAAGTAGTTCATACCTTAGAGGAGGTGATAAAGACAAGACCCAAAAGGCATTGCATAATTAACTATTTGATGATGAAGGTAGTCACAAGATCACCAAATGCCTAAATTCTAAGATGTCCCTTGAGGCAATTTAGGAAATGAGAGTGGAAATGGTAAGGTTGGTGAAAGGTGGTTAATTGTATATGTTTGGAGTAACAGGGCTTTTGGGCAAGAGGTCTGAGGTCACAATGGGCAAGTCCATGACTAAAAAGTGTTTTTATATTCGGATAGACTGATCGATGTAGGAAGTCTATATGGGATAAATAATATGGTACTCCTTGAGGTCTTCGTGAAGCTGATCGATGCGGGAAGCTTCGGTTTCCCGCTCTCTCTCTCTTTTTTAAAGGCTTCACATAGTTGTCCTTTGAAGGAGCAATCTATTTATAGTAGAAATTTTGGTCAAGAGGAAGATGTCCTTTTGAGGGAGTCATCTTTTTTATTATAAGTTTAACTCAAGGAGTTTGGTCCCATTAGAGGTCTTAGAAATCATGGACAAGACCAAGGTGAAAGATAAGACTCTTGTTCAAAAGGCAAGGTGGAATGACCATGGGATCTCATCTAAGGGTAGACGAAAAGTATCCATGAGAATCATGCTATGTGCAGTGCCATGGTACACATATTCAAGAGAAGATAACAAGTGACGGTACTCACATGATTCTTGTTTAATCGTTAGAGCGGTGTATGGAGTGGATAGCGCTCAAGGGATGAGCTTGTAAAGAGACAAAGGGTGAGGTAGGACAACAAGTCAACAATAGAATGGTCGAAGATGTAATGCGTTAAGGGGTTCAAGTTTAGGGTTTACCCTCAAGTGAGGACAAACGATAGGCACCCGATCCATAGGTATGAGTTACGATGTATGGTCCAAGCCAATTAGGAGCGAATTTTCCTGTTTACTTTTTTCTGCTTTGGTTACGTGTTGATTTTCTTTCAAGACAAGGTCACCAACTTGGAAGGTTTGTTCATGAACACGTTTTTCATAAGCACGTTTGATACGTTGTTGATAAACTTGAAGGTGATCCAAAGCGTTAAGATGACGTTCATCTAATAACTCTAGTTATGCTAAGTGGTCCTGACGAAAGTCATCATCAGTAAGCATGTCCCGGAGAGAAATGTGAAGTGAAGGTATCTCGGACTTTGAGAGGCAAAACAACCTCTACTCACGCACCGCAGAAAAAGGTGTAGTCGCAGTGGAAGTGCGAATACTAGTGCGGTATGCCCATAGGGCAAAAGGAATGTGGGTATGCCAATCCTTCCTAGTATCATCAACCACTTTCATGAGAATTTTGTTGAGCGTTGTGTTAGTGGATTCGGCTTGGTCATTGGTTTTGCATGGGTAATAGGGTGATGAGAAACTAAGTTGAATGCCAAAGGTGTCGCAAAAAGTTTTTGCAAGGTTTTGCTTTTGAATTGTTTTCCATTGTCGCTGATGAGGCGATTAGGGACACCAAAGCGAAAAATGATGTGATGGTTAATGAACTTACATATTTTCTCGCTTTCACCCATTTTGTGTAGTATTCGAGCAGCTTATAATCCATTGATGGCATTGGGAAGAATGAGGATTGATTTCTCCGACAAGATCCAAACCCCATTGAGAGAAGGGCCAAAGGTCACGAGCGACTTCGTAAGGCATGACTGGGTGTATGATGAAGGCTGAAATGCTATTGACATTTCACACAATGTTTGACATAGTCGCAACAATCATCGTTAAGGGTCGGCCAAGAATAATAGCCTAGGCGAAGAATATGCTTAGAACAACAAGGCCACTAAAGTGACCTCCACATATGCCATCATGAACCTCCCGAATGGTATAAGGAATTTCATAACTTGTGAGGCATCAGTAAGAGAATACCATCAAAGATATGCTTATAGAGGAGTCCCCCAGAATAACGAAATGAGAAACCTTTTTAAGGAAGGTGCGTTGTCCATTACAGGTGAGATCGGAGGTAAGATGGAGATGGAAAGGTAGTCGAGTATTGTTTAAACCAAAGGTCACGTGGGTCGGGGATGTCGGTTCTAGTTGAGTAAACATCGTGAGGTAAATAATAAGGTGAATAGAGGCATTGTACGGTGACGAATATTTTAGAATCGACAGGGGAAGCAGGTATTTGGGAAGCTAAGCAGGCCATGGTATCTGTAAATTTGTTGGTTGATCGTGGGATGGTTTGAAGGGTATAACGATCAAAGGTGGTCAAAAGTATGTCTACATGATGTTTATACTTTTGGAGTATCTTGTTACGACAATTGTACATGCCATTGACTTGGTTTATGACCAATTGTGAATCACCAAAGATGTGGATTAATTTTACATCTAGGGCATAGGCAGCCCGGAGACCTAGTATGAGCACTTCGTACTTAGCAATATTATTGGTGCATTCAAAGTCTAACTTGAAAGACAAAGGCATGGGTTCTCCATCCAGAGGAATGAGGATAACACCAACCCCACCCCCACACTAACACTTAGAACCGTCGAAGAACAGTGTCATTTGGTAAGGGGGTTCGTCCAGGGAAAGGGTAGCAATGGATTCATCGGGAAAGTCAAAATTAGAGGGTTGGTCCCCGGCAAAGAGGTGCGTCAACTAGTTGGTCGGTGATGATAGCATGGCCCTTGATGGACTTTTGGTGAATGAATTCGAGGTCAAGATTAGCTAAAAGCATAAGCCATCGTGTGGCACGTTGATTTTGATAAGGTTTGGCGTACATGAAGTGTAAGGGATCGGTGTTGGTCACAACATAGGTTTTGTGGTTGAGTAGGTAATGGCGGAGTTTGGTGGCAACGAAAACTAAGGCTAAGCAAAGTTTTTCTGGATGGTTGTATCAGGTTTCATAGTCCAAAAGAGTACAACTTATGTAATAAACTACTTGCTCCCTGTGTTGTTCATCATGATGAGCAAGCATAACTCCCAAGGAATGATCGGTGGCTGATATGTATAGGTAAAAAGGTTGATCGTCTTTAGGTGGAATGAGTACAGTGGTTGTAGAAGGTATTGTTTTAGGGCCTCAAAAGCTTTGTGACAATCATCATCCCATTGAAAGGAGACATCCTTCCTAAGCAGATGATGAAATGGTTGACACCAATCAGATAATTGTGAAATGAAACGGTGAATGGACTGTAAATTTACCTTGCAGGCTATGGAGTTGTTTAAGGTTAGTGGGCGGAGGCATTTCTAGAATGGCCTTGACTTTAGCAGGGTCAACTTCTATACCACGGAGGGAAACAATAAATCCCAAGAGTTTTCTTGAGAGAACCGCAAAGACGCACTTTTTAGGTGAAGGCGGATGCAATATTTAATGAGGCGGTCAAAGATGGTTTCGAGGATGGCGAGGTGCTCAATGCGACGTTTAGATTTAGCCAAGATATCATCCATGTAATCTTCCAATATGTGATGCATGATATCATGGAAGATGTAAGTCATAGCATGTTGATATGTAGCACCAACATTTTTAAGGCCAAAAGGCATGACTCGATAGCAAAAGGTTCCCCAAGGGGTAATGAATGCGGTCTTGTGCTTGATCTTTCGGGGCAAGCAAAATTTGGTTATAGCCTAAGAAGCCATCCATGAGTGAGAGCATCTCGTGACCAACAGTTAGGTCAACCAGTTGATCAATACCGGGCAAGGGAAAGTCATCCTTCAAGTAGGCGAGGTTGAGGTCACTAAGTCCGTGAAAATGTGGTGTCCCCCTGTTGCTTTAGTAAAAGGGACAATGTTAGAAATCCAATGAGGATAATCAATGGGTAAGATAAAGGAAATAGAAAGAAGGTGCTGAAGTTTTTCTTTGACGAGAAGAGAAATGCGAGGGTGCATTTTCCTCACTTTTGTTTGATAGGTTTAGCATCGGGAATGGTTACGATATTGTGAACTCGTCATCACCAATCCGGCACTATGATAATTCTTCACCGAACTCCTCGTGCTATGATTATTTACTAATGCACAACCTTTAGTTTGGTGGATGTAACTGAAACAAAAAACAACAACCGAACACAAGAATACCATCGACTATGATAAGACAGAATGACGAAAATCTGAAATATCAAAATAAATTATAATATTAACATGAAATCATATAATCTCACCCATGAGATACTTCAACAAGACTATGGGAGAAACTTTACAATTACACCTCTCGATGGCTTCTTCAACACACCTTTAACCGATGGCTTCCTTCGCACACTTCCTACAATATTTCTCACTACTTCTTTCTATGCTAAATGAGGGGGTGGCCTCTATTTATAGAACTTCCAGCTTATCCATCCTATCTCTAAGATAGGATAAGAAATCCACTCGACGAATCATATTCCATACCTTAACTCTTATCTCGTACATGTAAGCTTATCTCGTTAAGATAAGATAAACCTTATCATTTTACATGGGTTCCACATTTTTAGACTTTTTACAAATAAAATACACAAAATATTTATGACCTCACTCCTTGTCCTTATTACCAATATAATATTTCTAATTCCTAATCATGTAGACCCTACTTCTCTAATTACCCAAACTTTGACATTTTAACATTACCGACCACTTACGACAAATATTTACTTTTACAACATTCCTATTGTACTTTGACATGCTACCGTACTCCACATTATCATGCACCGCATCGACGGCGCCGTTATCTTCTATCGACGCTACTACTAATTACACTTAACAACATCCTATTCCTAATACATACATTAATGAAATAGAAATTATGGAGGAAAATTTTAGTGTCGACATCTTCCCCCTTCCTAGCTTCTACTCCGTCCCTGAGTAGACTATTCTGGTGCTTGGAAAATCTTCAACTTGTCGTGGTTGACCCATTTCATAATGGGAGTGCCATCCAATTCCTCCAATCGGTACGTACCATTTTCATGCACAGCTGCTATTTTGTAGGGCCCCATCCATTTTGGAAGAAATTTTCTCTGTCTTCTTTTTTTTTGTATCTCGAATCATATACTAGACCAAGTCATTCACATGAAATGGAGACCATCGGATCTTTTGATCAAAGTATTCCTTCTGCTTCATTTTCTTCTTATGGCTTGTATCCTTTGCTATTTCCCTCATTTCCTCTAGCAAATGAAGATGTACCAACCTTTCTTTTACTGAATCACTTTCATCCATCCTTTCATTTTTCATAACTCTCACAAAGGGGGAATATCAAACTCAATAGAAGAATCGGATCAATGCCATAGGCCAACCGAAATGGGGAGTATCCTCGTTGCTGACTTTGATGTTGCCCTATATGCCCACAATGCCGCATGAATCCTTTTATCCCATTTATGTACCGCAAGGCCGCATCTTTGCTAGAATTTGACACAAAGACAAAATTTGTTCGCTCCACCTCGTCCATTTGTGCTTGGCTTGTATGTTGTTGCCTTCCCGTGCTTAATAGAAAACTTATTGACTAGGGCTTCTACCACCTCATTAATGAAGTGGCTTCCTTGATCTCTGTTACAATTTCTAATGGACAACCAAATCGTGACAATGCGTCATATATGAACCTTGCCACTTCATCCATGGAAGTCGTTTTCAATGGCCTAGCTTCAACCCACTTGGTTAAATAACTGTGGCAACTACAATATACTTATTTTGACGTGATGTAGTCGAAGTGGACCTACAATGTCTATTCCCATTTTTCAAAGGGACCAAGGGGAAGAATAGGACATAATGGAGCCGATGAAGTCTTACTGTTACCATGTGTTTGACAAATATCACATGTCTTACAATAATTATAACAATCTTTAAAAAGAGTGGGCCAGTGATAACCTGCATCCAAGATCCTTCTTGCTGTAAGTTGTCCAGAGAAGTGCCCTCCACATGTACCATTGTGGAATTCTTCTAGCAGCTCCTTTCCTTGATCACGTCCAACCGCCTCTCTTGACTGCCCATCGTGTCCTATTCGAAATAATGCTCCATGCAGTAATAGAATAGAATATGGACGACCGGCTTGAGTAATCTTTCTCTTAGTCTTTGATTGGCACCATCAGAAACTGAATTCATTCGATAATTCCAAATATCTATGTATTCACTAGGGATTGTGTCAAGGGAGAACAATGTTGCATCGGGAAAATCATCATCATCACAAGATGATCCTAAACCATCATAGGCTCGAGAGAGTGCATCTGCATTGACATGCTTCTTTCCTGGCCTATCTATAATATCAAATTCAAATTCTTGTAGCAAAATTATCCATCTTGCTATCCTCCCTGATGGGTTAGGCTTATTGACAATATATTTCAGAGCCTGATGATCCGTTACAACTATAAATTTCTGCCCTAGCAAGTAATTTCTAAACTTCTTTACAACAAAAATGATAGCCAGAGCCTCTTTTTCAGCATACAAGATAGTTTACCTCAAAGATCGCTCATTTGTCTGCTCCCAAAGTAAATTGATGTTCATTCCCATTTTCATCCTTTTGGCTCAAAGTACTACCTAGTGCTGCATCTGAGGCATCAGTGTACACAATGAATGGCTTGCTCCAACTTGGATTCTTCAAAACAGGTGAAGACACCAGGGCTTCCTTCAGTTGTCCAAAAGCTTCATGCGCCTTTGTTTCCTCGGTTCATAAGCAACATCCTTCTTCAAGAACTCAAGTTAGTGGTCAGTGCAATCTTTGAGAAATTCTTGATGAACCTTCTATAGTAACCCACATGGCCTAAAAATGATCTCAACTTACTTCTATTCATAGAAATGGTAAATCTTTGATTTTTGAAACTTTATCGATCGCACTAATACCATCTCTGATACAACATGCCCTAACAAAACGCCTTTAAACATCCAAAGACACACTTTGTAGGGTTTAGTGAGGCTTGTGCTTCATCTAACCTTTGAAATGTTGTCTCCATCTCGGTGCAGTGGTCCAACTTGCTCCCATAGATGCAAAAATCATCCGTAAATACTCGATGAAGGTCCCAATGTAGGGTTCGAACACCCTATTCATCAAACGCTGGAATGTTGTTGAGCATTACACAACCCAAAAGGCATAACTCTATAAGCAAACGCTCCCAAGGAGTGGTGAACGTGGTCTTCACCGATCTTTCTCTCGCTATACGAACTTGGTCAGAGCCGCTATATCCATCAAAGAAACTATAAAGACTCCCGCCAGCCTACTTCATCCCAAGATCCGATCCAAAATGGAAGAGGGTAATGATCCTTCTTTGTTGCCTTATTGAGCTTCCTATAATCAACACAAATGCGTAGCTTCCCATTCTTTTTTATTGAGATCACAATGGGAGAAACCCATTCGAATTCTCCACAAAGAAATATGAATCCCGCATCAAGCAACTTATCTATTTCTTCTTTTACGCCTTGGAAAAATTAGGATTCATTCTATATGGCATTTGCTTTATGGGCTTAAGACCATCTACCACTCAATACAATGTTCTACCCAACTTACTTGACGGAGTTCCTTGTAATCAAAAGTGAATAGGTGTATGTACCTTCAAAGAGCCGGAGGTAGGATTCCTTCTCACTCTCCATCACAAAGATCACCAATCTTTATTTGTTGAGACGATCATCAACTTCTTCTTCGTATAATTTTATGGGGTCATGAGTTGGTGTGACTGGAAGATATCCATGACTCAAACATCCACCTCACTTTCTTCATCTTCAATGTCCACTTCACCGGTACTAGAGTAATCGAGGATGTCCAATCATCAGTTTCCATCACTTGAATCCACAGTTCTCTACTTTATGATGTCGAGGATCACGTTATCTTCACCCTCTCTCTACCACGTCCAAGTGTCATGAAACCTTCATTCCAAAGAGTTTCTTGCATGAACTCTCCTTAGCCATGGTCTTCCCAAAGAAAGATTGGGTACGCACGCAATAAGCATTTCATTTTTCATCACCCGAAAGTCTACCACACATACAACACCCATAACAGATATTGCCACATTTGAAACTACACCTTCTCGGTTTAGTTTTTCCTTTATTTAATGACCTTAACATAAGTGTCAAGGGCGATCAATTTTTAAACCCAACATATTCATTACGCACTCGGCATTACATTAATCGCAAAGACTCTCCATCAACTAAGACATCATGAATTGAAATACCATTACATAATACCTCACCAGGAGCATAGGATCTCGCCTCGCTCCAAAACAGGGGACCTCAACCTCCTTCCTTCTTCGAGCATTGAGTCCACCTCGCAACTCCCGCCTCTTCTCGAAGACATAGCCAAGAGTTGACCATATGTAATATTTGCAGCCTTTGGACAGATCTTCCAAGATGGAGTATGGTCCTTGCCCCGTGAAATCGTAAAATCCCGCACACCCAACTTTCTTCTCCTATGTTTCTTACTAGTTTCTTCTTTCATCTTCTTAGGATCATTTCCATCTTGATTATCTTTTTCTTTCTTTCTTTTTGTTACAAACACATCTACTTCATTATTTCTGCTCTTATCTACTACATCAAAAGAATTCACAGTGTTTTTCCTTTATCATTATCTCCTTACTGATGTAGAAGCTCTATCTGACAATTATACTTATAATGACCCTTTTTATAACAACCATAACAAACAACTTCAAAATATTTCTTTTTGACCTCTATCTCCTCCCCGAGAACTAAATTCCTTTCCTCAAGAAGATTAATAGTTAACTCGACCCATCTTTTTGAGCAGATCTTCATACTCAAGAGATGTATTAGGAGAAATATTTGTGCTCACCGGAGTGGTCAGGATTCAGACCAAAGGTGCCGGTGTAGGCTCTACTTTAGCAACAATTTCTTTGGGCTCCTCTTCCATGCTTTCTTCTTGCCTTCTTGCAATCTCCTTTGCTTGTTCAATGGTAGTCAAGGCGGTCATACTTCACTCGTTGTCTCGATCTCCGCTTCATCCCAAGAATGAAGTGCTTACAGAGGAGATTATCCACGCCATTCATCAACCCATCCGCTAGTCCTTCCTTCCGATCTCGGGCATCGAGCTTCCTCCTTAGCTCTAGAACACGAGCATGATAATCCCTTATCTTCTCCTTCTCTCCTTGGGATAGCTTGTGATCTCGATCATGAGATCTCGCATATTTCGTTGTTCACCAAATTCTTCAAGAAAACTTTCGCTTAATAAATCCCATGAATTTTTCACATTATCACCTAGTGTTTCAAACCACCTAAGTGTCGAACCATCCAAAAAGGTAGGAAAAATTCAGTCCATTGTTCCTCTTCTTATAAGGCCATTACAAATACAAGATCGCTTTAAACTCTTGAATGAAAGAAGAAGCATCTTCATTAGATTGAGCTGAAAAACAGAATCTTTCCCATTTTCAAAAGTAACCACCGTGAAATACCAACCCACAAGTACAATTAACAAGACTTATGTGCACAAATAATTGGAATCACTATACTAGAAAGTGACTTTACACCTTTCTACAATAAAATAGAAATGACCACGGTAAACTATGGTAAAACTTGACTTACTACGGTAAAAACTGACTTTACTGTGGTAAACACTATTCACTGGTAAAAAGTGAAGTTATCATGTAAATACTATTCACTAGTAAAAGTGACTTTATCATGTAATTACTATTCCCAAAGAAAAAGGACTTTACCAGTGGTAACTACTATTCATGGCAAAAATGACTTTAACATGGTAACTACTATTCACGGTAAAAATGACTTTACCATGGTAACTACTATGCACAAGAAAAACAAGGTTACCCTCCAATTAATTTTTGCCTAAGTGGGAATATCTCTCCGTAAAATCCACTAACGAGGAATGGTCCCAACGGAACCAAAATGTCATCACCAATCCGCACTATGATAATTCTTCACCGAACTCCTCGTGCTATGATTATTTACTAATGCACACCTTTAGTTTGGTGGATGTAATCTGAAACAAAACAACAACCGAACACAAGAATACCATCGACTATGATAAGACAAATGATGACAAAATCTGAAATATCAAAATAAATTATAATATTAACATGAAATCATTATAATCTCACCCATGAGATACTTCAACAAGACTATGGGAGAAACTTTACAATTACACCTCTCGATGGCTTCTTCAACACACCTTTAACTCGATGGCTTCCTTCGCACACTTCCTACAATATTTCTCACTACTTCTTTCTATGCTAAATGAGGGGGTGGCCTCTCTATTTATAGAACTTCCAGCTTATCCATCCTATCTCTAAGATAGGATAAGAAATCCACTCGACGAATCATATTCCATACCTTAACTCTTATCTCGTACATGTAAGCTTATCTCATTAAGATAAGATAAACCTTATCATTTTACATGGGTTCCACATTTTTAGACTTTTTACAAATAAAATACACAAAATATTTATGACCTCACTCCTTGTCCTTATTACCAATATAATATTTCTAATTCCTAATCATGTAGACCCTACTTCTCTAATTACCCAAACTTTGACATTTTAACATTACCGACCACTTACTTACAAATATTTACTTTTACAACATTCCTATTGTACTTTGACTCATACTGTACTCCACATTATTGGCGGCACTGCATCGACGGCGCCGCTATCGGACGCTACTACTAATTACACTTAACAACATCCTATTCCTAATACATACATTAATGAAATAGAAATTTTGGAGGAAAATTTTAGTGTGGACAAAACCACCGTGGTGGGGTCAATACCGGCATGTCTGCGTAAGACCAAGCGAAAGCGTGGTTATGATCTCGAGAAAAGAAGTGATGGCTTCCTTTTCAACGACATCTAAAGATTGTCCTATCTTTAGGATGTGCGGGTCGTCCTGAGTATGAATATTGATCTCGATATTCAATTCATTCAATATGGTTTACGTCTCAGAGGGTAACGACTAATGAATATATGAGTCTTTTGCACCAAGGTAGGTGAGTATGGATTCATCATCTTGACATTGAATGACATTAATGGTAGTTGTGTATGTCATCGATCATCTTAGGATATAGGAATGGAAGAGTGGAAGGGGCCTCACCTTCACATTGATAAGTCAAAGGCCCCAAGGAAATGGTGTTTAAAAAGAAAAAAAAAAAAAGGAGGATAGATTCAGGATGCATCGACTCCGTCGGTGAGGGTGGGGATGAAGGTGGAGAAGGGCTAGGGTCCTCAATGAGTTCAATGCGAGCCTATTTGGTAGAAGGGTCGGGGAAGCCGATACCACTACGGTCATTATGTTTGTGGGTGGTACATGGAATAACAGTATGGTGGCCTTGTTCATAAAAGCCAAAACCAAAACCCTTCCATGCACAATGGTGTAGGAAGGTGTGAGTGAAACGGTGATTGGTAAGTGATTGGAAGTCAATAGAAAATGGGTGGGGTTATGATGGTGGTTCTAGTGTGTAAGTGGTAGTATCAAGTCCCCCATAGGTGAGACCAGTACGAAGATGAGGAGGACCATAAAGGAGGCGTTTTCCTATACACTAATCATAACGAGGGTGTTGGTGAAGGCTTCCATACTCGTGCGGAGTAAGGAATGTGTTGACACTATATAGGTGGTATTCCCCCAGAGTGAGGCATTGAAAAACACCTTCCAAGGGATCGGTGGTTGGTATGTGGGTAGTGGTATGGATGATGTGTCGAGGTCGATGCAGAGGTGGAGTTAATGATTGGGAAGCTACTGGGTTCATCCGTGGAGGTTATAGCGGCGGTAGGAATAGAGGAGGTATGTGCGGCAAAAGTAGTGGTCATGTACTTAGTAGGCAGTGTAGGTAGGTGAAGTAGTAGTGGTTGCGGAGGTAGATGGCTTGACAGGTATGAACAAATCATTGGGCCGGTAAAGCATGTTGCATGTTTTGAAAGTTGATTGGTCAGCTAGAATTGTATAAGTGTGTCCCTCGTGTTCAAATTTTACACAACGATGCAAAGACGAAGGAACATAACCCATGACACGGATCCAAGGTCTACCAAGCAACAAGTTATATTGGAATTCCCCTCCAAAACATAAAACAATTCGGAATAATGCGGGGGCCCACGTGGATGTGAAGGATGACAGTGCCTAGTGTGGAAGTGATGGCGTCGTTAAACGAACGCAACATGACCGGATGTTTATGCATGTAATCAAGTATGCACATTTGAGAAAATGCATGGGATGAAATGATGTTAATGCTAAGACTCTCCATCAATCATCACATGGCGTACTCATATGCCATAGATGTGGACAGAGATGAAGAGGGTTGGGTCCAGTCATCGCTTTGGTATGGCACGATCTCCTCCTCCGAGAAGCTAAGGAGGCCACTTGGTGGACAAGGTGAGGTGAGGATAAAGGTGGTAATTTGGCGAGAGAGGCTACATGATGGGGTGTGATAATGGAGGCTACGGTGTAGGGTCATTGGGTAAAACCTCAATAAATCAAGAACCTCCATGAGATCTTGACGATGGGATTCCGAGGTTTGGATGAGGTCGTATAAGGACATTTTAAGGTGAGATTGGTGTAGTTTTTTTAGCATGGTACAATGTGTGACACCATTAGAAATGGGGTATGTGGGGTCGCGATAGTTATTTTAGGTATGGGTGTAGATGGTATGTTGGGTATATGATTGGTTGGTGGGTTAGCTTCCTTTTCTTTTCCCTTCATACGCACGTGTAGTGACATGTATCATGTTGATTTGGGGAAGTTGGTAAATAGAGAAGGTGTAGGGTAAGTGGTATAAAGACATGAAGGGCAAAACCTAGTGGAGGAGAAAATCCTTGTGAGGTCACCGGGCAACGACATTTAGGTGGTGGCGTGGTAAGTTCTCTCGATGTGAACCAAGTTAATTTCAAATTTCGGTGTGGCTCTCGTGAGTTTGTGAGGGTGGAGGTTGTGGTTATGGAGTGGGCAAGTGTGGGAATGGGTGTCGGTGAAGTAGGATCCTTGTCGAGAAGGTCGTCGTCATCAAAGTTGGTTTATGGCGAGACACAATTGATAAGGACGATTTTCAAGGCCTTGCAGCTCTCCACATCATGCCCTGGTACACGGTGATATGCACAAATATTAGTATCATCAAACCCTTTTGGCTTGGGTTTAAGGGGGTCATCAGGTCGGAGTGGCGGTAATGTGATAACAAGTCTCGAGGAGATAGGTTAAAATTTTGGCATAAGACCGTACTAGTGGATCACAATGGGAAGTGAATGTGGGTTTGGGTGTAGGTGTGGTCGGTTGTTGTGCAGGGAATTGTTTTTAGAAGAGTAGAAATGGGTTGAGCGATGGGTTTAGGTGCTGTGTGTGGTTTGAGGTATCATCGGGTTAGTTTGGGTATGGGTACAATAGATGGATGGTTAGGAGGATGTGTGGTTGTTTTGACTACCTTGTTGTGGGGTAGTGGGGTTTTTTTTTTGGGTTGCACCTTCTTGGGTAAAGGTGATGTGGGTGTACAAGGTCTAGAAGGAAAATAAAATGGAGGAAGAGGGTGAGTTACCCACGGGATAACGGGGTGTTGTGAAGGTAGATGACGCTGGTCGTGCTTGGGATGTGAGGGAAAATGACTTAAGTGTAGTGGGTAGTGAAGTAATAGCTGAAGGTATTGGAGGTATTGGTGGCAAAGAGACTACAGGTGTGGGTTTAAGTCATGTTATGTGCTCTGGTAGGTTAGAGGTATGCGAGGAAAGAATGGGTAGTTGTGTTATCAATTTATGGATGGGTGAAGGGTGCTTGACCTTGTTGGGTAGCTGAGGTCTTAAGGTAGACGGGATAAGTGCGGGTGTGATTGGTGCGGTTGGGGTATGAGGCTAATGATTTTGTTTCTTTGGTTTGGGTGTTAGAGTAGGTGTGGTATTGGTTTTGGAGGATGTAGCTAAATCCAGTTTAATAGGCAAATGAGTAAGGTCAGGTGGTTTTCTAAGATGACCCCTAAAGTGGTAATATGTTGAGTGCTAATGGGTATCATGGAATGGTGTCATGGGTTGTGATAGAGGTCAGTATTTGGTTTGATGGGCGGAAATGTGTTTGGGTAGATTGTGGAGGTGTCAACAAGGATCTATGCATCTATGTTAAGACAGGGAGTAAGAGGCGCCCCCATAGTAAAGCCCTATCCACATAATCTAAGTGATCACCAAACGTGAGAACGGCACGTCTATGGGTGGAGTTGGTGAGGACCTAAGGGGAATCCTCGTAAATGCATCTTAGAGACTAGGAATTGGCCAACTTCAGCTTGTGGGTGAGAGAGCTAAAAGTAGGTCTATTGGATTTTGGGTAGCTAATGGAGAATGCTCACCAAGAGGCAAAGGTATCTCAACTGGGTCTATGATGGGTGGAAGAGAGGATGGGAGCTCCTCTATGGGTGGAGGTGGTAATGGGTGCTCCTCTGTGGGTGGAGGAGGTAATGGGTGCTCCTCATGGGTGGAGGAGGTATTGTGGGTAAAGGTTCCCTAAGTGGAGAATCCCGGGGTGAAATGGTCTCGATGTTAGTGGAAAACCCCTCCATTAGTGATGAAGGAGATGAAAGGTGTTCCTTTCACGCTTTGGTGAAGGAACAGTGGAGGTTGGTTCAGATGTGGAAGGAGGATTTCGGGCTAGGATTTCCTCTATGGAAGGGATTGGAGGTAATTGAGAGGTGACAGTACCTCATTAAAGATTGTGTGAACCTCATGGGTATGGCTATCGTGAGTGGATGTCTCACCGGTTTGAGTGGATGAAGGGGCATGGTTGGGAAATGGTTTTTGAAGATTTGTAGATTTTAGTTGGGGGTGGCGTTGGGATTATCCATAGTTAACACACCATTCTCGAGCATTTCTTGGACAATATTCTTGAAAGTGATGCTTTTACCGTCACTATGACCCCGAAATTGTGTTCCTTATACCACACGGGCATGGGGCGAGCAGGGTCAAAACCAGTGTGTGGTTTTATGGGTGGAAGGGTGATGGCACCAGCTTTGATAAGATTTTCTAACACGGAAGAGTAAGGTTCCCCAATTGGGGTATATTTTCACTACTCTTGTCTGAATCGAAAAGCCTGGACATGTGATAAATTGGATGAGGGTGTAGCTTGATTGGATGGATGTGCTAGGCCGGCCTTGAGTACCACTGCGTTAGCGGTACCCTTAGCCTTTGAATAATTGGTTGGTGGTTTGGAAGAAGAAGAAGTTTCATTCGACTTGAATGTTGAATTCTTGTTTCATAATTGGATTTTCTTCTCTTCGATGGCCCGAATCTCTAACTTTCATGCCATAGTGAATGCCTCATCGAATGTTTAGAAAGTTTGGACCTACAAGGTCGGGAGATATGTCTGGCACAAGCTCGAGTGAAGAGCTTGATGAGTTCAATTTGTGGCACCGGAAGGTCAGTTGGTTGATCGTTGTCAGCCGCCGAGTGATAAAATCCACGATAGATTCGTCCTCGTACTGACGTGTGGAATATAGATTGGTCATGGTAACCTTCTTAGCGATATTGATAGAGAAATGATCCAAGAAAGCTTGGGCTACCTGATTGAATGAAAATATAGAGTGTTTAGGTAACCCACTATACCAATCTAATGTTGGCCCAATGAGGGACATGGGAAAATTTCTCAAAAGTAAGGCATCATCATGAGCAATGAGATAACACCCGTGTTTAAACGAGCACAAATGTTGTTGTGGGTCTTCCTTACTATTGAAGTGGTTGAATTTAGGCATTTCCCAATGCACAGGTATGAATGGATAGGAATGGATGGGTGAATAGGCTCATTGCAAATCTCGTCATAGGTGAGAGTGTTGCAGGAGCTGGAAACCGATGCCTCCAATGTTTGCATCTTGTCCAACATCAATTTAATTAGGTCATTGGTGGGTTGTGATGATTGGATGCCTCCTATAGCGTGAGGAGGTTGGTTTTGGGCATATAATGGGGGTGGCATTCTAGTGTATGGGGTTGCCATGTAATGTGGTGGAGAAGAAGGTAGTGAAATAGGGGGTACATACCTGGAATGAATAATAGATGAAACATGCGGTTGTTAGTAGTATGTATATGGGGGTGGAAGGGTTGTGGTAGCCCTAGTGGAAATAGGGGCTAATGATTGTGGAATGGGAAGAAATACGTTACGAAATGGGATAGGGGTCACCGAACCGGAGGTGATAATGTAGCTATAGGTATGTGTGAGACATTAGGGGCAGATGAGGTTGTGTGTGGGGTGGTCATCAAGGGTATGGTGGATGTGATGGGTACCACAGAGGTAACAGAACATGAAAGTCATAAGCGGGTATAGAACCTAACGTGAAACGACCGGGGTAAGATGGATGTGGGGTAGCACAGAGCTCGATGGGGCCGATGTGGAAGTGGGTGCAAGAGTCAATGGGATAGATACGGGATGCCACATATCAACTAATCCAAGGCATCTCGAGTGGATGATTGGGAGAGGTAAAACTACAAGGCGACAGGGTTTTGGTCAAGGAGTCATGTGAACTCCTCATCTCCGGTAACGATAGTAGTAGGCTGGATGGGGTCCATGGCTGGTGATAAGATAGAAGGTGGTGAAGGGCTAGGTGGGAGTGGTTGGCGACTTGCGCGGAACACGAGGGCATTTTCTTGTCTTCGGGTCAGCACCATGTGAACCAGTATTGATCAGGTAGAGTTGCTTCTCTGTAAATGATACAAAGAACAACAGAACATGCGAATTTGGTGATAAAAAATGGATAAAGTAAAAAATGGTGGGTGGAATATGAAATAGGTTAACCGATGCCGGTTAGGGAAAACTAACGTCAGTCAGGGGTAACCATCACGGCCATCAGTAGAAAATGGACAAAGAGTAAACAAAGTGAGGCGAAGGCAAGATCCGACAAGAATGCCAAATCTGGGATGTAAAACGTCAATGGAAAAAGTGACAAAGTGATGAGACCGGGGAAAGTGGAAGAAAGTGAAGTGAAAATGTCCTTTTGAGTAGGTTAGCAAAAGGACTCGAACTAATGTCGGTTGGGTATAACCGATGGCGGTCGGTAGGTAACCGATGACTAAGGTTATTGTGAAATTGAAACAAAGATGATGAAAAAGTGGTTGTGAATTAAAATTTGATGTGGAATCAAACCCGAATTTTGGGAATGATGGTGATATGGCCCAGAACACTCGGGCGAAGCCGTAATACACCAAATATGATGAGGAGCATGTAAGGATGAACAAAAACGCAAGCCAAGTAAAAACTCTAAGAAAATGTGATCCTAAGAGTGCCTTTTTCTATTATGTTTGTGTAGCTTATGCTATTTTAGGGACTAACATATAAATTGTGAAATAGAGTTTTTGGTGAGGATGGCTTCCTACAAAGAAGGATATCTAAAAGGTGAGGTTTCAGGTATGTTATGGTGGGGGCGGGCTTCGCTCTGAAGTATGACTCGACAGAGCAACGAGCTAGGTGCCCACTGTGTTGTGATTGTGTGATCACCTACATCGATTCTTCCGTAAGATGTTGTTTAATAATGTATGTATTTTGAAATTTTGTGTGGTTTGGTAAGACTCATAGAAAGAGGAAAATATAGAAGTGCTTTTCTATGATTCATTTGTCAACCATCAGTTGGTCATGACCTCCAGCATATAGGTTGCCCTCAATTAATGTGAGCTAATGCAATGAATCAAAATGGAATGCAATTGTTTTGAACCCAAATTGAAAATGTGAAATTGGATGACACAATAAGATGAAGAGGAAGAGGGATGCTCTTTCACTACAATGCAAAAAAACATGAAGAGGTGATTCTTTTTAAGTACACCAAAAGAAAAGTTTCCTTTAGAGCAAATAGAAAGAAGGAGTGGATTACCAGGGAAGAAAATTAGTGTGTACGCTTTTTAGAAGGGAAACAAAACACAATTTTTCCTAGGAATGAATGAAATGCAAGGAACCCTGATGGGTCCCATCAGCGTGCCAAAATGTTTCACCTTTTCTTAGATTGTTTATTTGAATTGTTTACTTAAATGTGATAGGGTAACAGGTGTAGGAGGAATACCTGTTCAAATTTCGGTTGATGGGTTGTTGCACACGCGTATGACTTCCAAATCCACAACTGACCGTGAGAGCTTCCTTTTGGCTAGGAGGAACTACCTGTAATGAAAGCAAGACCACTAGAAAGAATTAAACAATATGGGCAGTGAACTGCCTAGCGTGAGCTAGATCTCGGGAAGCATGATACTTCCTAGATGGTTGTCAGTCCACTGTTTTAAACAAATTAATGTTGTAAACAAATTAAATCCTATTGTTATTTTGAAATGATTTAGGTATCTCACTTAAAAACACAATAAGAAAATAGATCTAATCTAACAAGCTAAGCTAGAATAGAATCCAAGGTCAAGGGATAGGTTCTGGGTCTCTGCAGGTCTGATAAAGGTCTCGGGTAGGTCACATGTAAGTGAGGGTGAGGTAAGATTAGGTGGGTAGGTCTCTGTTTAAGGTTGTGTGGGAAAACACAGAGACCGGTGTCGGTCAGGGGTGACCGATGGTGGTTAGGTATAACCGGTGCTAGTTATTGTGAGATCTAGAAATGTCACAAAACAGGTTTTGGTCTCCTTTGTGATTGTACAAAGGATTTTGGTTGGTTGAGATGAGGTATTGGGTGACGGGAGTGGGCTTTTACGAGGTTTCAATGGGTCTATGGAGGTGAAAATGTTGGAGAAGGTCAATAAGGAGAAAGATAAACGATGGGTGATAAAACAAAGATGAAATGAAATAACCAGAAAGTATGATATTGTACTTACTTGGATTTCGTTCCTGAAGGATTGTGTGTGATGGATGGAGGTGTTGATGATAGGTTTGAGGGTTGTAAGTGATCACCAACTGAAGAACAACTTCTACATGGGATGCATGCACCCTCTTCTTTGCTTGGATAGATCACACCATGGTTGAGATGGTTGTGCGAAGAAGATGCTCAATCTCCTTTCTTTGGATGTGAGTTTCTCACTGGAATTGGCTCTCTCGAAGATGCGTTATCTCTCTAAGATATGTTTCGCTTCTTCAACTTTCTCCCAATGTTTTTACCAACTTTTTTACTTCCAACCTTGAGAATAAAGTTGTTTTGGGGTTAAAAGGGTAACCGACGACTGATGCAGGTTAACGGCGATGGTTAGGGGTAACCGACGTCGGTCAAGGTGGGATTTCCTAGGTTTTACGAAAATTATGGAGATCCTCCCGATTTTCTTGGATCTCGTGTTGTTATCTACGGATTAGACTCGAGCCACTTGTGAGCATACAGAATGTGGTTAGATGGAATGTAGGCATTGATTTTTAGGGTTTGGGTAAGTCTTAGTTAGTTATGGGAACTTGCTAAGAATAGGTCTTAGGTTGAGTTAACTCACCGAGGTGTCTAAGTGAACTATATGTGTAGATTTTATTCAAACAAGATATTTAAATAATAAATATAGTGAGGATAATGCATTAATTTAATTAAATTAATATTAGTGGGGTGAAGGGGGTCATGGCTAGGTGAAGGTATTTATTTGTTGAGGGACCAAAGGGGAGTGTGACCTAATTTTAGTGTCTACAAGATGATCTCGGCCTAGTTTAGGTTTTGTTTACCCTCGCAGATGATGCTTATGAAAGGACACATCCAAAAATGGAAGTCATTAGTAGAGGTCATTCCCATAATATGGGAAAGCAAGATGATGAAATTTGATAGTTCTTCATTGAAATCAACCTTATACAATGTTTTGGAGAGTCGGGATGCTCCCTGCTTAGGGAACTTCAGCCATGATTTAGCCACTCGTGCCTTGTATTTCTCAATGTCCTTATCAAACAGAGCCTGAACTTCAACAAGAGTGAGAACAATGGAGTCTTTTGTCTATGGAATGCTTAGGGCAAAGGTGGGCGATGGCGGCAAAGATCCAGCCACAATCAATTCTCCATGCACATTAACAACTTCCTTGGTATCTGGGTTGAAATGAGCTCCACATGCGAGCACGGTGTCGGCACACTACATAGAGATGGGAAAACTAGCAGCATACGTGATTCCACTATCATTGATCATTTGGGCCATGGGAGTAGGGTTGTCACACATTAACCTGCCCCATAAATCATCAAAATCTAAGTGTCGAACTTCACTATCCCCGATATTAGGCATAGAGGTCTCCAAAGGTGACAAATGCTCATGCCCTTGAAACTTGATCTTCATTTTTATAGTGCACAGAGGAACGACCTTCAAAGAATAGATTGCGATAAAAATGCAAAGGGATACAGAAGATGAGCAAATGACTCAATTGCAAGAACGTGGGCAAGAAATAAATGAGCAGAAATGTGACAAATGCATAGACGGTGGTCCCTTTAAATAGTCATTCAGGAGAGAGAAGATCATAAATGTGCATTAAATACCCCTTGCACCGACTCAAAAAGGCATAATGTGGGAAAAGTGGAAAAAACTAGCCTGGACGGTCCATGGGACATTGGGACATGTGGGACACGAAAAGCCGATTCAGCCGATGCGGGCCAAAAGAGCACGGGCGGTCTAGGGACACAGAAATGTGAAGGATGCGAGGACCCGATTCGGCCGATGCATGCAATGTGGGGAATCGGGAACAAGAATCACAGAGAACTTGGGATAGATGGGCCAAAAAAACATGAAGAAGCCAACAAACAAGAACTTTGGAGGAAAATCGGTTGATTGTGAACAAAAGGTCTGCCGGAACTTGGGACATATGGGACAAGAAGACCCGATTTGGCCAATGCGGGTGATGTGGGGAATCGGTGAACATGAAGCCTAGAGGAACTTGGGACATGAGGGACAAAAATGTCCGACAGACCCGCAAGTTACTAAAATGACCCCAAGAAATGGCATTTTCACTATCTTTTCAAATTTCCTCTTCACTGAAACATTACTAAAGGGTGCCAACTCAAAATTTTCAAAATTTTCAACTTTCAAAAGAGGGGAATTTTGAGGGGACAACAAATAGCCAAGAGGAGAATACCCTATTCAAGATTTTATGCTCTCATCCTCAAGATTTTGCTTAGGAATACAATGACATGAAGGGTATTCATCCCAGATTTATACACACCACATTTACATGATTGATTCTAGACCAGTCATGCAACCACAAAGAAGGATAAAC
Organism: Taxus wallichiana var. yunnanensis; assembly: GCA_018340775.1. Classification (NCBI taxonomy): domain Eukaryota; kingdom Viridiplantae; phylum Streptophyta; class Pinopsida; order Cupressales; family Taxaceae; genus Taxus; species Taxus wallichiana. The sequence goes on along the minus strand of CM031244.1, from coordinate 554,667,512 downwards.
CCTACCTTAAGAGATATTGTAAAAATTGAGATTGAGAAACTTCTTCAGGTAGGATTTATCTATCCAATTTTAGATAGCCAGTGGGTTTCTCCATTAGTTATAGTGCCTAAAAATAATGGGAAATAGAGGGTCTGTGTGGATTATAGGGAGTTGAATAAGGCAACACATCGAGACTATTTTCCCTTACCTTTTATTAACCAAGTCCTGGATAATTTATTTGAAAAAGGTATTTCTCATTCCTTGATGGTTTCAATGGGTAAAATCAAATCATGGTGGCAATGGAAGACCAAGATAAGACTAACTTTACTTGCCCATGGGGGAAATTTTCCTACAGGGTCTTACCTTTTGGCTTATGTAATGCTCCTACTACTTTCCAAAGAGCCATGTTAGCAATCTTTGTTGATCTCACTCATGATTGTGTTGAGATTTACATGGATGACTTCACATTTTATGGGGCAACATTCTAAGAGGCAATTGATAATTTAGACAAAGTACTCTCTAGGTGTGAGAAACATCAGTTATCTTTAAACCATGAGAAATGTCTATTCATGATGGAGCAAGGTATAGTCTTAGGTAACCATGTTTCAGCTGAGGGAATCAAAGTAGATCCTGATAAGGTCAGTATCATTGTGCAACTTCCATCCCCAAAAATCAAACAAAAGTAAGAATCTTTCTAGGACATGTTGGCTATTATAGAAGATTCATTTCATATTTTAGTAAGTTATATTCTCCAATGTTTTCCCTTCTAACAAAAGACTCTGAATTTGAATAGACAAAAGCATGTTAAAAATATTTTGACATCATCAAAGACAAATTGACAAATACCCCAGTCTTAAGAGGCCCAAATTGGAAGCTTCCCTTTCACATAAAAATTGATGCTTCCAATGAGGTAGTGAGAGTTGTGCTTGGAAAATAAGAGGAAGGAGAGGTAATGCATGTCATCTACTATATAAAAAACCTCTCCCATGCTAAAAGGAATTACACTACCACATAGAAAGAGTTTCTTGCAGTTGTTTATGCAATTAACAAGTTTTGCCATTACATTACATGATATGAAGTAATTGTTCATATTGATCATTCTACTATCAAGTATCTAATGAATAAACCTTTTGTGCATGCTTAATTGTAAGGTGGATTTTGTTATTACAAGAATTTAACATAAATATTATTGATAAACTAGGGAAATCAAATGTGGTGGCTGACTTTCTCTCAAGGTTAACCATTTTAAGTACAGAGGAGCAGTCAATGATGATTTTCCAGATGAACATTTATTTACAATCTCAACTATCTCTCCTTGGTTTGCAAACATGGATAACTACTTAGCTACAAGGAAGTTCCCATATTTCCTCACACCTAAACAAAGAAAAAAATTAATCAAACAAAGTGTGATGTATACATGGTTTAATGGAATGCTTTTCAAATGTGGACTTGATCATGTATTACGCAGGTGTGTAGCTGAAGATGAGATCTTTGATATACTCAGGGCATGTCATGATGAACCATCAAGAGGAAACTATTCATTCAAAAGAATAATCCAAAAAGTTTTGGAGCTGACTACTATTGGCCTTCTTTATATAAAGATGTCAAAAATTATGTATGGCAATGTGATCAATGTCAAAGGATGGGAAATCCAACACCTACAATTGAGATGCCACTCTAACCCCAAGTAGTATTAGATCCATTTGAGAAGTGGGGGTTGGATTTCATTGGAACATTTGACCCACCTTCTTAAGGAAAGAAATATATCTTAGTTTGTACATATTATGTTACAAAATGGGCTAAGGTGAAATCTCTCCAAGATGCAGGATGATATAGTTACAAAATTCTTATATGAACACATTTTCCAGCGGTTTGGATCACCTAGATCCATTGTTTCATATCAGGGACCACAACTCATGTCAAGCGTAATAAACTCTTTTGTGGCAACATATCAGTTAAGGCATAAGAAATCACTCTAGTATCATCCTCAATCCAATGGTCAAGTGGAAGTTACTAACAAAGAATTGGAAAAAATCGAACCAAGACAATAGATATCTCAAGGGAAAAATGGGTTCAAAAGCTACCTGAAGCAATATGGGCCTATAACACTACTTGCAAAAGAAACCCATAGGGTCCACTCCTTATGAGTTGTTCTATGGAAATAAACCTATATTTCCCATAGAATTTGAAATTTAGACCTTAAGAACAATTGTTGCAGTAGGAATTGAGTTATCAGAAGCACAACAAGCAAGGATTCTTCAGTTGAATGAGTTGGATGAGATGAGGTTACAAGCACTACACCAAACAAAAATCATCCAACATCAAAGACAATTGTGGCATGACAGTCATATTAAGCAAATGAAGTTTCAAAAAGGGGATTGGGCTCTTCCATTTTCTTCAAAGTACAAGAACTTTAAAGGGAAATTGCAAACAAGATGGATGGGTCTATACCAAATTGAGGAAGTCTTCAATAATTGGATCGTACAGCTGATTCCAATTGATGGTGAAAGAAGAGTAATGTTGGTTAATGGCCATAGATTGAGGTTATACCAAAAGCTAGAATCAAAGGAAGAATTCAAAAATATGTTACAAGATAATGCAACTCTGAATTGTTTGGACAAGGTTTCCTTGTCCAAGTCAACTCAAAGTTGAATTAGTTCTCAATAAAAATAAATAGGGGATGGTTGAAAACTAACAATGGCGGCCATCATCCTATAAAGGAATGGTTGAAAACTAGAAATGGCATCCATTAATTATAACATATATATATATATATATATATATATATATATATATATATATATATATATATATATAACTCAAGTGGCTGAAAACCAACAATGGTAGTCACCTCCTGAATCATACCATCAATAAATGTGTTGAGACAACATGCGAGAGAGAGAAAAAAAAGGAGAATCTAGTGTTGTTATAATATTTGATAAGTGATTATTAACAAGGTATGTGCCATTACTCTCCTTTTAAATATTAAAAAGTCTAATTATGAGGTGATAATTATTATTGTTGTCTATTTTGCACCCTTGCAAAAATTGAATAACTTGAAGAGTCGTGGGCTAGGAATGAAGGCCATGGAAGGGTTTGAGCATGATACGGAAATCAACAAAAGTTGTGGGGTGAACGAAATAATTCCACGAGATGTTTTGAGTGTCATGAAGTGAAGGAAAAAACTTGAAAATCCGTGGAGGCCTAAGGCCACGGAACTAAGCAAATACAAAACCGCGGGGTAAAGAATAGCTAGTATGCGGAAGCCAACTTGAGGTTGTGCCATATCACGGTGTCACGGAGTAAAGCAGAGAAGTTAGTAGAATCGTAAAATGGGAGATGAAGCCACGAAGGCATAAAACCGTGAGGAAATGAAATGGAAAAGCCACATATTGAAGGAAAATAATAGTTTTCTCATGGATTATTAAATGAGTGCGCATTGCAAATCGATGATTTGATCTTTGCAAATATGATATTATTTGAAGAAATCTTAATCTTCTCCATGCAACAAAATCAGATTTCATAAATTTAGGTGGGTGAAGTAAAGGAAAAATCCCCAAACACGTAAAATGTCTACTCATGATGGCTCAACCACCAAAATTAAATGCAGTATGGGTGGTGTTCCTTCATCAATAAGGAAAGTGGTGTGGGGAGGCAGAATTTGAAGAGATAATCAGATTTTTGCATAAATTAAATGAAGGTGGTTTGCTGGTGGAAGGAGAATTTGAGTTTTCCCTCTCTCTCTTTTTCTTTCTCTTCTTCCATTTTCTATATATTGTAAAGTGATGCCTTTTTTAATGTTGGATACTTTAGGAATATGAGAGCATCATTTTATGATGCGCAAGTATTCTAAAGGTCACATGCCTTGGGCTATGCTTTTATAAATGTTTTGGATCTTCCTCATGTATTGTGATGATCTATGCATGATCTCTAAGCAATAAATCTCTAGTTTTGTGGCTCATTTCTGCCTTAGCTATCGTTTTATTGCAATCTCTTGCCTCTCATTCATTCGCGGGTGTATCGTATGCATTGTTTTAGAATCTATGTATATTTTGCATTGTGAAAGTGGAATCATGGATACAATTTTGATCTGTGGCCTTCGTTTTGGCCTTATTTATCATCATTTTCTTCCATTTTCTCTCTTGCTTAAGTATTCATCCCCTTATTTTTGGTGTTATCACCTTCTCTAGTTTAGGTTTATGTTTTATGCATCTCCTTCTCACCCTGGTCCCTTGGAAAGTTAGAGTAGAGCTAGATAGTTGAATTTTAATTCCTAGGAGTAGTTTAGCATTAGAAGTAAGATGAGGAATTTGACCTTCTCTCGAAGGTCTATCTCAATTTGAGTCCCACAACTTGGAGATAGTCTCATGTTGTCTCAAATCCCGAATTGTTTATGATTCGGACATGGGTGTATATTTGAGCTCCAATAATTACTCTTGTGTGAAATGATGACTCCCCATTTCCAATGTTTTCACACACACCCCATATCCTAATAAATATATCACACATCCCTAATTTATCTCTCCCACGTACCAATTTATTCTCCACTGCCTTGTTCCATCACAATTGGTTAAAATTTACCCAATTCATGTTGTTTTGATATAAAATTGTTTCCCCCTTATTTTTCCCCATTTTCATTATTGTCGCCCACTCCTACACTCTCACTTGTTCCACTCCTACGCTAATGCAATTTTCATTCATGTGTTGTCACTTTCCCCATTCTTTTGCTCTAGTTCCTTTCATTCCTACGCCATTCCTCATTCGGTTCCATACCAACCATGGGGGTTAGGATGCATCATGAATTGACAAGTTCATTGAAATAATCTTAGATAGGAAATCAGTAGCAATTTTCAAAAAGAAGGATTGTTGGATTTCATGCTTGCATATGAGGAATTCAACCCCATTATGACAAGAATTTGTATCAAACATTGTGGAAGGAAAATCAAAAGTAAAAGGTAAGAAAATCTTATTTATCCCTTCCATAATTAGTAACATTTTTGGGATTCCAGAGGAAGGACAATTGGTCAATTTCAAGAGTCCTTACTGAGAAGTTATTAAACGTTTTGTTGTTAGAAAGAGAGAAAATTGGAATTGGTTATTGATAATAAAGGGAAGGCCAAAGGTTTCAAAAGAAGTACTTTCCTTAAGCCATGGGTGGATGTAGCAAAATGGGTTATCAAATATTTTACATGTGAAGGTCAATATGAGGTTATTTTAGGCCCTGTCTTGAGAATCCTTATTCACCTACGCCATGGTCAAGCCAAAGGCCACAACAAGGTTAATATCCCCCAATTTTTATTTGAATTTTTTTCTCTATTGCTAAGAAATTCCGATGGGGTCCTCTTATCTCAAATTCCAAGGTCTCATTCACCTCATCTGTAAGCATCATTTCATTAAGAAGCGTCATGGGCTTAAAAAGTGGGTCAAATTCCAAAATAAATATGCCCTTGAACCTGCTTTAGTTCTAGAAAGAGGGACCTCTACCTTAGAGTGACACTTTATTAGGTCATCAGGGCCAACCCATACCATAGATGAGCATCAAACTGAAAATGTTCCTTTGCGGAAAGAAGAAGAGGTAGCAACCATAATGCAATCTTTATACTAGACACCTCTTGTTTTTCCACTTATCTTTGCATTCCCTCCAGTGTCTTGTTTTTGAATTGGTGATTGATAAAACACCAATCATTGTTGAAGAGTCACTCATTCCTAAGAAAGGAAAATCACCCATGCTTGAAGGTGAGCCTAGCTCACCTATTGATTCTGAAACCATTATTCCCAAGTATTAGTCATTTCTAAAGTTTAGTATGAGCTACAAAAAGCTCAAGAAATAATTTCCCAATTACAACTCATCTTACAAACAAAAGAGGAAAACTTTTCTCAGTTGGAGGCAGAAAAGGAACAAAGAATTCAACACCTCTAATAGTCTTCGAGAAGATAAAAGAATACATACAACAATTACAACACAATGTAGAGGAAAGAGAACAAATAATTCAGTGCCTACAGTCTAGAACTAAATAATTGACCACTGAAATTGTGCTCTTACAAGGAGATAAGAAAAAATAGAGAGTCTATGGAAACTACTGAGCAAATAATTCAAATAGACTTTGTATTTCCCAAATCGTTGTGTTAAAAGAAATGGTCAAATGTATGAAGGAGTGGTATGATCTTAAATGAGTGGCAAAGGAGAACAAACTATTAAAAGAGGAAAAGAAGGTACTTCAGGATAACATGTTTGTTCTCTACAGGTTATATGACCAAGCCCTTGCTTATAGGGCACTTGTAGACACCAATTTTGGTATCCCATGCCCCTCATCCCGCGTCTACTCCCCTTTATCATCATTTATCACATACATATCTCTCTTCCCATTCAAATTTACCCTAATTCTCTCTTAATCCCATTTAATTAATCCCTTATCACCCTTAATTATCCCTAAACCTATTCATTAACCCTTTTATACCCCCTAAACACCCTATTTACCATCCCTAGGTTCCCATCTACCCCCATTTAATACTTTCTTATCTCCTAACTACCTTTTATCCTCCCAAGACACCCCTAACCCATATTTACCACCCAAAACCCTAATCCCGCTTCACAAGGGTTCATCAGATCGATTTGATCAATCCTCCACCACCTAAATCAATGGATCGCCGCAGTCATCATCTACCCTATAAATATGACCATACCCCTCCTCTTGCTAGGATGTAATTTTTGAGACTTCGGGATTTCTTGCGACTTTGGCTTCATTTCTTACTCTTCTTTGTAGCTGCTATCACCACCTTGGAGCTACTTTAGAGATATTTTGCATCACCTTTGGAGATTTGAATTTCTCTCTTTTCTTGGTATCACACTTTTACATGTTTGGAATCCCCACTACCATCCTATCACCGTTGTGCATCGGTTTTGTAGGTTCATCTATCATCTCGAGCTTTGCCATTGCATTAGTCATCATCAATCTCTCTCAACGGTTCATATTTTCCATCCATTAAACCTTGGATCCCATCCCGGTCATCGCCGATTCAAATTTGATCATCGTCGACCCAATCTGCATTTGTTTGATTTTTTCATCCATTATGCTAGTTATATGTTTTATAATCCCATAACTTCTTATATCTACTAATCTTTACATTCTACACACTTGTTCCTTCATATCTCATTTGCATCACACCGAGTCACCTGCGATCTTCCCTATTCGTCATCGACTTTGATCAATAGTTATCATTCTCTCATCAAATTTATCAATTTTCTTGCATCCTTTCTATTTCATTTATATTTAGGCTCTTTGCATCATCTCAACATCATCTTCAGTCCCAGATTAACTTCATACCAAAGTGCTTCAAATCCAACTTTTCTACATTTATTTTTAGCTCATACGCCCTGGTCACCATCGACTATGTCTAATAAACGAGTTGTTGATGACCCGACCAGGGTTGGTTCAATTTTTCATCATTTATGTTATCGATCAACATTTTTCATTTTAGATTCTTTTTTCAGTTTGATATTTTGTTGGATCATATCATTTATCCATTATCGTTTTATCCTTATTTTCTATCAAAGTGAGTTGACATCCATCCTAGGAAGTTTTCACTTCTTGGTACCAACATTGTCGGGCAACCCACCATCCTATCTACTAATCTATTTTTTGTCTAGTTTCTCTTTGTTATGCAGGTTATTGAGCTCGATGTGAGGAGGATCTTTTGTGCCTGTATCCATCAACATCTCATCTAGAGGTAGCCTTGAATCCTCTCATTATTAAAGTTACTTATTTTCTTTGTTATTATTTCACTAATATGAAACAGGAGTGAGAAAAATTCATCAACAACACTTTCCAAATTTTATGCATTATTCCTGAAGGAGCAATTCTTCAAATGGAAAGCTTCCAAAGTCTGCTCCACCAAATCCATAGAATTTGAAAATGATAAGAAATTTTTGGGAGCCTATGCAATAGCTAATATAATTGGTAAGAATTTATTATGTGAATTTTATGTCCACAAATTTTGTTCCTTGAGCAGGTGGAAATACCAATCAATTTGTATGTAGGAGAAGTGCAATTGAGATATTTTTTCCACTTTAAGACATCAATTTGTATGGCATGAGAAAATAGGGGAATATGTGAGAGAAGAAACTAATGCAGTGCCTTTGATGAGGCATGATCTCCCAACTCCAATCATATTCTTTAGGAGATATCAGGCCCATGTTTATTGTCTATAGCTTGTGGACAAGTACAAAGAAAATATCTCAACTTGTGTATCAGACTTCTAGGAGTATGTACTCCAAAATTTTAACATGAATTTCCTTTCTTGTCAACTATGGTATGGATTACTTCAGAGGTCTGGAAGAATAAGAAGGTTATTTCCCAACCAACCTACGGTGGTCCTTAAAAATGGGAAAAGACTTATGTAAAATAATGCTTGAAATGTAAGAGAAATGAATTGGCATGAGATTTCGACCAACATTGATATCAGCCCCTATGCTAAGATAGAATACAACACAAGATCAACTTATAGAGAGCTACAAAATGTGGAGAGAAATCTTAAATTTGACAGAGTTAACACAATAATCTTCTTCGTTGATTTTATATGAAACATATTACATATTTATAGGTCAAGTTGCTCCTAGAAATAAGGAGTTAGCTTTAACTATACAACAATATCCTATTCATGTGAATTCGGTTAATAGCCAAATATCTCACACCAAACTAATTTATCTCTCTTATAATTATATCACATAATAAACCACCCATATAATGTGAGCGCTAATGTGATATTCCTAACATTCCCCCTTAGTGCAAATATGGTATAAAAACATACACACTCTCAACTATAATATGATCACCCCTGTGAAACATGTCCTACAATGTGACTCATGATCTTTATCAAAAGAAATGCTCTCTCTTTCATAGTTTTAAACAGTTTACCACAAACCTTGACGTGAACAGGCCCCATTAATTGTCCACCTCATGTGGTTTTCTGGATCCTCCCACAAACCCTTTCAAGATCCATGAACTAACTTACTTTGGTGATTTTTTTCCCCTATGGTTTTACATCAAGGAAATATATAGGAATCACAACTCGCTTATTACAAAACTGCACAATAGAACATATATAGGAAAGAGATTTCACATTACTTCCTATAAGAATCACAATGTTCTTAATTACAGTCATTGTTGTCGATCATTGCCACTTGATCTCGAACAACATAGGAAACTACCATTGCCACTGAAGCTACCTTTGACTTTAGTCATTTTGGGATCATAATGGAAATGGAACATTGGTGTCATGTTCCCCCACAATGTGAAATTTCCACACACAAACATTGAGAAGAAAATTGTATCAAAGTACATACTACTAACTCAGATCTTGTTGCACATGGTCACCATTGCAAGTGAACGTATTCACAAGTGGACCATTTTCCAATGACATACAATAGTCAAAGGATCACGCGATCGAGGATCACTAACAACCATTTGTACTCCAACACAACTTTTTTAGCATCCGGAACCACACGTAATGTGAACTCAAAAGAAACACACCGCAAAACCGAAAGTAAATATTTACACCACAAAAATGCCACCATAGTAAAATGAAACCCCATCGTCACCGATGATGAGAGGTCATTAATTGACCTCCAACCTCTATTTTCCTCCATCCTCCTAAGTATGAAGCTTCTACCTCGGTGGAATGTGATCATGATGCTCAATTACTTATTTTCATGGACGTTAGGTAACACTTTGAAAATGCATTCGTAACACAATTTTTTTTTCATTTTTGACAACATGAATTTTAAATTTTGACACTTTGGCTACACTATATAGACATGATGTACATAACATATTATGCAACTCTTTTAACTTTGATTATTTTTTACAAATTTTAATAATGACTCACAAAATAGACTTGACAATGATAAAACTTAACCTAGACATGACAATATAATTTAGTTGACAAAATTAATAATGAAACTGAACTAAATCCAATTAAATATTGGATTAGACAATCTACAAAACACTTTTAAAAATAATCCTAATAATCACCTATAAAATTTAAGAAACTATTAAAGCTTACTATAGGATTTTGACAAACACCTAAAAAAATAAAACTTCAAACTTGAATCACTCACCAAAACTAGATTGTACCATATTACTAACTTATTACCAAGTTAGGACACTAAATTTCTTGGATTTCGCATTGAATAAAAACTCACGAGCATCTATTTGTAATAAACAAGCTCCAATTTGGTATGAAGGTGCCGCCAATGGATATGTAGCAAATATGTTGCCTTCCACTTCGCATGAGAATACGTTTCTGAGTGCCCTCATTATACACTATTTTTACGTAGGCAAGATAGAATGGAGATAGGTGAGTACTAAAGAGATATCGACAGAGATGAAAAATAAATCTAGAACTGAGGTTGGCTTCACCATCTCCTTGCACGTAGATTGAATATTGACTCTTTGTGAGATTGGAGGTGGCTTGAATATTGACTACTATGAGTCAAGAGAAATGTTGTTCGATGAAACTAATGCACCATTTAATACGGGTTGGCAATCTTTGCATAATTAAAATAATCTCCAACGCTAATCCAAATGTGAAAAACAATGCAGAGCAATAATAAAATGCAGCGAATATACCGTTGACTGGTAGATTCTATGGAGTTTGGGTAGAGCCAAGTTCAAAAATGTAGAGAGATAGATCAAGGATGCAAATACGTTGGAGTTTGAAAAAAAAAAATGAGTGTAGACAAGGAGTGAGCTAGGAGCAAAATACAAACCCACATGATCACAAGATCATTCAAACCAGAAATTTGCAAAACTTCAAAATAGACACTAAAAAATATGGCTTATCTGGAATACAAACATTGAACCTGTACTCTCATCCTCAGGGGCGACAAAATCAATGGCTGCCCCTACCAATCTTTTAAGCTTCCATTACTCACAGGAACAAAACATAGATCGCTCTGATACCAAATCTTAAATTTGGACAGAGTTAACATAATAATGTTCTTCATTAATTTCATGTGAAACATATTACATATTTATAGGTCGTTTGCTCCTAGAAATAAGGAGTTATATTTAACTATACAACAATATCCTATTCACATGAGTTTGGTCAACAACCGAACAACTCACACCAAACTAATTTATCTCTTAAATAATTATATCATATAATAAAGTACCCATATAATGTGAGCACTAATGTGATATTCCTAACAAGAAACAATTATTAAATTTGCAGGGTTTTGTAATACAGAACAAAAGGAAACATGGCTTACTTTTACAAATGAGTATAATTGTACACGTATTGTTGAAGCCTTGAACAAAAATCTTGTAACGGAGGACCTGCTAACCCTTAAGTGTGGGGGAGTGATGAGCCCTGCTAATTCCTATGTAAACCCCCATTTTTGTGTCATCATTTTGTACTAAGATTGATATTATCATTTTGTAATTAATACTTTAATATATTTGAAAGGAAGTTTTGTGCATAAACCTTGTTTATTTTCATCTTATTTATGCTTCTTCAAATGAGTTTAAATGAATCTTTGTATGCACTAACAATGTGGTTGAAGAACATATCTTAAGCCCAGCGTAGGACTCATACATGGCCTAGCACAGGACTCATTCATGCATTGGCATAGGACTCACCCATGCATTGGTGCAAGACTCACTTTATAACGAATGACTCACCCATGCATCAATGCAAGACTCGTGTTACGAAAATGTAGGACTTGTATGAAGAAATTAAAGGACTCATATGGCAAGGAGGTGAGTTGATTTAGTCAGCACACAAGTTGACATGGTGAAAAGAGCATTGAATGTGGATTATCATCTAGTCATCATGCGACTCATGTGGATTATGCAATCCCAACTTAACATCCAATTTGATTGGAGATGTGGAACAAATGGACAGAACAACTTGTAGTCACCATGATTGTAGGGATTCAATACATGATCTTTGAAATCCTATAGAATTATTAAATCATCTCAATTGAGAGTTAATCAAGGACTCCATTCGAGTTAGCAAGATGAAATCTAATCTAAGTGCAACATGCACTTGTTCTTTCAAAGTTGTAACTCTTTAACAATCAATTGTTGTCATAGAGATCTTTCAGTTAATTAGTAGTTAATTATTGCAAATAATTTGTCCTCTTCTAGAGTGACAAGGACTACTCTTGATATAAAAGGGCATTTGTAGTAGAATTATAAAGTTAGTTCGTTGGTTGTTGTTGAAGAAATTATTTTATTCAATAAAGTGCATGATTCTGAGTTAGATCAACTTGTGTGATTTGCAATACTAAACCAAATCAGAGGGAAGGAGCAAGGGCCACTCCTCCCCAACGTGAAGGGATAATTTATTGTTTGTTTAATTTATGTTTATTCAACATTTATTTAATTACCAAAATTCCATCGCTTTCAGCATTTCAATTTTGAATTTAGTAATCTTTGTTTTATCAATAGAAAGCATTTCTTAATTGCATTTAGAAGTAGTATTTGATTGAATTCAATAGTGAATACATGTTGAGCATAGTTTCAATCATTCTCTTTGTTGCAAATAGCCATGGACACCACCCTGGACTGACAATCATGAAATAATTAAAGTGCGAGTATCAACGACGCTCGTCATTTCCCACTAAGATGGTTGTGGGACTCGATCCATGTTGGTCAATTTTATGGTCTCCACATAAGTTCACCTTGATAAATAGACAAAGGTTGTGCATAAGGTTTGATAGTCTAAGTCCACATCATCCACGTAAAAGTTCGGGTTGCGCGCCTCTTTGATCATATTTACCCCGCTCGGAAGTACTTTGCTATGAAAGCAAAGGGTAACTTGCACATAGTCTCTTTTGCACACACTCACAATTGTTTCACCCTAGACTAAAAGTACGTGTGGTCCTCTACACATCAACTTTAACAAATAGTAATCAGCTCCCGTGCGCGAACATGCTTATTACAACAAAACAAAGGAAAACATGACAAAAAGGTAAATCTAATCTAAGATGGAAATACTACCTTATTATAAACACAGAGGAAGCTTATTTATAAGCAGGGCTTCAAATTTCTACCATTAAAGTAATCGGGAAACATGGTGTCATCCAACGCATGTAATTGACATGCACCTAATTCCATAAGATCGTAGTTACTACAAAGGGTCCCAACCAATGAAATTTCAGCTTCCCAGGATGGCATGCAAACTTTGAATCATATAACAACACCATCTTCCCAACTGAAAAAGACTTGTTCTTGATATACATATCATGTCAATCCTTTTTCTTGCCTTTCTGTCTTTTGACTCCAGCGTGCACAATAGACGTCACTCATCCAATCGTATCAATTTATCATTGTGCTCATCAACTACTTTTTTATCATCCAATCCTCCTGCACGTGTAATTCTTAGGGATGGCAACATAAATTCCATAGGTAACACTACCTCTACGCCAAACACCAATTGAAAATGTGTAGACTTATTCAACCTTTTATAATTTATCTTGTATGCCCAAAGCATGGTTGAGACCTTATCATCCCAATCTTTCCTTCCAACATCACATATCTTTGTTAGTGTCTGACCCAAGATCTTGTTGAAATATTTTTTCATATCATTAGCTTTGTAGGTGATAAGGGTTAGTCTTATGGTGTGCCACCATAAACTTTGCTAATAGAATTCTAATAGTCTCATTCAGAAAATGAGTTCCTCTATCACTTGTAAGGCTCAATGGACATCCATACCTACTTATGATATTCTCCCAAAGGATCTTAGTCATTGTTGTTGTTGTGTACAATACTTTTTAGGTGCAGCCTCTACCCACCTTATCAAGTAATCAATACATGTGATGATATAGTGTGCCCCTATCTTACGCGTGGGTGGTGCAATAGGTCCTACAAAATCAATTTTCCACTTATCAAATGGTTTTGTGTTCACTATAGATTATAATGGCATCTCATATCTATCTCTTGTCTTACCCACACGCTGACAATGATCACATGCTTTGACAAAAGCCTTCGTGTCTTTGTACAGAATGTTTCCCACCATACACTCGCTAATAAGATCTTGAGTGTCGTGGCCTTGCCTACATAGTGCCCACCAATTATTCCTCCATGAGATTCCTCTACTATTATGTCACACTCATGCTCCATAACACATCTGCACAAGACCTTGTATCTCCCCATTTTATACAAGTCTTCACCAATGAGTTGATATGGCGTAGCATGGATAGTGATTTGCTTCTTTTCCAAAGTATTCCCTTTGGTGCTAGTCCAGTGTGTAATAATACTATGATATCTTCTAGATCGGTTGGTGTGCATGCGGTTTCAATCTAAAAAACATTGCATTTGGCATAGTATCCTCGAATGATCTACACGTCCTCTCTGGAGTTAATCCTTGACAAGTGTTCGTGTCAAAAGTTGTTCTTTCCAGGATTTACTATGGTCAAAATTAAACTCCTTTAAGACCGGCTTATTGACCAAGTACTTCAATGTCATGTGATTTGTATAAAAGATAAATGGTGTGGCTAATAAGTATCACAAACTTTTGAAGTGCATAAATCATGGATAATGATTTGTGCTCTGTTGTTGTATAATTCTGCTCAGCTAGTGTCAATTTCCTACTTGCAAAACATATAGGGTGATCCACATTTCCCTCTCCTAGTTGTGCTAATATCGCTCCAATGACCATACTAAAGGCATTTACATGTACATGTAAAGGTTTGTTCAAGAAGGGGAAATGGAGGATAGATGTGGTTAGTTTCTCCTTCAAGGTTTCAAAGGACTAATGTTGCGTCACCCCAATAAAAATTTCCTTTGGCCTTGAGCAATTCTTCCAAGGGAGCGGTGATCTTGGCATAACCCTTAATAAATTTCTGTAAGTAATAGCTAGTGTGCCCCAAGAAACCGTGCACTTCACCTTGATTGGTAGGATTTTCTAGCCCCAAAATGAATGTAATCTTATCTAGGTATGCCAATAATCCTTCTTTGCAAATGATGTGCCCAAGAATAGTGAAAAAGGGGGTAGTAAATATACACTTCTTGATATCTAAAGAGACACTCAACAACCTACACCTTTCAAACATCACCTCAGTCATGTCACATGCTTGAATAACGTGCGTGAGAATACTACTAGTGCATTCTTCAATCCAAAAGGCATAATGGTATATGTAAAAGATCCCCATTTGGTTGAGAAAGTGGTATTCTCCTTATCTTCACATGTAATTGTTGATGGTAACTTGAGAACCCATCAAGAAATGAATAGATTTTGCACCACTGTTGCCTTCTTCCAAGATCTCTTCCGTCAATGGTGTAGGAAAATGATATATGACACATGGAGCATTAAGTACCTTGTAGTCCACACATATCTTGATCCTACCATCCTTATTGATGTTGATCACCATGAGATTGATCCATCAAATCCTTGATAGGCTATATAATTCCCGACTTGAGGATCTTATCTATCTCATCTTTTACCTTAACTTACAGGTTTAGATTCATCCTATAAGGCCTCTTCGAATCGGGTGTGCACCGCCTTTTTAGCTAAATTTTCATCTCTCCCAAAGATGGATGTACACCTTTCAATTCATGATAACCCCTTGGGAATAAATCCTGGAAGTTGCACAAAAACTCAATGATCTTTGCTACATCCGGTTCTAACTAATAATCTCCAATAATAGCCTTTTAGGTGCATCTTTAGTCCCAATGTTCACTTTCTTAGTCTTTAAGGGTATGTGGTATGCAAGTGCTCCATTTATAGAATCCAACACTTCACTCACACCCTCGGTTGCTTTATATCCAAGTCTTCAACTTCTTCATCATCAATGAGGTAGACCATCTTTCCTTTTTCTTTCTCTTTCCATGTACGCCCCAATTGTGTTTATTTTGTTTCTATCACATCCTCACACACCTCGCCTCTCGGGATCTCCTAATATCTAAAACATAAGTTCATCTACCTTTGCGTTATCTCCCAATGTGATGCGCTTCATAATCTACAAGGCTTCGTGAATGGGAGGCTTAGTGGAAAAATAATCAAAGGTATGAACAATACCTTCCATCATGTCACACCAACTTTGCGCTTTCTTACTTTAACTCAAGATGCACACACGCATCTCTGCGTAAAGTAAGTAAAAATAGTGTACCTAAAGAGATGGGGTATCACTTCTTGTCATTATGCCCAATGTCTCTCACAATTGTGGATATGCACCAAAGCAGGGGTCTTACCATCATAATCATGTACTAGTGAAGGAAAATTTCTCCTAGTAAACCTTGTTAGGAAGGCTACTCTTATCTCGCACCAACCCATCGATTATATCTATGTGTCACCCACTAGCGTATTGTTGTCCCACACAATGTATAGGCCATCATGTTCCATTTATCTCCCTCGTTTCGCCACTAGTCTTCCATTGCACAAAGAAAGAGTTAGGTTTCTCTTGTCTAGTGTATTTAGGCAAGTTGACCTTGCCCAAACACTTAATCATGCATGGCCTAATCATCCCACCAACTATTC
Source organism: Taxus wallichiana var. yunnanensis (assembly GCA_018340775.1). NCBI lineage: Eukaryota > Viridiplantae > Streptophyta > Pinopsida > Cupressales > Taxaceae > Taxus > Taxus wallichiana. The sequence continues at coordinate 554,651,051 of CM031244.1, read as the reverse complement.
TCTTAACCTCATGACCTACCATCTCATAAGTTTCATGGGCCCAACTATCACAAGCAGCTCTAGTAGTATCACTGATAGATTGCACGTCTTCCCAATGAAGTACACCTTCTTTTGATGGTTCCAATTTTTTTGGGTCACGCGTATTGTATGTCCATAAATCTTATTGAGCTCATCCTCATTCATAGGATCTATATAGGGTGCAATATTTGTATCATCCAAGGGTATGAGAACTCTCTCATCCTTGCTCTTTAAACTGATATATCTTTTGTTAAAGCGAAAATATCCATTATTCAAATAGTACCAAGGACATCTAAGCAACGCAAGGAAATTATCTTCCCAAAGAAGCTCTAGCACCTCAAAATCACACGTAAATGTTGCTCCCCATATAGTGATTGAAGCATCTTTTAGCACCCTAATGGGCATGGCCCTTTTTTATTATCCATATACAACACATTGGAGGATGGTTGCAATGGTGGCCTTCCCATCTAGTTCTAAGCATCTAATGTTAGAACATTGACTTCTACACCTATACCAACAAGGATGTTACTTACCAAGCAACCATTGATCACCGCATCTAGTGTGATCTCCTTATCATATTCATGGTCCAATGGTGGTAAATTTGCATAAAGGATTTGGTGCTCTCGCTCAATCCACGCATGTTGTATTTTCTATTACAACAAATTTCCTACCAAAGGAGTAATGTTTTCCTACCTCAACATCCAAAGATACTTCCTTAAGATCGTCAATATCCTTCTATGGTAGCTTAGCATTCTTCATGCATTCTCTCTCGTGCGCTTATTCTTTCAGGTGTTGGATCTCTCCTTGTAGCTCTTTCGTGACACCCGTAGTTTCCTAATGCATTTCCTTCTATTGAGCCACATCGGGATACTTAACATGTATGACCTCCTCTCTTATGTTAAAAGGTTTTACTTTAATATGCTCTTGTGTGCACTAATTTTGTGCATGTAGTAGCTAACACAAGTTGAAGCTTAAAATCAACCATCTTCTTAGGTGCCCATTGCTTAGGATTTGCGTGCTCAACCTTAATCATCCGTGCACCATTTTTTTCTTATTGTTCTTACACATATGAGCATATAGGTCCAGAAAATCTTCAACCTTGTAAGCCTTTCCACAATATGTGCATACCAAGTTCTTCGAAACTCATGCTTTGGTAATGATCCATTGATCCACAAGTATAACATGTCCCTCACGCAAACCTTCCATGGCAGCCCCAAATTTCTGCTCTTTCAATCCACCTCTGAAACCTCTATTACCATCATTGCACTTTTCACTAGCCTTCCCTTCTTACGTTTGTGAACTACTTGCAATAGTGGTCTATCACATCCCGGTCTCACATGCCTCGTGAATATGATAGATTAAATAGAAGTCAATGGTGTCGTGGGTATGTGTATCACAAATCTTACAATACATGGAGACACTCTTTTGTGTCATGCGCTGCAAAAGTGGATAATTCCTAACATTGTGATTCTTATGGAAAATATCACAAGATGTCAATAATTTGTGCACACTCCCGCACCTGGGTAGCTATCCTTCATATGTCCTTCAACTTTGTAATATGTACACCATAAGACACTTTGCACATCTCATGAGTTAATTAACATAATATTTTCTAGCCGAGAGGGCATTGCCACAATCTAGGATTTAAAGAAAGGACTTACACATGTATCAATACTCCCAACTATTTCTGCACACATATCTCGCTTCCAAGGCTTCACACGGATCAATGAACATCTTGTGTGACAATGTTATTTGAAAAAGAGTCAACAAACCTCCAACAAACCACTGTGCATGCTAGATTTGATGAATATCACAAGATAATTTAGATTTTAAAAGTCTTGAATTGTGCATCATATTCTCTTACACTTTCAAATAGACCTTGTTTGATGTCCTTCAGTGCGCTAATACTCTGTTACTCAATCTTTGGTATATGGAACTTGAATAAAAAGGCAGTGTGCAACACATTATAATCCACCGTAGTTTGATGTTGATCATATATCAAGGTGCCAACTATGTGTGTGCCCTTGAAGTGTGGTAGAAAACTGACTTGCCTTCCAATTAGGATCTATTATTCCCTTAGCTCTCCACAACAACTCACACTTATGCACATGTTCAGCAACATCTTGCACACCCTTATATTCTGGCAAGTGAAGTGACATCTTAAAGAAGAATTAAGATGTTTGTTGATGTTGTTGTTGTTGTGGTTATTATGGTCCTTGTCCAGAGAGTGGGGCCATATCCCGAACTCCGATCCTCCACCAGGATTACCTCCATGCAAAGTGGTTTTCTGAACCTCTTGAGCCCCCCGCCGTAACCCAAGGCCTATCAAATAACTAGCTTGTGTCCCATGTAGTCTTGTTAAACTACACACTAATCATTTTTCCTATAACGCTACCAAGAGTACTACTTCCAACCTGGTAGTGTGTCATTGCTCTTTCATGATGATACACTTACTAAATTGGTTCCAAATAAACTTTGTCCAAACATTGGTGCTTGATGCACTACCATATGCACATCCTTAATCTATTGTGTTTCCCGAGGTGATAACAATATGTTCCTACCTTTATCTCTTACCCAATGCAATACCTGATTACCTTCTTGCTCACCTTCACTATGATGATCTTATATAACAACCGCTGATTCCAAGCACCTTGCGAAGGCTAGGGCTAGGGGTCCAGAAGGCATCATATGCGTTCTAACAGTTCTCAATCTCCATCAAATATGAAGGGGATCTCCTATTGTGATTTCCCAATGTAGAGAGGAAATGATCATATGGTCCCTCACCTTCGTAGGGTTCTCTTCACTTCCATTAGTCATCAATCTTTTCAACCTCAAAGACTTCCTTAACTTCCCTTTGTCATGCATCATTATACCTGAGCCATCTTTCTAACCTTTCTCTTTCCTCTGCTTGGGTCCCCATCATCCTTTCGAACCTATCTTCTTTTCCTATATGCGGTGGGGTTTTATCCTACCATCGGTAATTTATCCATTCCAAGTTCAATCATTAAGATCTTTGTTGTTAAAGGTAGATCACATATATATGATCCCCTAGGCTCACACAAAACCCATAAATCTACTTCCTTAAGGCACAAATATGTTGAAAAAGTGTACTCTAAGGTATAATTATGTATCACACCTTCCCACCAACAATCTAAAACTCTTGTCCAAGGTTCATCCAAATCAACGAGCGCTTGATAGTTTTCCTAATTCCACAATTGATTTCTTCCAAAATGGACACCCTTATTCTACGCGTACGCCGCCAACCACTCACACAATTATACTTTGGAAAGAAGTCTGAAGAATGTCTCATAAAATAAATCATAGAGGTTTTCTTCCACCCACTTACGCTCATTGAAATCAGGTCCAGCTTTATACGTTTGGGAAAACACATCCCGGCCATCATATCTAGTTCTCAATATTCTCCATAAACAAATCGAACGCCATGTGCATGCAACATCCTGATGAGTGGATTTAAAAGAGGTCCTGATAATGGAACCAAAATGTAGTATTTTATTTCCCAATGTCACCTAGGTGCACTCACACTTCATCCAAATCAAGTTAAGAAGCTCACCCGAAGCACACGCACCACGAGTCCCTCCTTTTTTCACTTAGCAAGACGCTAGACATGCATATTCATAATCATAATAACATACAACAATGGATTCATGAAGATATAACATATTTTTTTAACAACACATATAATAAGGAGCTTCAATCAACATACAAAATAATCAATAGCACTTGAATTCCCATAACTTCATATTCGATCTAGTTACCTTAGCTATCCAAACACAATTATCCATTACAAAACCGGATTCATTCATAAAAGATAAGTTGGTTACAATATTACCCACTCCACTCATATGTTGGACCATGCACGCTCTCATACAAACTCCATACTACTCAACACTTAAAACCCACATGGAATCAAAGACTCACAAGACTTACAATTCGAACTACCATTCAAAACAAGGATGCATCACCCATATATATATGGTGGGGACTTTCCCTTCACCACCTACATGCATCTTTCCTAAATATAGGCATGCTCTAACAATATCTTGCATGTTTTTCTAACTTTTCTTTTCAACATTCAAGCTATAAATAACATGCTTTAACTTATGCTTTAATTCCTATAATTAGACTACCTCCAAGTGACACTTTTTCTTTTATCTACATGTGTTTTATCCTATTTTTATCATTTGCATGCACCTCACACTATCCTACTTTTCTCTATTATTAGCCATTGTCCCAAAATGGTTAAGTTTTCAATACTCTGCATGTATGAAAGTAACCTTACACATTGTCATGTCCTTCTATGGTGCATGTACCACCATGTCTTACTTCTTCCTTATGTGTGTGCTTCCTCGTGGTCCTCCAAACCTCTAAGACTTTGTTTATCCTTTGTGCACGTCCTCCTACATGCAATCCTTCACATATGATTGATACTTAGTATTTTTGTGACCAAAAATGGTGATAGATTCATATTAGGGTTCTCCTTCAATTCTCATAACATCTAGTGGTCAGCTATAATGCTAGGAAATTTCACACCACTTACAAAAACACCGACATCAAAGAGTTTAGGATTTATTAGAAGGAAATTACTAATATTTGGGACCTTGTTTCATCCAATTAGTGGACTTTGTGGCCAAAGATAAAACTTGACACTATAGTGAATATTCAAGAACTTATACATGTTGTCATATGTTACACAAGTTAGGGATCCGTTCTCTTATTATGTGGTGGAGAGACTGGAAATGGAATGTTGACATTGTTTTTAAGAATTATTCTCTCAATTTTCTTTACTGATCGCGAGCCCCTTCTCTCTTTCTCTCCACAAATTGAATTCCCAATGGAGTATGAATTTCTCTCTTAGATTGTGGCTTTCTCACCTCAATCGAGTTTGGAATTCTAAACTTGAGCCTTAAATTGCATTGTTTTATTTATCAAGGTCTCCCTCTAAGTGAAATACTTAAGCACATTATATTTCAATTTCTAAAGACCCTTCTTGTGCTAGAATTGAGGCATTCAAACATATTTTTAGACTTTCCCTCATACTAGAGACACTTGGACTTTGAATCATTCCCTCTTTAAGTCTTTCCACCCTAATCCTTTTATGTGTAAAATGGCTTTCTTTGGAGACCACTCCACACAGTCAAAGCATATATAACTTTTCTTTGTAACTTTTTAAGATGTATAACTATATTTTAACCATGGAAAGTTAGGAATATTGCTATTTTTAGTAATTGAGTTATTTCTAATTTAACAAATATGAAAATATTATGCTAAATTCTAATTTCGAATCACAATTAAATAAATTAATAAAGTGCATATCTAACCTAAGAAATAAACAATAAAATTTGGAACCCTAAGTGTAAGAGAAGCAATAAAGTACTTAGCTGATTTCGTAATTAATCCTAAAGTGTATAGAGTGGAAAGCTAATGAAATAGAAGTGTAGTCTGTCACAACCGAGCCTTAAAATGCGTAATTATCGAGAATGTTGGGACTAGGGTGTTTGGACTGGTCGGGGTGCCTAAGCACTATAGGCTTGTTCTCAACGCAGATCGCAAAAAACCTCATAAAAAAATTTTGTCGCACAAGTGTCACTTTGGACATCACTCTTTGTCACCTTTATGTCATGGTATGATCACCAAGTTCTCCTGGAACCTAAAAAGAGAAAGATCACATGCAAAACCCCCAATAAAATCAAAACCTAAAAAATAAAAATATGTAAATGGGGATTTGAACTGACCACTGTGGTCACTCGACTGAGTGTGTTTCACCATTTTCTTTATGGATTTTGATGAAACAGATAAGGGTATAGGCCAAGGAGGAATACATGTTGCGATAGTCGGTTGGAGGTTGTGTGCACATTCTGACTTATTGATCCAATGCTAACTATGAGAGCTTCCTTTTGGCTAGGAGGAACTACCTGAAATACAAAACAAGACCCAAAAAGAGAGTTAAACAATATATGTCAGTGGGCTACCTAGCATGTGCTAGATCTAGGAAGTGTGGTAGTTCCTTGGTGACAATTAACCCATAGTTTAATATAACTTAATGTAAGAAATGACATAAACAAATGATATCCTACTATAGTTGATATGATTTGGGTATCTCATTCAAATACAATAAACAAATCTAATATAATAGGCTAGGTTATGATCAGATCTGGAAGTAGGGTAGGTGGTCAAGGTGTTGGGATAGGTCAGGGTCAAATTTTGGGTAGCTTGGGTTTCTTAGATGTAGGTTTTTAAGTTTATGTTATTGGTAAGATTACCAAATATAGAGACCAATGTTGGTGAGGTATGACCAATGATGGTTAAGAGGGAACCGACAACGGTTAAGGCGGGATGGTAGAAATTCAATAAAATGGGTTTTGGGAGTTTGTCTAAGATTAAACAGAGATGGTAAGGGAATAGTTAGGTCTGTGGAGGTGTTGGGAGTACTCAGAGGTATTCAGGAATCAAGTATAGGTGATTAAATGATTTTGGGTGATGGGATGGTTGGGTTCACAGGAAGGTAACAAGGGTGGGATGAAAATGCAAATGGATGTTGATAAACAAATATGAAGAAAATTTGTAATCTAGAAAAGTATGAAATGATGCAGTTAGAGATACACTTACTGGTGTTTACAGATTTGATGGCTGGAAAATGGTAATGGTTGACATGTGGAATGGTGCTTAGTGTTACGGCAATGCTTCCTGGAATGCTACCATGAATGCAAATACCTTTGGATCAGTCTTGGAGCCCCTTTTGTTGTGTAGCTTGTATTGGTAAGTGACGCTGACAAAAATAGGAAGTGATTGCCCCATGTGTGGGTGAAGGTGATCCCCCTCAAACCAAGCACTGATGAGGTGTAATACGGAATCGGTGAGTGGTTTGATAAATGTGTAGGTGGTGAAGATAGGTGGGGAAGGGTTTGAGTACTAAGGGAAAGGGTGACGGTTAACTCGGGTAATAGGTAATAGGTCGGGGTAAAAATCAGGTCATGGGTAATGGAAATCAAATGCACGCACACGTATAGATTACAACACAATACTAGGTTGAAGAGCTTGCAAACTCTACATCGTCTAAGGTCGATAGGTTTATCCAAACAAGGGTGAAGTGATTCAAGTATCCAAGGTATAGGATATGGTTTGGAAACACAATGTAGGTCAGGTGCATGAACATTTAGGTATGTTTCGGTACACCAAAGGTTTGGTTGGGATAAACAAAGACGACAATAGGCAAGGTATGGTTGTTAGGCTAAAACAACATAGGTAATAAAGATCGCAAGGTATAGTGAGTGTATAAGGTCAATGGTCACACCAAGTAGGTTGGGTTTAGTAAAATAGGTCATGACATGGATAAGGACAAGGTATAGGTAAAATAACAACTCCTAAGATGCAATAAAGAAAATGTAGGGGTAGGTTGAGCTTGTAGGTATGGTTCAATGGGTGGTCAGAATGATAAAGGTGCGTTGGCACTAATGGTCAGGAAAAGGAAGCTTAGCAATTCCAAATAGTTATAAGGGTTGACCGATGTCGATTCTGGGGTGACTAACGCCGCCTGACTAGGGCACAAATAGGACCGACATCACCGATCGGGTTGGGTTTATAAAACAAAAATTTCATATTTTACAAAATCCTTTTGTGTTGTTACTTTGGAGAAAATGACAAAGTCGTTAGACTTTTTGTACTTTTCCGAGAGAGAAAGATAGGAATTGTACCCACCGAGGGTGGAGAGTACAAGTTAGTGAGAGGAGCTAGGGAGACGAGTCCACGAGTTCGAGGTGATCGATTTGATTAGTTGGATTAGAGGAGTGGGTTTGGTGATTTGGGCATGGCAGAGGTAGGAGAGGGAGTTCGAGCGGGCCATCGGTGCGGTGGCCGGACATACCACCACGCCCGATGGCACCACGATGAGGTAGGATTTGATCCTAATTTGTCATTTGTTGAAAATAGGTTGGTAAAATTGGTGTTGGGTAAAACCATGTTGGGTGGGGGGATAATTATGAATTTGTGGTTAAAATTTTGGTAATGAGGTAAGGGGAAGGTCCTGTAGGGTAAATAGGGGGGGAGGGGTTTAGGTTAGGTTTGGGTAAGGTAGGATAGGGTTCTAGGTTAGATTTGAGAATTTTGGGAGAGATAGGTGGGGTTTCATATTCGATCGCCGACAGCAAAGTGATCGACGTCAACATCGGGGTAAATGCGCGTCAAGATTTATAATAATCGGCATTAGTCAAGTAAAAGGTGACCGATGCCGGTTATGATGGACTAATGGTGGTCTCTAGTGGATCATTGTCGGTTGGCTTTGTGAGGAAAAATAGGTCAAGAAAGGGTTATGGTGGGAGTTAAAGAGAAACCAAGGTAGTGAGGTATAAATTTAAGTGTGTTGAGAATAGGTAGGGTAAAAGGTATATATGATATGAGTAGAGGGGTGGGAAAGTGAGATGGGGAAGGGGTAGGTCGTTAGGGTTACAGGAACTAAATAAGAAGAATTTAGGGAATAGGTTAGTTGGGTAAGTGATATGTTAGGTATGGTCAAGATTTAATAATGGTGTGGTTTGTTATGTGCAAGTGCCAGGACCAATTGCGGATGAGAGATAGAGTCGCCTCTATTACTACTTCCAGTACGAGGGAGCATGATGGTAGAGGAATGATGTCACATTACGATGTTGGAATTATTGGGGTTAGATGATACATGCACATAGTTTGGGAGCCGAGCTTAATGGTTGCACTCATCGATAGATGGGATTCAACAACCAACACATTTCATCCGTGTCGACAGTGAGATCACTGGTCCACCCTGAGGATGTGTACAGATCCTACTGCTTCTGCACGATAGTAGGGACACAAGTGTATTCTATTTCTTCAGAGGAATCGAGAGGAGTTGATGTTGACGATGTTTGGAGAGGGGATAACAAAGATGAGGTTCCATAGCGCGAGCATGAGCTATGGAGAGATGTACACGGCCCATCCTGAGGATACGAGGCTAATGGTTCGATTATGGGCAGGTGTGTTGTTTTTCGCACTACTAGATGCGGAGGGTGGGAGATTCATGTGGCACCGATGGGGTTCCCATGACATAATGGAGGATAGGACCTGGGTTTTCTTGGGCACCAAGATACTTGGTGCAAAGTAGACAGGAGCTATAGGCCTATGGGTAACAGAGAGGTTCACTTGTGGCTACACTTTTCTCTTACATTTCAGGGCATATGAGCACATCATATGTGTGCATCCAGTTGGTATGCCCCACCCGTGATGAATTCTAGACTGTCTTTCTTTGAGTTGGCTACAGCATTGGGTGCCTTTTGTTGGAGAGCGTAGGGTTGTCGTGGTTACTCACGACGTGGCATATTATAGGTGGACATTGGAGGGATTATCTAGTGTTGACATCATTTGGAGGTTATATGTTGGCTTCCCTTCATACAAGAAGATGGTGGTGGAGCTAGATGAGTTACAACTACTTAGGTGGATACAGGGATGTCATGCTAGTGAGCACAAGATGATACCCGTAGATAGGGTCAAGCGGTAGTTTGGGCTGCCCTAAGATGTGCCACCACCATCCCCTCAAAGATAGGAGGGATGACATGGAAAGTCCCATGCATCTACCACAACCGACAAAGCTTGACCAAGTAGGAGGAGTGGGCAAAGTGGACCGATGGATTGATGATGTTGGGGTTAGTGATACGTATAGGTAGTGGTGAGTAGTCCATCTACGAGCAAGACCACTTTCAGTCGTGGCAAGCTAGACTTGGCTACCCTTACAGTTTAGAGGGACACTTTGTAGGATAGGTTACCACCCTACAGCCTAGATTACACAGTTTTACAGGGGCATTTGATAGGGTTCGAGGCACTGTGGCCACATTACAGTACATGTGGTAGCTTTACAGTCCAGATTGCCCAGGATGTGCACCCGCACAAGGTGGAGATGGAGACAGGGGATAGGTAGCCACCCTACAGCATAGGTAGTAGGGTTACAGGCCACTGCCACCGCTCAGCCCGATCAGATCCCTATAGGCCCATGTTGTAGTGTAGGAACTAGTACAAGCACCGACACAAGCTCAGGGATAGGGTCCCATGGTACAGTACTAGTGGGACAAGGTCCCATGGTACAAGTATAGGTCAGGCGACACCGATGGTGCCGCTGTAAATAATATCGATGGCCGTGTTCAAGGATGCCCTGAGTGAGGTGCGGTATTATCAGGACCATCTAACTACCATGGGGATAGATGTCCCCTCGTATGTAGATTACGGATCCCAACAGCACCTCGAGTGATAGGATGAGATCTCACATGCACAAAGGTGCAGAGAGTACAGAGGACCGACAAGTCCAGAGATAGGTTCGTAGAGATGCGACTAGCTCACAGAGGCCAGACCTAGCTATGGGCTAGGTAGAGGTGAGGGCTAGACCCGTACAAGGTGGAGAGATGGTTGAGGGCACCGTATTGGGGCGCTCGGAGGAGGAGACAGATGAGATTGGCATGGACATCAAGTGGGGTGATGATTAGTCACCCTATATGTTCAAGATATAGATTTTGTATATTTTTATTTATATCGGCCTACGTGCCAAGAAGATAGTGAGGATGTACATGAGATTTTTTGATATTTTGATTATTACACCGGCCTACGTGCCAAGATGTTGAGATTGTATATGAGAGGCACGTGTATTGATTTTGCTTTCAGTGCACATATGTATGGACACACATATTCTGATGATTTTTATATAGAGATGGTGATATTCATGGTACGATGTTGTAGTTATGTGTGTAATTTCTAGTGTTATTATTTATGTGATGGAAACTAGGTGGATTAGGCATGATTGAGTGAGGTCACTTTAGGCATGGTGGATTCAGGTCATAGGTATGGTGGAGTCATGTCATAGGTATGGTTGAGTTAGGTCAATTAGGCATGGTGGAGTCAGGTATAGGCATGATGGAGTCAAGTCATAGGCATGGTTGAGTCATGGTTTATGGTTTTGATTTAAGTTCCAAGTTGTTGGTAACATGGAAGACAAATGATGATGTTCATGCATGTTATGGTTTAAATTTCCAAATATTTGCTATGGTGGAAATATAAAAATGATAAATGAATGATTTGATGAAGTGGTAAAAATGTTTGTTAATTGGTGCTTGTTTGGTTTAATTTCCAACTGTTGATATAAAATGGAAACTAACTAAGGTAGAGCGTGAATAGGAAAGTGAAGGGGAAATTGGTTATGGTAAAGAGTGGCCGAGCTAACCTCTAAGGGCCCCATACCCTAGGAGTTCTACCTACATAGCCCTCGTGAAAACGGGCCTTAGGCGATGTATTCTCTCATAATCTAGGGAAGAGTGTGATGAGGTAGACAAATGGGTTGGTAGGTTTTAGGTATGATTTAGTATAGGTCATAGGCATGGTTGAGTCGTTTACATGTAGGTTTCGATGGTCTAGTCCGTATACGATAATCAATAAGTAATGAGGAAGGTGAATGGTAAGAGGTCGTAAAAGAGTCGCTTAATTGATAAGAACCCTAATAAGTCTATTATACCCAAGATGGGCTTATGAACATAAGACTCAAAAGGCATTGCATAATGGACTATTCTAATGGTGAAGAAAGTCACATGATCACAAAATGTCGTAGTTGCGGCAAGTCCCTTGAGTAGATAGAATAGTTGGGTGAAAAAGGCAATGAGGTGAAAATAGGTGGTTTAGCATAACTTAGTGTACGACAACATGTTTACCTAGCAAGAAACCCGGATCCAAAAATAGGAAAGTCCATGACGAAAAATTTATCATTTTCTTCATTTGTTTGTTTTTGATAGACTAATCAATGTGAGAAGTCTATATGGGATGAGTATATTATCTCCTTGAGGTCTTCGTGAAGTTGATCAATGCGGGAAGATTCTGAATATTTTATTGTATTTTTGTAATGACTTTATATAGTTGTCCTTCAAGGAGCCAGTTTATTTATAGCAGCGAGATAGAGAGAAGAGATGTCCCTTTTGAGGGAGTCATATTTTTCTAGAATTTTGACTCAAGGAGTTTAATCCCATTTTGTTTTTGGACGTTTAAGTCATTGACAAAGACTATAGAGGAAGATTAGGTTCTTGTTTAGAAGACAAAACCATAACACACCGAGGTTAACTATGAAAGAGGTGGTTTCAAGTTATGAACGACCATGGGATTCCATCTTTAAAAATATGAAAAGTATCCATGAGAATCAAGTTATGAGTAGAGCCGTGATACTCATATCAAGATAAGGTGACGGGTGACGGGTAATCACATGATTCTTGTTTAGTCGTCGATCCTCAAAATAGGTAACATGGAAGGTGAACGATGCTCAAGGGACGAGTGGTCAATAGAAAGAAGGTGATATAGGACTTAATGTCAATAATAAAACAGTCAAAGATGTAAGGCATTGACGGGCTCGGTATGGGTTTACCTTCGAGTGAAGACAAACGATAAGCACCGATCCATAGGCATGGGTAACGATATAGGGTCCTAGCTAATTAGGAGTGAATTTTCCCCATTTACTTTTCTCTTATTTGGTTACATGTTGATTTTCCTTCGGATGAGGTCATCGACCTGAAATGTTCATTCATGGAAATGTTTGTCATAGGCATGCTTGATATGTTTTTGGTAGATTTGGAGATGGTCAAGAGCATTAAGACGATGTTCATCTAATAACTCAAGTTGTGCCAAATGATCCTGGCGAAATTCATTGTCATTGAGCATGTCTTATAGTGAGATGTGGAGAGATGGAATCGATTCGAGTGGAAAGATATCCATGGCAAAAATTCTAAAATAACCCATGGCCTCGCTCACGCAAAAGGATAAAATCAAGGGTTAAAGCCCGTGGCAAATCGTAGAGGGACATGTATCCATGTTGAAAAGTCAATGGCGGGGCATGGACTTTCGGGGGAAAAGTTTGAATTTTTCCAAAACAGTTAAAGGTGAAGCACATCCCCGCAACCAATCAAGTGATGCCATGTGTTGAAGAGTTAGAAAGGGACACGTGTCCATTTTTCAGTTCACGGTGCGCTTTGGCCATGGACTCGGCGAAGGACTTTGGGAATTTTAGCCTTGTTTCCACAAAGAGCAAACAGTTGTAGAATGGCCCGTGGCCCTGTTCATGTGAAGGGAAAATTTCTAAGCTAAGGCCCGCAAAGAAAAATCGAAAGGGACACGTGTTTATGTTGAAAAGTCAAGGGCAGAGGCATGGACTTCGGGGGGAAAGTTGGATTTTTTCCCCTTTACAAAAATGGATAAAATATAAAAGCTCAAGCACTTTCCCACAACCAAATCACATGATGTCATGTGTTGAAGAATGAAATCGAGCATAGGGGGCGGAGCAAAATGAGAAATCGTGATTTTTCTCCCAAATGTCAAGAAATGCGGATTTCTCCCTAGGGCCATCATTGTTTGGATCTTGCCACGTGTAGGGCCCAAATTTAAAGGTAAAAGGGGGAAAAGATAGCCAAATGCCCTCTTCTAGTTTTTATCGCCATTAACGAACCAGAGCTCTGCAAAACAAAAAAATGGATCATTCTCCTTTCTTTTCTCTCTGATTCCTTGTCGTTTCTTCATGAGATGTGTTTTGGATTGGTTTTGGAGCCAAATTGATAAGTTTAAAGAGATGTAAAGTTTGATTATCAGAAAGCGGAGTTTATCTGGCATACGCGATAAAAAGGGGGAAAACTTATTGTAAGCACTTGAGTGCTATGAAAGTCATTAAAACGTAGAAATGACAGACCACATGAAGAAGAAAATCATGATATGCCCCCTGCTAAAATAATCATGCTTGAACTGATGAAATATTCACCTTTTTGAACCTTTGATTTTCATGAGTGCATTTGTTTCATGTCACTTTCCAAAAGTGGATTTGCGAGCGAACATTATTCCTTTTGGATATTCTTTTCTTGGGGAAAAAGTATGGATGTACACGAATTGTTATAAGAACATGTTTTGGCCATGGAAAAAGGGGGATTCTAGTTTTCTGGGAAGGTTGTAAATTCTGAAGTAATTCAATACAGAAGTTCTTTCTTTTCTTATTTTCCTCTGTTATATCTTTCTCTCTCCTTGCTCGATTCAATGGATCATTTGTTTTGCATTCAATAGAAACTTTGTGTTCTAGTCTGTGTGAATCTTTAGAACTTTGTGTCTGCAGATTTGCGTCGGTGGTGAAGTAATTGATCCTTTTCTATATTTTCTTGGTTCAATGTGAGTAGGGAGATACTCTGCTATCTATATTTCCCAAAAGAATTGTTGTTTTCTTCCTTCTCCCATCTCTATATTCTTCCATTCCTTCTGATTGATAATCTTTTAAGTATGAAAACGTTCCAGAATATTAGGGTCCAAACATTGAGAGTTGTATATATCTACATTTTTTCCTGATTTCAATAAGGGAACCTCTCCCATTAAAGAGGAGGGACTTGTTGTCCCCTGACTGTGGTTTCAACCCATGTTCTATTCTAAAACCCAACAACATGTTGTTGGCATTTCACATAATGTTTTACATAGTCACAAATTTAGGGTTGGCCAATAATAACTAAGGTGAAGAATGTGTTTAGCGACAACTAAACCACCAAGTGACCTCCACAATTTTTTTGTGAACTTCCTTGATGGTGTAGGGAATTTCAAAACTTGTAAGGCATCGTAATGTATCACCGTCAAAGCCGCACTTATCAAGGAGACCACCCATGATGACATAGTGAGATACACTTTTAAGAAAGGCACGTTGTCATTACAAGTGAGATCGGGAGGTAAAATGGAAAGGAAAGATAGTCCAGTAAATTGTTTATAGCAAAGGTCATGTGTGTCAGGTGCAACGGTTCCGATGGAGTAGACCTCACGAGGTAAATAAGAGGGTGATTGTAACCTTTGTATTGTGACAAAAATTTTAGAGTCAGCAGGCGAAGCGGGCATCTAAGAAGCCAAGCAAGCCATGGTATCCGCAAATTTATTGGTAGAACATGGAGTGGTTTGAAGTTTGTAACGGTCAAAGGTAGTCAAAAGTATGTCGATATGATGCTTATATTTTTTGTAGTACTTCATTATGACACTAGTATATACCATTGAATTGGTTTATAACCAGCTGGGAATCACCAAAGACATTGATTGTCTTAACATCTAAGGTAAAAGCAACTTGGAGACCCAACACGAGTGCTTTGTATTCGATGATATTGTTTGTACAATCAAAAACCAGTTTGAAAGATAAAGGCATGGGTTCACCACCAAGAGCAATGAGGATAACACCTACCCCACCCCACACTGACATTTGGAACCATCAAAGAAGAGGGTCATTTGGTAAGTGGTATCGTCTAAGGAGAGGGTAGCAATGGATTCGTTTGGGAAATTGAAGTTAGAGAGTTGATTTCCGGAAAGAGGTGCGTCACATTAGTTGGTCAACAATGGCCTGACCTTTGATGGATGAATTCAAGGTCAAGGTTAGTAAGAAGCATGAGCTAGCGTGTAGCACGTTGGTGTTGGTAGGGTTTGGCATACATGTAATGTAAGGGGTCAGTATTGGTGAAGACAAAGGTTTTGTGGTTGAGCAAGTAATGACAAAGTTTGGTGGCAACAAAACTAAGGCTAACCGAGTTTTTCGGCGTGGGTGTATCTAGTTTCATAGTATAAAAGGGTATGACTTATGTAATAAACCACTTTCTCTCGTGTTGGTCGTCACGATGAGCGACCATAGCACCTAAAGAATGGTCGAGTGGTGGAAAGGTAAAAGGGTTAGTCATCCTTAGGAGGAATGAACATTGGTGGTTGAAGAAGGTATTATTTTAAGGCATCAAAGGCTTTATGGCATTCATCATCCCATTTGAATGAGACATCCTTCTTGAGGAGATGATCAAAGGGTTGACAATGTCGTCGAAAAGTCACGAGATAAAATGATGAATAGATTGCAACTTACCTTGCAAGCTTCGAAGTTGACAGAGATTAGTAGGTGGAGGCATTTCGAGAATAGCCTTCACTTTAGCAGGATCAACTTCTATGCCATGCAAAGAAACGATGAAACCAAGGAGTTTTCTGAAAATACCGCAAAGACGCGCTTCTTAGGTTGAAGGCAAATGCAATACTTGATGAGGCGGTCAAAGATGACCTTAAGGACTGTCAGGTGTTCGACCCGATGTTTAGATTTGGTAAGAAGGTCATCTACGTAATCTTCCAATATGTGATGCATGATGTCATGGAAGATATAAGTCATGGCTCGCTGATATGTGGCACCAATGTTTTTAAGGCCAAAAGGCATGACTCAATAGCAAAAGGTCCCCCAAGGAGTGATGAAGGTAGTTTTGTGTTGATCTTCTAGAGCGAGTAATATTTGATTATAACCTAAGAAATCATCCATGAGTGATAGCATCTCATGGTCGGTGGTGAGATCAACCAGTTGGTCAATTCCTGGTAGAGGAAAATCATCTTTGGGGCAAGCTAAGTTGAGGTTACTTTATTCCATGCAAATTCGAGTCCCCTGTCGCTTTTGTGAGCAGAACTATGTTAGAAATTCATTAGGGATAGTCAACGGGTAGGATGAAGGAAACCGAGAGAAGGCAATCTTGAAGTTCTTCTTTGATAAGAAGAGTAATGCAAGGATGCATTTTTCGCAGCTTATGTATTATGGGCTTAGCATAAGGAATGGTTATAATATTGTGACCACAATGTTTGGGTCAATACTGGGCATATCGGCATAGGACCAAGCAAAAGCGTTACTATGGTCCCGAAGGAAAGAGGTAAAATCTTCCTATTCAAAGAACATCTAAAGACTAGCCTATCTTTAGAATGTCCTGGTCATCCCAGTGTGAATGTTGATTTCGATAGTCAATTCATTCAACATGGTTTGCATCTTAGAAGGTAGCGATCGATGAATATAAGAATCTTCTACACCAAGGTAGGTGAGGATAGATTCATCATCCTAACATTGAACAACATTAATAGAAGGTGTATCGTCATCAATCAATGTCAGGATACAAGAAGGGAAGAGAAGAGGGAACCTTACCATCGCGTTGATAAGTCAAAGGTCCTAGGGAAATTGTGTTTACGAAATTTTTTTAGGAGGAATAGATTCAGGATCTATGGACTCTGTGGGTGAAGGTGGTGACGTTGGTGAATGGGATGGAGAAGGTTTGTCTTCCTCAATGAGGTCGATGTGGGCCTTCTTGAAAGGTGGTGCAACAAAGCCAATGCCACTATGGTGATTATGCTTATGGGTGGTATAAGAAATGATGGTATGACAACCTTGTTCATAAAAATTGAAGCCAAAGCCTTTCCATGCGCCAAATGATGCAGAAAGTGTGAGTGAAGTGGCGATTAGTAAGATATTGGAGGTCAAATGAAAATGGTTGTGTTTAGGATGGAGATTCGGGTGAATAGGTAGCAAGTGTCAAGTCCCCATATGTTAAGTTAGTGCGAAGGTGGGAAGGACCGTAAGGAAAACCTCGCCTACACTGTATTCATACCTAGGGTGTTGGTGCGAAGTTCTCATACTCTTATGGAGTGAGGTATGTGTCAATATTGTATAATCAATACTCCCCAGAGTGAGGCATTGAAAACAACTTCTAAGGGATCGGTATTCGATATGTGGGTGGCGGGGATAGATGACTCACTAGATGATTGGGAAGGAGGGGTAGCGGTTGGTTGGGAATCATAGGGCTCATTTGTAGAGGCCGAGGCGGCACAATAGAACAAAAGAGTTAGATGTGGGAGAGGTGGTGGCAACATTGGTGGATGGGATCATGGGTGAAGGAGAAGTGGGGGTAGTGGCAGATGTCTTGACCAGTACAAGTACATCGTTGGGCCGGTACAACATGTTAAAAGTTTTGAATGGTGACGGTCAAACGAGGATGGTATAGTTATGTCTTTTATGTTCGAATTTTACACAACGGTGTAAAGTTGAAGGGGAAACCCATAACGTGAATCCAAGGTCTATCAAGTAATAGGTTATATTACAACTCCCCCTCTAAGACGTAGAATAGTTTCGAGACAGTGTGAGGGTCTACATGAACATAAAGGATAATGTTGCCAAGGGTAGAGGTAACGATGTCGTTGAAGGAGCGTAGCATAACGGGTTATTATGCATATAATTACAAGGGATACGCATTTGATTGTATGTGTGTGGGGAGATGATGTTCATGCTTAACACCACCATCGATCATAACACATTGACGCGTATGTTATCGATATAAACAAAATGAATAGGGCGGGATCGTGGTCACCCGACTAGAGAGAGGTACAATCTCCTCATCAAAGAAGCCGAGGGTGGCAACTTGAGGAGTGGACCTCAAGGGTAGAAGAAGGAGATGGTTTGGTTAGCGAGGCCACATGGTGAGGGGTAATAATGGAGGCCACTTTGGTGTGGGGTCATTGGGTAAAACTTCAATGGATTGTAAAACCTCGATAAGGTCTTGTCTATGGGATTGGGAAGTTTGGACGAGATCATGAAAGACATCTTTAGAGGAGACCTGATGTAATTGTTTTATCATTGCGCGATAGGTGACCCCATCGGGGAAAAGGTATGTAGGTCCGTGGATGGTGATTTTGGGTATGGGTGCAGATGGTATATTGGGCACATGGTTGGTTGATGAGCTAGTTGCTTTTTCTTTACCTTTGTCTTTCGAGTGCGGATAAAGAACGTGAACCATGTTAACTCGAGGGAGGTGGATGGAGAGGGTGTGTCATGAAAGGTATAATCACATGAGGGAAAAAATCCTAGCGAAGGGATAAGATCCTTGTGAAATGAGTAGGGTGCACTGACATTTGGGTGGTGATTTGGAAAACTCTCTAATACATACCATGTTGATCTCAAATTTTGGAGGTGGGAAAAATGGTCAGGGGGAGTGGAGATATTGATCACTGAATGGGTAAAGGAAAATGATGTGTGGTGGCAGGTGAAGGTGGAACATGGTCCTCATCAAGAAGGTCATCATCATCAAAATTTTGTTCAGGAGGACAAAGTTGGAGAAGAACGGTCTTTAGAGCCTTACAATTTTCTACATCATGTCCTGGCACACGATGATAGGCACAAATCTTGGTTTCATCAAACCCTTTTGGTTTGGGTTTGAGAGGATCGTAAGGTTGAAGCAGCGTAATGTGATGATGG
The DNA here is from genome assembly GCA_018340775.1 of Taxus wallichiana var. yunnanensis. Taxonomy (NCBI): domain Eukaryota; kingdom Viridiplantae; phylum Streptophyta; class Pinopsida; order Cupressales; family Taxaceae; genus Taxus; species Taxus wallichiana. The sequence continues at coordinate 554,631,964 of CM031244.1, read as the reverse complement.
AAGTCTCTAAGAGATTAGTTAAAATGTTGGCGTAGGACCCCATTAATGGATCATAATGGGAAGTGAGTGTGGGTTTGGGCAGAGGTGTGGATGATCGTGAGGGAAGAGGCTTTATAGGAGGGGGAATGGGTTGGTCCATTGGTTTGATAAGTGGTATGGTATTATGTTTTGTTGGCATCTGCTTGGGTAAAGGTGGGGTAGAAGAGCTGGCAATGGAAGGTTTTGTTGGTTTGACTACCTTATTGGAGGGTAGTGGATTCTTATCTTTAGGTTACACTTTCTTGGGTAAAGGTGACACGGGAGTATTGAATGTAAAAGGGAAATCAAATGGTGGAAGAGGATGGGTTACCCACAAGGAAACCAAGTTGTGGTGGAGGTGGTTGGTAAAGGTTGGGTAGATAACATTGGTTAAAGTCGTATAGGAAAGGTTGGGGTTATAGTAACTGGTGGAGGTATAGGTGGCAAGAAGTGCATGGGTGAGGGTGAGGGAGTTTGGTTTTGGGTGAATGAGGTGTAACAAAGGCTCGTGATGCAGTAGTAGGTTGTTTACTTTTGACTGGCCTTGGGTAGGAGACTTTTTAATCAGGGTTGATGGATGGGGCCCTAGGATGGACGAAAGGGGGAAGGTGACAAAGGTGTGGTAGGTGAGACTAGTGTACATGGCCTAGAAGGTTGGGTTTTCCTTTTAGGTGGGGGATAATGTTGGTGCGGGCTTGGGAAGATGTGGCTAAGTCTAATTTGACAGGTGGTGAGTAAGGCTTGATGTCAGATGACACCCAAAGTAGTGATGGGTCTAGATACGGGTGAGGAGATAGGTGTGGGTAGGTTTTGAGGTTTAGGAACGGTTTTAGTTATGGGTAGAGGTTTGGATGTAGGTAGGGATGATGAAGAAGAAGTTATTTCAATAGGCATGGTCAATGTTGATTTGGTTGCTGAAAATACCTTTGGGTAGATCGTGGAAGTATCCTCAGGAAATATTTGCATTTGGGTCGAAACAGGGAGCCAAAGATGTCCCCAAAGCATGGAATGATCAACGTAATCCAAACGATTGATCAACCATGAAAATGGGACTACTGAAGAAGAGGATGGAATTTTTTGGGTGGAAATCCTTGTAAAATATGTCTGCAAAATAGGGAATTGGCTAGCCTCGGACTCTGTAGGTAAAAGAGCTCGAGATCATGTCAATGGGGTTCTGGAGATGCTGGAGGGGAATTGCCCCAACATGTAGTGGCATGTCTGACGAGTCTCCCATGGGTAGGAGAGATAATAGGTGGGGTGATGTAGACTTTGTCCTTGGTGGAGGAGAAGGTGATGATGATTCTCCTGTGGATGGGAGAATTAAAAGTGTTGATTTGTTTAGTAGGTTGTGAGGTAGATGGTGAAATGGCATTAGTAGAAGGTGTGGGTTCCTCCATGAGAGTAGGGGAGATGAGGGGACTCCTCTGTGGGTGAAGGAGTAGAAGAGGTATGCTCCTCTATGGGTAGAGGAGCTTGTGCCAAAATTTCCTCAATAGATGAAGTAGGTAGGTTTTGAGGAACGGTTGGTACGATATCAAAAACTGTGTGGACTTCACAGACATTGTTGTTACTGGATGAAGGTTCACTATTTTGATTAGACAACGGTTTATGATTAGGGAATAAATTTTTGAAGATGTGCAAGTTTTAATTTGTTGGTGCATTCAAATTTGTCCACACAAAGACTCCATTATCTATCATTTCTTGGACAATGTTCTTAAAACTTATGCAAGCTAAGTCATTATGGCCTTTAACACAATGGTAATTACAGTAGTCGTGTTCTTTATACCATGTAGGCATAGGATGGGCAGGATCGAAACCTATATGAGGTTTTATGGGAGGAAGTGTAATGGCTCCATCTTTAAGAAGATTTTCCAAGGCTGAAGAATAGGGCTCTCCAATCGAATTGTATTTCCGTTGCTCCCATCGGAGTTGAAAGGCCTGGATAGGAGAAATATTGGAAGAAGACTGGGCTTGATTATAAGGATGAGGTGGACCCGCCTTGAGGACTACCGCATTGGTAGATCATTTGGGCTTTGAGTAGTTATTTTGAGGTTTTGAAAATGAAGAAGAATCGCTTTGATTTGAATGGGGCATCCTTATTTCGTAATTGTATTTTCTTTTCTTCAATGGCATGAATTTTCAATTTTTGTACCATAGTGAATGCTTCATCGAAGGTTCTAAGGTTTGTACCTACGAGTTGGTGAGATGTGTGTAGCATAAGCCCTAGTGAACAACTCAATAAGTTCAATTTGAGGTAGCTAGATCGTCAAATGGTTGATAAGACTTCACAATGGGAGATGAAATCATGTGATAGATTTGTCTTCATACTATCAAAGTTGAATATAGATCACCATGGTGACTTTCTTGATAACATTGATTGAAAATGGTCTAAGAAATCTTGGGCTAATTAATTAAAGGATTAAATGGAATGTCGAGGTAGTCCACTATACCAATCCAATGTTGGTCCTGTCAAGGACATTAGGAAAGTTTGTAGGAGTAAAGCATCATCGTGGGCGATTAGGTAGCACCCATGTTTGAATGACTACAAGTGTTATTATGGGTCTTCTTTACTGTTGAAGCGATTGAATTTAGGCATTTCCCAATGCACATGGTAGGGGTGAATGGGAATAGATGGATGGATATGCTCGTTACATATTTCATAATAAGTTAAAGAATTATGGGATCTAGAATAGATGATTCTAAGGTCTACATCTTTTCCATCATCATTTTAATGAGGTCGTTAGTAGGTTGTGATGAATGGGTGTCTCCCGCAGAAAAAGGGGGTTGATATTGAATGTATGAGGTGGTTAGTATGCTAGTGTATGGTGGTATTGAGTATGATAACCGTGAAGGAGGAATAGATGTAGGCAGCACATAGCCAAAATAAGCAATAGATGAGGTCGGGGTTGTTAATAGTATGTGTAAGTGGGTGGGGTAGTCGTAACAACTCTAGTGGTGATTAGGGGTAAGGACTGCAAGATAGAAAGGAAGAGGTTCTAGAAATGGGTGTAAGTTGTCAACACTCGAAGGTGCTTGCGAATGCAATATGTATATGTGGGGCAAGGTGTAGATGTGGCTATACTTAAAGTGGTTGTTGGAGGTACAATTGATGTCGCGGTGCAATAGATGACGTAGACGCTACTATTATTATAAAGACTGTGGGGATCTAGCCGAGACACCACATTGGTAAAGTGGATGACGTGAGCTGCTTGAGCCGTGGTGCTAGTTGATGTAGAGGTGGGTGCGAGTAGAGTAGAGGGATAGATATGTGCAAGCCATATATTAACTTTCTTGCGAAATCTGGGGTGGAAGAATGAGCAAGGTAAAGACCGGAGGGCAATGGATTCTGGTCGAGGAGTCTCACAAACTCCTCATCACCTAGTAATGGGGGATAAGTTTCCGAGTCGAGATCCATAGGTGACAGATGGATGGATTGCGGTGATGGACTAGGTGGGAGTGGTGACAAATTGGCATGAAATATAAGGGCGTTAGTTTGGCTACGAGTCAACGCCATGTGAATAAGTGTTGATCTCGGTAAGACTATATTCGAAATGACACGTAAAAATAACAAGGAGGAAAATGATTGATTATGAGAGGTGATCATGGCGGTGTTTTGATTAAAAATCAAAACAAAAATACCAACGCCGCTAGAGAAACCGATGTCGATTAATGAGTGACCGATGACGGCCACAAAATCGATGATGGCCACAAAGAACTGGCGCTTGCCGCATCGTGGGGGCTATATTTAGTCAATAATATCATAATGCAGAGGATATGGTGACATCCAGATATTTTAAACAGAGAAGAAGATGAGATGAGTGCTCTTTGGGTAAGTTGATCAATAACACAGGGAACCGACACCGGTCAGATGAATTGATGACGGTTAGATGTAAACCGATGTCGGTTCATCGTGAAATATGTAGAATGCAAAAAATTTTACTGTTTGAGGATTAAGGTTGAATGACATACCAACCTAGAAGTCTGATTATGGTAAAAATGAATCCTGACACACTCAGAAACAACTGGAATACACCAACTATGATTATGGAGTGTGAAAGGAAAGAAAAATGGAGAATACGACCTCACACCTCAAAACGCAAGTCAAGCACAAAGCTAAGAAAAACACGTAATCCTACAAGTGAATTTAGTGTGTTTAGCTTATGTTATTTAAAGACTGACTCGTGAATTTAGAACAGAGTTTTTGGTTGGGAAGGCTTCCTACGAAGAAGGAAATTCTAAAGGTGAGGTTTCAGGTTATGTTTTGGTGGGGGCGGGCCATTCTCTGAGGTGATGATTGGACAGAGATAACCAGCTGGGTGCCCACTGTTAATCCTCTAATCATGTGATCGTTGACAGCTTCTTCTGGGTGGGATGGTGTTTATGAAGATGTATATATACACGGTTTGTGTAGTTTAGTAAAGAGAGAGGAGAGAATGTGATTTCTATGATTCAACATTGTCAACCATGTTCTGGTTATGACTTCCAATGTATAGGTTGCCCTCAAATTTTATGTGAGATATAATGTGATAAATTAGAATGACATGTTAGTGTTTTATACCCAAATTGAAATGTGATATTCAATGTAGCAAGTAATGAATAGAAGAGGGATGATCTTTCACTAATGCAATACGAAGGAAAGAAAGAAGTATTCTTTTTAAAGCACCAAAACACGATCATTTTTAGACAATAGAAAGAGGGGAAGATTCCAAAGAAGAAAATTAATGCGAAAGTTTTTTCAAAAGGGAAACAAACTCACAACTTTCACCTAGAATGAATAAAATGTAAAAGAACCACCGATGTGTCCCACTCCGGCATGCCAAAATGTTTCACGGTTTTTTTTATGGATTTTGATGAAAAAATAAGGGTATGGGCCAAGGAGGAATACCATTGCGATGGCTACTGGAGGTTATGCGCGCGCTCTAACTTCTTGATCCAATGCTTCGACCGTGAGAGCTTCCTTTTGGCTATGAGGAACTACCTGAAATACAAAACAAGACCACAAAAGAGAGTTAAACAATATATGCCAAAGGCTGCTTAACGTGCTAGATCTAAGAAGTGTGGTACTTCCTTGGTGCCGCCAACCCACCGCTTCAATACAACTTAATGTAAGAAATGACGTAAACAAATGATGTCCTACTATAGTTGATATGATTTGGGTATCTCATTCAAATACAATAAACAAATCTAATATAACAGGCTAGGTTATGATCAGATCTGGAAGTAGGGTAGGTGGTCAAGGTGTTGGGATAGGTCAGGGTCATATTCTGGGTAGCTTGGGTTTCTTGGATGTAGGTTTTTAAGCTTCTGTTATTGGTAGGATTACCAAATACCGAGACCGATGATGATTAAGAGGGGACCAACGACGCTTAAGAGGGAACCGACTGACAGCTAAGGCAAGATGGTAGAAATTCAATAAAATAGGTTTTGGGGGTTTGTCTGAGATTGAACAGAGATGGTAAGGGAATAGTTAGGTCTATGGAGGTGTTGGGAGTACTTAGAGGTATTTAGGCATCAAGTATAGGCAATTAAATGATTGTGGGTAATGGGATGGTTAGGTTCATAGTAATGGTAACAAGGGTGGGATGAAAAATGCAAATGGATGCTAATAAACAAGAGATGAAGAAACTTTGTAATCTAGACAAGTATGAAATGATGCAGGTTAGAGATACACTTACTGGTGTTTGTAGATTTGATGGCTGGACAATGGTGATGGTTGATCTATGGAATGGTGCTCAGCACACAAAGAAGTGCTTCCCGAATGCTACCGTGAATGCAAATATCTTCTGATCAATCTTGGTGTTGGCTATGGCTATCTGGATGTGCAAAAGGGCTTTGGTTCTTGCTTGCATGTAGATATCCTTCGTTCTAAAACTCAAGAATGTGGCCAACCTCTCAAACAAGGTTACCAAAATGAATATATGGTAACCAACGATAGTTTAGGGTGACCGGCGTCAGTTAAGGTGGGAAATCCTAGGTTTACTAAAAATGTCAGATCTTAGCAATCTTTTAGGCCAACTTTGTCTATTCTCTCAAATCAAAATGGAATGTTACATTTTTAATGAGCGGAATGTGGTTAGAGGGAGAATAGGCATGTGATTTTAGGGTTGCACTAAGTCTTAGTTCATTAAGGTAGGTAGGACTAAGTCTTAGTTATGGTGAGTGAATATTGAGTCCTAGTAAAGGGGAAACATGCTAAGAATAGGTTTGTGATGAGGTGTCTAGGTGAGGTGGAAATTAGTTTAATTAGGGTAATTAAATAATGAATGAAGTGAGGATGAGTATCACTTTAATTATAAATAATTAAACTAATATTAATGTGGGGTAAAAGGGTCATGGTTAGGTGAATATGTTTGAGTTGGCTATTCGAAAAGGGACCAAGGGGAGTGTGACCCAATTTTGGTGTCTACAGAGTGAACTTACGATCGGTGCTACACTACATTTTAGACTCCATGTAGTTCTACGTGTATGTGTAGAATCATTCCCTAAGTGGGTCTCGTGTAAGATGCACTTGATAGTAAGAAATAGCTAGATGTAGAAGATGTAGAAGATGTAAATAGATGTGTGCATGGAAAAATGAACTTCCCTCCTATGAAGTATATGCAGAAGAATTCAGTACCTTATCTCTTTCATGATGCTAGATGGATGCTTTGATGCGCTTGAAATGCCTTTAGATGCAACCTTAGGTGATAGTAATATATGTCTAGAGCTTGGTCCTTTATTATGGTCACATAGCTTTATATTGTTATGATTACCTTGTTTGAATTTTTTTAATTAGCCACTAAAAGGTCGACCACTAAGAAAGTAAGATTCCCAATGGATAGAAAAGACCCAAAAGATGTAAGAAAGATACAAAGAGATCGGGGGGCCTATAGGGGGACGAGGGAGTCTAGACATCGCGTCTTGGGTCAAGGCGTTGGTGTCCAAACTCATAAAATATGAAGTATCGAAATTTAAACTAGGAAATGGGGCATGTAAGACCAATATGAAAAACTATGAATAAAGTAAAGAGACAAAAAGACAATGGCCAATTAGTACTTTTCTTGCTTTGGAATCATATGAATAGTAGTATGTAATTAGGACCTAGAAATGTACCCAAAGTGCATGATTTAGTGTCTACATTTTCCCCCACTTTATGTTGTTAAGTGAATGCTCGATAACATAAAGTAGATAAGAGATGCATACCTGATAATCACATGTAGATCGATGGTGAAAGCGTGCAAGCAAGGAGACAAGAAAAAGCGTGGAGTGACAAAAATGAAGCGTGAAAGCTAGAGAAGAGGAAGTGACCCTAGGGGTGAAAAGTGTATGTGTGATGTCATGTTGTACTTGTTGTTGACGTCTCTTGATGCTTGATGATGTGACCATTGCTTTCCCCATAACGGACAGACCTACAAAAGAGAAGAGCAAATGAGTATTCAAATATGTGTAAATGAAAAATTCGATCATACGTGTAAAAAGTGTGTAAAAATTATGGCAAAATGCTGAAAGGAACATGTGCACTTGATCTGTGATGAGAGAAAAGATAGAAAAGATCATGAAAATGTTGTAGAAGAATGAGTTATTGAGCGATCTCATGCCAAGTGTGATTTTTGGGGCAATCCCACGCCACTAGGTAGAAGAATTGTAGGAGAAAGGTCAAGTGTCATTCTTCATCCTTTGACTACTTCCTAATGAATGATACACCACTGCAGATGGTGTGATCCTGCTTTGTTCAAATCCAATACAATTTGATCCAGTTCATTCTGATGTAAAAATAGAAAAGAAGAGAAAACACGCATGTTGATGGCTAAAGCACTATGCTTATACTATAAAATCGTTGTGTAAACTATGTTGATCCAAGAAGATCTCAGTGTACTTTCCCCTAGTCATAGGCACCCAGAAGGGTCAAGAGTGCCCAGTGCTCATGTCTATAGTTGGGCATTGGTGTCTATGTTGTGTTGAGGACCCAAGTCAAATTCTGAGCCCCGCTTGAGATTATAGATTGTGTTGATGCTGTGTTGAATTGTGTTGTGATGTAACCGTGAACTCGTATGGGGTAATTGATTCACTCAATGTATGCCCCCTCATTTGGGGTGCATGCGACATCTCGAGGAGAATGCAGCCCTAAGGCGGACCCAATATACATTTGAATCGAAGCCCTATAGGGGGAGGGAATGTGCTTGTTAAAAACCAAGGCACATGGAAACAAAATGGCGGGAAAATGTGTTAGTGCAAACAAGACAAATATGCATGTAGAAGACAATGTGTAAGCTAACAAGCAAGAAAATAATGTAGACCAAAAATTGGGTTGCAAACATGGGACATCGCTCACAATGTCGCAAGAAAATTGAGGCCAAAGCATCTAAAAGCATATAGTGTGCACTTTAGATAAAGGGCAAAGCCCGCAAAACAAACAAAACAATAACAAACAACGACAGGTAAAAAGTTATAGACAACCATGGTGGCAAATAGTTCTTGCAAAGAAAATGTTGCACATGAATCACCTATTAGCATGCTAGAAATATTTTAAGTATGTCAAAGCATCTATGATTTGATAATGTAGTGTGTTAGTAAGAATATGAAATAGTATAAATCGAACAATAACACATGTAGTGTGTACAAAAGTAGATTCCCCTAGAAGTCGTTATGGGAATGGTAAGAGGTACTATGCCAAGCATTTGTGTTGCATGTAATGATTTGTGTAAATTCTACATTCACAACTATAAGTCAAGTGAACATGCATGTGTATATAGAAAATATAATGACATACAAAATATTTTTCTAACATAGTAAGCAAAGTGTAACATGCGAGTATAAGTAAACAAGAACAATGTGTAACCAAGATATGCAAGTATGTTGTGAGTGTGAATGGAATGGAATGCAATGTGAGTGTGATAGGAGCAACATGCCCCCCGAGTGAATGTGAATGAGTATGCATGAAATGAGGTTCATTTATAAAATCCCCTCGAGTCAAGAATGAACCATAGAACAAAAGTGTGTCATCATCGGGAAATGGTTTGAATTATGCACAAGAAATATATGATCATCAAAGCGTAGAGCATAGAAAGTGAGTGAATGTGGTGAGGTTCATTTTATATTTAGACCCTCAACATGGAATATGAACCATGGAACTAGAGTGTGTCATAGGGAAGTGTGTTGTGATGAATGTGATGTAAGAAAGATGTGTCATAAAAGCGTCAAATGTGTGTATGATGTGAGGTTCATGAATGTAGTAAGCCCTTAATAGTCAAGTGTGAACCATAACATGAGAGTGCGTCATTGGGTAATGACAATATAAGTGTATCAAGATGTGCAAGATGCATGTAAAAGACTAAATGCGAAGTAAGAAGTGAAATGGTAGAAGTGTGAGACACCTCACAATGGTAGAAGGGGGAATAATAAGTATGATGTCCCCAAGTGTATGCAATGAGAGTGTGTTATCTAATAAAATTGAAATACGAGGGTCCTCCACTCGATGCTTGTGGAGATAAAGGCATGTGACCATGCTCTAAGATCGGTGGTGTATGAGACAGATGATGTATCGGTGAATGAGACCTATGTGCATGAGACCTAGGAGGTGATGACACCTATGTGAAGGAGCCTCGTGAAGGTGATGTGCATCTATGTGAAGGAGAGTGCATAGGTGGTGTACACCTATGTAAAGTAGAGCACAAAGGCGATGAACACCCATGTGAAGGAAAATGAGGAGGTGATGTATACCTATGTGAAGGAGTTATCCGAGTGGTGGATCTAGAATGATGTGATGGACTAATAGACCGATGAGATTAAATAGGCCATGTGAAAACTATCAAGTTAGGAGCAGATTGTGCTTTAGATATGAGAGGTTATGAGACCTAGATGCTCTAGTGAGTGTAATGACAACCTCAAGAGGAGGTTATGACCATGGTGTGCATGGAAGAACACCATTGATAGTAATGACTTGCTTGTTGTGAATGAAATTTAGACACAAGTGATTCATGGAAATGATTTCTTGAATAGTAAGTAGCCACCAGAAGACCTAAGAGCATGTCACACCCTTTGATTGAAGGTGCCACAAAATGGCACAAACATGGTAAGTGGACAAACTGTGACTCGGATGTTTGACATAACCGTATGATTTAGGAACCGGATATGAAATATGATAATTAGATAGTCAATAACAAAATAATTGTAATAGAGCACATGCACATGTGAATCGATGGATCAATCATTGTATTATTGATAACATGAGACCCGATAGAAAGCATTGATACGTAATGTGTCAAAGTAGAATGTAGTGTGATAATCATAATCAAGAGAATGCAATGAACAATGGAGATGCATCAACATGAACAACTAGAAAATCAAGAGCCCCCGATGAAGGAGGAGGCATTGCATGATATGTATGATTGGATGAAGAGTCACCATTTGCTTGTCATGTTTAGGAAGATGGTCATTAAATATTTTGAGATTTTTATTATCATTGACTGGCGTAGATGTCGTAGGCTCAGGAAGCTCAATTACATTATTATCGATAAGATCTTGAAAAGATTGCAAAGTTTGAAACATCGATATGTATAATGCCCAATGCATTGATGATAATCACATCAAAAAAATTCATTGTAATTGCGACCTTTAGGATGAGATGGGTCCATATTGAGTGGAGGAGGAAGCGTAATAAGATTTCTCTCAACAAGTTGTGACAATAGAATATGTGGAGCACAAGGCAATTTAGTAAATGTACGCTTAGGCAATTGCCATTGAATCTTTTCAGGATTAAATACAACATTGATAGTAGCTTTAGCTTCAGTAGGTTTTGTAAATGGATTAAAAGTTGATTTACTTTGAAAACACATCGAATATGAAGCTTACTCATGATACTTAAGCTTTCCATATGATAATAGTTTAATTTCATGTAGCTTAAGAGTATGACATAAGTGATCGAATGATGGAGATGTTTTGAAGATGACACTCTCTTGGAGAGGCGAAATAGAATTTGGACAAATAGATCTTGAAGTTTAGAGTCCACAAGTACATTAGACATCTTAGCTAAGTTGTTCTTATATCGTAAGACATAATCCACTAGATTCTCATTAGATCCTTGTTTAATTTGTGCAAGTTGAGCATAGGATATCTTAGAGCCGATATTGATAGAGAAATGGGTGAGAAAATCATCACTAAATATGTGAAAGATGTTACCGAGTGGATATGTAGATCATAGAACCAATGCATTACATAGTCTTGAAGATTGTGAGGAAAAATCTTTGCTATTAAAGTGTGATCATCCAAAAATATAGACATGCTACATGAAATGCTCGAGAGATTCTCTCGAAGGTTGTCATGGCCCTTGAAGATGTGTAGCTTATGGGTGAAAAATTTAGAGGAAGTGAATAGGCGAAATGACGGGTGCAAAAGGAGTGTGAAGGAGTAAAGTGGAATCCAGAGATGGAGATGCATGAGAGGTATCCAATTGAAGTTGATGAATTTGAGTTTGCAAATCCTGATATAAAGAAGTTAAATCAGGAGTATTTGAAGAAGCGCTAGGTTGTGCATTAGAAGCATTAGGCTAAATGATGGGAGTGGTAGTAGAAGGATGGAAGAAAGGAATATGAAGGTGTTGGGTGGAGGACATAAGTAGTCAAGAAGAACTCGATAAGGGTGCCTAAGCAAAGATTATCATGAGAGTTTTTAGCAGCAATTAAAGCATGAAGAATATACAAAAGATGTGTTGGATTATCACATAAAGCCTAACAAAAATTGGTAAGCTTGTCTAATTGCTCTTGATCAACGTTAGTGTCTTCATCATATGAGTTCTATTATCGATGCTTCAATGTTTTCGAGAGGAACTTGTTGAGAGAGAGTTAGCGAGGGCATTATCACTTTTAGCCATTGATTTAGAAACCCTATGGAAAGATAGAGGAAGCTCGATATGCTCAAAATACAAAAAATGACCACTACGTGTGATGGGCATAAAAAAAAAACCTATAAAGAAGGTTGGAGTTAAGTGTTGAGTTCACCAAATGATTTGACAAATATGCAAATATTATGTTAATTTATAATTTCGTAGTCACAATGAAATAAAGTAATAAAGTCTAGATCCGACCTAGCAGCAATAAGCAATAAAATTTGAAACACTAAGTGCAAGAGAATGGATAAAGTACTTAGCTGATTTCACAATTAATCCTAGATTGTATAGAGCTATAAAACCAATGAAATATAAGTGCAAATCGCACGAAATGAGCCCAGAAAAATGTAGAACTATCGGTAATGTCGGGACTAGGGTGCCTGGATTGGGTTAGGGGTGCCTAAGTGTTGTAGATTGGTTATGAATGCCCGCAATTGTGAAAAACCTTATAAACTAAATTTTGTTATGTCGCATAAGTGTCACTAGACTTCACTCTTTGTCTCTTGTATGTCGTTGTATGATCGAAAAGTTCGTCTGAAACCTGTAAAGAGAAAGAGAACATGTAAAACCCCAAAACACATTAAATCAAGTAAAAACAAAAATATGCAAATGGGGAGTCAGATCGACCCCGACAGTCACATGACCGAGTGAACTTATGATCTAGGCAATCGCACTACATTTCGAGACTACATGTAGTTCAACGTGTGTGTGTAGAATAATTCCCTAGGTGGTTCTTGTGTAAGATGCACTTGATAGCGAACAATAACTAGATGTAGAAGATGTAAATATACATGTGCATATAAAAATGAACTTCCCCTTCTATGAAGTGTATGCAAAAGAATGTAGTCCATTGTCCCTTGAATGGATGCTCGATGGATGTTTGATGCTCTTGAAATGCCTTTAGATGCAACCTTAGGTGATAGTAATAGATGCTTAGAGCTTAGTACTTTATTATGGTCACATAACTATATATTTATATGATTCCCTTACTTGAATTTCGTAACTAATCACTAAAAGGTTGACCACTAAGAAAGTAAGATGGCCAATGACTAGAAAAGACCCAAAAGATGTGAGCAAGATACAAATAGGTCGGAGGCACCCGGAGGGGACGAGGGCACCTAAGCGTTGGTGTCCGGACTTAGAAAATATGAAGTATTGAAAGTCGAATGGGAAATGGGGTGTTTAAGACCAAGATGAAAACCAAAAGAAAGCAAAGAGGCCAAAAGACAATGGTCAATTAATAATTTTTGCTTAGTGTTGGCGAGAAAATTTGTCGGGTAGACAAATTGGTGGATATCTTGCCAACACTCTGGGACTCTATGTCCCTCTGCTTGTGTGGTGTAGCTCCACTTTATTGTGAATGAACAAAAAGGGAAATTTGTTGTTGGCCAAGAGGTTGGGGATCCAACAGCACACTCCATTGTACCTACGGAAAATGCTTACAATGAATTACAAGGGAAGAATTTTCTGAAAGATGGGGGAAAGGGAATGGGAAGTTAGGTAGATGGGAATTAATTCTACAAGCAGAAAATCAGATTCTTGCTAAACCTAATTAGAAGTTTCACATTCACAAATTATAGGAAGGAAACAATCAAGTTCGAATATCAATGATGAGAGGAAACCATGCACACAAAGTTGCACACATTCATGCATCATGAAAAGAAGAAACTCCTTTCTTTATTGACATCTTCACAAGTTGTACAATGCTTAGAAGATAGAGGAAAATTAGATAAGGAAAGTGGAAGAATGCTATCTCTTTTGCCTTGCTCAAAAATCTCTCTCTTGAGTGCACAAAATTGACAACCCTTAAGAATGAGGGTGTCATTACATTATATAGAACAAGAAATGACTCTTCGTCTACCCCCCATGTGTCTTTTCACTTGCCCTTTCCACTTGTGACTCTTGGTATTCCTATGAAATAACATTAAGTTCCCTTTTATAAAATAAGAGTGACTTATTACATTTTTAGACTATAGTCACATTAATGAATAAGAAGAAAAGTGAATAAGACGAAAATAAAAAGTGCAACCCCCCAACCAAGAGTTAGACCTTGAAGGAAGAGGGGGGGAGAGAAGAGAAGAAGAATGAAGAAGAGAGATAACACTATTCAGAAGGTAAGACGAACTCCTAGAAAGTTCCGTAGATGAAATCTTGATGCCCTTGAATTCTTTACTAAATCTTGTTTATGTTGTTTCCACTTTCTACTTCTGAGGGATGTGAATGAAACCAAGAGACTTGAACATTTTCTCCATGAGAGAATTGATGTTTCTACACTCCGAGTACATAGATTGACGACTCTCTCGTGATGATGGAAATGATTTCCCTTATCTTGGTTAGAGATTACAATGTGTTTTCATTGAAAGAGAATGGATCTCCAACCTCCATTTTGACTCGATCCTTGAATGCCTTTAACAGATCATCTATTGAAGTATCCAAGTTCACTACTGACACCCTATGCTTCTGCATCTAAGCATCAACATCTTTTTGCATTTTCTCAACCTACTCTTCATATGAGTCCAAATCATCAATAATGTGTTTTATCAACTCATATCGAGCAAACAGAGTCGATCCCAAATCCGAGACAAGTCTTCCGCCACCGACGTGAACACACCTTTGGTCACCAAAAGAGATGACTTGACTTTTCCCATCTCTATGACCAATGGATACACCTAGTCCCAGTGGTCTTTCTCTACATCAATTGCATCATTTGTCGTGAGTATCTTTATGGTCATGTAATCTATGTACTTGTATAAAGTCATCATCTCAGGTAGTAACACCTTCCCTTTCTCAAGAATCATGCTCACCCATTTTTCATTTGCCTTTCCTTGCATGGTGAATCCTTGAGTTTTCCTGATGGAATCAAGATCGAAGTTGCTTACTAAAGTGACTTCCTCAGCTAGGAGAGAATAAGTGACATTCGAATCTAGGAGAACTTGAACATATGAGGTAAGGGTGTGAATGTGATCTTTGCTTGATCTAGTTTTTCTCTGTATTCCTGAATTCTCATGACAAGGCGAGTGGAAGACTCTTGAAAAAGTGCACGTCACCCTTATTTGTTTCCAGTCCTAGAGGAATTTTGCTCATCTCATAATCAGTGAGGTCATTTCCTTGATGGGCTTGATGACCTTTGACTTGACTACCTCTATGTATTGGTTCCTCGAGGCTCCACTGTAGAATCAAGAAGCCGCCTGAGCCAATCTACCTTTCTTCTGTTTGACCATCAAAGCGATAGCCGAGAAGTCAAGAATGGTTACTTGTTACACTATGTGGGTTTTTGTTGTGATCATCTCCTGCATCCAGGGGAAGATCTCATTGGTCTTTGGATTAGAAGTGGAAAACATTGCAACTTCCTAATCCACCTAAGAAGATGAGTCGTATACTGATTGACACTAGCGTGACAAAGAGGAGAGATGAAGGACACGGAGATTGTTGTGGGGTAGAGAGTTCACCGAGATCAATTTCCCCTTGTTCAATATCCATCATAGGTATTTCCTTTGTTCTTGTTTTCTTTTATAGTCTCCAAAGACCGATGGGCCTCAAGTTCCTTTGTTTTCCTCTTTGAGCTTTCTCATGAATGTGTTTAACCGACAACCTTATCCTTGGTCTTGAAAGAGGAGTGATAAAACATTTATCTCTAAAGGGATAAGAAATTGCCTAACGAGATGAGATCAACCCTCTTTCTTCTGAACCACTCTTTGGACCTCCTGATCATAGCCTCTGTGCGTTCTTTGATGTCTCTAGATTCGTGTACACTCCACTCCACATGGGGAATAAGAGAAGCCTTTACTGTAGGGTACTGGATCAAACATCTTTGAGTTATATTCTTGGACACCATCCTCATACCACTCAAATTTGAATTTTCTCATTTGATCCACTTGTCATCATCTTATGGTCATGTTCACAAATCTCATACTCATTAACACAATTTACCCGTAAGTCTTCAATTTGAGGTGGGTGACGCAATTTTGGCGGTAAAATGAGTTTAGATCCTCCCGATATAAAAGTCCACCCTAGAAGTGTATAAGTGCATATTGATAGGGCTAGGGTAGATTCAACATTTTCGACGTCATGGGAAATTTTGCACGTGAACATCCCCAGTGAGATAGGGAAAGAGACCTCGCTTATTCTTTCTACTCTTCAAATTGTTGTTTACGTGCACCACCTATCTACACAATTCCATCAACAAGATTTTTTCACTTGGATAGCGAGGAAATGTTAGGTTGTGGAGCTGTTTTCATGTGATAACATGTTGAAGACTATACACTAAGAGTACTTGTACACTTTCCACAGTTGTCTCACCAGTGGTTCGGGAGAAAACCCCAAAAAAAAAATTGGGCCTTAAAATGTGCCCGATATATCGAAACATGATTTTCTCATATGGGTGGTTTTTTGATGCATAGGTTTATGGAACGTTTTTGGCCCATGCTTTTGATACCCATGGTTTTGTAAAACTACTTAAGCGATTGTCTATTTATATGGTTTTGTGCATATGGTAGATATAATGTAAACATTCAAGATGTGCTTTAAATTCGAGTGTGAATTCTCAAAGTTTGTTAAGCATAGCTCTAAACAGATCTGGGTAATGTATTGAGAGAGTGGTGGCTTATAATAAAATATGAGCAAGTGATTCTTGGTGACGTAGCCCAAATTGGGTGAACCACGTTAAATACTCGTCTCTTTGTGTTATGTTTTTTTATTCTACACTTTTATTTGAGATTTGTAAATATTTTATGCATATTAGTTTCTCTTTGTTGCTGGTTAGGGGGATTATTCTACATATTTTATCACTTATTTCCTAACAATTGGTATCGAGATCCTGGTTTGATTTGTTTGAAGTGTTAAATCGTAGGGAAATTTTTATCTTAAGTGGGAACTATGGAAGATGATGGAAGATCTAGGGTTGATAAATTCAATGGGCAGAATTTCAGTCTTTGGAAGATGCAAATGGAAGATTACCTTTATCAGAAGGATCTTTATATTTCGCTATCTGAGAAGGTGAACAAACCCTCGAGCATAACAGATGCGGAATGGGATTTGTTGGATAGGAAGGCACTTGGGACAATCTAGTTATGTCTTGCATCTTTGGTATTATTTAATGTTTCAAAGGAAAAGACTACAAAAGAACTTATGGATGCATTAGGGAAGTTGTATGAAAATCCCTCTACCTCGAATAAGATATTTTTAATGAAAAAGTTGTTTAATATGAAGATGTCGAGAATGGTTCATGAGAGATCATCTAAATGATTTTAATATGGTTGTAATATTCTAGCTTCTGATACAATAGAATTCGATGAAGAAGTTAGGGCTTTATTAGTTCTCAGTGCTCTTTACTTGAGAGTTGGTAATGGCGGTAAGCAACTCAGTTCCAGCTAACTCAAAGTTGAAGTTTAAGGATTTTGTAGGGGTGATTCTAAGTGAGGAAATGTGAAGAAAAAGCCTTGGTAAATCTTCTACTTCAGGGAATTCTTTGACAATGGAAACTAGAGGGAGACATAAGAATAGAGGAAGCCCCGGAAAATCCAAGGATCGGCAAGGTCAAAATCCAAGGATCGAGCAAGGTCAAAATCTAAAAGCAAGATAGTATGTTGGCACTGTGGAAAGTCTGGGCATGCAAAGAAGGATTGTTGGGAACTTCGAGACAAGAAGAAACAATAGGAAGAAAACAAGGAGGCAAATGTGGCAACGGGTAATGTATGTCAGGATGCTTTGATTCTTTCTTTGCACAATATTACTAAATCTTGGGTTTTAGATTCGGGGGCTTCTTTCCATGCTACTCCACATATGCATTATTTTGTTGATTATGTTCAAGGAGATTTTGGGCATGTTTTTCTTGGTGATGATGAGCCTTTCAAAGATAGTTGGAAAAGATTCTGCATTCGAGTTAAGATGTAGAATGGGAATACTTGGCTTTTGAAGGATGTCGACATGTGCCTACATTAAGACGAAATTTGATATCGGCGGTAGTGGCGGTTGGGAAGTGATGGTTGTATTGTGATATTTACAAAGACTCTTGGAAGGTTACCAAGGGTGCTCTTGTGGTGGCAAGACGTAAGAAGGTTGGAACCTTGTATTTAACCACTTATAGCACTAATGTTTGTAATCTCGTGGCTTCGTAAGAAGATACAACATTGTGGCACTATAGGCCCTGGTCATATGAGCAATAAGGGCATGGAGATCATAAAGAAGGATTTGCTCGGATATACAGAAACAAGTTTGGAGTTCTATGAGGACTGCATATATGGGAAATAGAAGCGAGTAAGGTTTCTCAAGGTTGGACCTACAAAGAAAGAGAGTAAGTTAGAGCTGGTGCATTCTGATGTGTGGGGGTCGGCTCAGGTATCATCTCTTGGGGGTTCAAGTTATTATGTTACTTTTATTGATGATGCAACAAGGAAAGTTTGGGTTATTGTATTAGAAACAAATTTGATGTACTTGACACTTTTTTAAATGGAAAGCCTTGGTAGAGAATGAAATAGGCCTTAAGCTAAAATGTCTCAGGTCAGATAATGGAGGGGAGTATTGTAGCAATGAATTTGATGATTACTGTTCTAAGAATGGAATCCATAGGAAAAAGACGGTTCCAAGAACTCCACAAAAATGGGGTGTCAGAAAGGATGAACAGAACAATAATAGAATGTGCTAGGAGTATGAGGTTACATGCAGGACTACCTCTTTCTTTTTTTCGAAGTGGTGAGCACAACTGTGTACTTGATAAACAGAGAGGACCCTCAAGTGCCTTGGATGGAGGCATACCCAAGAAGACTTATTATGGTAAGAAAGTTGATTATTCATTTCTTAGAGTCTTTGGATGTGAGGTGTTTGTCCATATAGACAAGGATGATAGGACCAAACTAGAGGCTAAATTAGAAAAATTTACTTTCATTGGTTATGGTGGTGATGACTTTGGATATAAATGTTGGAGTATTAAGGACAAGAAAATCATTCGATCTAGGGATGCGATCTTTAATGAGAAAGTCGTGTATAAGTAGCAGTTGTAGGAAAATAGGGAAGAATCCAAGAAAGAATATGCAGCAGTAGAGGATCTTCTGGATGGGATAGGGACACATGAATCAGTTCAGGAACCTCCTCAACATGAACCCAAAACTCCTATATTGAGGAGGTCTTTTAGGGTAAGAAGAGAACCTGAACGTTTTTTTCCTTCTCTTTATTATTTATTACTCACTGATAGTGGAGAGCCAGAGAGCTTTGATGAAGCAATGCAGGTAGATGCCAGGAAGAAGTGGGAGCAAGCCATGGATGAGGAACATAAAGCTCTCATGGAGAACCAGACATGGGATTTGGCGAAGCTACCGAAGGAAAAAGAGCATTACAGAAACAAGTGGGTATTCGTAGTCAAAGAGGAAGAAGGAGAAAAGAAAAGATACAAGGCCCAGCCCGGGTGGTCAAGGGTTTGCATAGAAAAAAAGGTATAGATTTTGATGAGAATTTTTCTTACCGTAGTAAAAATGACTTCTATTAGAATTGTTCTTGGAATAGTTGCAGCAAAATACTTACACTTAGAGCAGCTTGATGTAAAGAATGCATTTCTCCATGGTGATTTAGAGGAGGAACTATATATGCAGCAACTAGAGAGCTATGAGGTCAAAGGTAAAGAGGAGATGGTGTGTAAACTGAAGAAGAGCTTGTATGGCTCGAAACAAGCTCCACGTCAATGGTATAAGAAATTTGATAGATTTATGATGGAGCAAGGTTATATTAGATGGCATTCTAACCATTGCGTGTATACAAAGAAATTTGAGGATGGAAGTTATATTATCATTTGTCTGTATGTGGATGACATGTTGGTTGCAGGTAAAAACATGTAGGAAATAAAAGTACTCAAGAAGTAGCTAAGTGAATACTTTCTTTATGAAGGATTTAGGGGCAGCCAAACAAATCCTTGGTATGAGGATATTTTGAGATAGGAAGGAGCGGAATATGACTTTATCTCAGGAAGAGTACATTAAAAAGGTTTTGGAGAGGTTTAATATGTAGGATGTTAAACCGGTTGGGACTCCTTTGGCAGGCCATTTCAAGTTATCAAAGGAACAATATCCCAAGACAGAGCAGGAGAGAAACCAGATGTCCAAGGTACCTTACTCATCAGTGGTTGGTAGTTTGATGTATGCCATGGTGTGCACCAGGCTTGATATTGCCCATGTAGTGGGAGCGGTGAGTAGATTTATGAGTGATCCAGTAGAGATCACTGGCAGGCAGTAAAGTGGATCCTTCGGTATTTGAGAGGGACCATGGGGACAATTTTGTGCTATAGTGGATCAAACACCACTTTGTGTGGTTATGTAGATTCAGATATGGCTGGAGATGTAGACAATAAGAGGAGCACAATAGGTTATGTTTACACTGTAGGTGGGACAATAATGAGCTAGATTTCATGACTACAGAAGTTGGTGGCTTTGTCAACCACAGAGGTTGAGTATGTTGCTGCCACAGAGGCAAGCAAGGAAATTATTTGGTTATAACAATTACTTGAGGAGTTGGGGCATAAGCAGGAGGAAGGAAAGTTACATAGTGATAGTCGAGTGCTATACACCTAGCTAAGAACTCTGCTTTCCACTCTAGGACGAAGCATATATAGTTAAGGTACCATTTTATCAGACAACTTTGGAGGAAGAGAAGTTGAAGCTGGAGAAGATTCATACTAGTCAAAATCCTGCAGATATGATGACCAAGGTGGTCACAAGGGAAAACTGAAGCTGTGTTTAGCTTTGGTTGTTCTTCACAGAAACTAGTGAAGGGTTGAGAAGCTTGCTCAGAGGAAAACTAGTCTCCAAGTGGGAGATTGTTAGGTTATGGAGCCTATTTTCATGTGAGAAATTGTTGAAGACTGTACACTAAGAGTACTTGTACACTTTCCATAGTTGTCTCACCGGGAGTTCGGGGCCGGGCCGGGCCTCGAGCGGTCCGGGGCCGCCCCTGAAATTTTTTTTGGGCCTTAAAACGTGCCTGATATATCGAGAAACGTGATTTTCTCATATGGGCGGTTTTTTGACCCATAGGTTTATGGGACAGTTTAGCCCATGGTTTTGATACCCATGGTTTTGTAAAATTGCTTAAGCAGTTGTCTATTTATATGGTTTTGTGCATATGGTAGATATAATGTAAACATTGCATATGTGCTTTGAATTTGGGTGTGAATTCTGTAGAGTTTGTTGAGCATAGCTCCAAACAGATCTGGGTATTGTATTGAGAGAGCGGTGGCTTGTAATAAAATTTGAGAAAGTGATTCTTGGTGGATGTAGCCCAAATTAGGTGAACCACGTTAAATATTGTCTCTTTGTGTTGTGTTATTTTATTCTACACTTTTATTTGAGATCTATAATATTTTCTACATATTAGTTTCTATTGTTGCGATTTTGTGAGGGATTATTCCACATATTTTATCCCTTATTTCCTAACATGAAACCTACACGGAGCAAGATCAAATCCTAATACCCTGATGTATGAGAATGTTGAGAACTCGAATGAAGCATGAGCCATACTTCCTAACCAAGGTAGTGGCTTGTGAAGGTAGTTGATTTCTTTCAAGCAATTTGACCAGAAACATTATGAATGTATCATTCACATTGGCATAGTGTTGATTACTTTCTTTGAGAGGAAACTCATGGGTACTTCTCGAATGCGAGAATATTTTGGGAGACATTCTAAGTAGGTGTCAAGCCCCTGAATGGTCTTGTGTTCACCAAGGCATAGACAAGATACGAGGTCATGAAGAATTTCTTAGAAGCAGGCACGGAGCAATTGGAAATGTAAGTTATCATTGATGAGCCACCCCCAATCAATCATCTACTTACCTTCAAGGATTGTGAGAAGGAAGAATGTCATCCAGTCATGATTTTTTTGGTGCTCTCTTCGTCCATTACCCGACTTAGAAGAATGATAGCATCATAGAAAGTATTGTGAAACTCATTGCGGGAAAGATTCTTTTGTTTATGAGAAGGTTTTCTCTCATGCTTCAACCAAGAGCCGAGGGTGAGTCCTTGAAGATAGAACTCTGTCTTGAACCATTCAAAATATGTAAATTATTTGGTGATCATGACCATTTCCTTTTTAGTGTGGATTTACATTCTTTGTGATAGGGCCCTTGAAGTAAGCACAACTAAGATAGAATTGTCATCGATTATGATTGTTCTAGTATTAGGTTCATAGTGTTGGGAACATGCCAACACTAACTCAATGTTTTATAAGGATATATGATGGCCACTCGCCACATACAATCCATTAGCAAAGATATTTTCTTCAACTAGTTATCTCGCTTCACCGAACATTCTATGTTTGAGCTCCTCTAGGTCCATGTGAGCGACATTGTTGTCACCCACACTCAGGAACTCTGATGTGAGAGCCGAAATAGGATTTGGGATGGTGAAATTGAACTTCATGATGGAAAAAAAACAATAATATAGTTACCACAGAGGCGGTGGCAACTTTTTGTGTTCGAAAGTGAAAACTGTTATTTTTAGATTCTAGGTCACATGAGTGTTATTTTTAGGCGGGTTTGTTTTTGCCTCGTTGTCGACACTTTGAGAGGTTATCTTCACGTTCAAAGAACATTAAAAGATGTTCCAAGGCCAATTTGGAGCACTTTCTATTTTTAGAAAGTTACTTTTTTTTGCTTTTTACTTTTTTTCCGTGTACCTTAGTTTTTAGTTTTTGTGAATCTAAATGTTTGCTCTTAAAGGGTTTTGTTGTTTTAGGAAAGTTACTAAAAATAGCAAGTGCAAACCAACAACACTTAATATTTGTGGAAACTAGTCTTCGGTTCCATGAATTGATGAAAAAACTCGCTTTTCCTTTTGTGTTTTTGATATGGGTGCTTCATTAAAAATTTCAAGTCAAACCGCCTTCCAGATCGTTGACAAATCGGCGACAAAGAGTTTAGGGAAAAAATATTTCGATGGATTCCCTAAAAAATTTAGATGCTTTTGAAATTTCTATTTTATGCAGCATCAAGGTGCCTAGGAGAGGAATAAATGATCCAAGTTTCGTTAGATTCCGTTCTTTGGTTTGCAAGTTATGAGTAATTCTTCATTTTTGACTACGAGGGTTTCTGACAGCAAACGAACATGGTTTTGGCTCAAAAATAAGATTTTTGTGTTGCGACAGTGAGGGATGATGGAAAATGGAAGATACGTGCAATGGAAAAGGGCGTAAGTGGAAGAAATGGGAAAGTGTGACCCTCTCTGATTGGGCCACATGGCATTGCTTGACTAGACAGAGCTAGGGGCTTGAAATCGGTGCAAAGGGGCTTAAATTGACAAAAGTTGATTCAAAATGGTTGCATCATGGTCCAAGGGCTTAAATGGGAGGGGCTTAAATTGACAAAAGTTGATTCAAAATGGTTGCATCATGGTCCAAGGGCTTAAATGGGAGGGGGAATTTTTTTGCACCAAATGTCCCAAACATTTGGGACGTTTGGTGCACAAAAGTGCACCACTCTCTTATTGGTTCAAATTTCAAGCTTGAAAATTGACTAACTCCCGAACCATACCTTGGAGAGAAACTTGTTGGATGCATAACTTGAGCTCCTAGACATCTTTTCACACACTTATTTGTATTAAAATACGTGAAAAATATTTTTGAACACAATAGTGATGGTATCGTACCTTGATTCTTCCTATGCACCCCCTGAAAAATAAGATTTTTCTTCAGGATCAAAGGTTGTGCATACTGAAAGTAGGTTGTGGACAGAACCGTTGAGTCTTGTGAAAAATGTGAGACCACCATCCTATAGAAATATAAATTATATTTTTAAAGATATTTCATTTGGATCCTAACTCCTTAAGTTGCTCCTAATTGTTTCCCAAAGCTTAGGGGTTTTTTTCGCATTGTGCGTTGCTTCACCCTCTAGGACCCACTTTTGTTGAAATTGCTCCAAAACCTATGAAACTTCCCGCATTATTCAAAATCTAGTTACATAACATTCTTAGATATCCCATACACCTCTATGATGAGTTTGAGTCTTTTGTTTTCTTCTGGGTGTGCACCAACCCGAGGAAGATTAGAGAAAGGCCCTATCTTAAACTCCTCGGAGATTTTGTCTTGAAGATTCTTGTCTTGGAAGTACTTGAATGGACTTGATATCCATAAATCACCTATGGACATGATGACACAATGCATCGAGACCACTTGGAAGGATGGGATATGACCGACATAGGGGCTAGGGTGACTGGAGGAGGGCCCGGGATGACCTTTAAGTAAAAAATTTCACTGTAGGGTATGGTTATCATGCTTTGAAGTATGAATTTTGCCCTTGCAAAAGCTCATGACAACACTTAGGAATTTTTGATGGTCAAACTTGCACCCATGTCTTGGATCTAGAAGAACCAATTCATTTGAGACAATAATGGAACCGTCTCCAAGTTGTGGGACCTTGTGCGCTTGAGACGGATCTCCAGAGAAGGCTAATTCCTCTATCTATTTCTATTGCTACTATTACTCCTAATGTTGAAAGGTAAAACTAAGATAACAATGCCAAGGGACTAGGGATAGAAGGATAACAAAAAGAAAAAATAATCTAAGGAAGGTGATAGCACTAAAAAAGAGGGATGAACACCATCCGTTCTGAGTGAAAATGAAAGGACAAGGCATGAAAGAAGGCTAGACATGTGTAAAGCACAACTAAAACACATTTACTAGATCAGTTTCATGGAACACAACTAAAAATGGAGCTGTAAGGGACGTAAAATGACACAACAAGCACACAATGTAAAAGAAAGGCAAGAAGAAAGAATACAAACACACTTAGGATAGAGAATAGTCACAAAACAATGCTTCCATTATTTCCAAAAATGCACAAGCTAATCTGATGGCAAAGAGGTGATATCCACATGCACGAGCCAGATATAGAGGTTTGTGACTCAAAATACAAAAATATGAAGTCCTTATCAAAGTGCGTAAGGATCCAAAGTGTCCAACATTAACAATGAGCCCAGCTCTTACATTTATAGATGAATCCATGGAAGAAGAAGAGAAGGAGGGAAA
Source organism: Taxus wallichiana var. yunnanensis (assembly GCA_018340775.1). Classification (NCBI taxonomy): domain Eukaryota; kingdom Viridiplantae; phylum Streptophyta; class Pinopsida; order Cupressales; family Taxaceae; genus Taxus; species Taxus wallichiana. The sequence goes on along the minus strand of CM031244.1, from coordinate 554,607,084 downwards.
ACCAAATTTGAAATGCAACCACCAACAAGAAGCATTTAATGCCTACAAATCCACCTGTAAATCTATCAAATGCACTTCCTAAGTCTTCTTGGCGTATTGGAGAAGAAAAGAGGGTGGATTAGATCAAATCGGGTGGTTGGAGCAATCGGATCTGCTCATTAATGCCTAGAAAGATGTTTTCCCCACTTCTCACCTACCAAATCTGCCAAGAATTTGAATTTGAATATTAAGCACTATAGCCTATGTCAATAACTATCGATTGAGACTAGGCATGCGCCAATCGCAGCTCTGTAGCACAAGAAATGGCTACTGTAAGTTTGTCGAGCCACCTACGTACGAGAAGACACGTGGCGCACACCGATTGACCGAAAAGATGGTCAATTGTGCAAACATGTTTTGTCATTTCTGCCATATGTCACTTACTTGGTTTGATGCAAGGACTCGACACCTTGTTGGCGTGCTTTGATAAGTTGTGTGTGGCACACTCAAATGTGTTAGAGAATGACATGGCATGAAATGGCGCGAGAGGAGGGTGTAAAGGTATACGCGCGAAGAATGAGGCACATGGAAATGCCGGAAGGAAGGTGCGCGTAATCGCGTGTGGAGGAAATGGGGCAAACTGGTGAGCGGAAAATGTATGGTCAAGGTGCGAATCATTCATAAAGTATTGTGAGGGGCGCGCGAGAGGGCCAAAGACTTGGCCGATTGAAGAAGTGCAAGGTGGCGCGCGCAAAGATGAATAGTTATTAGGAAGAAGGTGAAAGCGCGAAGATGCGTGCAAGGTAAGAGTGGAACAAAGAGGAAAAGGAAAATGGAAAGGGGAGAAAGGGAAGCACGCAAGGGCGCGAGAGGAAATGGTGACCAAGTGACTGCTCTAGAAACAACTAAGGTGTGCGCCACTTGTAATGAAGATCTTTGAGCAAGAATATGTAAGTAAGTTGTCCAAATAACTAGGAGACTTATTTGGATGACAAGAATCATATGAACAATAAGTACGTAATCGGGACCTAGAAATGTACCCAAAGTGCGTGATTTAGTGTCTACAATTTCTCAAGAACTTTCGTAAATGAAAAAAATATTGTTATTTTTGTTGTTTGCTTACAAAGCCAAACACAATCTTGCAAGGTGGCTCTCAAGTTTTAGTATTTGTAGGAGCTTTTAAATCACTAGGGAATGCCCATTGTACCATGAATTGTGTTCCGCTAGATCCTTTGTTATTGGGCCCTCTCCCACCCACCACTCACATATCCAAATTTTGTCCCTTATTTGTGGCTTCTTTTCCACCCACCGCCTCAATGAGGACATTAGAGCCTGCCGCCACATTGGGCAAAGTCTATTGTTGGTCCTTCACGTTGGCCCTCTACGACATTACTATTGTTTCCTCTCCACTCCTAAGTTGAGGAATCATGGTTCCCTTGGCTATGCGGACAATAATCAAACTTTGGATATGTGAACTGCATGGGATCCTTTGACAAAGGAGTCTATTGGTTTGGGCTCTCTCTCTCTCTCTCATAAGGATGATCCCCGCCTCCCCTAGTGTTATTGTTTCTTATGCTTATTTGCTTGTGTTTTTTCTATTTTGTAGACCTTATGACATTTTGTTTTATTGATGATCTATGTGTTTTCTTCGATGTAAATATTGTATGTATCGTATTAATTTTTCTTAGTTAATGTAATATCATACAACACAAAATTGTGCGGAACATCTATATAAAAGGGTCAATGTCTATGGGTGCAAGGATTAGTTAATGATACACTTGGCCAGGTTGTTCACGTTATCTACCATCTCGAATCAAAACCCCATGTCTTGCCACTTTTTGTAGTCATTTCTTTAAAAAAATACTCTAGCACAACATGAGACATTATTAACCCCACACATTTTCCAATAGCTCTTATTACACATGACAATCGATGATAAATGCCACTCAAAATGGCATGGGTAATTTCAATACATGAATCATAGGTACGACATTAGATAAGGCAACGATAAATATTGATAACAACGAATGACAAGGATTAATATTCACTACAATCTCACGAGTGCACTCATTTATAGACGTGCACGTCTCTTTCGCATTTACATTTGAACACTATAAACACATGTCTAATGTTATACATGTATCTACAAGAAAGAACAATCACAAGTTCTTCCTCCACATTTCTACAACATATAACCTTTATGTATGTGTCCAACCTACCTTTTCATGAAATTTGTTATACTTGTATTCTTCCCTTATCATTGATTTTCATCCAACCCCGTAGGAGGAACAAACACATGTTAACGCTATCAAATAATTTACATACCGACTACCACATGAAATTGCATTTCCAAAGCAACATTACATTTGCATTTGTAGTATGTGATTGGTGAGTTAAGCATAAAGTTTCTCGGTGGTCTTCCAAATCCCTCTCATGGGCCGGTAAATTTCAGGTGTGTACCAAGATTCTAACGGCCACCCATATTTACTATTTTGATTATTGGTGCCCATCCCAGACTTCCTTTGCCAAAATTGCCAAGTTGTTCAAGGATTACCTTTGGTCTAAAAGTTCTAGTGTTGGGGTTAAACCATAAACCAATGTTGTACAAATCTATAATCAATTAAAACATACCAACAATAAACACAAAATTTAACCAGAAGACAAAATAAACAAGAGAAAGATAACACCAGATATAATGTGGTTCACCCAGTGTGGGCTACATCCACCAAGAAATGACCAATCTTATTATTCAGTGCTTTACAGAGGAAATACAAATGAAGATTTGTTTTCTCCCCAACTACTCTTTCTTGCTCTCCAAGGAAACTTACATTCAACAAATGCAATTCACTACTTTCTAACCCTAATTCTCATGCCTTTATACATATACAAACTTAGGGCACCTTAGCTATGTGTTTACAACCATTAGATCAACTTTACAACAAAGATTAGATCTAATTCCCGTGAGTTAAATATAAACATTCACGCACAGGCAACCGATGCCGGTTACCCTAACCGATGTCGGATCCTCCTTGCCTTGATCGATACTGTCCCCAGGTGACTGACGTTGGTCAACCGACCGACGCTGGCCCAATTTCTTGTGTATTCCAGCAAGTTAGTAAAGCATGCTAATGTGAAGCAATTAAGCTCCACAACTCAACACCGGGTTCAACCGGATTCCATCGTGGGCTTGGGAGATTTGTTATCTACCCCCACTCAAGGTGGCATGGGTATTATTGATGTTTACAGAAAATCACCGCTTTATGTTCTAAATGTTGAGTTGTGGAGCTCAATTACTTCAGTTTAGCATGTAATGGAAACTTGTTGGAAAATACAATAACCAACATCGGTTAAGGGGGAACTGGCGTTGATTACCCAGACCAAAGATCGGTTAGGAAAGGAAGGAATCGGTAGCGGTTAGGGCTAACCGACGTTGGTTACCTATGCGAGGATGTTTTAATTAACTCTCAGGAATTATATCTATTTTTAGCATTAAAGTATTTCTATTCATTGTAATTGCATGGCTAAGTGCCCTAAGTCTATAAACGACTATATAAGCATAAAAGCTAGGGTTTAGAAGTAAGAAAGAAGATGATTAACAAGAATTAGAAAGAACTTGCAAAAGTTGGTGAGAGAGAGAATTCTTGGTGATGGAGCAAAAGCTTGATAGAAAGAAAGTACTATACATCTGAGAGGTGTGGAAGATTGTAAATCTTCATTGTATATCTTGTCAAAGCTTTGGATAATAGATTGACTTGTTTCTTATTGGATGTAGCCCACACTGGGTGAACCATGTTAAATCTGGTGTTGATTTATGCCTCTTGTTTTGTATATTTCTTCTGGTAGAATATCCGTTTTTATTTGCATGTATGCTTAGATTTGATATATTATTTGTACAACCGGTATGCTAACCCCAACACTAAATGGGTGGTGTGATGTCTCTTGGGTATTCAAGCTTGGAAAATTCTGCTTTGACATTGCATTGCTTCAGGTGCCCCTTATGGAAAAAAATGTTGGAATAATATAGGGTTGCATACCTTAATTATCACCAAGGTTCTGGTCAAGATCTCTAGCACTTTCATTGCAAAAGCATATGGAAGGCCTTTGAAGCAGTGAAACCCTTATTGCGTTGGATTGGTGATGGCTTTCGCACTAGGCTCTCTTTTAATTCCCATAATATCTGGTGGTCTCCCATTATCACGGAAGATAGTATTTCGCTTGCTAAAACTCCGGGCATCAAAGCTCCCCATTTATCTCAAAAGGGGATTCACACCGTTCAAGATTTGGTTCTCCACAGAGATTGGATTTCCTAGCTCGAGCTCAAGAAGAAATTCAATCTTACCAATTCGGACCTTCCGTCTAGCCACAAAATACAAGAGTTAATGCCAAATGTTATGCTCCATAAACCAGGAATTAAGCCTCTAGATGCGTGGTGGTGTGATTGGCGGTGGAATCATGATATTTCCTTTCTTCACTACAATGCCGACACCATATACCAACTATTGAGTCCTATCTCTCTTGCCATTTCCAAGCTTAATGCTCACCGGGCCTGCGAACTGTCTCGTTTACTTAGCTTCGTCGACTTTCCCGTGTTCGGAACCCTTTGCTTGAGCCTAAAGTTAACCATTTTCTTTGGTGCCTTATCTATTAGGGTCTTCCTGTTGGTGAGCATCTTAGTCACATCGAACTCCCAATCCCAAATGCCCCTCCTGCTTTCGACCTGAATCTTTTAAGAATTTGTTTTGGTCTTGTTCTCATTTCAAGCCGTTTGGTCTTGGATTCATACGTTATTTCAACCCTACCACCTTAAATTCTTTCATTGGTGTATGACTTTGTTTGGAGATTTCAGTTCTTGGCCTACTTATATTGATACTCTGTGGCATTTGTTTAGAGTTTGTATTCTCTTTCAAATTTGGAAAGCTCATAATACTGCAATATTTCAGAGTGATCAAACTCTTGCTTTATTTTCCAATAATGATAAAGTGGCTATTTTGTCTGCTATGTGCATACAGATTCAAGCTCATGCCGAAAAAATTGCTCTAGAATTTGCTTACTTGCAGGAATTGTTCGCACACTGGGGGAATGCTCCTTACACAATGAGTCGAGTCCCTCTCGACCCTTTGCTTGCCACCTCGGCCATCTCCGCCTTGCCGACGACCTCCGCATGAGCCACCTCGTAGAAGCCGCTCTCGCAGCCACTATTCCACTCATCCCCGGGGTCGCCCTTGACTCCTTCCTCTTCCGGGTCGAGCTGGAGTCCTCCATGGGGGAAGGTTGTGACAAGTTCTCCGCGTTGGGCCTCTCCTCTGCCTGGAGTTTCGACGTTTGTTGGCTCTCTGCCCCCTAGATGGGGAATTATGGTGCCTCTGCAGATACAAATGTCCGATCAAGATGGTTGGCAGGTTGATCCTCCTTGATTGAGCCGTCGAGTGGAGCTTTCATCCCTCATCGAGATGATCCTCCTCCTCCCGAGCGGCGACATGTGCTTAATGCTCTATGGTTTTATGTAATTCTCATGTTTACCCTTGTGGCATTCTCGGTTAGCCCTTTGGACATTTTGTTGTGCCTTCGTGACTTTTTGTAGGACTCGTGAGTATTCCGGTCGCTCGTGCCCTTTAACTCTCATATATTTTTCTTTAATATTATGGGCCGTTCCAAGAGTAAAAATGTGTGGCGCAACGTCTATTAAAAAAGGTCAACACCGATGTTGGATAACCTCGACCTTTTTTATTGTTGTTTTTGTTGGATCCATGCTCTTCACGATTTGTTCTGGATAAACCGTAAAAATAAACTACACGCCGTCAGTTTTGATAGACCATACGAACATCAGCACCCGCGATCAAATGGGAAACCGTTAGACACAATTCTCTGAGCTGTAGACATTTGTATATGGGAAATAGCTACAGAGATTTCTCACATTCTCAAAAGGTCCAATCTCTGCCATTTCGATCTGCATATGCATTTCACTGTTCAATAAATAAATTCAACTCTTAAATATCATGAATCGAGATTTTATATTCCGTACTCTCAATTAGTTTTTCTCTCGTGGATCCTGAAAACTTCAAAATACTCTGTAGAGGCCTAATATTGGGAGTATTTTATATATGTCGAAAACGCCATCTGCTTTACATCGAATCAATAATTGTCTGTATGTAATCACTGATCTTAATTTCTCAGCGTTAGGTCGATTTTCATGTTTGTGTATGTGTGAGATATTAAAATTAAGGTTACTTACGGGTGAGTTTCTGTTCGCTTAGTTGTAACGCTTTTTGCCTTTTGGTATTTAGTTCTGTTTTTGCTATAGTAAGTTTATCTTGTGTGGGCTTGTTGGTGAAAGCACGTGTATTCCATGTAGGAAAACTGAAGTGGGGTTGGTTAGTATACTTGTTAAACAATTTACCGTGCTCCACAAGGGTTTCCACACTAAATTGGTTGCAGTAACCTAAAACTAGTACGGATATCTTAAATACACGTATCTGAAAAATGCCCGGAGATATGAATCTCAAGGTGTTTATCTTGGATATGTTACATAATACATTGAGTAATAACTCCGTTACCATCTGGCTGGTAATATATGGCCTCAATCTAGCTGCAACATTGCATTAGGCTAAAAAATTATTTCCAGAAAAAAACTGGTTCCAAATTCCACCACATGGCCAAGATATGACGATTTTTCGATTAACTTCACCGAGCAAGAAGAAAAAACTTTCAAATAACATTCAAATGGATATAAAATTTTAGGTTGGTGATTATTTGCTAAAAAAATCATGGACATTATAGTTCATCACCTCCCAACTGCCATTGCAGGATGCTTCTCAGCGCAAAAATACCTTTTACCTAATATTTGTAAGCTCGGTTTTTGCTGAAATGTACAATGAAATTTAGAAATTAACCTCGCCACATGTTTACTAGAGTTATGGGTTACTTAATTGCAAGGAGAAGGATTTGAATCTCAGTCATGTTCTTAGGAGTTCCTCTATTGCCACTAATTAACAACCCATTGTAATTTAAATTGCTTATTTAAAATTACAACGAGTATCACAAAAATATTGCCCTTAAAGACTACAGCATAAAATCCAGCCTCTGAGCACTAGCATACTTCACAAAAATGAAAGTCTGACACATAGAATGGCGGACGTTTAAACCTCATTAGTGCATTTCATGCATCTACCAAAAATCCTAACGGTATTATCTTATCTATAATAGTTGGTAACCTAGTACACACATAGATTTTGAGCGGAGCATACGGAGCAAAATAGGAGTAAAAAGCTAAGGCAGGCTTAGTTGTAATGGTAGTTCTGACAACATTACTGAACCTTTTTTCAGGATTATTACAAGGTGCTTGAAGTTGATTACGATGCAGCAGATGATAAAATTCGGACAAATTACCTCAGGCTTGCATTGGTGTCACTCTCATTTCCGTCCTGTTTTTTTTTTTTTTGTTTTGTCTATCAATGCCATACATAGGTTAAGCATGGTCTCTATAAGATAATTCGGTAGTTTTTGCTAACAGAGCTACTTTGCAGTGAGATTTGACTGAAAAATGCATCTGTTTTTTCTTCTTCTTTCACAGAAATGGCATCCAGACAAGCATAAAGAAGATGACACTGCTACTGCAAAGTTTCAAGAAATTAATGAAGCATACACCGTAACTTTATTATTGTTTTTGCTGAAAATCATCAGCCTAATGAAATACATTGTTTCAACCTATCTGTTACTGTTAAAGAACTGGACATAAGCAGCTAGATATAGATAGAGAGATATAGGTACCCACCATAGGTATATAGGGTTCCCTATCTATATATTGCGCATTTATGCTTGGGAGGATCTATATATAGCTGGGGGAGGGGGACTATCTAGAGCCTATCTATATATTGGGCATCCCTATATATATAGGCCAATCCCTATCTAGATATGGGCCTGTTGATTGATTCAGGTAAAGGCCTACTCAAGAAATCACATACAAAAATGAAGACTTTCTCATTACTTTATAAAATTACCAACAACCTTACGTCAATACAAAGGCTATAATTCCTTTATCATAACACAAACGATAAATCATTTGATAATAAGTAATAACTCTTCTGCTCCATAGATAGCAGTAGAACTGTTTTTTTGGTTTTCAAGTCTTAAGATGTTTTTGCTTTTCTACTCGAAGACTACATATTATCTATTATTGATAATAGGCTACCATCAGATTCTCTGACGTAGACATTATTTTTTAGAAGCTGACTTCTTTGCATCCGAAATTTTTTCGAGGAAGGCTTTGTCAATATATCTGCCACCTTGTGTTTTATATAATAAAAATTCAACTCAGGTTGTATTTCATTCACCTTCTTTGTGATGCATGCCAATTTCAATGTGTTCTGTTCTTGCATGGAAGTGCAGTTTCTTTGCTCTTGCAATGAAACTTGGACTGGCACATTTCAGAACAGTTACGCTTTTCAGAATATCTCTGACGTCCTGTACAAGCATTTTAATCTTTTAGCAACTTCAGTAATAGATATGCACCTTCTGCTTCACTAATATTAGATTGGTTTTTTTGTGCAAAGAAGTTGCACCAGTAGATAACATAACGTCATATATTGTAGTTGAATTTCTACTATCATGTCACTGGTCAGGTTAAAGACCCTGTAGAATCCATAAAAGACAGGGGACAACTTTTGTAACCCTTCATCTTGAGCGAAGTTTGCTTATAATGTTGTAGGTGCAAATAGATCCAATCTCCTGGGGCAAATCGGCACTTGCTTCTCCTTTGATCTACTTCATGTTTCGTTCAATTCTGACCTTTTTAAACTTATCTTTGAGGATTCAAAGCATATCTTGTCTTTTTGAATGAGATGGTCATTCAGTAGTACTTTTGAAGCATCTGTAAGATAACTTTTGATACTAGAAGGCTCATATCCATAGAGAGCCTGGGGTGGGGTCATTTTTGTACATATATGGTAAGTGGTATCGTACCATCATTCTGCCAATGGAAGCTGTTTGTGCCATTGTCCTTGCACATCTGAGGTGTAACTGGTTAGCTGTCCCTCCAGGCATTTATTGACATTTTTTTCATCTTTAGTTATGCTGGTGATAAGATGAATTCATGGACAATTTTGGGTTGAGTCTTCTATGAATTTCCTGCCAGAAGTTAGTAGTAAATTTAAGGTCCTGGTCACTAATGATTGTTTTGGGATCCCATGTAATTTTTGAACTTAATAAATGTATTCATGATTTCCCTATTTTGGCTTCGTCATTTACTCCAAAAAAGGGACATATTTTGTTAATCCATCAATGACTACTAAAAATGGTGTCTTTCTTTTCTGACTTATGAAGGCCAATGATAAAGTCCATTGAAAGTTCCCCCAATCTTTGGCATATGTGATATATTGCAACAGGATACACAGTCTTGTGTATCCCTATCAAGCCTTTCCAATAGAAGGATTGTTTGATCCAATGGTATGTATTTAGGATGCTCGAATGTCTTTCCATGGGGCTAGGGTGCGCCTCTTCAAGAATTGTTTCCTTAAGTTTATATTTAGGGATCAAATATACTCTGTGTTACACCATAGGATATTGGCTCACCAATAGAATGGTCTTGAAGGCACCCTGTGCCGTCTAATTTTCGTATTTAGTGTTGTGTATTTCGACCGTTTTGCCATTCTTTATGGATTTCATTTCTTCATGTAGGCGTCACTTTAAATATGGCACACAAGGATGCATCCTCATTCCTTTATTAAAGTGCATTGGCTGTGATATTTATCTTCCCCATGTAAATTATTACAAATTTAAATCTTTGGACCTTAGATACCCACACAATTGTGTTGAGCTTTAGTCGTTGCTCTTTCTGATGGAATATATTTAATATTACATTTTCTTTCTTGATTTGGAGTTGCACTCCAAGTAGAGATGGTGATGTCACTTGTTGAGTGCATGTCGGATGTCTAACATTTCCGTTTCATGCATTATTGGAGTCTGCTCTCTGTCTCAATTTACAGCTCCAGAAAGTAATGGTCTATTGCCAATTCCCTGTTTTGAAGCATCAATTTCAATTTCAAAGGTCTTGTTAAATTGAGAATGGCCAAAACAGGTGTAATAGTGGTGGCTATTTCAATTGCTCAAAACGTCATTTGCTTCTTTACACCATTTGAAGGAATCTTTCTTTGGTAATTGGATGAGGGGAAATGTGTTATTGGCATATTCTTTGACGATGTAATGGCATGTTTGTCCAAGGAACCCCTGGCCCTATAATATTTATGAGAATTTCAAAACAACTTGTGCTTTTTGAAGGCCATATTTGACTCCATTTGGGAAGATTATAGCCCCATATATTCCACTTCATTCATCTGAGTTTTTCGTTGGACTGCTTCACGTAAAGAAGGTTCTCTTTGAGCGTTTGAAGAATTAAGTCTAAGTGTTTTGCACGTTCTTCTGAATTCTAACTGTAGATAAGGATATGGTCGAAACACACAAGCATGAACTGACACAAATATGGATGGAATATTTTATTCACGAGTGTTTGGAGGGTTGCCAGGGGCATGACCAAGAACTCAAAATGTCCTTTGTGTGTGCCAAAGGCTGTCTTGGCACGTTCTCTGATTTAATCCTTTCAATGATAACCGGATCATATGCGTAAGTGAATCAAAATGGCTGCTCCATGCACCTCATCAATCAAAGCACAAATGGTGGGTATAACAAACTTGATGTTGATGGGCATTTTGTTGAGTTCCCTATAGTCATTGCACATCTAGAAGGTTCCATCTTTCCTTCTCTCCCGGGCTCACTCCACATCCAACAATTCTTAAACCATCCTTCTAATTTCATTTTTGTGATGATATGGGTATTTTATGGTCGGTATTGGGTGGATTGCTTCTTAAGATATACATATTTAGCTGGTGGTAGACCCTCAGGAGGATCGTCAAATGCTCTAGCATGTTTATGACAATTTGCGATGTTGGTTCTTGAATACGCAGTTCATTGACTATATTTATGAGCGATGAGGCCATTTGTTCCCTTCTTGAGGATGATTCCATGTGGTTGAACTTATTGCTTTAAAAGGTGGGGGTTGTTGGGAAATTATTCTAGTGCTCACAATAATTGTTATATAGTTATAACAATATACTTTGTTATTGTGTTACCCGTGACTATTCCGGGGTATTTGTTCCTAATTTTTTTGGAATTGAGGGTAAATTGAGGGTTTTTGAAAGGACCCACATCCTTGTACAATTGAGGATTTTTTGAGAGGATCCACAACCGGTTAGATTATAATGAAGGGGACCACTATTAGGAACCCAATTGAAGCAACCATGAAACCATAGTGAAGATGCAACGACCATCGACAACGACCGCAACGAGTGGGACAACTATTAGGACAGCCACCAGCGTCGCGGAACGAGAGAAGCAGCCACCGGGGGTCGGCGGCGCAAGCGGAGCAGCCACCAGTGTCAGCAGACGAGAGGAGCATCAATAGTGAGCGAAGCACCCCTCCGGCGTCGGCATCGAGAGGAGGAGCCACCAGCGTCGGCAACGAGAGGAGCAGCCACCAATGTCAGCGAGGAGTAACCACCGGTGTCAGCACGAGCACGAGATGCCGCCTCTAGCGGCGAAACCACCTCCGAGGAGGATCGTGCCTCGGGGGGATTTGAACATGGGTGGGCAAGCACACAACCATGTGACTTTACCGCACCACTCCCACCCCATCGGCGGTATTCGTTCCTAATTACTAGGAGGTTGTTTTGCTACTTCTTTGGCTATATAATAGCCTATCTATCTATCGTTGAACCTATTGGAGCATATTGAATATCATTCCGTACAACTCTGTGATTCATTTCTTTCATCTGGCATCAGAGTGTGGCGGATTTGTAAGAAAGCAGCGAGTTATTATGCGAGCAAATGAATGCAGAAATTCTTGGTCACTCAAACTGTTAGGGGACACAGTTTTTATTGGATGGACGTGACTATTTTTTTTTCAATCTCTGATTTGTTGATCAATGTGGCTCCTTATATCCTTGGTAGACTTTCCATCCACGTTTTCCTTACACGCTTGGACTGAGAGACCATTGGATAAATACGTGATTGTAATATCTTTTGAAGTCAAAGTAATAGTATTTCCAAGGCGATTTACATATCTTTTTCCTTGAGATGGCATTTACAAACCCTAGTAGCTCGGCTTTCGCATTAAAGTGACTCAGATCAACTCACACGTCTCTGCTAGATTCATTTGCTTCTAATTGTAACTATTGGAGTCTCTTACCTCAGTTATATCAGCTAAAGCTATCTACAATGTGTCTCGTTCTTTTTGAATCGACTGTGTAAAGACATTTTCTGGTCAAAGCAATAATCACAGTTTCAACAGCAAATGCATGCCACCGCATATAAGTACTAGGTCAAATTTATAGAAGCACAGGGTTCTTAGTGTTCGATTATAATTTGGTCTTGAGCTCAATTGCTTAGGTATACTCAAGTCGAATGGTTTAAAATAGTCGGTCAAGTCGTGTAGTAAAAACAAATTCATTGTCAAGTCCATATGTCTTATGTTTAGTTTTCTGTCATCAATCTAAATACAAAGCGTTTTGTCAAGATTAATATTAAAGTCATGTTGATTGTCAATTAGTTTAAGTTCATAATAATAGTTATTTTATCGTCATTGTCAATATAGTCAACATATTGTCAATTGTTAATGGTAAATCTATTTGTTGTCATTTAGTCTTCAAAATTCTTTGTCAAAAGAGGCCAAACGTTGTGTATTAGTGTCTAAATGGAAATTCCTCTAGAAAAGTTTAATGGCCTCAATTTCCACACTTGGAAAGTAAAGATCCAAATGCAGTTGATGAACAAAAATCTTTGGAGGATAGTAGATGGAAAAGAACCAACACCTACAGATCCGACTAAATTGGCAGAATGGGAAACGAGAGATGATAAAGCCAAAGCCATTATTGGCCTTGCTCTTTCGATACTGAGTTACATTATGTCGATCTGGAGAAAACATCAAAGGAAATGTGGGATACTCTGAGCAAACTTTTTGGTGCAAAAGCTATTAATGCAAAGTTTTCTTTAAAACTACAATTGTTCAGGTTCAAAATGATTGATGGGGTCACCATGTCTAGTCACATAAATGATTTGAGATCTCTTCTAAGACAACTAGCCAAAATCAAAGCTCCAGTAGAAGATGAAGATGCAAAAGCTATTTTATTAAATAGCTTACCACCCAGGTACAATAATGTCGTGTTTACTCTTGGACAAATGCCGTCACAAGGTCTTGAAGATATGATTTCAGCTCTTCTAGCTGAAGAAAAAAGGACCAAAGAAGATGTAGAAGAAACAATGCCATGTATGTGAAAAGAAATATAAAAATTCCTCTAAAAATGAAGAGGAAGTTGTGTGTTACTATTGCAAGAAAAAGGGGCATACTTCCACATATTGTAGAATTAGAGCTAAAGATTTACTCAGTGGAAAACTTAAAGCAAATGAAGCTAATATAATCACAAGAAGAAGAATCAAAGACAGAGGAAGAACCCATGAAAGAAGAATGCAGCTATATTTATGACGATTTTCTGTTATAAGCATCACATCGGAGGACGGAGGCAAACGGAGGTTGGAGGTCAATCAACGACCTCTCGTCAGTCACCATCGACGGGGCCGCATATTTGCTTTGTGGTGACATTTTTGTGGTGTGTGTTTGCTTTCATTTGGGCAATGTACTTTCCGATGTGTGCCTGTTTAGCGATTTTGAATAAGTAGAAATTTCACATTGAGGGGGGAACATGATCCAATGTTCCATTTCCACTATGACAGCTTTTTTGTTTTTAATGTGTGAACATATTTTCCTATGTTATTCCTTGCGGTGAGATGTGATGAGAGCTGATAATAGTACTTGGCACATCATGATGTGGTTGTAGGTAAACCACTTGAAAACCTTCATTTTTGGTTTGTGGTACTCCATTGTAAAACCACCATTTTCGGTTTGTGGTTAACCGTTTGAAAACCATACGATGGGTTTGTGATCATCCTGCAGTAAAAATCACCTAATCATGAAAGTAGGTGCAAGTACAAAGGCAGGTTTTTCCCATGTTCGCACTAAGGGGGATGTTGGGAAATTATTCTAGTGCTCACGTAATTGTTATATAGTTATAACAATATACTTTGTTATTGTGTTACCCGTGACTATTCCGGGGTATTCATTCCTATTTACTAGGAGGTTGTTTTGCTACTTCCTTGGCTATATAATAGCCTATCTATTGTACGTTGAAAATATTGGAGCATATTGAATATCATTCCGTGCAACTTTGTGATTCATTTATTTTAGGGGTGTGAATCTTGTTAATGTGTACTTCCTACTTCTTGATTGGAAATTTATAATGACATAATTCTAAGTTGGTTGAGAAAGTAGCCAAGGTTTTCAACCATTAGGAGTCCAATACCACATCCACTCGTGATGGGAGAGCATACACGGGTGTAGATAGATGGTAAGCTCCCATGTTGAACTTGATATTTATGGCATCATCCTTCACATGTAATAGTTTCTCCATTGATAATCATCACTTAGAATTTTACCAACAAGGTAGGCAAAACGCGGTGTAGATAGATAGTAAGCTCCCATGTTGAGCTTGATATAGGAGTCCAATACCACATCCACTCGTGATGGGAGAGCATACACGGGTGTAGATAGATGGTAAGCTCCCATGTTGAGCTTGATATTTATGGCATCATCCTTAACATGTAATAGTTTCTCCATTGATAATCATCACTTAGAATTTTACTAACAAGGTAGGCAAAACAACAATCTTTTAGTCAATTCCTCGCCTTTCCAAAATTGTGAGCACTTTCATTATCAATGTGTAATATCCCAATTCGGGATATTATTCAAATCTGCAATTTAACTTATTAAATCGACTCTAGAAGGACTAAACCCTCCTAGTTCGACCTCAAATAATCCAATGTTAGCTTCAATACAACCCAAATGGGGTTGGAGTGAGCCAAAGTGGTGGATTAGATGGGAGAACCAACTAGGAAATTAATCTATTCAAATCTGAAATTTATTGCAGCAGTTACTAAATAAATAAAAATGCCCCCAGAACAACTGAACTTAAAAAATTAATAACTTCTTCACCACTCAATATTTTTCTATCAAACCAATGCCAAAAGATTCTTCATATTTTTAGCTTTCCAACAAGCTATAGAACATAATTTTTCGATAAGTAGAAGGCATGCAAATCAACCCATGAAATCTGAAACTGTGTAGATGAAACCCTGACACATAATAATTAAATATTTCTCACAGACAGTTGGAACTTGGAAAATTCATAACTTGCTCAATACTCAGTCTTTTACCATGAAATAAATTGCATAATAAAGCAGAATAAAGAGCTTTCCAATGAACTATGAAACTGAATTTTCTGATCACCAAACCCCTTCAAAACAGCCCCAAAATCCAAAAACCAGTCGCTAGGGTTAGAGTAAATGGCATAAATTATTATCAGCTCTTTCTTTGCTTCAAAAACCCTCCAAATATCAGTCCTACACTTGGAAAATTATGCCAACACAGATCAGATTATATATTTAACTTGTTTACCCTCTAAACATGCCAAAACATGACCCAACACAAGTCGCCATAGCTGGAATTAATTGCATACACAGACCAGATTTATTAATTACTTCAAAAGACGCCCAATGTGCCCAAATCAAGCACCCAAGCAAGTCGCTATGACTGGAACAATTGCAGCATTAAAAATCAGATCATAGAACACTCTAAAACTCTTCAACATTCATCAACAACATGTTTCACTCTAAATAAATGCGCCAATCTTCTAATGGAGTAATAATGCATAAAACACACATCAACGCCAAAGAGCTCAATGAATAGAACAAGAGAGTCTTCAATATCTTCAACAATGGCTTCCAAATGAAACTTACATTGAAAGAGAGAGAGCTAGGGCATACATCCCATTACTCCAAGCATGGAGTGAAATAAAAAAGATTCATCAACATAACCCTTCCCTCAATGGCAAAACATATATTTATAGTTTTCTCCTAAGGTGGAGCGACTCCCTTTTGGAGGGAAAACCATAATTTGAAATTATAAGGGATGCCTTATAATTTCCCTTTTTATTTTATTTTCCCCCTCTATGTGTGGCATCCCCTTTCTAAGGGTCTTTTTGACATTAAAAGCCACTTTAATATTATTTAATTAATTCCCTTTTTATTTTGTATTTTTGGGAATTAAATTAAATAATAAATTACATTAATTGCTCAATAAATATTCTTTTGTGAGCAATACTACAAGGTGGTGGAAAAAACCACTTGGCATCCATAATTAAATGAGAACTAATAATTAAATGAATATTGCTTTATAATGTCAAATGATAAAAATCACTCTCTAGGCAATATCATTCAATTACTAACATAGTTTTCCCCTTGCAACATCCCAAAAGCCCATGGGGAAAGATAGGCTAAGGGTCTTCAAAAAGGGGACATTACACAATAAGGACAAAAATCCTTGTTTTTGATTCCACCCCTAAATTTAGTGTCCGGGAGCTTATTCATGTCATTTGTATATGTCGAAATTGCGGGTTTCCTTGTTCCTTCAATTTCGAAGTTGCCTTCTTTTATTTCATTGTTAATTTCTTCTTGATTTTCACCTACCTCCATATCTTCTTCCCCATTTATTTTTCAAACACTAATGCTCCTTTTATTGTTCTTATTGTAACCAATATGCAAACTCTAAAGTACAATTGTTCAAGGGGATTCGCAGAATCATAACATGCTGTCCTACTTGAATTTTTCTCTAAATTACAGATTTTAGAGCTTTAAGAACTTAGTGTAGTGTGTTGATAGAAATCTAAACAAATCTTGCAACAATAATGTGAATGTAAACAACCATGAACAACTCAAAGGAAAAACAAGAACAATAATGGACATCAAGATTTTTAACCTAGAAACCCTAGTCTGGTGAAACCAGCTGGAAGTGGAAGTGACCCTGCTTCCTGGTTGTCTTATGGTCAAAGATGGTTTACAAAGAGATTAAGAGAACAAATACAACAAGAAGTATGATGTTTGCTTAGTCAACTCCTCTCTGCACTTTTCTTCCTTTCTGAACACCAACTTTTTCTCTCATAAACTCATGCTTACAATTCGATTTGTCATCTTATTTAGTATACTCTAGGGGTGCCCTTTCATGCACTAAAGGTCTCCCAAATGGTTCAGAATTGAAAAGACACTGTTATTTTGCCATTACTTTGCCTGTTCAAATCACTCTAGCCGATCTGCAGCTTTAGATTGCTACGATGGCTTCAAAACTGCCATGGTGGTTATGTACCTTCCCGAGTCAACTGGCAGTCAAGAAACTGCTGCTTGGATAGACTGGTGGTTTCACAACTGCCCCTTATGGGAACTGGCGTTTACACAACCACCTCCTGTATATATTGGCGGTTTTGTGACCATATGAGAAATACTCATTTTAAGCCAGGTTTGCTGACAGAAACTGGTTGTTCTTTGGTTGGATGATGAAGAGATTTGTTTTTCCTGATCCTTATGGATCAGTAACATGGCACTTATGATCTCTTTCTTTGGAAATCTTTAGTTGGAGTATGGGGAGTAAAGTGTCTTGTTTTGGGAAAGGATTCATCACTCCTTGGAAAGATTGATGTATAGTCTCCTGAAGGAAGTATTTCTCATTTTGATGTCTTGCCTTGTCTGTTGCTTCTTGTATACTGCGGGTTTCATCCAGCTTGAAGTCGTGTTGAATGTTTGTTCTAAGTCACCCTATGTAGAGATCTTTTACCCTTTGGTACGATATATTTTGAATTTTCAACTAAAATAGCTAGTATGTAGAATTATTGGTTATTTCAAACCTTTGTTTACTTGACTGAAGTCATTGTTATTCTAGGTATTGGCATATGGATCGGTAAGGTCATCTTAACAAATTTCCAACCGTATTTGTAATTTCATTTCTTCCTCATTATGGCATTATCATTTGGTGACATTGATAAGGTCAATTTTCCGTGCAAAGACTTTTCAATTACACTTTATCCTCATCAGTTATGTGACATAATTCAAAGAATTGTTCTATCTGAAGCAACCATTTTTAATCATTGGTTCCATCAATTTTTCTAGGTTTAGGACCTTATAACGGTAGCCAAGAATTCATTGCCGAAACTATTTTGTTTTGTATTTTCACTGTTGATGTTGTTGTTGGAGTGTTCATGCTCACACTAGAACTGGTTGTAGTTTTTTTGCTAACCAATTTATTTTTATCTAGGTTCACACACACACACGAGAGGGTAAGCTTGAATTTGGAAGGTTTGTTATTGTAACTGAGTTGTTTTATTGAACAATTTAGGTATGCGTACAACTTTAGGTTGTTTTTATTTACTTGATTATTATTTCTCAGAACTATTGTTTGTTGTAAGAAACTAACTTGTAAAGCCTATTTAATAGGCACTCCTTTGTAAAATCAAGACGGACTGTAAATATATAGTAGATAGACTCAATCTAATCTGGTGCACTGTGTGTCTTATGGCTTGGTTTAATGTTTTGCTGTGGTAATGATTTGTCTGATGAGATCCTGATGACGAGAAGTACCGACTTCTCGTACACGATATCAAAGCTTCCTTCATGCTGCCGTCACCCAGTTAAAATGCTTTGAATTTTTTAATTTTTGGTAGCATTCAGCTATGCTGTACAGGAAAATTGAGGTTGTTTGTTTGCTATTATAGCTGCATATTGAGGCCGTACCCTACATTTTGGAGCTGCATATTGTAAGCATGGGTCTCTTCTAAACCAAGCAAAAGCTGTGTTCAGTGAATTCATAAAAAATCTTTGAATTGTTTTAAGCCAAGCAAAGGCTATACAGTTTGAATTTATTGATGTTTTTGTAAAAATAATGTTTTCTTGATGGCTTTAGCTGTAATCCAGTTTGCAGTTGTAGTTTCTTTGGACGCTGGTATGGTTTGAAGGTATATTTTTGCAGTTATACAACATAGTCAGCTATACAATACGAATCGTGTTCAATGTTTTCGGATTCTCTGTTGAACGGTTCCACCTTCTAGCTGTTCGTCGTCCTTTGTATCTGCTTTTGTCCATATACCTCCGTTGCCACCTCATGGCCATTCAACCTTAGTGTGGCCTTTATTAGTGTTTATGTTAGAATATGTGGAGAGAAAAAGAACAAAGAAAGATCAGAATGTACAAATAATGAATGAAGAGAAACCAGAATGCACACATGTTCATTGTGTATCCGTCATTTTACTATGTGAGAGATGGTTACATAATGATTGAAGTGGTTACAAACGTTTATTAGTTAATACTTAACTAATATTAACTTAATATTAAAATATAAACCTTATTTTCTAATGCCCCCTTAATGCTTGCACCATTGGAAATAAGATAGAATTGCAATCTTTAGAAGCTTTTGTTTAGTTAATACTTAACTAATATTAATTTAATATTAAAATATAAACCTTATTTTCTAATCTCCCCCTTAAGGCTTACATCACTTTGGAAGAAGATAGAATTACAACCTGTAGAAGCTTTTGTTTGGAACAACAGTTCTTGGACCAAGTAGAATGCTATCAAGTTGCCTCCCTAGCCCTCTTAAAGGTGTAGTTCCCGAGTTCCCGGATTCCACCTCCCGAACTTCCAAATTATAGAATCTCCCGGGTGTTGGACAACCCTCCATGCTTTGAGCTCTTTCTGACAACACCCAATCAAGTTGTCAGGTGTAGATTCCGATATCTACGGACTCTGAAAATATCCGGGCAACCATCCATCCTAAGTTTTACCTGTTGGTACCCAAATTGATTCTCCCTTGGGTGTTGAGCAACATCACGGATTCAAAGCAGATGCTTTGAGACAGAACAAATCATAATATAAGTCGTTTTGTAGTGGGGGATTCAACTGACTCTTTGTCACTCAGCGTTAGAGAAATGGATAGCACCGTATTAAAGGATTTGATCTATCCTTACTACTTTAGGTTGTGCCTTCAACTAGGGTGAGAGGACCCGTTCTGTAACCTATATTGATGAAGGATATCAATAGATCCTTCTTTGCATGCTTTGAGGAAAACCTTGAGAAAATATGATCAATACAACACAATCTAACTCTCACGAGTTGTCACTCTAGATAATGGAGATATTTTTTGGACAAGGTTCAGGTTACTAAAGACAATAATTGAAGCCTGATTGTTTTTGCATACTTTGGCAATGGAATTTGTTCATTTGTGGATACATAGTACAAACAGGGGTAGTTCATGTAGGATTCATTGTTTGAGAAGTTTTTGGTGGGAAGTTAAGCAAGATAAAGTTGATTATACCAGATCTTTGAGAACCTTTAACATAAATTGGGAACTCACAGAACAAAATGCTTCAAAATAGCCAAAATATTCCTTCAACTAGAAGATGTGAATCAATGGAAGCCCAGAGATGCACGGTTTCACACATTCTTCAAGAATTCAACACAAAGGCTCATGTTAAAGACTCAATTAAATGTTAGAAATCCCTGGTTCATCACGCCTAAGATACACTCATAGACTTACAAACAATATTTGTGAAAGTAAAGTGATTTTAAATTGTTTATTTCATTACCAGATGAAAGCTCTTCTCATAATGAAATTGCAAATGCCACAATACTAACACACGGACGAGATCTTGTGTGACTCAAAGAGATTTTAACATAAGATTGCAACAGGAACAAGAAAAACTATTTGAAAACATTCTAAAATAAAAGCAGACACAATTATGCTCATGATCAACACAAATTAATTTGAGGCTCATTAGATTTATCAGCTGGGGAAAGTTTCATTTACAATCTCAGAGCTTGTCAATGGCTATACACTTGTAACCATCTTGACATGATTAAATCTAAAAACACAGGAAATTAACGGGTTTCTCAAGAAATCGGTCTCTCTCAAACTTTTTTAGCAAAATTAACCTCTCCACCTTTTGGCATCACTCACTCATGCCTTTTATATCACTTATTTTACATCAAAGCTTTTCCCCAAAAAACAAGAATATTCCGAGGAATACTTTGCTTGTTACAAATTTGTTCTATAAAGTGATATTTCAAAAGTTTACATCAAAAGGCTGCCAGGTGTACAAAAGATAAGTCTTTTCTATTATTTCCACCTATTACTTTAATCTGGGCGTCCGGTCATCTCCTCTGGCTAGCATGTCCATCCTCTTTCGAGCCTATAGCTTCCTTCTCTTCATTCTTTTCCTCTGCATCCAGCTCCTCTGGTAATCTGGCCACATAAGCATCATATTGCACCGAACAATTCATTCACTTCATCTTCATCAGGTCCAAGGTGATACTTGGAAAAATAATGTTTGTCTTGATATTAAATCCAAACATTGAGCCATTTTTGCTTATACTCCATTGGCCTGGCTTTCAATTCCTCAATCCTATTTTCAATTTTTATCATAGTTTCAATATTTTCATAGGAAAATTCATCTCAAGTGGATATTACTTTCAAAGGAATTGAGCAAGAAATCCAGCTTTAGGTCTCCATAGCTCTTTTTAAATTTATCCACCACCATGTCCTCTAGCCTTCTATTAATGGCATCAATTAAATCATCAACCCAGTTCCTTTTGATCTCGAGCCTTTTCTTGATTTCATTTAAGGTGTCCAATCTGATCTTTGTCAATTCTTCAAGGGCGTACTGGCTCCCTTTGCGCTTTGTTGGTACAATACCTTCCTGCTCAACCAGCTCCTCACTAAGCCTAGTTATGCGGTCAAGCTTGGGAGAGTTCCTTCCAAATAAAGAATCTCATTGTCACAATCTTCAGTTAATCCATCAATTTCATTTAAGCGACTTCTGAGATCTTCATATTTCGTCCTTGCTTCAGTAATGATTTCCTTTCCTTTCTCGGTCAGTTGCTCAACCCAGGAATCTACCGCTTGGACCTTCTTAACAACATTATTTATTTTGTCCATACCCTCAAGGGTGTTCACAGAGGCACTTGCTGGCTCTTGACTGGTTTGTCCTGTTAGCTGTTGCAAACATGAACTTAAGGCCCTAACTTGATCCTTAAGTTGCTTCTTTGTTGTTCCATCTTCATCTACCTTTTGTAGAAGACCGCTCACAGCTTCAGACACTCCCTGCTTTAGTTGATCCCTTGATGGTTTACCCAAGGGAATGACCTGAATACTTTGTAGTCATCGTTAGTTATATCTTTCCTTGTCTTCCCCTCAAAAGGAACTGCTATTTCCAAAGTTCTTGCCCCGATGCATCGGTAAGAGTTCTTGTGATGGTTCTGGCCTTCTTTGGGGCTCTCACAGTCTTTGGAAAAGATAAAGTAGTAAGCTCAACTAGCTTGTACAGGAAGGGTCATTTCTTCACTTGACATTAATTCACTAATCAAACCCTTTTTCAAACCTGTTTCAACCTTTGTTTCTTGCAATCTCTGCTGGAGCTTTTCAGGGACAACTACAATCTGTTTGGACATTTCTGGCTCCTTTTGTACAAATGAATCTATCTTTTCAGGAGCACTTATCTCAATCTGGGCTGTTGATTCCTTTGGATGCTTCTTTTCTTGTTCTGGCACTTCAGATTTATCATTCTTAACCTGATCTGCATCCAATTTCAAAGGAAGCTCTTTTGCTTGTTTCATCAGCTGAAACCATAGTGGCATGAATTTCTTCCCTTTCGCCCCTTTGTATTATAGTTTGAGCAATGGGCTCCTTCTCTCCCAGGACTGGCTGAGTTACCAAGCTACTATCTTCTTTTCCAAGTGATACCTTAGGCAATGTTATGGTAGGTGGTTTTACTAGAAGTGGATTCACACTTCCTATTGAAAGTTGTGGTTCTTCACCAACCTTAATAACCTCATCATTGATTAAATCTTGTGCCATTTTCAGTCTTTCTTCAAAAGACAAATTTCCTTCTTGAAGAAGGTCATCACTTCCAGTAATCTCAACAGGAATGGGCACAACATCATCAATCACTAACTGAGCATCAACATCTTTTTCCACCAAATTTGTTTGTTGATCTCTTACTTCAGTTGTTATTGTATGAGGATCTCTTTTTGATTCCTTATCTATGTGGACGTTATTTACTGGTGTCAACAATGGTTCCTCCATAGATAACTTGAGCTTATCCAACATAGAAAATCCCTCAATAGCATCTAAATCAATTACCTCAGTTTGCATACCTTCGAATTATGCACTTTGCTTCCACTAGAGGTGTGTTGATATCTCTAACAAGTAGAGCCTCAGGAATGTTCATACCGGAGTAAGAAATCTACATCACTAGATCAACCGTAGTTTTACCCCGAGTAATCGAGCTCGGAGTGCATTCCACCTCTTTTTCCATGAAGAATGAATGAGGAATCATAGGTGTTGTTTGCCCCATACCAGCAATGATGTAACTTGCTGCTTCAAGACATTATCAGTTCTTTCCATTTCTTTGGTGTATGGGCCCTACCTTTACTAGGACTGGCTGGTGAACAATTTTGGGTTTCTTGTGTGCCCTCTCAAACATCATCAACTCTGGTGGTGCTCTCTTTTCCTCTTTGTGCTGCCTGGGCTGAATGTGACCACTTGCAATGGCAGCACTCATTAACTTTTCAGTACTATGTTGCTCTGGCACAACATTTGGGAGGACCACATGTGAAGCTAAACCCTTTCCCTTTGCCTGGAGTGGCACTGCAGGAGTAATTGGGGCATTTTCCATGGACTTCAAGAGCATTTTTTCAGTTTTCTGCCTGAGTGCAGACATGGAAGTACCTGTCTCACTAGTGGCTGCTGTCCATTCATCAATGAGCCCATCAGTAGGCCTCCTGGAGGGCAATAAAGGAGCTCTTCCTCCTAATGGATCAATCTTATCAACACCCTCCTTTAGAGGTGGGAGATCATCATCTAAGTTCCCCATACTTCTGAAGGTATTTAGGACTCTTGTGCTCTGTATTGATAAATCGATGTTCATCTGAGCTAACCAATCCACCGTTCTCCTCATGACATCAGTTATTCTTATGTATGGATCATCAACAATTTGGGGGAGCTATAGGTTGACCTTCTACTTTCTGATCAATATAAAATTTACTCACCGTGTTTAAATCGTCCACCACTCCTTCTGGAATGATTGCAACTTTGAAATCTACAACTTGTGACAAAGTCATTCTTGAAAAATCCCTCAACCGAACTTCTTCTTCATCTCTGCGCATTCATCTAGTAATCCTCAAAGTGAGGCTCGTGCTCAAAAGTGTTAAGAATTTGTTAAACACCCGCCGAATTTAAATCCACCGTTCTCCTCATGACATCGCTTATTCTTATGTATGGATCATCAATAATTCGGGAGCTATAGGCTGACCTTCTACTTTCTGATCAATATAAAATTTACTCACCGTGTTTAAATCGTCCACCACTCCTTCTGGAATGACTGCAACTTTGAAATCTACAACTTGTGACAAAGTCATTCTTGAAAAATCCCTCAACCGAACTTCTTCTTCATCTCTGCAATTCATCCAATAATCCTCAAAGTGAGGCTCGTGCTCAAAAGTGTTAGCAACATTGTTAAACACCCACCGAATGTCATAATTGGCTCTAGCTTGAAATGTCTCCATTGCCAAACTTTTCATTTCTTCCTCACTTTTACAATGGAAGGGCAAGAAAACCTTCTAATTCTGATAGGGAATTTGACATTAGTTTTGTGCCTCCCAATAATCAACTTGTGCACAGGCACCAATTGCCTTGCCAATTCACATAAACAAAGCTTGTCATCCACATACCTTGGTAATTTAAAAGGTTTTCCTTGAAAACCACTAACTCTGATATAAGTGAACTTCTTGATCTTGAATGAAGTAACACCCATACTCCATGATCACTTGCCTTGCATGCTTAGACATTCTATATTGACCCCATTCTGGTTTGAACAAGCAAATGATTGGTGCAATGTAAGCATCATTTACCAATCTAACATTTCCACTCAAGTTGGCGAACTGCAATTGAGGGAAAATTTCATGTATTGGGCACTTTTTAACATCGGCATGTTGTGACAAAGTTGGGAAATGCCTATGTGTTGCAACATTATAAACCAGATATGTCATCATATAAAACTCTAAATTTGTAGTTTCCCCCATCTCAATTCTCAGCTGCCAGAGTAGCCATATGACCATGAATTGCCTCAGAAACAAAAGTAGCCCAACAGATATTCCCCTTTCTCTCCAGAATAATCCATATATAAGTGGCCATCCACTCCTTAAATTCATTTGTAGTCTCCAGACCAGCCATTCGACTCAGAAGCACAATGATATCTTCAACCTCTTCAACGAATTGAGCCCTAACCAATCTTTTGGGGATTTTAGCAGATGCCTTTCTATCTATAAGGAGCCATTTTGTGTTTATCATCTTTGCAAATTCCTTCTTTTTTACTTCATAATCCTCCAAGGCAAGTTTGATACCAATAGTAATGGGGTTTGCAATTACAGGTAATTTCATTATTACCCTTATGGTCTGCCGGTGTCAATGTCAACACCGCATCCCCACTCCCGTCTAATACCTCTCTCTTCTCAGAGTCATAATTCATCGCACAATACCACACTAATTCTGGGCATTGGACAAAAATTGGGATGGCACTGCGGAGAGGCAATACGGCTATCACGAATTCAACATCTAGTGGATTGTCAACAAAGGCCACATTTCTTTCTTTTGGGTTATCTTTGAGTTTTCCTTTGCATTAGCTCAAATATGACAGCTCCATCCTGTTTGACCTCTTTTCTTGCAATAATAACACCGAACTTGTCTGGTATCTTTATCTTATTTTTCTCGTGATTATTTCTCATATGGGAGTAGAGTGCATGTTCATGTGAAGAGTTACCTTCAGATCGTCCACAATTGTTCTCTTTTCTGCAGCTAAGAGAGCTGAAATCATATCTTCCAAGCTTTGCGAAGGCATTTGATTGAGAGTAAAAATGACATTGCTATATGAATAAGGCAAACTATTTTACAAAATGGCTTGAGAATCTTCGTCATCTACTAGAGCTTTAACTATTGTTGGTCCGATGAGAGAGAGCTGCATGTGGCTAGATATAGTGACTTCATCATCCTTTTTTCACACCACTTTTAATTTATGAACCGTAAATTAATGCAAAAATAAAAGTAATAGTCTATACAATTGTTGACTTCAGCACTAAAATAAATTTAATAGAGAGATATAATTTTGTATTCTGATTTGGTCTCGTAAATTAATGTAGAGAATTTTTAATGTATGAATTTGTTCGATGTCACAGACATCTACAAAATATTTTGCAAGATAAAATACCAGAGAAATTTGTCTTCTTTTATGGATCAAAACAAAAACATTTCATGCCTCATGCCCTAGAATTCCCTCGAAAATCGCAATAGTTGTGTCTAAAATTCATGCAATCGTCGACTAGTTTTGGGTCATAAATTAGCAATTGGTAAATTCATGGCGACTCGTGTTTCTAAGCTTTCCAACTCTTTTTCAACCCTCGCAACCAATTTGCAAGCCCGCAAGATTGGTTCTAGTGATTAACTAACTGTTTTTATGCCCTTTTGTGACCATATTTTATGATTTACTTGCTCGAAATTTGTGTATTTCTTGTCGGGACCATTTCCTTTACAAAATCATTGTATCTCCTTTACGAAATCATCATCATTGTTATGTCATGTTTTTGACCTTGCTAATAGGGCTTTACCTTCCAATGACCCACCAAAGACTGTATTTTCCACCCAATAATGACTTTAAAGGGGTTCTTTTGAATCTCGATTTCAACAATGGGGCGGTGATTTGTGCCCTAAACATGATTGGTTGTGATTATTCTTCCTTTATTTTCCACTGGGTTTACGACAATTTACTTGTTCTTTGATCTCGTTTCAAAGTCTTTCCATCCCTAGATGCTTCAATGAAAATAGTTTGAATGTTCTTCCTTCGCGACTGAAACTTGCTAAAGCTTAAAACTTCCGTCACGTGCCCTAGATGCATTCAAAAATATACCGAATGCTTCTTCATAGTCTTAGTCCTTGATTTGTTGATCTCTTTGAGCACCAAGGGCTCTGACACCGATGTTAGAATATGTGAAGAGAGAAAGAATAAAACAAGATCAACATGTACAAAGAATGAACGAAGAGAAACCGGAATGCACACATGTTCATTGTGTGTCTATCATTTTATTATGTGAGAGATGGTTACAAAATGGTTGAAGTGGTTACAACTGTTTATTAGTTAATACTTAACTAATATTAACTTAATATTAATATATAAGCCTTATATTATAATAGTTAATCGCTGGTAATCTCCTTTGCATCAACATCTCATCCCTTGTGTAGATCCAACGGCCTCATCAACATTCAACAATGAAATTTTATTGAAGCACGTTCTTTTCCCTCGCTACATGAGGCTTACCACTTTTTATTGCTGCCCTTATATTCTTCTTCCCAGACATCAACATTCTGTTCATACTATCGAGAAATTGCGATTGGATGTTGAAGCTTCTACACGACATTTGCATTGGCTACGTCAGTTTTGAAATTGCTCCTCTAACTGGGTGATTCTCAGTCCTTATTTATTCCCTGCTGCCACCTATTTTCTAATACATTACCAACACCCCAGATTGTCAACTTTTTCACTAAAAGCCTCTCGGCTCACATTTTGTTGGGTTCAAGTCACGAGTAGGGATTTTTGCATGTTGCCAAGTTTTGAGATCCTCTCCCTATTAAAGTGCTACAATGGTGAACTTTTGATCACTGCCACGGGCTATTATTTGTGGATCGGATCCTCAACACAACCACCTCTTGACATTTGGGCCAGTGGTTTCCAACTGTTGCTTCATTTCTAACTCAAGTTGCATTCGACATCCACCTTTCCTATTTTTATTTTCTATATAAAGGTTCATTTTTCACCTTTTAACTTGCCTTTTAAACTTATCAAAAGTTATAACTGTTATTTAACCTATTAAAGCATGGCGTAATGGTAACTAGTCCCTCGTTATAATCCTTCATTACAAAAAGTATAGGGTCCAAAACCGTGAGGGTCATACATATTTCTAAGGGGGTGGGGGTAATATTGTAATAAAGTGAATTTCTTTTTGTAAAGGGTAAGTAATATTTTCACAAGGAGCATTTTAATTATAAGGGACAATACAAGTGTGTGGTGTAATTTTTTTGAAAGGGTGGAGAATTATATGAAAAAGACGATATTGTTTTCCTTTTGTGAGGTTCATTTTTGTGTTCGTTTCAAAGGCCCTGCAAGACCTGAATTGCATTTGGAATCGGGGCGTTGCCCTTGACCCTGTCCTGTATCACAATAGGATTGCGCCTAGGGCTCCGCCAGCTGAACCTCCAGGGGATGCCGTCACTAAACCCCTACTCCCGGACCTTGTGTTCATTCATTTTTTGGGAGGCATTTCTACTTGGTAGCTTATTCCCTCGTGTGTTGAAGACCAGAGAGCGAGGTCTGGTCTGGCAAAAGGTTAGACCCCCGCACAGGTAAACACTTCTCTACTTCCTTCTATTTGCCTTCCTATCATGGCTTCTTGACTTAACATCCTTGCTTTGCAATATGAAAATGAGATGTTATTCTTTGAAGTTTGTGCAGTTTAGGAAGATGTAATCAAATTTGTGGAAGAGAACAAAAAACTCAAGAAGCAGAGCTCTCTTCTATATTCCCTCATTTATGGCAAGGATACCTTCATTCAATCCATGCAGAAGAAATTGTTAGCCTGTGGTATCAAATTCATAATGTGGAAGTACAAATCCTTGCTCCTAGTCCATCTTTAGTCACCGTTCCTACACATGTTGACCTTGTTTTGTCATTATCTCGAGCCTGCTCTTACTCCCGATGCTCCTATTCCAGCTTCTATTGTTGTGCCACTTTGCTCTTGTTGCTGCATCCATCTGCTTTTGAAGTTGTATCTATCATAGTTGCACATTTTGCATATCCCGCTTCCGACCCACCCGCTTATCTATTTGGCTCTTTTGAGAAGCATATTATTGCTTTTAGTTACCGCATGCTCTGCTCCATGGGTGTTCTTGACGGAGGTATTGGCATAAATTCTCGTGCTATTACATCCTCTATTCAAACTTGTTCATTGGAATTCTTCCCGGGGCATGGGTTTTAAAATAGGTACTTAATTGGGATCACTTGATGATAGAGCTTCGCTTTTGTTTGCTCCACTTGTCGCGAGGACCTTGAGCAACTCATGAGTTCTCGCTACATCTTCACTTAGGCATAAGAACTCCAAGATTTCAACTATCCGGACATGATCAACCCGACACACATTCGAACGATTCCTTACATGCTCTAGTTGTGCACTTCTCATTGAATCATACACGGGAATCTTCCTCTATCATCCGTATTCATTTTGGATGGATCTTTGATTACTTATGGCGGTAAAAAGCATTCTTGGCGAGAGCACTACAAACGTGGCATCTCCACTGCTCACTTTCTTAGTCCACTCACCGCTCGTCTTGCCTTTTGATACTCCTTTGTTGATTGAGCTATTCTTTGGTAATTGTAGATAAGATAAGATAATTATATTAATGTCCAACAAATGACCACAAAAGTAGGTCAATGGGACTACACAGTACAATGCTAAAAGAGCCAGTAGGGAGACCCGAAAGGGTCAACCGAACAACAAGAAAAGAGAGAAGAGAAAGGAAAGCAAGGGCCGTAGTGGCTACAAGAGTGCAGATGGGGGGTTGAAGAAGAGCCCCAACTCCGACGTTGTCACCTAACAACCGAGGCCGAGTGGAAGTAGCTAGTGATATGCCCGTGTCCTATAAATTTAGAGATTGTGGAGGGTCTAGAATGTCGGTGTTTGGGAGAAGGGCGAGTAATACAAGTCCTCTATATCCTCCTGGTGATCGTGGTCCTTGGGGGCTCTTACCGAATGTGAACATGAAAGCCCCTAGACTGGGAGGTGGCATCTTGGGTCCTGACGGATCTGGTCTGAGAGTCCATACTGTGTCAAGGTGCCGCTTAGTGCCCCTCTCCGGTGGGAGCACCATAAAGAAAGATGTGATCTGTCGAGTAACAGCCTGTCTGGGAGGGGACTGAAGGGACTCATACCGAAGTCTGAGAGCCTCCTGTAGATAAAGGGCAAGACACCGCTGATCACGATACCTAAAGAAAGCTGCAAAAGACGGATGCTCTTGGAAAAGGCAATGAAATCTCCCTCTGATCTCATAGTAGATAGGGCACCTGAAAATGAAGTGTTCCTCTGTCTCGATCTCCTGGAGAGAACAAAGTGGCAAATCCTCTCCAAGCGGTCCAGGCTAGTGGTCCTCAACCAAGCCTATGAGTGAGCACTTTGAATCGGCCTAGGGCACGCGGAGTGCGTGCGACCAAAGTGTCGGGATATATACGTGGGCCGGCTAATAAGCCCATCATTGATCACAAGGAAATGTGCAACATAGAAAGCCATCTTGGGGCATAAACTGCACGGAGGAGGGCATCCATGTGCGTTGGATGAACCGCCTATAAATGTCGCCTCGATAGTGCAGTGTAGATCCCGCTTACCTGGTAGAAGATGGGCAGGAGCGTCCATGGAGTATTTGTAAGGTGGGAGGCGGTCCATCTGAATCCCAAACCAGCGAAGAAGTTGTGAGACTTCGGTGTACCAATAGCGAGCGACCACTTGTGGTCGAGATAAAGCAATAGCCTCGGAGGAACAATAGGCAATGTAGAGATATCTATCACTTAGGGATTGACAACATTATGAAGTTCCTATGTATCACTTGGTGAGGTTATTTGTTGTATGAGATCCTTTTGTAGTCGCACCGAGTCTAAAGAGCCCACGAAGCATGTGTGCTCCATTTTGGGCACTTTCTTCTCTATTTCAATTGCATGACTCTACCATTGCCACTAGGGCCATCTTCTTGAGAGGTATATTTCATCAATATCTTCGACACTTTTTAGGCACGTTGTCGGTCTCTTTTAGCTTTGTAGTGGAGTTAGTTCTCCTTCTGAAGTGTAGCTAGTCTGGTGAAGCCCAATATTAGCATGATAGTGTTCGAGTAGTTGGCTTCGTCCACTCATATCGATTTGTAGTGTCACTCCACCCATTCAACAATACAGGGGGAATGGTGTTGATCCTGCTTCTTCGGTGTTGTGTCTTTTACTTTTGGCGCTTACCTTTTTGCACTGGTTGGCACACCGCATCTTTTAGCAGTTTGGTGAACTCTTGCACTATCGACACCACTAACAGTCTCCTTGAATGGAGCTATTCTAGTGAATTACAATGTCAATTATTTTGTTTTGTGTGATCGAGTAGTGGATCCAGACCACTAGTGCAAATGAGTTTAAGTGACACCATCTAACAAACATTTTTGGTTCACATAACTTCAACTCTTCATCAAAGAGTAGTTGATTCAAACTTGGCAAAGTGTTTATAAGTTTGGCGTCCCCAACGCTTGTCATCTCTTCAAGACTATCGTTAGATCACTTGTTCTCACCAAATCTTTGAGACTTCCGAGTCTATCTTCTTCAACTTTGTGTATGAGGTTTTTAAGCCATGCTTCTTGGGATGCCTTGCAACATGAGATAACTCTCTCCACTTTAGTTGTTGTTTTTAATGGTGTTTGGGTACCTTGCGGCGAAACATTTCATCCATGGTTAACTCTTTTTTTCTAGTTTTTGTAAATGAGCACCTAATGAAGCCTAGTTGTCGAGACCCATCGTCTTTTTGCTTTCCTCTTTTCTCACTCCCAATTTTGCGCTCAAGGTAGGGTGTTAAGTGTTCATGTTCACACTAAAACTGGTTGGAAGTGCATTTTTTTGAATAGATGCTTCATATGTTAACAAAACAATATTTACAACAAAGGGTTGTACAAAAGAATGAGCTGTA
Organism: Taxus wallichiana var. yunnanensis; assembly: GCA_018340775.1. Lineage (NCBI taxonomy): Eukaryota > Viridiplantae > Streptophyta > Pinopsida > Cupressales > Taxaceae > Taxus > Taxus wallichiana. Next base: position 554,575,326 of record CM031244.1, on the reverse strand, counting down.
CAACGGGATTTACAATGAAAATTAGAACTTTGTCCTTAAAGCCACACTAACAACAATAAATTCAAAATAATCTTTAGACTCAAACTTTTTAGCTCCTCCGATCAAGAGAAATCCTTTTGCAAGCAATTGCATTCTAACTTCATTTTGCCAAGTGTGACAAAAATCATCCAAATCGCACACCTCAGTCTAAAAGACAAAGTGGCATCTAAGCTTTCAGACAATGAATAAAGCATAAATTCGCAGACAATTCCAAATACTCCTAAAAGGAACACGAATGGGAGTGTTGGAATCACCCAACAAAGCAGCCCACCAATGAAGAGATCCTTGAAAATAACTGTAATACTAGACCGGAAAACTTCCAACATGTTCTAGCTAAATGACAATCCCACAAAAATGTTTAATAGTTTCCAGTTTAGAGAAATTAAGGCATAGACCATTAGTGAGACCACTCTTGGATACACGAGCCTTTGTTGGAAGGCCCTGGTAGATCACAAGCCAAACAAAAACTTTAAGTTTATACGAGATTCGGACTGTTTACACACCATGGATTTTGTGTATCCACAAGGCTTTAGCATTAGTGGCAACCCATCTAGTATTGAGAACTGGTGCAAGGGAGCTTTTCTTATGTAACAGATGATAAAACTGATGTGTATCATATTGAGATATGGGATGGTAAAAATCCATTGCCAATCTCTCCAAATGGGGCCTTTTGTCTCTAGATTCATCTTGAATAGGTCCTCATGAGAAATAAGGTTATGAAGATCCTTAATAGAAGACCGATAGGCCGGGATAGAGCAAACTCTCCAGGCAATGATTGCCATTCTTTCCAGCTACACATATGGACATCCCATAAATCTTTCTAGAAAAAAATTCCTTTTTTACTGAGCCCACATGCCTGAAAACGTGGGATATTAGCTAAAGACATATCCTGCAATTTTCACACCCAAATCGGTCTATTAGCCAAATCCTAGCCAATATGACTGCCTGAAACTCTCCAAGTGCGTAAACCTGCAATTTTCCTTCTAGCAGTCCAGATACTCCTGAAAATGAAAGAACCTTCAATCTGAAAATTATTTCGATTAACAATAATATCATAGAGTCCATACGAGCCCCTAATCTTACCCAAATGACAAGTTGATAGTAATCTATGTCTTAGTAAAATTCTGCCAAGAAGAACCCTTAAAGCACTGGATCACCCATTTGGCTGCAAGAATACATCCTTGAGTGACAATATCTCTTAATCCCAAACCACCTTCCTCCTCAGGCATAATACAAACAGCCCATGACACTATAGGAAGCCCACGAGTACCACCATATTTGGACCAACCATAAGTTTTCAAAATCTTTTGAAGATGAAGAAATTGATTTTGGAAGGAAGCCAACATGAAACATATTAATCATGAGATGCCTGTAGAATTCTGCCTAACACAGCCAATTTGCTTGCAAAAGACAAGTCTTTGTTCTGCTAGAAAAGGAGTTTATTCTGCAGCCTTTGAAGAACCTAGTCCCACATACTCATTGGGAGAGAGGTCCAAACCAAAAGGGATGCCCAAGTATCTGACAATAACCCCAGACGGAATAAAAGTCTACTCAGATGGAAGCCAAGGAGGTAGAATATCTGACTTAAGAAGCCAAAAGTCTGATTTATGATGACTGACAATGGCTCTAGATGCAGTTCAAAAGGCATCCAAACAATCCCTAGCTCCCACAATTAAGTCTTGGCTTGCTTGAAGAGAAAGAAGAGAGTCATCAACAAAGTGATTGTTAAGTATCTGTGAACTGTTAGGCAAACTAATACCTCACACTCTTCCATGAATAGAAGCAGCTTCCAGAAGATATCCCAACGATCAGTAGCAAGCACATAAAGATAAGGTGCAAGTGGGCAGCCTTGTCTTATGGAACGATGAAGCACAATGCATGGGGAAAGGACATTGTTGACAAAAACAAAGGAAGAAGCACAAGAGAATAAAGTGTTCACCATTTTCACAAATCTCAAACCAAAGCCAAGACTTGATAATATTTCAGTAATGAAGGTCCAATCAATTCTGTCATATACTTTATCAAAATCTATTTTGAGGAAGAGAATTTGTTGACCAGTTTCTTTAGCCCAATCCATAGCTTCCCAAGCTGATAGTACAGTGTCTAGAATGAAGCGTCCTTGAACAAAACTTGTTTGTTCCTTATGGACAATCCGGCTAACTATGATCCTCATTCTAAGTGCCAGAGCCTTGGCAAGGATCTTATATGCAACACTTAAAAGAGTCATAGGACGCCATCCCCAAATGGTATCTCTGACTGAAGATTTAGGGACCAACTTAATCAAACCTTTGTTGAATAATTCCAATAAAGATCTTGAAGAGAAAATTTCACTTGCCAAACAACTGAAATCATTGCCAATAGTGGCCCACATTTCCTTGTAAAACTCAAAGGTAGTCTATCAAACCCTGGGGATTTTCCACTCTACATTGAAGACAGTAGTATGTGGTTCCTCCTTGGAAAAATTAGAATCAAGTTTGTTGCGATCACATGCAGTCACTTTGTTTAGAATTACCTGGAGACAATTATTTCAAGCTGTCATAACTGCAGAGGAGGTGGGATAAGGTGAAAAAATCTTCTAAAAATGCTGCTGAAATAAAAGCCTAATACCCGCGGGGTCCTCTTCTAAAGATCATCAGGCTGACAAAGACCAAGCACTTTTTCAGAAGATATTTTCCGCTTCAAATAGTCAAAGAAAAATTTAGAACCTTCATCTCCGTCCTGAGTCCAATGAAGCCGGGCACGAATCCGAGCTCCTTGTGCTACATATTCTTCTTCCTTGTGAATAATTTCCTCAAAATGGGCAGCCTCTTCCTGTAAAGATTCTGAATGTAAATCTGCTTCTAATGCCATGTGAGTAGCTACTAATTTGTGTTTTGCTGCTAGAAGAGTACACTGGCGTTGCTGAGATATCATACGTCCCCATCCTCTTATAAATTTGATAGTTTGGCGTAAAAGACTCCCACCATAGTATCCATCTGTTTTCCACACTGGGCCTAGGCAACAGATTCCAAACATGATGAACCAGAGCACGAAAGTCAGGAGATTGCGAATGTGACACATTCAATTTAAACAAAGAAGAATGATTATTTGCCTCAGGATGTCCCAATGAAAGGAAAGTCTGAACTGGGAGATGATCGAACGGTTCTCTCGAATACACACTTCTCTTGGACGAGAAGGGCCTGAAAATAGAAAATCTTGAGGTCCATAAAACTGGTCCAACCGTGCTTGAATTCTGTCTTTACCTCTTCAAAAATCACACCAAGTGTACATACCAACTTTTGCTAGACCTTTCTTTCCCAAGTTCGGATCACAGAGTTGGAGGGATCAAAGAGTTCGGATCACAGAGTTGCACCGATCCCATGTTAGTTTTTCTAATCTAGACATAACAGATCCTACACCTCCTACTCAATCACCCTCCCACTCAACCGTATTGAAATATCCCCCAACAATCCAATCAGCAAATGTCAAGAAAGAAGCAAGCCAATCCCATAAACAAGTGTGGTCAGCACTGAGGTTAGGAGCATAAACCAAACAAAAACCACATACTCTGTCCTGGGTAGAAGTGTGACCCACATGCATCTACCAGCAGGATCCATAACATGTCTTACAACAAATCGCTGCAAAGAAGAAGATATTTCCTAAACAACACCACCACTTCCTTGAGAATGATTTGATGACCAAAGCTGACCATTCCAACAATAGTTCATTCTGTTTCTCAATTCAAAACCAGCTGATTTGACTTCTTGAAGATAAACAACATCCGGCCTGACTCTTTGCAAAATGCCTCTAACAAACTGCTTACGGCTTGGGATAGTAATCCCTCTAACATTCCAGGAGAAAATGGAGAGTTTCATTCAAGAAAAAAAGGGTTACCCAATATATTGAATCTGTTGCTAACCACCTAAGCAGAAACATTGTTGTCTGGCTGCAAAGAGTGACAACTTCCTTGAAAGTTTTAGTACGAGGTGCTGAACTCTCAAGGAGGTGCTGTCTCTCTAGGTGGTCCGGAGAGGAGACCTTTTCTGTTTATTAGATTTCACCCTCCATTCATTTGCAAAATCTGTTTTCTGGGAGATATTAGTATGAGTTTGCATAACTTCCTTGAGCTGATTGAGAGGAAGAAGCCCCATCTTTCTGGTGCATCTTTTCATTCCCACCTTCTTTAATTGTACCTAGATGTTTGGAAGAGGGAAGAATGTGACTCTTATTGTTTTGACCTTTATTCTCCTTTTCCCGTGAGACACCATTAAAAGCCTGAGAAGTCTTGCCCTTCACCTGGAGAAGTATTTGAAGAGGCATGGCGAAGAGGGCAATCTCGAATAAAGTGATATTGTGCTTGGCAGGCAAAACAAGTATTCAAAAGATTCAGATAGTGCACTTTTTGATGTTGAACCCCATCAACTGTCAAAACTGCTATAGAAGATGGAAGTTTTTTCTTTAAATCCACTTCAACACAAATATGGGGATTAGGGTGAAATGAATTTCGTTTGCCATCCAGAATGAGAACTTTGCCAAACAGAGCTACAACACTTCTTCTCAAACCCTAGGAGATGACGTAAATCTGCAAGAAATAAATCCACAAAAGGATGTAAATCAGCTGGAAGTGCTGGAAATTCTAACCAAAGTGGATAGTGAGCTTGCTCATCTGGATCAAATCTGCTCTCCCTGATTGTACATAGGCAAGAGAGCCTGCAATATTCCATGTGCTGTACTGTAACACCTATTGGACAGCCATCTTAGAATTGAAAAATAGGCAAACATATTTGGAGTCTAACTCCCAGAAAGAATTCAGAGAAACTCCTTTTGCCTCCCAATTAAGCATAGGCCATTTCATAAAGGATTCCTCGCTTGGCATTTCGTAAAGGATTCATAATGACTCTGTGTCGCTCCAAGTTTTGTCCTCCTTCCGTGTATTCTGTATTGCTGGTCAAATGAGACTGAAATTTCTCCTCATTATTGTGTGGCAAGTTTAGATTCACAAGGAGGAGTTTCCATAGCAGCTGGAGAAGACACATTGTCATCAGCAGCGTCGATGACATCTGTTTGTGGATGGTGTTGTTACTAGCTGTAGCAGAGGAGAAAATAGTCAATTCCTGATCAAGAGCTTTTCTAGGCATAGGCGTACCTGTCACAAGATTGGAATCCAACGAATCAGGAGCAGGATTATGAGCACAGTCAAAAGCTGGCTCAATCCCAACATCACCACCATCATATGGGATCAGAGCTTGTGAATCTCTTTCTTGTGACCTAGAAGAAGGTCCTCTACGATAAACCTGAGAGGACTCCTCTACAATAAACCTGAGAGTCCTCTGCACCCACCCCTGAACTGTTATTAGAAATAGAAAGATGCTGCTCAACACAGAAGCGAAGCGACCCAGCTGACCTGTGAAGTTGCCGGCTTGGCCACAGGCCATTCCAACCAGATACACAGAAAACAAAAGAGAAGTGAATAACAAAAGTGGCAGGAAAGAAGAGAAAAGGGTTAACAAACTGAACGAAAAGGGATTTAAATTCTGAATCGATTGGGAAAGATTCTAAACAAATGTATTGTCACAAATCGCGGCTCCATAATTTCTCACTCCAAATTCTCTCGACTCTGCAATTGTATTTATTAAAAATTTGCAATGTAATGTCAAATACTTGATTGAGGCGATCGGTTCTAATTCTTACGCTTTCAAACCAGGTTGTAGGCTTTTTGCTAACCAATTTATTTTTATCTAGGTTCACACTCACATGAGAGGGTAAGCTTGAATTTGGGAGGTTTGTTATTATAACTAAGTTGTTTTATTTTATTTAACAACTTAGGTATATGTACAACTTTAGGTTGTTTTGATTTACCTGATTATTTTTTCTCACAACTATTGTTTGTTGCGAGAAACTAATTTGTAAAACCTATTTAATAGGAACTCCTTTGTAAAATCAAGGTGGACTGTAAATATATATGAGAGAGACTTGATCTAATCTGGTGCACTATGTGTCTAATGGCTTGGCTTAATATTTTGCTGTGGTAATGATTTGCCTGATGAGATCCTGATGACTGAGAAGTCCTAACTTCTGCCACACTTGTTTGTTTCTACCAATTTTCGCTGCAATTTTGCTAACACCTCATTTACCACATTATTGTGTTAAGAGATTTTACCTTTGATCCCAAATATTAGTTGTTATTGCTCTAAGAAGGTTCTTTCTATTGCAGACACACAATCACCCATTTTTCTAGAGTAGCCCTCTAGTTATTTAAGTCCCATGTTTCTTTGTAGAACTCTTCTTCCTGCCATTTTCATGTCGAAATTGTGGGTTTTCCCATTTCTTAAATTGCAATGTTGCCTAATTTTGTTTGATAGCTATGCTCTACTTGATTTCCTGATTTTCATCTACCTCCATATATTCTTCTTCCCCATGCTCTTGTGTATCTTCAATTGTGTAATTTTTTTCAAATACTTATGATCCTTACCTCATTTATTGTTCCATTTATAACATAGCACTTCTCTTTCTTTAGAAGAGATAATTTTGGTTAGTTATGGGGAGAAAATTGTCTTGTTGGGAAAGGACCGTTTGCTTCCTTTTCAAGTGATTGCTGTATAGTCTCTTGAAGGAAGAATTTCTTATTTTGATATGTATTACCTTCTCGATTGCTTCTTCGTTTACTATGAGTTCATCGAATCTTAAAGTTGTGTTGATGTTTGTTCGAGTCACCCTTATGTAGAGGTCTTTCATCCTTTGGTCTAATATATCTTCAACTAAAGTATCTAGCACATAGAATCATTGGCTATTTAGACAATTGTTCAGTTTGTTGAATTTTTGTTAGTTGATCAAGTTGTCGTTATTCCAGTGTTATTGTAGATATGGTAAGTTGAAATGTTTCTACCCATATTTGTTATTGCATTTCTTGCTCATTATGACTTTATCAATTAGTACCACCGACAAGGCCAGCCTTCCATGCAAAGACTTGCCAATTGTATTTTATCATTGTCGCCATTGTGTGGCATAACTCAAGGAATCTGTCTATCTCAAGCAACCATATTCAAACAAAGGGTTCCATCATTTTTTAGGATCTAGACATTATTAGGGTAGCCAGAGTTCTATTTGTGAAACTGTTTTGTTTTCTATTGTCACTTTGTTGATATTTGTTTCCGTCGCTCGTTACGCGGGGGACGCGTCCCCGCTTTTTCAACACACGTCCGGACGCCCTGGGACGCTGGGACGTGGGGAAACGCTTTCCCCACGTTCCTTCTTTTTTTTGAAAAATGGGGCAAACGCCTGGGACGGCTGGAGGGGGACAGAAACGCCCCGGGGACGTTGGGGACGGGGACGTCTGGACTTCCTCGCCGTCCCCTCACGGCCGCTGGTCGCCTTTTTTTTAAAAAAAACAGACTTTTAATAGACAAAAACACATTTTTTTATTGTATATGACTAATAGCATAAAAGTAACATTCCTAACCTAACCCTAACCCTAAAAGTGCTATTTTATGTTATAAATTTACAATATGGGCTCATTTCATATTCACACCAAGCAAGAGCAAGAGCAAGAGTGAGAGCAAGAGCAAGAGCAAGAGTGAGAGCAAGGGCAAGAGGAAGAGCAAGAGCAAGAGCAAGAACAAGAGGGAGCAAGAGGTATTTATAATTTTATTTGCTTACAATACATGTTAAAGTTTTTTTTTTTTAAATTTAGATTATATTTGCATTTGTTAGGGGCTGTTTTTTAGCATTTGCATCTACATTCACAATGTAATCATGCATATAGTTTGTAGGATTTTTAAAAATGCATATTGCATAGGGTTTGGTTATACAAACTACAATGTAAATGGTTACTTTTTTTTTTTTAATTACATTTTTATTTCTAGTTTAAAATTTATATTATTTTTGCATTTTTTAGGGGTTGTTTTTTAGCATTTGCATCTACATTCATAATGCAATCATGCATATAGTTTGTGGGATTTAAAAAAATGCATCTTGCATAGGCCCTAGGGTTTGGTTGTAAAATTTAAAATTTAAATGGCTACGTTTTTTTTAAAATTAATTCATTACATAATCAATCAATCATATAGTTATGGTTGTTTTTAATTCATCATAACAATCATCACCATGAGTTCTTCTACTGAGACTGAGTATGAGTATGAATCAGAGCATGAATCAGAGCAGGAGAGGGTTGAACGGGAAGTTGAGATAGGTGGCCGTGGAAGAGTTGGTGATGCCACAATGGGGGAGAGTGAAGAAGGGGCACAAAATGTAGTGGCAACGGCATCGGTAGTTCAAATAGTAGTGCTACCAATTGCCCCTCTCAAATGTTGTCCAAATTTGCCATTGGACCATTTGATAAGAAGAAGCCATTGCAACAATTTGCCCAAATAATTGATAACCCCAAGTCTGGAGGGGGGAGCAAAGTATGGAAGTGCAACATATGTGCACTGACTTGGCATGGTAGTATCACTAGGACCAATGCACACTTGTTGCATCTTACAGAAGGGGGTTGGCACTTGTAAGGGTCTTTCACTAGAGCAGAGAGCTGAAATGGTGAGAATCTTCAATGGAAATACCACGGACAAAGTGCCAGAAGTTCGTGGTTTTACGGCTAATACTCCATTGAGCACTCATAGGACTGGCAAACTTACTAATACTCTCGCTGGTTCTAGTTTTGAAGTGTCAGAAGTGGAAAGCAGAGGGAAGAGAAAGGCCGTGGGGGCAGCCCCAAATTCAGTTATTGACATGTTTGATTCAAAGGCAAGGGAAGAGGCAAATGATGCTATTGGGAAATTTTTCTATGCTGCTGGGATTCCATTTAATGCTTTGCTTGCTCTCCTTATTACAAGGAGGCTATGGCTAAGGTTGCAGCAAAGCAGTGTATAAGTTATGTGCCTCCCGAGACACAAAACTCAGACAACAATCTTGGATAAAACTATTCCAAGGTTAATCTATTGATGGAGGAGATGAAGGTGACATGGGTGTCACATGGATGCAGCATTATCATGGATGGGTGGACGGATATTAGACACCGTCCTCTCATCAATATCATTGTCTCTTGCAAAAATGGACCGTACTTCTTGAGAGCAATTGATTGTTCTGGGAAGCGAAAAGATGTTGAGTTTCAGTATCAGATTTTGAAGGATGCCATTGAGGAGGTTGGACCTTCAAATGTTGTACAGGTTATCACAGATGCAGCTTATGTGTGCAGAGCAGCAGGCAAGCTAGTGGAGCGGGAATATAGGCATATTTATTGGACTCCATGTTGTGTGCATGCCATGAACAATGCACTGAAAGACATAGGGAAGATTCAGTGGGTTAATCAGATAGTGACTGATGCCAGAGATGTGCAGAAGTTCATATGCAATCACCACACATCATTGGCACTTTTTCGAAATTTTTCGAAGAAGGAATTTTTGAAACCAATTGACACCCGCTTTGCATCCTATTTTATTTTGTTGGAGAGGATGTCCGAGTCAGCAGGAGCCCCTACAAATTATGATTATGACACAGGATTGGACTAGGTGGCGTGAGTCCAAGACATCAAGGGAAAAGAGTGAAGGAAGTGGTGTTGCGGGGAAACATTTTGGGTTGATATGAAATACATCATATCAATTATAGCTCCGCTTTTAGTGTCATCAAATATGGGGATTCTAACAGCCCCAATCTTGGTGAGATCTACGAGTGCATTGATAGCATGCTTGGGCAAATGAAGGCAACTATTCGGGTGAGGGACCCCACTTTGGAGTTCTATAATGAACATATACAGCCCATTATTCAAATGGAGATGGGAGAAGTTGAACACTCCTCTTCATATGGTCAGTGTATGCACTAAATCCCAAATGGTATGTGGAGAGGCCAGCAGAGTTGTCCCATCGATGATGATGAGGTGAAGAAGGGCCTTATGAAGGCTTTTAAAAAAATGTACACTCCACAAGAGGCTTCACAGATCAGAATGGAGTGGCTCGACTTCACTGAACTTGATGGGTACAAAACATCAGCAAAGGCAGACAGGGTAACATTAGCACAGGAGAAGCCAGTGAGTTGGTGGCGACTGTATGGGCTTCCAGGATTGTTGCGACCACTTGCCATTCGCCTCCTTTCCCGGGTTCTTCTAGCTCTCCGCCTCCGAGAGGAACCGGTCTACGTATGGTCGGATACACTCGTTAAGAGGAATAGGCTTACCTCTGCGAGAGCGGAGAAGCTTGTAGCTATACACAGTGCTTTGCGTCTTATAGATCGCAAGACACCTGAGTACAAACAGACTCCAACATTACGGTGGGATGTAGATCCCGAGGAGCCGAGGCAGGTTGAAGAGGACAACACTCAGTGCAAACGAGATTGATTGGGCTTACCTTTGAGGACGAGGATGCTAGTACCAGCGAGGAGGAGTTCATGGATATTGCTTCAGATGCAGATTCTGATTTTTAGGCTGATACTTGTAGTTGTCCTCTTTTTTTGTAATATTGACAATAGACAATTGTTGGTGTATTTGGCTATGAGATTAATGATATGAATATTAGCTATTGTCACTTGATCAATCGTATTTTAGAATGGTTTTACTTTTATATTTTGTAATATTAATATATTTGAAATTTCAAATTTCAGCTTGTCTCATATTCAAGAATCAAAATTCAAATATGTATTATGAATTTTCAATTTATGACATTAACATATTGATATTAGACTTTATAGTGCATTTGATGTTTATGAGTTCAAGTTTCACCTTAATTAAATCTCAAATGGTTTTATTTCAGCTTATTTATATAATTTAGTCACTATATCTTTTTATTTTAAATATTTATATATTTTTTAATCAGCCGTCCCCCCGCCGTCCCCAAAATTTAGAAATTTTTTGCCGTCCCGGAAACCCCGTCCCACCATCCCGCCATCCCCCCGTCCCGAGTAACTATGGTTTCCGTCAATTTCTGCAATAATTTTGCTAATACCTCGCTTTACCACATTTTTATGTTGAGAGATTTTACCTTTGATCCCAAATAGCATTTGTTATTACTCTAACAAGGTTCTTTCTATTGTAGACACACGATCTCCATTTTTATAGATTAGCCCTCTAGTTATTTAACTCACACGTTTCTTGTTAGAACTTGCCCTGCTTTTATTTCATTATTTGTGAGTTCTTAAAATGGTGTAAGAAGTTACTATTCCACGGGTAGAGCAAAATATTAACTGCAATCATTGGTTGATAAGATATGTATGTTAGGCGGAGCAAGCCCAAAAACACTAGAAAAATGTTGAATCAGATTTTGGTGTGGAAGAGAAAAATGATCAGGAATTTGAGACATGTCACTGCATAATATGTCTGATAGATATGGTTTTATTTTTGGTACACAAATTGAGGTCTGCCCAAAATCTGCTTTTGCATTTTGAATCGAGTTTACTGTAGAAGAAAATACTAAAAGTGATCTGTTGGCAAAATTATCAGCGCCCTGTGGGACTCGTGACATGGACCAACCGCCTCCCGTGGATTCATTAACTCAATCGCTTGTATCGGAAATTAAAGGGTTGACCTTTTGGTTTAATGGCAATCGCTTCCAACAATTGGTATCAGAGCGAAAGGTCACATGTTCGAATCCCCGGGTAACGATGGGGAGAGTTTGTTGGCAAAATTGTCAGCGCTCCCGTGGGATTCGTGACATGGACTAACCGCCTCCTGTGGATTCATTAACTCTAGCGCTTGTATTGGAAATTGAAGGGTCAACCTTTTGGTTTAACGGCAATCGCTTCCAATATGCTCTGGAAGATAAAGTGAATTCATGAGAAAATTTTAGGGATGATCTAATGACTTTTAATCCTGGCACATATATCGGGTCAGCCAAAATCTGCACTTAAAGACCAAATCAGGCTTTACCACAAAAGATAAAAGTGACCACAAGGGTTCAAAAACATTGCTGGTGAGATTTGTGTACTATATGAAAACTCTTATTATTTATTCGATTCAATACACATTCTTGGTCTAATACCAATTTGCTATGTTCTATATTTGCAAGATAAGAGGTACATGGAATATAGTTTTCCCCATTCGATATGGGCAGATCTTTGAATGTATTTCTATAATATCTTGATTATGGAATAGAGTATGATATCTACTTGGGTTTCTCCCAAGAGTACAAAAATAATTATAGCCACTCAAATTGAATTGGCTGATAAATGAAGGATCATAACTTTCCCTAAAATATTGGAAAGAGGCTAGCATGTTTCCATTTGAAACTATTTTATAACATCTTCAATACACTTCTGATTTAAATAAATAATAATTTTTCTTCTACAATGTTGTGAATGGATGACCAAACTTAGGCAGGCAAATGGAAAATACTGAAATGATTTCAATCTGTTTTTGCCCATCCTCCAAATTTTCAAATTATTAAGAAGGGAATGCAAAGCATGAAAGAACCTCAGCTTCCGACGAAGCTGGTCGCACAAAGGATGTAGCACTGCAAACTTGAGATTCGAAGCCATGACCAAACAGCAAAAAGTCAAACCCAAAATAATTTTTATAATGCTTTCACAGCTACATTCTCTACCACTGCCACTGCCACTGCCATTGCCACTGCCAACCCCTCCGCCTGTTTGAATCTCCAAGTTCAATTTATCCAGCATCCATCTGCAGAACTCCGCATGCTCTAGCATATGTTAGTGTCCTTCATTTCCATGTGGAGAATAGAAATCACGTCCTTAGTCTTCCAAGTCCGTTCGAGAGGCTCTCAAACCCTTGCTTGCATCTTCACACAACCTGCAGAAATCAAGCGATCTGCGAGATTGATAAGTTTTATTTTTCCTTCAAACTTTGGAAATTATTTAATTGCATATGGTTGTTTATAAATTATTTGGAGGAAAACCTTTTTTGGGAAAAACAAATTTTCTTAGTGTTTTGGAGGATATTTAAAAAAGAAATATTTTCATTTCAGAGAATTTCAATGATTTATTTAAAATATTGAAAATAAACTAATTTTGGTGCAATCAAAACTCAAAAATCAATACAATTTTGCAACTCTAAAACAAATTGCAGTGTTTGATATATGCGGTTACTCAAGTTCATGCTTATGAGTAAAGTCATCTTGAACTATTGCACCCAATGCATAAAATAGCTGCAATAACAATGTTTGAGACTTTGACCCCATCAATCATCGGGAGAAATATGGACATAATTATTCCTTTTCCCATTTTCCTCTGTTGCTTATTCGTTTCTATCGCAAGACATCAATCTTGACAGAGAACTTCCAAGTATATAGGGAAGTTACGTTTGTGTAGAAGGATTTTTTTCTAAGCAAATGTAATTGATAGGACAAATCTTTTTAATGTGCTGCCTAAGTGCCATGTATCACTCTACTCTCACGTGCTTTAAAATATTTTTTATGTAGTGATAGGTATATTGAAAGGACAAGCATCTTCCATGTACCGACAGGCATAAAGAAGGGCAAGCATATCAAGAGGTTTGTTGTATCGGTCTGACAATATATAGAAAGGGAAACCTATTGGAGTGATAAAGAACCAATCCATCTCTCATTGACAACAAAATGCATTCAATCACATCAATAGTTGGTACAACACTAACCGAGAAGGACACCTGGTTAGAATGGTCAAGGCAAGTTGAGAATACTCTCATCTTCAATGATTTGTAGTTTGACATTTGTGATGGAGACACATAACTAGCTGAACTAACAACACAGCCAAAATGACAAATCTGAAGACATAAAAATTCTAAAGCATTGTCTTTGATAAGGCCCTCAATTGATGTAGAAGTCTTTCGTTACATACGAGGGTGCAACACACCACGGGAAACACTACACAAATTTAATGATTTGTATGATTCCCATTTAGAATTAGAGTGCAAACAATTGCAATTGAAATTGTTCAACCTTGAGTTGAAAAATGGTGATGTAATGAGTTTGGCTTTAGAAATCCACGCAATCAAACATGATGTTGAAGTTGTTGGTGGAAAATTGATGTATATATGTCTGCCTTCATAAAAGCTCTTCTTTCCAAACAACTAATTGGAGTCACTCACTTTTGATCAATTGGTTGAAAAGATGGCTGAAAGGTAAAAGACATTTGGAAGAAAGATTGAAACCATAGGAGAGAGTATTTGCTATGCTCATCAAAAAGACAATTCTTCTAATAAGGTTTCCTCTTCCAAGAATGAAGGAAATGATAGAGGCAAAGGAGGAAATAGAGGACAAGGAGGTAAAACTGGCAGAAACAATGGTCAACACCATGAGAAGCAAAATGACAAGCAAAACTTGTTTTGCAAATGATGTGGTAGAAAAGGGAGTCATGAGGCTCATGAATGCAAAACATCATGGGATAAGATTGAGGCCCATCAAAAATAAAAGGAAGCAAATAAGGAAAAAAAGAAAATCTCAGAATCAAACTCAACTTAGTTTGCAAGTGAATGTGTGCTTTCCATATCAGATGATGTCAATTATGCCTAAGTGAATATAACATGGTTTGATGCTTGGTTCCTAAATATTGGTGCCACGCAACACATGACTTTTCGAAGGGTCTTCTTTGAGGAGTTTCCTGAAGAAAGATGTGGACTTGTGTATTTGGTAGATAGCACAAGTCTACAACTTGAAGGATTGTGTCACAAAATTCGCTAATTTTCAAATAAAAATTTGAAATTCGCGACTTTGAACAAAACAGAAAAAAGTTAAAATCTGGCCAAATATTCATTTTTATTTTTAATTCTTACACGTTGCCATGCATGGGAAGCCCTCCATGGGTGTATCCAAATAGCAAGCACCTGACTTGGCGGGGGCACCAAGTGAGGCCTACCAACAGAGGTGGCCAACCCATAAAAAATAAAAATAAAAATTGTATCTTGTGTTGGCTAGGTTTAGGGTTTTTTATTTTTTATACAAACAGGTTTAAATCTCTACTATTTTTACAATTGTAAGTCTGCAAACAATCATCTACGAGCAGTCATCTAACATGCGATTTTCAAATATAGTAAGTGGAAATACGAGTTTCTTGTCAACAACATTACAAACAATGACTGTTGAAGCTTTTGATTGCGGTGTTAATGTAAGATGCATCTCAATCTCTATGTGTGTAACAAACACGTTGCCCATCAATTTGCTTTCTTGATTTGGTTACCTATGTTCCATGTAATATCCTCTTCTCAAAGCAATCGTCAAAGACCCTTAGCCCATTCATTGTTTCCCGACGGCTAAGGGATGAGAAAAAGGAAACTAAGTCATAATAAATTAATTTTAAAGTGCAAAATAAAACTTTATTATAAGCACTTAAATTAATTTATTAGTGACAAAATAAAATTAGAAAAAGAAAGTCACTTTATTTTATTTCTCCCTAGTGGAAAAAGGCGACCCATATGGGGATAGAAAGCAAAGGGAAAATATTAAATAAAGTGATGGAAAATATTAGATAAAGTGAAGAGAGCTGATTGGTCCTTTGTGTGGCTAAAGGGCCAAGGGAAAGTTATAAAAACAAGTTGCCATGCATGGAGAAGGCATCACTTTTTATCATATTTTTATATTTGAAATTTGGTTGAGCTAATTGCTTTCCATTTTTACCGCAAAGGACGAAAACTCTTTGAAGTTTTGCATTAAAGGACGAAAACCCTCTATTGCTAAGGATTGAAGAACGAAAACTTTTCATCTCTTATGAGAGAGATCCCTATTTAGGGGTTTCCATTGAGTTTCAAGGATAATTATGAAGTTCTAGCAGTGTTGAAGGTCCTAATTTGCAGATTTTTGTTACATCCAGCTAGGGTTTGAAGAAGAAGAGTGTAGCTGATTTTTGGCATGCATTTCCAGCCAGATCTAGGGTTATCTACACCCTTGTGAGTGGAGTTTGACACATTCTAGGGCATGGCTGATCCGGATCTCATCTCCATCTTCATTGCCATATTTTTAGAGGTCATTTCCAGCTTGTATGCATCTGATTTGGGCTTTGGAAACATTTTTTCTAGCCTTGTCTGTAAGCTGATTTTCTGCAGACTTTAATAAATTTTCCAGCTCTTCTTCTTGATCTGAAAAATTATATTTTTGGTGTTCTTGCATCTATAATAAATTTTGAATTGTTGGGTTAAAGATTTGGATGATTTTCAATCAATTTTGAGTATCAATCATCTCCAAGGCAAGTCACATTTCCTTGTAGAAATTCAGATCTGCATTATTTTTGTCAAGTGTACCTTTTATAAATTGTTGTTATAGATCAGATTTGCAGCTTGTTATGTTTGAGGTTAGAAATTATCCCATTGGGGACATTACAGTGGTATCAGAGCGGTGATTCTCCCAGCCTGTGAAGGAAAAAAATGAATTTTGCATAGACGCAGGTGAAGAGGGTTTTAAATATCACCACTCAAGAACTCCAAGAAAGGAAGGTATGGGTGATAGAGAGAGGCCTCCAACAAAGAAAATGAGTTATTTGAATGAAATGTTCACTAGAGGTAACAGAGAATTGCAAAATTGTTTGTTGGATGCTCGTAGGGATCCGAGAGACTCCTTTGTAGGAGTTATTGCTGATTTGAATCGATCTATACAAGTGTAATATCCCTTTTACGTCGAAGACCCTAAGCCCAATTTTGTTTCCCAACGGCTAAGGGGTGATAAAAGGGGAACTATAGTCCTAATAAATTATTATAAAGTGCATAAAAAAGAAACTTTATAAAAAGCACTTATATTAATTTATTAATGACTTAATAAAAATAAAAGAAAAAAAGATAAAGTGAAATTAGAAAAGATAAAAGAAAAGAAGTCACTTTATATTTTTATTTCCCTAGAGAAAAATGCGACCCATGTTGGGGATGAGATAAATGCCAAAAAAGAATTAAATGTGGGAAAAGACATTTGATTGTTGATTGTGGGTGGCTACTAAGCCAATGTTGCTTATAAAAGCAAGTGTACTTGGCTTTGTAAAACATTTCTTTATTTTATATAATTTTTGATGTTTGTCTGAGCTTGAGAGCTTTGCAAAATTACTTCAAAGGACGAAAACCCATCGAAGTCATCTCTAGCGGACGGAAACCCTCTTGAGATCAAAAAGGAGAACGAAAACTCTTCTTCTATGTTGTGGGAATTCTCCATTCAGGGGTTTCTATTGAGGATCAAGATTTAAGGAGTTTTCTGTGTTCTCTAGTAGTTTTCCGGCAGTGTTGAGGGCTGAAAATTACAGATTTGTACAAGGGTTTGAAGGAAAATATTGTCATGTGATTCCTCTTTGTTTCCAGCAGTGGTGCGTCCCATAGGAGCTGATTTAGGTTGCTTATTATAATTCTGATTTTTAGAAATCAAACCGCCAACTAGCACAATTTCTCGGGTCAAAAATTGATATTTCCAAATGTATGCCTCAAGGGGCAGTCTACAGATTTTAATAAATAATTCCAGCCTTCTTCAATCAAAACTAACACTAGCACCATCATCTAATCCATGTTTATCATCACTATCAATGATTTCTTGAATTTTTTCAAAGGATGATTCTCCAAAGTGAGACTCACCATCTTCTTTTGCAAGATTGTTTTCAAACAAACACAAATTGTTGTGGACAAACACAAGATCTGAGAGTTTTTTAGCTCCTAGTCGATTCCTCTTGTTGGTGTGGATCAAATCATGTGTACTCCAATTTCTTTTGCATGCTAAAGCACTGACACATTGGCTGTGGATATGCACGACAAACTTTTGAAGCTCTGAAGTAAAAGAACCATGAGTCTTCCACCATAAATGGGGATCCATGCAGTGGATGTCTTCTTGTGCCTCCTTTCGAGAAAACATGCCCTCTTGGTTCTTGAATATAGTGAGTTGCCTTCTCACATTAAATCATATAAAAATGTATCCATCTATCATCATCATCATCATCATCATAAGAGCATAAAATTAAAGCTTGTAGAATTGAGAAATATAAAAGAGTTTGAAATTTGAATAAGATTAAAAGAGAGGCATGGCTTCGAGCCTAAGCTCCACACTGAAATGAAACTTAAAAGTTTCAAACATTTGCAACATCAAAACCTACTTCAACATTAACGCTTTCTTCAAAATCAAAACTGACACTAGCACCATCATCTAATCCATGTTCATCACCACTATCAATGATTTCTTGAATTTCTTCAAAGGATGATTCTCCAAAGTGAGACTCGCTATCTTCTTTTGCAAGATTGTTTTCAAGCAAACGCAAATTATTGTGAAAAAACACAAGATCTGAGAGTTCTTTAGCTCCTAGTCGATTGCTCTTGTTGGTGTGGATCAAATCATGTGTACTCCAATTTCTTTCGCATGTCAAGCACCGACACACCGGCTGTGGATACACATGGCAAACTTTTGAAGCCCCAAGTAGAAGAACCATTAGTCTCGCCACCATAAATGAGGATCTCGTGCGGTGGATGTCTTCGTGTGCCTCCTTTTGAGAAAACATGCCCTTTTGGTTCTTGAATATAGTGAGTTGCCTTCTCACTTTGAATCATACAAAAATGTATCCATCTACCATCATCGTCATCATCATCATCATCATCATCATCATCATAAGAGCATAAAATTAAAGCTTGTAGAGTTGAGAAATAAAAAGAGTTTGAAATTTGAATAAGATTAAAAGAGGCACGACTTCGAGCCTAAGCTCCACATTGAAATGAAACTTAAAAGTTTCAAACATTTGCAACATCAAAACCTGTTTCAACATCAAAGCCTTCTTCAAAATCAAAACTAACACGAGCACCATCATCTAATCCATGTTCATCATCACTATCAATGATTTCTTGAATTAGGATGATTCTTCAAAGTGAGACTTGCCATCATCTTTTGCAAGATTGTTTTCAAGTAAACGCAAATTGATGTGGACAAACACAAGATCTGAGAGTTTTTTAGCTTCTAATCGATTCCTCTTGTTGGTGTGGATCAAATCATGTGTACTCCAATTTCTTTTGCATGTTTGAAGCAATCGACACACTTTGGGCCGTGGATACGCAGGCCAAACTTTTGAAGCACTTTGAAGTAGAAGAACCTTAAGTCTGCCACCATAAATGGGGATCCATCTGGATGTCTTCTTATGCCTCCTTTCAAAAAAACATGCCCTCTTGGTTCTTGAATATAGTGAGTAGCCTTCTCACCTTAGCCTTCTCATCATCATCATGAACCAACATGTTTATAATTTCTAATAACCCGTTCTTTACCTCATCTATATCATGATCCACCTCTATAAGCTTAGGATTTAAATAGCATCCCGCTGCAAAGATAGGGCGATGTAGCATGTCCCAACATATGTCCACAATGTCCCATATTCGTTGAACTTCAAAATCATCTGCAAGTACTTTTTTAATTTGTTCCTTTGTTTGCTCCATTCCCTCATACACAAAGCTAATGCAAAGTTTCATGCCATCAACCAATCTCAACAGTTGGACAAGAGGCGCAAACACCTTTAAGGCCTTCTCAACGCTCTCCCAAAATGAACTTCGTAAGATGATTCTCTCAACATCATTTGCAAGGCTTTCCTTAAAAATCTTAGATTGTACCAGCTTTTCACTCACCACAACTTTTCTCATAGTTGTCCTCTCATCCACCTCTCTCTGCAAAGTGATAAAATTAGATGCAAATCTTGTTTCAACAGGGAAAGAAGTTCATGCTTTGCAAATGACCGATACAAACTCAAGGTCAAGCGGTGATTAAGTATGAATTTGGAAATTTGTTTCCCTTCTCTAACAACATTATTTACCCACTCTAACTTTGCTAGATCTTCAAGCAAAAGATCTAAAACATGAGTTGCACATGGGGTCTAAAACAAACGAGGAAACCTATCCATAAGAAGTTCACCGCTTCTTTACAATTTGTTTGTATTATCCGTAATTACCGTACTACATATTCTTCTCTAATCTTTACAATGACAGATTCATTGTATTCGAAAATGAAATCTGCATTCTTTAACTCCTCGTCTTGTATCAATTGATTGGATAAACATAACACTTTTTGGACATTGTGTCGAATGTATAGGAGGGGCCTTTGTTTTGTATCAGACCACCCATCACTTACTATAGTGCACCCTATTTTTCTCTAATTCTTTTTTATTTTATCTAGTTCGCTAGATATTGATGACACATTTCTCAAAACTCACAATCCCCTCTACCATGGCTTTTGTATGGGGATTTGGAACAACATTGAAAGGGATGACATTTGCATAAAAACCAGCCACCAATTTGTCAATATCATGCTTTTCTTGTGGCTTCCACAACGATTTCAATGAACCCCGAGACATCTCCTATACACTTTTACTTCCATGGGAAAATGCTGATCAAGGAGCCGAGTTACTAACTGAGCCAACTCGTGATATACCTTTTGGATTTTGGCTTTTTTGAAGTCATCTATTATCGCATTGTCTTCGATTCATATTTGCTTCGAATTCGATCAACGAATTCAACATACTTCCTTTCTCTTTTGTTATTGGGCAAATCTTCACATCTCGCCCCAATATAATGATTGTGAACCCTTGTTACAGTGTCCGTGATATTTGAATTACATAGAGTGCATTTCATATTTCTAGGATTATCGTCTCGTTGGACAATGTATTTCATCTCTATTGCCTTACTTGCCATGGCGCTCTTGATAAGGTACCCTTCTTGCAAAAAAATGATAAATGTTTTCAATATATATAATTTTAATCGATGACGACAAATTTAAGAGATCATCATAATTAATATTTAATATTTCATATTTCTAGGATTATTGTCTCGTTGACAATGCATTTCATCTCTATCATTACTTTGCCATGACGCGTTGATAAGGTACCCTTCCCGTGTAAAAAAATGATAAACGTTTTCAATACATATAATTTTTATTGACGACAAATTTAAGAGATCATCATAATTAATATTTAAAATTAAACTATTAAAATGAAATAATAACTTGTGAAAAATAAAATGACATTTTTTTGGTAAGATTACCTAGGGAGAGAGCCCTAGTTCATCGTGGCATCACCAAAGACACACCACCGGTTGTGGAACCATCCAAGGATGGAAGTTTAAGCTCTCTTGGTGAGCCCATAGATTAAACCACATTATCGTGGCGCCCTATCAACAGGGAATCCATCACCAACGGAGCGGGCCGTCTTAACACAGAGACGAGATTTGCACCTTGGACCTCCCAATTCACAGGAGACCCAATGTAGAAACCCTTGTTTCCCCGATTCGATTTTGACCGGTATTTGCAGCAGAAATGAGAAAACCTTGATTTGGTACAACAAAGAATGAATAACCCGGTATTTGCAGCAGAAATGAGAAAACCCTTGATCTGGTACAGCAGCAATGAATAACCTAGTATTTGCAGCAGAAATGAGAAAACCCTTGATCCGCAGTACAAGAAGAAAAATAATAAATAAGAGTACGGCTATTCTCTGGATCTCCAGATCTTATGGAAGTTAGGCGCCTTGATGTAAGAAACCTCTCTGGACAACTTCTTTATCCAAAACCCTGTAATTTTGACTCAATGTGAAGCTCTGTAATTTCTTCTGGATGAAGAAATCCCTCTGCCTGGCAATAAATCGGATGATATTTCACACCCTCTGAATTGCACTCACTGGAGATGGCTCGTTCCCCAATGTTTCGAGACCGAAACCCTAGGCTCCCCGTGCTCGCTCGGACTTGATCAATTTTTTTATTCCCAAATAATAATAATTTTCTTCTTCCCAAGCAAATGGCTTATACTCATGAAAAGTGCGAATTCCTCAATAATAGGAAATCATTAAAAAATAATTCGAACTTTTAATTTTAATCTTTCAAAAGTCTCCAAATAAATTTTAATAATAAAATATATTCATCAAGAATGGCCCCTTTCTGATGATGGGCAACTTCCCTTCATTGAAATCACTTAAGTTATAATAAAATATTATAACTTTATATTATAATGCTCCCACCATTAATATTTAATTAAATCAATTAAATATTAATATCTCTCTCGATATATACCCGATGCACAAACCGTCTCAAGTCGACGAACAATGAAGTGATTCTGCACGTGATCAATCCATACCGCTAAAAATAGCAGGGTCCTCGCCGAGTGCTGAATACTGCTAAAAATAGCAATGCAGGCTAAAAGTGTCCGAACGAGCCCGAACGAAAGCCAACTGATCAAATACTGCCAACTGAAACTGAGCCAAACTCCAACATGACCCCCTATCCAACCTATCAGCCTACGAGGGTCGCATAATAGGCTAATCCTGTGCTCTGAGAGATGTCAACTAGAAGGGGACATGACAGTCCACCCCTCCTGAAATTGCTTGTCCTCAAGCAATCTCAACTCCGGATGCTGCAGAATATCCTCGCTCTCCCATGTAGCATCCTCAACAGGCAAATCTCTCCATTTCACTAGGTATTCCCTGATAGTCCTCCTACGCAACTGTCTCTCCCTGTACTCCAGGATGGACTCAGGTACTAAAATCAACTTTCCCTCATCATCTAAGGGAGGTAGAACTGCAGATGGTACCACACGGTGTCCCAACGCCTTCTTGAGGCGTGATACATGAAAAACATTGTGTACCCTGCTCTCTGCCGGAAGCTCAAGCTCATAAGCCACCTCTCCAACTCGCCTCAAGATCCTGAAAGGACCGTAATACCGTGGCTTAAGCTTTTCTGACCCACTCTTCCTAAGAGTGGACTGACGGTAGGGCTGCAGCATAAGGTAAACCATGTCACCCACCTCAAAATGCCTCTCTGTTCTCTTCTGATCCGCATACTGCTTTTGCTGATTTTGTGCCTTGGCGATATTTTCTTTGAGAGCCTTCATAGTATCCTGACTCTCCTGCAACAAGTCTCCAGCACTCGGCACTCTACTGTCGCTCAGTAGCAAATCCAGAAAACTCGGCGCCTCATACCCGTACAACGCCATGAAAGGTGACATCTGAATGGTCATATGGAATGTCGTGTTGTAACAATACTCACACAAATGAATCCATCTGACCCACGCCTTCTGCTGCCCTGAAATGTAATTTCTGAGGTATCCTTCCACCCACTTATTCACTATCTCCGTCTGCCCGTCTGTCTGAGGGTGGTAACTGGTGCTCGGTGTAAGCTCGGTTCCACAGAGTTTGAAGACCTCCTGCCAGAAATGACTCAAGAACCGACTATCTCTGTCGCTCACAATGCTCCGAGGCAATCCATGTAGTCTGAATACCTCACGAAAGAAGACCTCTGCCACCTGTGTAGCTGTGTAGGTAGTGGTAATCGGAAAGAAGTGGGCATACTTCGTCAGCCGATCCACAACTACATATATGCAATCTCGCCCTTGGGCTTTAGGCAAGCCCGTAATAAAGTCCATCGACAGGCATTCCCACTTCCTGTCAGGAATCGGAAGTGGCTGCAATAAACCTGCCGGGTACGTGTTCTCCTGCTTGTTCTGCTGACAAACAGGGCACTCACGCACGTACTGAAGAACATCTGCCTTGAGTCCTTTCCATGTGAATCTCTCCCGTATCTGTCTATAGGTTTTGAAATACCCGGGATGTCCTGCAGTCGGTACATCATGAAAGGCTCGCATGATTATGTTCTTCACCTCTGAATCTGGGATCAAATAAATCCTGTTCTTGTAAATGATCAAGTCATTCACAAGTGTATACCTGGTATCAACCGTCGATCCCTCAACAATGCTGGAAGCCCAAGTGTCCTTGGCATACTCTGCCACAATCATATGCCTCCAATCCTCCGTAATATGAACCATAGAGCTCAAGTATGGCCTACGTGAAAGAGCATCAGCTACTACGTTCTGTGTACCTTTGATATACGAAATATCAAAGTCATAGGCCTGCAATTTACTGACCCACTTCTGCTGACGATCATTGAGATCTCGCTGCCCTAAGAAGTGTCTCAAACTGTTATGGTCAGTTTTAATGCAAAATTTGCTGCCAACAAGATACTGTCTAAATTTTGCTAAGGCATGCATGATTGCGAGCATCTCCTTATCATATATGCTATAAAGTCTCTCTGGCCCTCTGAGCTTTCGGCTCTCATACACAATCGGGTGCTTGTCCTGCATAAGCACCGCACCAATGCCCTCACCTGATGCATCGCACTGAAGCTCAAAAGGCTTCGTAAAGTCGGGTAGTGCTAAAACAGGGCATGTAGTCATCAACTCCTTGAATTTCTCAAAACATTCCTGTGCCTCAGGAGTCCAAATAAATGCACCCTTCTTCAGTAAATCTGTCATAGGGGCTGCGTGTCGTGAATAACCATTCACGAATCTACGGTAGAACCCACACAACCCTAGAAACCCTCTCAACTGTGTCAGGTTTGCCGGTGTAGGCCAGTCAATAATGGCGCGGATCTTTTCAGGATCCATCCGCACTCCATCTGCACTGATAATGTGACCTAAATATAACAATTCGGTCATCCCCAAGTCACACTTGGATTCCTTGGCGTACAAGGACTCCCTCTCAAGAATACTCAACACGGTCTCCAGGTGACCCAGATGCTCCTGCCAAGTCCTGCTGTATATAAGGATATCATCGAAGAAGACCAATACGAATCTCCTCAACAGTGAATGAAAAACCCTGTTCATCGTGGACTGAAATGTAGCTGGTGCATTAGTGAGCCCAAATGGCATCACCACGAACTCGAAGTGTCCACAATGACATCGGAAAGCCGTCTTCTCTATGTCCTGCTCACGGACCCTGATCTGATGATACCCTGACCGTAAATCAATTTTGGTAAAGTAACATGCACCATGGAGCTCATCAATAAGCTCGTCAATACGCGGTATCGGATACCTGTTTTTGATCGTCCTCTTATTTAGGACTCTATAGTCAATACACATGCGCAATGTGCCATCCTTCTTCTTTACCAACACAACCGAAGAAGCAAATGGTGACTTGCTAGGCCGAATGTGACCCATAGCAAGTAATTCCTTGATCGTTTTCTCGATCTCATCCTTCAGCCGTTTAGGATGTCTATAGGGCGTAATCATAACGGGCTTAGCGCCCTCCTCAAGCTCAATAATATGCTCAATGCCCCTGTCTGGAGGTCTCCCTGGTGGAATATCACTGAATACCTTATCATGCTTGATTCTCAACTGCTGTATGTCGGGATGGTATTCAGTCTTTTGCTGTCCCTCCTGTATAGGTGCCAATGTGCACTCGGCAGCCCACTCTACCATGTCGTGACGCATGAGCCTCTCCATCCGACGAAAAGAAATTGTTTTGATGTTGCTGTCCCGAATTGCTTTTAGAATGTGTGTCTTCCCGTCAACATCAAAACGGATCTCCATGTCCTTGAGACGAAGAGTGACTTCCTCCAATGAATGAAGCCACTTCATTCCCAAAACCAAATCAATGTCTCCCATGTTAACTACGTAGTAATCAGCCTTGAACTCATAATTGTTCAAGCGTAAAGGGAGATCCTTAATCATGCGTTCACACCTCAAAGTGTATCCGTCGGCCACCTTAACCCTAATGCCCTCGAACTCCTCAGTGATGAGTCCGCGTTTCTCAACGAATCTAGCATCTATGAAATTGTGTGTGGCTCCTGTATCAAGTAGGGTAATGACCCTCTGTCCTGCCAACACTCCACGAATCCTGAAAGAACCCTCCTGCTGAATGCTAGATAGGCGTGCCTCCTGTATCTGAAGCCCTGGCTCTGTCTCTGCCCTAGGCTCTGAAGCCTCTGACTCTGAATCCTCGGAACTCTCATGCTGTTCGGATTTTTCTGATTCTGAGTCCTCATAATACGCCCACATCACTCGATTTGCCTTGCCCTTAGGTCTTAGAGGACAATCGTGATTGGCGTCGTAGGGGCCTTTGCAGTAGAAGCAAAGCTTCTTCCTGCGTAGATCGTTAAGGGCCTCACGATCCAAAGGTGGCGCTGCTGATTTACCCTTCGAATCGTTCTTAGCATCTGATTTTTCTTTGATGAAATCAGACTTGTCCCTGTTTTTGTTAAAGCCCTTGTTATCCCTGAATGAAGAATTACCTCTGGAGTTAAATCTACTAGACGGTGCTGCCAACTCCATGCTCCGTGCTTTCTTCATCGCTTCCTGTAATGAAGGAGGATCAAAGGCTTTGATCCAGCCTCTCAATGGCTCTGTCAATCCCTCCATGAAGAGCACTACCAATCGCCTCTCTGAGATGTTCGGAACCATAACTGATAACCTCTGAAAGTCACCAATATATGACTCCAAGCTGCCACTCTGTCTCAACTGAGCCAAGTCTCTGAAGTAGGATTCTGGATCCTTCCTGTCAAAACGCTCTACCAACCTGTCAACAAACTCCTGATAGGAAGTGATCCTATCATGTTGTAGCGTCACCATTCCGTGGTGCCACCAGTCGTAAGCTACTCCCTCCAAATGTAGTGTCGCATACCTGATTGCATCTCTCTCCGCCATCGGACGCAATGTAAGGAATGTGTCAAGCTTACTAATCCACGCTTGGGCTGTCACTTTGCCACTGCCATCGAACATCGCTAATGTGAGCCGGTTCGTAGCATGTTTTAGGTCATTATTCTGGTGCCTAGGTCTCCAATCCTGTCGACCTCTGTTGTGTTCTCTCCTCTGAGTGACAAACCGGTCAAAAGGAATCCTTTCTCGGACCTCGGGTGGTACCAACTCCCACTCCTCGTTCGCTGCCATAAGCGTATCAGCGAACAACTCCTCATGCTCTTCACCTGCTATAGCCTCGTCGGGCTCCTGTCTCATGAAAGTAGGCCTAGTAGGCCTGTCTGCTGTCCAAGGAATTCTCCGTGAACCTGCATCACTCCTGTCATCGTCACGATGTGGTGACGGTCTCCTCGATGTCCCCAGTCTCTGAAGTGCTACTGTCAACTGCTGTAATACATCATTGGACTGCCGTTGACCTGCACGTAAATCCCTGAGTGCATGCAAAACCTCTGCATTGTCTTGATCTCTGTCATTATGAGGTATCTCTGCCCTGTCAGCTCTGTCATTCCTGTCAGCCATGTTTTCCGGCTGCCGAATCGAACTCTGTTGCCTATCAATCAGAGCACGCCTGCGTGTGTAATACCTGTGAGACCCAATCTGTTCTGGCTGCATAAGACTGCTAAACCCTCAGGATGGAAGGATTTAGCTCTGATACCACTGTAGAAACCCTTGTTTCCCCCTGATTCTGATTCTGACTGGTATTTGCAGCAGAAATGAGAAAACCCTTGATCTGGTACAGCAGCAATGAATAACCTGGTATTTGCAGCAGAAATGAGAAAACCCTTGATCTGGTACAGCAGCAATGAATAACCTGGTATTTGCAGCAGAAATGAGAAAACCCTTGATCTGGTACAGCAGCAAATAATAAATAAGAGTACGGCTATTCTCTAGATCTCCAGATCTTATGGAAGTTGGCGCCTTGATGTAAGAAACCTCTCTGGACAACTTGCTATCCAAAACCCTGTAATTTTGACTCAATGTGAAGCTCTGTAATTTCTTCTGGATGAAGAAATCCCTCTGCCTGGCAATAAATCGGATGATATTTCACACCCTCTGAATTGCACTCACTGGAGATGGCTCGTTCCCCAATGTTTCGAGACTGAAACCCTAGGCTCCTGTGCTCTGCTCAGACTTGATCAATTTTTTTATTCCCAAATAATAATAATTTTCTTCTTCCCAAGCAAATGGCTTATACTCATGAAAAGTGCGAATTCCTCAATAATAGGAAATCATTAAAAAATAATTCGAACTTTTAATTTTAATCTTTCAATAGTCTCCAGCCAAATTTTAATAATAAAATATATTCATCAAGAATGGCCCCTTTCTGATGATGGGCGACCCCTTCACTGAAATCACTTAAGTTATAATAAAATATTATAACTTTATATTATAATGCTCCCACCATTAATATTTAATTAAATCAATTAAATATTAATATCTCTCTCGATATATACCCGATGCACAAACCGTCTGAAGCTGACGAACACTGAAGTGATTCTGCACGTGATCAATCCATACTGCTAAAAATAGCAGGGGTCCCTCGCTGAGTGCTGAATACTGCTAAAAATAGCAATGCAGGCTAAAAGTGTCCGAACGAGCCCGAACGAAAGCCAACTGATCAAATACTGCCAACTGAAACTGAGCCAAACTCCAACATGACCCCCTATCCAACCTATCAGCCTACGAGGGTCGCATAATAGGCTAATCCTGTGCTCTGAGAGATGTCAACTAGAAGGGGACATGACACCCAAGAACCGTTACACCGCTACTCCGATCGATAAAAATAAAATGACATAATTTATCTAACTTTGATTTTATTATTTATTTAAAAAAATATTATTTACGTAATATAATAAAAAAATAACTATCGAAATATTATCTAAATCAATAACTAAATAATAATATATAGTTATTAACATTATAAAAATAACGTTAATAACTACATATTTTTATTTAGTTATTCATATGATTAATATTACGAAAAATAACAAGAAAATATAACATAATATAAGCAATCGTAATTAATTATTAATTGTTATTAATATTATAAAATAAACAAATAATTTTAATGAACATGCAATCTATAAAAGTAAATTACTTGTAATAAATAATTATGTTAAAATTAAATTATAAATTATAAACTAATTTATTTTTAATAAAATTAAATAAATAAATAATCTAATTACAATTATATCCACCTAATTATTAACTTTAGAACTATTGTAAATTATTAATATCTATCAAATTATTATAATGAACATAAAAGCTAAATAAATAATACTTAGTTATTAACATAACATTAATAACTAAGTATTATTTATATAGTTATTAACTTAACTTTAAAACATTATATCATAATTTTTTAAATTTGAATGTAGCATAACCTATTTAATAACTAAGTATTATTTCTTTAGTTATCAAATTAACTTTACAACAATATATTATGATTTTTGAAATCTAAAAGACTAAAACCTAAAACGTAACATAACCTAAATAAAATAAAACAAAACAAAGATAGACTTACTTGTAGTTTTCCTACAGCTACGGATTGAGCTCGCCGCTTAGGAGCAACCACGAAAGCCACTAGGAACAACCACCAAGCACCCTCGAACACAAGTACCTGATGGTGGAAAGTATAAAATGTTGAGGAATGATGGTTGAATGAAGAAATATCAGCTTGCCCTCACCATGGAATGAAAAATAAAACACACAACCGACTTGGAATGCTGCTGCTTCAAAGTCTTCTGGAATGCTTCAATTGCAATGCTGCCGCTATCAACCTAGAATGCTTCACGTTTTGTGTGTTATATGATATTTTCCATCGCTTTTATAAGAGTGTGTCCAAGCTTAGTGTTTCAAACATTCACTTTTAGTGTTTTCACTTTTTAAATTTTTTTTTAAAAAAATATGGAAAAGTGGTGAACCGAACCAAATTTATCGACCGCCTCCAAAAACCAGTTCGAATTGGATTTGAACCAGATCCGGTTGAACTGTAACTATGACAATAATACAATAGAGACAAATATTATTATAAAACAATAAAACAATATAACAATATAACTATGCAAATAACCACTAATTACCCAAGTAAATATTATCTACCTAAGGTAAAAGAACTAAGGTAATATACTATTTACAATTCATACTTACCTATGATATGTTTTACCTAACATCCCCTCCCCCTTAATTTTGCATTGCCTTAAGAGATGAGGAGAGGAACTCTCTGAACAACTCGAATTTGTCACGTGCAAGTGACTTCGTGAAAATATCTCGCTTGTTCAACCGTGTTAGGGCAAAACCAAGTTGCAAATTGTGTTTCAAAACATGCTCGCTGAATGAAATGAACTTGTACCTCAATATGCTTGGTTCTCTCATGAAACATTGGATTGTGAACAAGTTTGAGAACACCCTCATTATCAACATACAAGGTAGTGGATTTCTCCTGTGGTACTCCAAGTCCCTCAAGTATGCAACGTAGCCATATTGCTTCCCGCATGCACTCCACTGCAACACGATATTTGACCTCTGTAGAAGAGCGAGAAACAAAGTTTTGTTTCTTGCTTCCCCATGATATCGGTCCAAATCCCAAAAAGAAAACAAATCCAGAAGTGGATTTCCTATCATCAATGTTACCTGCATGATCTGAATCCGAATATCCAGTCAAGAAGAATTGATCATTCTTCTTGTACTCTAGACCAAGATCCATAAGTACCTTGAGATATCTCAAGATCTCGCCTTGTTGCTTTCTAATGACAACCTCTCTGGGTTCCTGCATGAACCAAGAAAGATAGCTAACTCATGTGAAGCTGATATCTGGTCTAGTATATGTCGTAAATGAGACTCCCACAATCTGTTGATAGAGAGTTGCATTTACTGCAGGAGTTGGATATGTAGGAGATAATCAAGTCTCGCTCCATGGGTGTAGTAATCAAGTCATGCAATTCGTCATCTTGAATTTCTTGAGCGTTGTCTTGGTATATTTCAACTGAGAAACAAAAACATGATTCTCCTTCGCCATACTTCCAATCCAAGACAATAGTGCATGAGCCCGAGATCTGTCATGTCGAACGATCGATTAAGATCTTTCTTTGTAGCATCGATCATCTTCATTGTGTTGCTGCCAGTGATGACTAGATCGTTGACATATGCAACTATGACAATTTATCCTCCTTGCCTCTTAAGGTAGAGATTGGGATCATATGGATTTCTCACAAATCCATGTTGAATGAGATGCTCATCAATTTTGATGTACCAAGTCCGGGTGCCTATTTAAGGCCATACAAAGATTTTATGAGTCTACATACCTTTGTTTCGATCCAGGTACGACAAAACCCTCAGGTTGAGTCATGTAAACTTTTTCCCGTATAGATCTCCGTTTAAAAAGACACTTTTCACGTCCATCTGATGAACTTTCCATCCAAACTATGCAACTAGAGCAAAGATCATCCTGATCATTTTGATCTTAGTTGTGGGAGCAAATGTCTCCTCATAGTCTATGCCTTCCTTTTGTGTATACCCCTTTGCTACCAGTCTTACTTTGTACTTGTCTATAGTCCTATTCGCTTTGTACTTTGTTTTGAATATCCATCTGCAACCAATGGGCTTCTTCCTTGGTGGAAGATCGATGTTGCCAAGTGTTTTTCATCACCGATCGATACTTAACATCCATGACATCTTTCTAAGATTTTGACCATAGGGCTTCGACAAAGAGAGGGCTCAACATATTCAACAACTCTACTCATCAAAGCAAAATTTACCTCTTCTCGAGCTTTATGCGAGTCCGTGGTCCAGTGGTGGATGTATCTGAGGAGCATCCAACTTAGCATCTCGAATCATGTTTGTATACCACTTGGGCATACGCTGTATTGTTCCCGTGGGTTGTGGTCCTTTCGATCATCACCATCATCCCCATCATCATTGTCATCGTCGCTGGGAATATCTCAGATCTGCTTTTCACAATAGGTGTGCTATCTACATCAGGTGAGTCTGTGGAAGGAGCCTCAACTTCTTTCTTCTCAAAGAACTCAACATCTCTGTTGGTGTAGACTTTTCTGGTCTTCGGATCCATTAGTTTGTATCCAAGAGCCTCTTCACTGTAGCCAATGAAGATGAATTTTTCGAATTTCATGTCCAACTTCTTTCTTTTTGCTTGGGTATGTGCATGCTAGCTTTACACTTGAATACTTTGAGGCGTGTAATGGATGGCTTTTGATTCGGCCATGTCTCATGTGGTGTTACTACATCAAGAGCAACTATGGGCACTTTGTTCAGAAATATACTGTGGTTTTGTTGCTTCAGCCCAAAATGTCTTTGCGAGTCCTGAATCATCGATCATACAACACACCATCTCCATGATAGTACGGTTCCTTATCTTAAAAACACCATTATGCTACAGTATATGTGGAGGAGGCATTTGTCGGCGAATCTTGTGAGCATCCGGATAGGCTTTGAACTCGAGTATTGGTGAATTCTCCTCGCGATTTGAGCGGAGAGATCTGATTTTGTGACTAGTCTCGTTCTCAACAACCACTTTGAACTTCTTGAAGTTCTCAAAAGCTTCACTTTTGTTACGAAGACAAAAAATCCACATTTTTCTAGAATAATCATCAACACAAAGCATGAAATATTGAAATCTAGAATGACTAGGTTGCATCGGACCACAAAGATCGATATGAACCAAATCAAGCTTACCTGAGCTCGATAAGTACTCTTCTGAATGTTGTTTTCTTGCGAGGCAGTTATGACACTTGTCTATATCCTTTTTGAGAGATGGCAAGCCTCTCACCATATTGTACTCAACGAAGTGTATCGAGATATCCAAAACTGATGTGACCAAGTCTCGATGCCACAACTGTGTAGAAGAAGTATTCTTAGCCACTAGTGCTGATCATCCCTGTGGACAAAATCAAGCTGGAACATCCATCCCACATTTGAGGCTTTTGCAACAATTTTCGAGCCTCTGGATTTGTCTCGAATCAAACTCTTTTTATCGGAATGACTATCAAAATCAATCTTTAGATTATGATCTAGAAGTGACTAATTAATAGTAAGTTCTTCGTCAAACCAGGGACATACAAGACATTTGATAACCTACAATTTCATGAACCAAGAGGAAGAGTGATGTTTCCAATACCTTAGACTGTGTAGGAAGAGTCATCCCCAATGAAACATGGTTTTTGGAGGGTGTGTCTCGTATAGTGGTGAACCAATCTCTGTGTCCATAATCATGTGTTGAGTGGCTCCCGAATCAATGTACCAGATAGCACTAGATGATGTGGTTGCTTCACTAGAATGGGTAGTGTACAAGAATTCCTCATCATCTGAATGGTCTTCTTGCTCAACTACATTTCCTTGCTGATGGGGTTTCTTTCTCTAGTTCCCCTTCTTCTGCCCTTGCTTGTAGTGTGACTGTCCTTGTTGTGATTGCTGATTTTGAGGTCCGGAATTGCTCGATGAACCTTTCTTGTACGTGTTGTACCAATAATCTTTCAACTCATGTCCTCGTTTGCAGATAGGACATTTCTTCTTTTGCTTGTCCCCTTGTTGATGTTGTTTTTGGGACTTTTGGGAAGATTGTGCTTTGCCCTTCCCTTTTTGATGAGAAGATAGTGCTTTGCTCTTCTTCTTCATCTTTGTTGTATAGTGCCTCTTCTTGTTGCAACAAATTCACCAACCTCTCAAAACTGATGGTTTGATCTAACAAGTTAATTGTCATCACAAAAATGCGGTAAGAGGGAGGAAGTGCTCTTAAAACAATGGGCACAAGAGCATCATCTGGTATTTCCTCTCCCAGGGCTAGAAGTGAAGCCCTCAATGCTGCAACTCTCCGTAAGAAAGCCTCCACTTTCTCGTTTGGCTTGAATTTCAGTTTATGCAATTGACTATGCAAATTTAGTATGGTGTTCTTGTTTCGGGCCTCATACATGTGCTCAATTTGTCCCACGCTTCTTTGGTTGTTTTGGCATCTCGAATGTGGGGTTGCACGCCACTTTGACACTGCGCGAACAAGATTATCAACTTGGCCTTCCTTGATTGGCCCTGTCAAACCGATGTTGTTGGGTTGCATCATCTATTGATCTGGTTGTTGAACCATTTACAATGGCCAAATTTCGTCAAACTAGAGTTGATGAAGACTACATATTTTAAAGAAGCCCAACTCTTTGAAGACATGAAATAATCTAGTGTAAGAAAAACACAACATGGATGGCTGTTCGTATAGTTCTAGAGTTTGTGGATCTTGAGAATTTACCCTTACGAGGGTCATGAGACAATTTGATGGAGTACTGTGGGAGTAGCTCAATATGGATGGTTGTCTGAAAATTCGGGAGATTCTATAATTTTGGAGTTTGGGGAGGTGGAATTCGAGAACATGGGTATTTAGCTCTGGGAACTACACCTTTACGAGGGTCAAGGAGGCAGCTTAATGGAGTTCTACCTGGTCAAAACACTGTGTTCAAAAAGGAAGCTTTTGAAGAACGCATGACTCTGTTTAGCTCTAATATTTTAATCTTTTGTCAATATGTTTGTTTTTGCTTTCTATAGTGTAAGTCTTATTAGAGTTGGTTTAATATTAGTTAAATATTAACTAATTAACGGCTGTAACCACTTCAACCATTTTGTAACCATATCTCATATAATAAAATGATGGACACACAATGAACAATGTGTGCATTCTGCTTTCTCTTCATCTATTCTTTGTACATTCTAATATCTTTTTAGTCGTTCTCTCTCCGCATATTCTAACTAGTGCTACAATGATAATTAAAGAAATATTTACCCTCCATTTGAAAATTCAAAATAGAAACTAAATATGCAATATAACCATTCATAAATATAGTGTTCACATTTAATTTAAACCATCTCTTCACAACATGGTCCTCGAT
Organism: Taxus wallichiana var. yunnanensis; assembly: GCA_018340775.1. Taxonomy (NCBI): domain Eukaryota; kingdom Viridiplantae; phylum Streptophyta; class Pinopsida; order Cupressales; family Taxaceae; genus Taxus; species Taxus wallichiana. The sequence goes on along the minus strand of CM031244.1, from coordinate 554,541,074 downwards.
AGTCATTATTACAAAATTTGAACTCAAATTACCACAAGATTTTCATCATCATTATAGCCTATCAAGCGAAAAGCAAAAAGATAATGAGGACAAAGTTGACATGGAGGTGGATGCTGCGCTAAATTTTTGTGAAATATAATCTCTGCCACTACCACGCTTAATTTTCTCATTGATTTTCAGCTAAAATTATACTAAATTATTATTATCTGTTATTTATTTATTTTATTTTGTAGGGTTTTTACTTGTGTGCATTTAAGTCATCTCAAGATGATCACCATGAGTAGTCATTAATGTAATGGCATTTTTTTGTCATGTGCTTTTGGTAATAATCACAAGACAAGGGCATCCACTTAGCACACAAGCACTATAAACCTTTATTAGTAGTGGGAAGGAACGGTGAATATATTCCACCGCTTTGGGCTTCTCACCATCGAGCCTCTTTTCCCATTAGCAAAACTTTTGAAGGTGTAGTGCCTATTGTTTCCCAATTATTATGTAATGTCCCGTTTTAGGGCTGAAACTGAAAATAAGGGTTTGGGCTCAAACCCGAATGAGAGAAACAAGATTTTTGGAACAACTATCAAACCCTAACAACGAACTGAAAATCACACTTTAGGGCATCAAACTCCATTCAAAACCAGCTGGAAATTACTGGATAAACCCCTCTATGGCAGCAAACTGTAACAACACTTAATGGCACCATATCCCATGCAATAACAAGCTAAAACTGACAAAAAATGATTCCAACTACTTTATCAAACCATGAAGATATTTATCCAGCCACTATACTTCAAAATAAATAAGAAACAAATGATAAACCACAGCTATAATTAATTAAATAATCAGCAGAAGTACAACTCAATTAAGGGCTGGAAATGATGATCCCCAAACCCCAAGAATACCAACGAAGTGAGAAATCAGCCTTATAAATTATGAGGAATATGAATATCAACTCCAAATGCCTATATGTGCCCTAAAAGGCACTCAAACCCTCCTCCACCCAAATCGTCACCCTAGGAGAGGGTGCAAAATAGATATAGAATACCTCCTTGACAACTCTTTCTCCTTCAAACCCTAGCTGTAAACCAACAAGATCACCTTCTTTGAAGTCCGTAGGAACCACCAATTGGAGAGCTTTCATTCTACAACTTGAACAAGGAAGGGTTTTGTCCTCCTTGTGTGCTACACCAAAGGATGTTCTCCTCTAGTGGAATGAAATAGAGCAATCAACCCCAAATTCAAGTGAGTGTAAAATTATAATAAAATGCATGCCCAAAATGAGTCCAAATGATCCCTTATATATCTTCTTGGTGTTGCCAAAACCCATGAGAGAGTTTACCCCATGACTGACCTCATAATGATGTTTTTCTTTCTTGTCTTTGGCTTTTTACTCCTCCAATCCAGCCGACCTAGCTTATAAGAGAAACCATGGAAGAAAAGGTAAATGCTTACAAAAAAGACAAAAACATAAGCAAATGCTTCCCTTGTTCACCTTTTTCCCGCCCATGGAAAGTGGAATGGGCTATAAGTCTTGAAAATGATTTTTTTTGAAAAAGGGGACATTACATATTATCAATGTGGGATTAACCCAATTACACCTTAATCATGTATTTATGTTAAGTCAAGGCTTTCATGAGAAATTTTATTAGGTTATTACTTATTATTTTTTAGGGGTTTTACTCGTGTGTGTTTAAGTCATCTCAAGATGACCACCATAAGTAGTCATTAACGTAATAACATTTTTTCCTCATATTTTTGGTAATAATCACAAGAAAAGGGGACACACTTAGCGTAAAAGCATTGTAAGCATTTGTAGCAAGTAGGAGAAATAGTGAGTATAATCCACCACTTTAGGCTGCTTATCCTCTAGCCTCTTTCCCCATTGACAATCGTTTTGTAGCATGTAGTGCTTTATAAATCACCCTTGTCTCATTGTTATTTCCAATGTGGAATTAACTTAGTTACAACCCAATCATGTATTTATGTTAATTTAAAGGCTTTCATGAGCAATTTAATTAGATTATTATTATTTTTTATTTTGTGGATTTTTGCTATGCTATAAAATTTTAAAATCGTCTCAATATGACCACCATGAGTAGTCATTAATGTAATGACATTTTTTTCTCATGTATTTTTGGTAATAATCATGAGAAAGGGGATCCACTCAAAGACACAAACAAAGTGTAAGCATTTGATGGTAGGGGGTGGAACGGTGAATATAATCCATTGCTTTAGGCTTCTCACCTTCTAGGCTTCTAGTCTCTTTTTCCACCGCGAAGCTTTTGGAGCATGCAACACATTATAAATACATGATTCAGTTGTAATTGACGCAAAGAGGTGGATTATATTCACCATTCCCGTAATGCCCCCGTTATCATGCAACAATTTTCCTTGTTAATTTCGGCTTGATCGTTGTTTTTGATGCATTTTGTGCTTGTAGTATGCATAGGAAGGATCTCTAACCCTTGTGGAAACTAGATGTCGTGATCCTCCTTTTGTAGTTTTGTTGTATCAAGAGCTTAAACGGGTCCCCTTGCCTTGCAATTTTTGCAAAGGCGTGTTTGTGGGAAACCGTGTTGTTGGATTGGTGGCTTTGCGTGAGAGTTGTTGCAAGTTGTGGTAGGTGCAAACAAGAAAACCTTGTAAGTAGGTTTTGAGTGTGTCAACAGACTCATACCAAATACGGTTTCATTGATGCCCAATTTTGGTGTTAGACTAATTATTTAATAAATTGTTTTGAATCTAGTGCTATTGTGTGAGATGTCAATAGTTGGCCATCATAAGGTGGTTGCAGGTTTTCTTCATGCTTGAAGAAGATGATCAAAATCATGATATCTTGGGCATATGGTGGAATTTTGCACTGTTTGTTTCTGAGAAGGTTTTTGAGCCCAAAATAGTGGTGTAACTTAATTGTCACCTTTTGTTTGTGGTCCACGTGAAATTTCAGAAAAAGTAACGAGTCTTAATCAATGTGGTATGTGGCAATCCAAGATAGATATATCGGTGTTTTCAGATAGTATTTAAGATATCTATACTAATAGTAATACATACGTGTCAAAAGTATAACTATATATAGAAATGGTTTTAAAATATATGAAATAATATATCTAGAAATGGTTTTAAAATATATGAAATATGTTGGGTAAAATACCTTAGTAAATGTTGATTCTGCATTATTACATTTACCTAGGTTAATTAGTTTGATTGTTATATTGTTTTAAACAATATTAGTTTGTATTATTGTTATTGATGGGAATAGTATTCCCGTAATTTGTTTTTATGTTTTGTTTTTGGTTTGTTATACCGGCATAACCATTTTGTTATGGTCTGTATGGCTGTACAATGTATATAAGCATTGTAGTCTTTTCTGGTTTTGTAACTTGGATTTTAAGATCATTAAAATAATCCAGGCTCCATACCTGTTTCTGCTCTGCATTTGGTATCAGAGCAGGTTGAGCCTCTGAACTTGTGAGGGAGGTCCTGGAAAGTTTCAGGAGAGTTTAGGAGGATTTACTTGAAGCTTGAGCAAGAGTGACAACCATAGCTGCCCACTAACTCTTCACAGCCCCAGCCGCAACCCCTGTCATTTCACACCTCCTGGTTGCTACACAAAATTGGTAGCAACTAATTTCAAATTGCAGATTGCTAAAGAAAGAAAAAAGAAGAAAAAGAAAAGCTTTCCGTGCGCCAAAGCTTTCGAAACATTTGTAGGCACAAGTACTTCTCAATTGGCCAATTTTTCTTATACAAAATTTTAACCAAAATGTTATTAAATTAAGGATGAGCACAATTTTTTAAAGTTCCTATATAAAAATAAACTTTAAATTTCTTATTTATTTTCTATAGTTTACCTAAAAAGCCAATTAATTCATATCTCGTAAACAAGCGCTAAAAGCTAAAGCTTGGCCACATCTAGGAAGCATGGATATGCCCAAGACCCCCTCGTATCCCCTTTGATACGTATCGGATACGGATACGTGCCTGATACGCACGGATACGTGCCTGATACGTCATGGATATGTACGGGCGTATCCCCGACGTATCCCGTATGTATCAGGCACGTATCCTGCAGTAAATATGTCTTTTTAAGTTTTATTTCATTTTTTTAAAGTTTTATTTCATTTTTAAGTAAATACGTATCCTGCAGTAAATATGAAATGTAAAATCTTAAGTATATTGTATGTTTTGAAAATTTGAACATGGATCCTAGTATATTTTTCAAATTTCAAGTTTTGTTCGTATTCATGTTGACATGATATTCGTATATCATATGTATGGCAGCCACATGATCAATAAAAATGCAAAGTCTTAAGTAACTGTATATTGAATGTTTTGAACATTGATTCAAGTTTTGTATTACTATTTCAGTTTTTTATGGACTAAAAAATGAGTAGATGTACATAAAAAATTATATATATATATATATTTTAATTTTTTAATATATATGTACGGACATATCCAAGACGTATCGTATCCAAGGGTTTTTTAAAATTGATGTATCCGCGTATCGTATCCGTATCCAAACCGATACTCGTATCCATATCCTGACAACATAGGGCCGCATTGTGTCTCTAGCCATTTTATTTCAAACATAAAAAGAATTTTTGAAAAATTCGTCCCAAAACTCCTGTTTTTAACGTTTCTGTGTTTTACCGTGAAAGTTACAGTTAATTTTGTATGAAACAAATTAGAAGTTGAGACTTGAAATTTTGAGAGCATTCCTAAAATCACGGAATCCAGAAACCCTTTTAAGGAATTTTCTACAGCTCCTATAGTTTTTGAAATATTAAACTATAGTAAAAATTTTAATTTTTGCCTTTTAAAGCCCTGAAATCACAATTAATTGATTTCTTGCAAACTGTGAAAGCCCAGAAGCTGAAATTTTGCCACATTTTTTGAAATTCCATTAAAAACTTGTGTATAAATTTTAGTGCTTTGAATCATCATAAAAATACATTTTTTAATGTTTTTGAGATTTTTCTAAGCATAAACAAACAAATCAGAAAACTTCAACAAAAAGAAGCACTGCTGTCACCCGCAATCTCCATCATGGCTGCAAATGCTCCTAAATATTTTCTTCCAGATTCTCAACTCCTAAGAGGAGACAACTATGTAGCATGGAAGACCAAAATCAAAACGCAACTCAAATTTGAAGACATATGGCCTGTTGTGGAAGGCTCTTTCACTAGACTAGATGTAGATGTTGTTGCACAACGTTAGTTCGATTGAGTTAATTAGAAGTCAAAGTTGATCATCTTATTTGCAGTCTCAGATGACGTGCAACCACACATTCGAGATGCTTAAACGGCCAAAGATGCGTGGGACAAATTGAGCACAACCTACAAGGCCAAAAATAGAAACACCATTTTGCACCTCTAGAGTTTGCTTCACAGGTCTAAAATTGGAAAGTGACGAGAAAATTGAAGCTTTTCTACGACGTGTTGCAACATTGCGAGCTTCACTACAAGCATTGGAAGAGGAAGTAACAGATGACTCTCTTGTACCCATCGTCTTGAGAGCACTTCCCCCTCTTACCAAATCTTTGTGACCACTTTGAATGTCACAGGTCAAATACTTACTTTTGAAAAGTTGGTAAACATGTTGTAGTAAGAGTAGTCCATGCACGCAGCAAAAGAACAAAAAGAACAAGCTCTAGCTTCTCATCGTAAAAGGAAGAGACCATTCGGTCTTCAATTAAGCTTTAGAAATAGAATAATCAACAAGGGGACAAACACTAGAGGAAGTGTTTGATTTGTGGTAAAAAAGCCATGAATTGAAAGATTGTTGGTACAATACGTTCTAGAAGGATCATTAAGCGAAAAAAGATGAATAACTAACAATCTCATTAGGGACAACAAAATAATAAATAAGGGCATAAAAGGGGAACTGGAGAAGAAACCCCATCAATAAGGCAATGTTGCTGAACAGAAAACAACTCGATGATGGAGACTTCTGTACACTACCCAATCAAATGAAGAACTTATGTCTCCAAATGCCATCCGGTACATTGATTCGGTACAACTCAACACATGACTGGACGTAAGGATTGGTTATTCACAATGAGCGACATACCCACTAAGAATCATGTTTTGTTGGGCGACAATTCATCCTACAATGTCTAAGGTATTGATAATATCTCTTTACCCCTTGGTACACGTAATTGTAATTATTTGATGTTTTATATGTCCCCTGGTTTGATAAAGAATTTGCTATCGCTTAGTCAACTATTAGATCATAATCTAAAATTGATTTTGACTATAAAGGCGTAAAGAAAATGTGTTTGATTAGAGATAAATCTAGAAGCTCAAAAATTATTGCAAGAGCTTCCAATGCGGCGAATATTCTAGCTTGATTTTACAGAAAGAAAATCAAGCACTTGTGGCAAAAGACACCTCCTCATCACAATTGTGGCATCAAAGACTTGGCCACGCCAGTTTCAAATATCTTGACACACTTCGCCAATATGATATGGTGAGAGGATTGCCACCTCTCAAGGACACAGATAAGTGCCGACATTACTTAGTAGGAAAACAACATCAAACACCATTCTAGAGAAGTACATTTCGGGCTCCAGGTAAGCTTGATCTAGTGCATACCGATCTTTGTGGACCCATGAGACCTAGTCATGCTGGATTTTAGTATTTTATGCTCTTTGTTGATGATTTTTCATGTAAAATGTGGATTTATTGTATTCGTACTAGAGATGAAGATTCTGAGTATTCCAAGACATTCGAAGTTGTAGTTGAAACCGAGTTTGGTCGTAAAATCAAAACTCTCGCTCGAGCAGCAAGGAGCAAGACACCAACAATGAGTTCAAATCCTTCTTGGAAACTCATGGAATTCATTCGATAGATGCCTCCTCCACATACACCACAACAAAATGGTGTTGTAAAGAGGAGAAATCGTACTATCATGGAGATGGTGCGATGTATGATCGATGATTTAGGATTGACGAAGACATATTGGGTGAAGCAACCAAAACAACAATATACTTGTTGAATAGAGTTCCCACTGTTGCTCTTGATGGGGTAACACCACAGGAAGCATGGTCAGGGCAAAAGCCATCTATTGCACATCTCAGAGTTTTTGGATGCAAAGCGAGCATGCACATTCCCAAGAAGAAGAGAACAAAGCTTGACATGAAAGTTGAAAAATACATCTTCTTAGGGTATAGTGAAGAAGCTCTTGGTTACAGACTGATGGATCCAAAAACAAGAAAGGTGTACACAAGCAGGGATGTTGAGTTTTTGAGAAGAAAACTAACTCGATGATCAATTCCGTAATGTCCCCGACTAGACAATTAAACACTTACAAATGGATTTACCACGAATCTGATCTTAGAATGCACAATATAGAATTTATAAAGATGCAGATATGAAATTATGCTAGAAAATGTGACCTGGGTAGAGGATGAAATTTATCCAAAAACTAAAACCAAATCACTCTTTTTATCATCAAAATAGATCAGCTGAATTTATTATGGCAAATGCATAAGAAAAATACTAGATTGGAACCCAATTGAAGGCTGAAATATTTATTAAAATTCTGCAGTTCTACCCTTCACAAACATAGCTGAAAACATCAATTCCTTGCCCCAAAAATTATTCCAAGTGGCTGATATGATCTCTAAAAATCTGAAGTTGGAACAACAATACAAATCTGATCCAAATCAGCTCTAAAACACTCCAAAACAACTCTCTATATGGGTCGCTCCACCATGAACAAGATGGAAATGAAGGGGAATCACAACAACACTTATTCTCCTTCAAACCCTTGCCCAGATCTGCAAAATACAACCTTCATACACTGCTGGAAAACACAATAGAAGAAGAGTTTTTGTTCTTCTTCTAGTCCTCAAGAGGGTTTTCGTCCTCTAGAGCTAACTTCAAAGGGTTTTCGTCCTTTGGAGTTGTTATGCAAAGCTTACAAAGCTCACACAAAATTCAGAATTTTTCATAAAATAAAAGAGATGCCTTTCCAAGCAAGTCGACTTGCTTTTATAACAAGTCGACTTGCTTTTATAACAAGTCTTGGCTTTGTAGCCACCCACAACCACCAATCACCTATCTTTTCCTTCATTTAATTCTTTTTTGGCATTTACCCCTCTCCTACATGGGTCACATTTTCTCCTAGGGGAAATTAAAAACATAAAGTGACTTTCCTTTTATTTTTATTTAGTCATAAATAAATTATTATAAGTGCTTTTGATAAAGTTTCTTTTTATGCACTTTATAATTAATTTATTAAGACCAAGTTTCCCTTTATTCACCCCATAACTATGTTGCCGGATACGCCCGACCCCCAAGTTTCTGTCTGATACGGATACGGATACGATACGCCAAGGATACGTATGGCAGCCACATGATCAATAAAAATGCTAAGTCTTAAGTATATTGAATGTTTTGAACATTGATTCAAGTTTCATATTACTATTTCAGTTATTTATGGACTAAAAATGAGTAAAATGATTAGATGTATATATATATATATATTTGATTTTTATATATAATATATCAAAAACATATCCAAGACGTATCGTACCAAAGGGTTTTTAAAATTGACGTATCCGCGTATATCGTATCCCGTACTCGTAATTCGATACTATACCTATCCCGGCAACGTAGCCCCATAGCCGTTGGGAGACAAAATTGGGCTAAGGGTCTTCGACTTGTTATTTTGGAGAAATTGACATTTCAGTCCTCCCTTCCCCAAATTGCTTGCCTTCAAGCAATTTTAAACTTGGATGCTCCAAAATTGCTACACCTTCCCATGTAGCATCCTCAAGTGGTAGACCCTTCCATTGTACCAAATACTCTTTGATGACTCTATTCCTTAGCTTCCTTTCACGAACATCCATGATAGATTCCGGTTCTAGCACCAATTTGCCCTCATCATCAAGAGGGGGAAGCTCCATGGAAGGAATGATATGCTGTCCTAATGCCTTTTTGAGGCATGAAACATGAAAGACATTATGAATTTTGCTTTGTGTCGGAAGTTCTAGCTCATATGCAACATTCCCTACCTTCCTTATGACCTTGTAGGGACCATAAAACCTTGGTTTTAGTTTTTGATCCCTTCCCTTTGAGGGAAGATTGTCTATAGGGCTGCAATCTTAAGAAAACCATATCTTCTACCTCAAATGACCTCTCAACTCTTCGCTGATCTGCATACAACTTCTGCTGATTTTGGGCATGTAAGAGGTTGTCTTTGAGTGCTTTCATGATGTCTTGACTCTGCTGTACCAAATCTCTAGCCCTTGGAACTCTACTATCCAGAATGACAACATCCACAAAAGAAAAAACATCATAACCATACAAAGCCTTGAAGAGTGACATGCCAATAAACATATGATAGGAAGTATTGTAGCAAAACTCTCCCAAATACAACCATTTGATCCATGTTGATTGTTGACCTGTTACAAAACTCCTTAGGTACCCTTCTATCCACTTGTTGACAATTTTGGTTTGTCCATCCGTTTGGGGATGGTAACTTGTACTAGGAGTCAACTCTGTGCCTGAAAGATGAAAGAGTTCTTGCCCAAAAGAACTCAAAATCTGTTCTCCCTATCACTTACAATATTCTTTGGAAGCCCATGAAGTTTGAAAACCTCCTTAAAAAGTTCTAGCCACTAGTAGTCCATCAAACTTAGTGGGAAGAGGAAAAAAATGTGCATACTTAGTCAATCTATCCACCACAACATAAATAACACTCTTATCTTGCACTATGGGAAGACCGGTGATGAAATCCATAGAAATACTTTCCCACTTTTGATTTGGAATTGGTAGAGGCTGCAAAAGACCCAGCTGAAAATTCATCAAATTTTTCTCTAACCTGTTTGTATATTTTTGTAGAGTATGATGCCATCAACCACTTGGTACTTTTCATCTTCAATTTCTCCTTCTAGGACAACACTAACAAACTGATTTTTTGCATATTCTGCTGTTATAACAGCCCTCCAATCTGCTGTAATTTCTGTCATAGAACAACAATATGGTTTCCTTGACAATGCATCAACTACTATGTTATTCTTTCCTTTCATAAATTCAATTTCAAAGTCAAAGGACTGAATTTTACTCACCCATTTTTGTTGTCTATCATTCAAATCAGTTTGGTTGAGAAAATACCTCAAACTATTATGATCTGTCTTCACTACAAATCTGCCACAAACTAGATATTGCCTGAACTTCACCAATGCATGCATGATTGCCAACATCTCTTTATCATAAATGGAGTACTTTTTCTCAATATCTTTGAGCTTTCTACTTTCAAATGCAATGGGATGCTTATTTTGCATCAAAACAACCCCAATACCATCTCCTTGATGCATCACACTCAACAACAAAAGGAATTGAAAAATCTGGAACAAGTACTGGGCATGAACTCATTACCTTTTTGAGGTTGTCAAATGCTTGTTGGGCTGTTGGTGACCAGCTGAAAGCTCCTTGCTTTGTCAAATTTGTTAAGGGGGTGAAAGTTGTGAAAATCCTTTCACAAATCTCCTATAATAGCTACAAAGACCCAAGAATCCCCTTAGTTGAGTCAATGTGGTGGGAGGAGGCCAATCCATAATAGCTTGGATCTTTTGTTGATCCACATGTACTCCTTTAGCATTGATGACATGTCCTAGATACAAAATTTCCTCCATTCCAAACTCACATTTGGATAACTTTGCAAAAAGAGATTGCTGTTCCAAAATGCTTAAGACCATGTCCAAGTGCCTCAAATGCTCTTCCCATGATTTGCTATACACCAAGATATCATCAAAGAATACCAATACAAATTTTCTCAAATGCTCCCTAAAAACATGATTCATACATGACTAAAATGTAGCGGGGGCATTGGTTAACCCAAATGGCATCACTAGGAATTCAAAATGACCAAAATGACATCTAAAAGTTGTTTTATGAACATCTTCATCTCTTACCTTAATTTGATGATATCCGGATCTTAGATCAATCTTTGAAAAGAACACTGCTCCATGCAACTCATCAAGCAACTCATCAATCCTTGGTATTGGGTACCTGTTTTTTATTGTCTTCTTATTCAATAATCTGTAGTCAACACACATCCTCATGGTCCCATCCTTCTTTTCACCAAAACAATTGAAGAAGCAAAAGGACTAGAACTTGGCCTTATGTGGCCCATGTCTAACAACTCCTTAATCACCTTCTCTATTTCTTCCTTAAAAGCCGCCCTTGGGGTTCCAACTCAATAATATGCTGAAATCCTCTATCGAGGTAATCCATGAGGTAAATCTTTGAACACTTTATCATGCTTATCCAAAATAGATTGAATATCAACATGATAGGATTGCTGAGATGAAAAAGAGGATGTGTTTCTTACCAAGCAATGTGCAGCCCATGCAATCTGTCCTCTTTTGAAGGACCTTTCCATACTCTTAGCTGTCACAACTTGTGGAGTACCATTCCTCATACCCTGCAAAATGACTTCCTTGTCTTGCACTTTGAATTTTAATTCCATGGTTTGATAATTTTGAGTGAACTCACCCAAAGATTGCAACCATTGTACACCCAAGACTACATTTGTTTCACCAATACCAATGACATAAAAATCATCACATACCTTATGCCTTCCTAGAGTGATCTCTAGTTGTGGAATCTTCTTTGTGCATGCAAGAGTATATCCATCCGCTACTGTCACATTGAAGCCTTGGAAATCTTCCACCTTCAATCCCATTCTTGTCACCAAGCTCTCATCAATGAAATTATGAGTAGCTCCACTATCAATCAATGCTATGATTCTTTGACCATGAAGAACACCTTTCACATGAAAAACATAGTACCTAGGTGCTCTAAAAAGTGGCTAATGTTCCATCCGTGGGAACCACTTTCTCCTCTTTTGCTTGCTCTTCTTCTTCTTCATGATCAACACTTTCCTCTTCATCTTCTACATTTGAAATCACTTCAATATAATGGGCTGCCCCTTTTCCAAGGCAATGGTGGTTAGGTGTCCAAGGATCTCTACATGTGAAACATAACTTTTCCTTCTAAGCTCATTTCTAGCCTCTATTTCCTTGTTTTTAACCCAATCTTTTGCATCAGATTTGTCATGAAAAGACTTACCTTATTGTCCAAAATTTGGTGTCTTTGGCCCACTTGATGAAGAAGTCTTTGGCTGTCCAAATAATCCCTTTGGCTGCCCCAAAGGTGCTGTTTTTGCTGTCCAAAAGGTGTTGTTCGCTGCTGTCCAAACTACAGATTTCTTCCTTTTGGGACTAAACTTTCCAAGTCCAATGACTTCTTAATGGCACCTTGTAGAGATGGAGGACTAAAGGCTTTGACTAGGCCTTTTAGTGGCTCTCCTAGACCTTCAATAAACAACAACACAAGTCTTCTTTCACTAATATCCGACACCATCATTGCAAGCCTTTGAAAATCAGAAATATACTTATCTAGAGATCCTTCTTGCTTGAGTTGGGCTAATTCTAAAATGCATATCTAGATCCATCTCCCTGGCACAAATCTCTTTGTCAAACATAGATGAATTCTCAAGGGTGGTACTTGGGTGATTATTCCATGGTACCACCATTCATGTGCAACTCCCTCCAAATGCAAGGTTGCAAATTTGAGGGCCTCTTCTTCATACATTGGATTCAAACTAGATAGCACGAATTCCTGACCCCCTCGTAGTCAGTGGGTACGCTTTGGGTAGGGGTATAGATGAATCGTACTCCCATTCAATTTTTATGCAAAAATAAATAAAACAAGTATCCAGAGAGTACCCACAATTTTTTTCTTTTTTAAAGTGCAAAATAATAAATAAAAAGAGTACCCAGAGAGTACCCACAGAGTACCTCCTGAGAGTAACCATAGTTTTTCTTTTTTAAAGTGCAAAAAAACAAATAAAACATGAGGGCTTTCATTGGAATTGAACTTTGGAAAGTTCGTGTGAGATTCAATATTGCCACCATAGGCTCTAATCGAGAGAGATGAAAAGGACTTCATTTGGTACTTACTATTTGGGGGCTTTCTTGTTTTAGCTCCTCATGGGTCCTTTAGTCTTCGATCCAATTTGGAAGGCATGGGAACAAGTGAAGCACTTGGTGGTTGGGCAGCCTATCTTCTCTTCATTTGACATTAGGTGCCAAGCCTACAAAAAGCTCGATTTCATCGAATCAAAAATATAATGACATGATCCTTGCCTCTGAAAGAGGTCGTTTCCCCTCCTTTGGTTTGTGAAAGGAATTAAAATATTTCATGACTTCAAATGTTTTTTTAATGTCCAATGATACGTCTTAACTCAAGCTTAAGGCATTAATAATGAATTATCAAATCTATAATACTGATCTATGTTATTAACTATTATGTTGTGAACATTATGAATCAATACAAATTCAAGTCTCAATTCTCAAAGTATTGGAAATTTGTTTTCATGTTCTATGAATGATTTTAAGTTGTATGAGTATTAAATTTCAATACCCAAAAGTGTACCGTAACCGAGATTTTTAAAAATTTGTCGTTTTTGTAGCAATCTCATAAGCATCAAACCATACCCGTTCCGTATCCATGCGATTCTAGGATTCAAAGAAAGATATGTATCCAATTTCTATAACCAAGCTCTAGCAGAACACTTATCTGATCCATCATAAGAAGGAAGAGTTACCTTACCCAATCTTTGTTGAATGTCTCTTCTTGGTTGCTCTTGTTGAACTCTTTGATTCCTTCCCGATCCTTTGCTATTCTTCACTTGGCAGTAGTCTCTAAAGGATAACATCTCCCTCACTCTGTAGCTAAGGGTTGCATACTCTTCACCCCATACCTCCATGTCATCAACATCATTTGGGGCTTCCTCCTCAACTGGTTGTTCCTCTCTTTGGAGAAACTTAGCTCTGAAAGTCTGATGTGTAGGCTTGGAGGAGGTCCTAGCTGGTCCCGTAGAGCTTCCTTCACCATTGTTGGTTGCTCCTTGGTTGGTAGACATATTGTTCCCTTGTAGGATCTTTGCCAAGTCTCTGATGGAACCGGTCAATGCTTCACGCATTTCCCTTTGAGATTCTCTCATAGACTGCTGCAACTCTCTCTGACTTCTTGTTGTGATCACTTCATGCATGTAGCTAAGCTCATCATTAGGAGGAGCTCTTTGATCATGCTCTTCCATTGTCACCTTCTTTGGAGTATTCCTTCTCTGATAGACTATAGGAATTTTCCTTGGTTGCATTCAGATTTGATTTTTTTCCTTTACACGTTGGGAGAATACACTGCTTTGATACCACTGTAATGTCCCCAATTGGACACTTAAACACTTACAATGGATTTACCACAAATCTGATCTTAGAATGCACAATATAGAATTTATAAAGATGCAGATCTGAAATTATGCCAGAAAATGTGACTTGGGTAGAGGATGAAATTTATCCAAAACTAAAACCAAATCACTCTTTTTATCATCAAAATAGATCAGCTGAATTTATTATAAAAATGCACAAGAAAAATACCGGATCGGAACCCAATTGAAGGCTGAAATATTTATTAAAATTCTGCAGTTGTACCCTTCACAGACACAACTGAAAACATCAATTCCTTGGCCCAAAAATTACACCAAGTGGTTGATTTGATCTCTAAAAATTAAAGTTGGAACAACAATACAGATCTGATCCAAATCAGCTCTAAAACACTCCAAAACAACTCTCTATATGGGTCGCTCCACAATGAATAGGCTGGAAATGAAGGGGAATCACAACAACACTTATTCCCTTCAAACCCTTGCCCAGTTATACAAATCTATACAACCTTCATACACTGTTGGAAAATACAATAGAAGAGTTTTCATTCTTCGTCTAGTCCTTAAGAGGGTTTTCGTCCTCTCAAACAAAACTTGGAGTTATGCAAAACTTACAAAGTTGACACAAAGTTCAAATTTTCATAAAATAAAAGAGATGCCTTTACAAGCAAGTCGACTTGCTTTTATAACAAGTCTTGGCTTTGTAGCCACCCACAACCACCAATCATCTATCTTTTCCTTCATTTAATTCTTTTTTGGCATTTACCCCTCCTACATGGGTCGCATTTTCTCCTAGGGGAAAATAAAAACATAAAGTGACTTTCCCTTTTATTTTTATTTAGTCATTAATAAATTAATATAAGTGCTTTTGATAAAGTTTCTTTTTATGCACTTTATAATTAATTTATTAAGACCAAGTTTCCCTTTTATTCACCCCTTAGCCGTTGGGAAACAAAATTGGGCTAAGGGTCTTCGACTTGTTATTTTAGAGAAAGGTGCATTTTAAGCCCTGTTATGAAAACAAATGACGATCTTCCCTTTGATGAAGACAATGATGATGGGGATGATGGTGATGATTTGACAAGATCACCACCCACAAGAACAACTCAACGTTTGCCTAAATGGTATGCTAATGTAATACGAGATTCCAAATTGGATGGTCTCCCATACGCATGCACATCTGGACCATGGACTCGTAACAAGGCTCGTGATGAGGTAAATTTTGTCTTAATGAGTAAAGTTGTTGAATCTGTTGAGCCCTCTACGTTCAAGAAACCTTACATCTAAATCTTGGAAAGATGCCATGGATGTTGAATATTAGTTTGTGATGAAAAATAACATGGCAGCTTGTTGATCTTCCACTAGGAAGAAAGCCATTGAATGCAGATGGATTTTCAAAACAAAGTACAAAGCAAATGGCATTATTGACAAGCACAAAACAAGGTTGGTGGTGAAAGGGTATGCTCAAAAGGAAGGGATTGACTATAAGGAGAGTTTCGCTCCCAACTAAGATCAAAACTATCGAATAATTTTTGCTCTAGCTACACAATTTAGTTAGAGAGTCCACCAAATGAACGTGAAAAGTGCCTTTCTCAATGAAGATTTGCAGAAGAGGGCTACATGTCTCAACCGTGGAAGGTTTTTTCATACCTAGAAAAGAAGGAAAGGTATGTAGACTCGTGAAATCTCTGTATGGTCTTAAATAGGCCCCCATGCTTGGTGCATCAAGATAGATGAACATCTCATCCATTATAGATTCCAGAGGAATCCTTATGACCCCAATATCTACCTCAAAAAGAAAGGGGAGGAGATTGTGATTGTTGTTTATGTCGATGATCTAGTCATCAGTGGCAGTTCAATGAAGATGATCAATGCAACGAAGAAAGATCTTACTCAATTGTTCGACATGACGGATCTTGGGTTGATGTACTATTGTCTTGGCTTGGAAGTATGGCAAAAAGATAATCACATTTTTGTATCTCAATTGAAATATGCCAAGACTATGCTCGAGAAGTTTTAGATGATGGACTGTAATCTGATTGCCACACCTATAGAGACAAGACTTTAGTTGTCTCATTCAGATCCATCACGATAGGTAAATACAACTCTCTATCGATTGTTGATTAGAAGTCTCGTTTACTTGACTTACACTAGGCCAAACATCAACTATGATGTTAGTTATCTTTCATGATTCACGAAGGAACCAAAGATATGTCATTGGAAATCAACAAAGAGGATTTTGGGGTATATCAGAGGAACTATGGATTTTGGCCTACAATATAAGAAGAATGACCAAGTCCTTGACAAGATATTCAAACTCGAATAATGCGGGTAACATTGATGACATGAAATCCACTTCTGGATATGTATTTTTCTTGGGATCTGGTCTAATATCATGGGGAAGCAAGAAACAAAACATTGTTTCTCGTTCTTCCACAAAATCCGAATATTGTGATGTAGGAGTTGTCTGCAAAGCGATATGGCTACATCGCATACTTGAGGAACTTACACTATCTCAGGAACAACCTACCATCATGTATGTTGACAATGAAGGTGTTCTAAAACTTGTTCTCAATCCAATGTTTCACAAGAGGACAAAGCACATTGAGGTACAAGTACATTTCATACTCAAACATGTTCTACAACACAACATTCAGCTTTAGTTTTGCCTAAAAGATCAACAACGCGCTTATGTCTTCACAAAGTCACTTGCACGTGACAAATTTGAATCATTCAGAGAATTTCTCCTATTTGCTTGAGACAATCCAAGTGTTTCACGAGAGGACAAAGCACATTGAGGTACAAGTACATTTTATACCGTGGACATGTTCTACAACACAACATTCAGGCTCAGTTTTGCCCAAGAAATCAGCAACGTGCGGATGTCTTCACAAAGTCACTTGCATTGGACAAATTAGAATCATTCGAGAAATTTCTCTCCTGTTTGCTTGAGACAATGCAAAATTAAGGGAGGGAATTTTGGGTAAAATACCTTAGTAAATGTTAATTCAGCATTATTACAATTACCGAGGTTAATTGGTTTGATTGTTATATTGTTTTAAACAATATTAGTTTGTATTGTTGGTATTGCTGGGAATAGTATTCCCGTAATTTGTTTTTTATGTTTTGTTTTTGGTTTTTATACTTGCATAAACATTTGGTTATGGTTGGTATGGCTGTAAAATGTATATAAGCATTGCAGCCTTCTCTGGTTTTGTAACTTGGATTTTAAGATCAATAAAATAATCTAGGCTCCGTCCATGTTTCCGCTCTGCAAAATAATAAACAATATAAAAATAAGATTTTAAAAATGATGATTAAAATAAAAAGTGAATTGGAGATTTTGCGATAGTAATTTAAAACAAATAATAATTAAAAGAGAAGACTGTGTGCTTTTATGGGGTATGGGTTTTGGGTGAAGCCACATGGGTTTGCTATACCCCATCCAAGTTTGTTTTTGACTTATGCAAGGAAAAGAAAAGATGGATATTTTTTCAAGGAGAGGATGTGAATTTAAGAGGAGAGAATGGGCTGAGTGGGGGAGCTGGTTGTCAATAAGGCACTATGCACTCTGAAGCCTTTTTCAATGGGGAAAGGGGCTAGAGGGTGAGAAGCCTAAAGCGGTGGATTATAAGCACCGTTCCTCTTCCCTGCTAACAAATACTTATGGTGCTTGTGTGTTAAGTGGGTCTCATTGTCATGTGATTATTATTAAAAATATTTGAGGAAAAAATGTCATTACATTAATGACTGCTCAAAGTGGTCATCTTGAGATGGCTTATACACACGAGCAAAAACCCCACAAAATAGAAAAATAAAAAATAATTAAATTGCTCATGAAAGCCTTTAACTGAACATAAAATTTGTCTCAACTGGATAGCTTCAAATGCTTCTATTTTTCGCTTCACGAAAAAAAGACATGTTTTCTAAGAAAAATTATCAATAGAGGAACTGAATACCTGCTTTCTCCATGTAATAAAGTATTATATGGGGCCAAAAATGCCTTTCACTAATTCAAGAAGATCCGAACTCTAATTGATTTGGACTTTGGGAATGATGAACACTGGTACTTTACTACTTACCATCAGCTCAAGTATTATTAAGTGAATTCTTTCTGTCAAACCAAAATCTAAACCTTGAAGCATATGTTGTTTTCTCTTTTTGCAAGTGTTTGCATGTTCACAATCCAAGATGCCAAAACCATTGCTCAGCTTGGGGCATATTATAGTCCAAGTCTGCTTTGCAACTTTGGATTTTAGCAGAGTTTTTGAAAATTGCCTCTTGAAGTCCTCAAGACATGTTTACTTTCCTTGTGAAGTATCCATCTGAATCAAATTCCACTTTCAATCTTCCATTTATTATTCTACCATCTAAAAGCATATTTTTGGTTAGTGCAAGAATATGAAGAACATCACAAATGTATTTCTGTTCACCATATGGATACTAAATTCTGGCATCATATATTGAGTATATATTTAGGATCTAGAAACCATGTACCCGATTTTCCTCTGAAGTAGAAAGCTGTGCCATGAACAAGTTCTCATATGATGAGTGTTAAAATGGTATTTGCCTATGCCTTGTTTGGCTCACTTGCAATCCTTTTTGTGCAACACTTGATTGATATCATAACCTGGTTTCTTACAATAATGACATATTTCTCTTAGAACTTGTCAAGGAACCGTTTGTTTCCTGCCTTATTTTTAGAACATAGGATCATGGTTTTATCTCCCAGTCCATTATCCATCCCCTTGGTAGCTTCCTGCGATAGCTGGATCAGTTGTCCAATGCTACAAGATTATAGGAACTGCTTGCATAAACTGCCTTACTTTTTATCAATTGCTTTCCAAAAGAAAGCCTGTCCAAAATCACATGTATTTGTTACTTTCTAAGATGAATATTCTTTACTATTCCGAAATTATGCATGATAACTATTATTGATAATAGACTATATTCCAATGATTATATGAACAGCCTAGGCCATATAGATTAATCATATCCCCAATAAGATTTGAACTCTTTCATGCCTATAAAGTGAACATTCTTCACCAGGTGAACTATAGATTGGGTGCAATTTGAATTACTTTATAATTTGCCTTGTATTAATAAATTCTATGTTACCTTTTTGGCTGATATTTTATTTGCTTGTTTAACCATGAATGTTACTTTGTTAAATGTTCCAATTACTGTCTTCATGATTAGAAACTAGTCTTTGAATATGACAACATTAGGCCGTTCATTTACAAGTCATAATAGTTCATGACATAATTGCAATTTTGGTTGACTAGATGCAAATACTTGTCTGGCAGTGTTAAGCGATCGGGTCAAGCGTCTTGATTACGATATTATGGGAAACTACGATGTTCAGCAATACACGTTAGCTGTGAGTCTTTACTTCTTCATGTAGTGATTAATAATAATGAATAAAAAGATATTCGGATTACATAAAGCATCAGTTTAATTTTGGTACTGCTGATGACATGTTAATGATTGTTTTTGTTTTGGATGGATTGCAATTTATAGCCTTTCAAATATCCCAATTTAAAGCTTACATATGCTATTGCAGGAATATTTGAGCCGATTTAAAGGGATGATACTAACATGCAATGGGCTAGGAATTGGAAATGTACCCCCTTGGTAAGCTGCTTACAATGTCATTCCACATGTCCTTTGTCTTCTCTTCAACTACTGCTAAAAATGAAATGCTAAGGGTTTGATTTTGATGTTTAGATGCTTTTAATAGGTGTGGATGGGGCCCATGATATTTATAAGGATTGGGCAGACAAAAAGAATGTGCTTTTGTCTTGTATTTCTGTGTTTTAATGGCACCCACAGTTCTCTTGAGGAGACATTTCTTAGAAGCCAAGTGATTGCCCCCAAAGATGTGCAAAGTATTAAAATATAAGGCTTATTTATTAGTGTTAGTTTAATATTAGTTAAATATTAACTAATAAACGGTTGAAACTACTTCAACCACTTTGTAACCATCTTTCACATAATAAAATGACGGACACACAATGATAATGTGTGCATTCCAGTTTCTCTTCATTCGTTCTTTGTACATTCTAATCTTTCTTTATTCTTTCTCTCTCCGCATATTCTAACATTGGTATTAGAGCAGGGCAAGCAAGGAGAAAGAGAAGGAAAGAGGTCGAGAGAATCCACTTCTGTGTTTCAGTTTCGATTTCTGAAACACCACTTGCCATTATTGCTGCTATTACAGTCGCAAATACATACAAACGAAAATACAACAGTTCTGCCATTAATATTCCACCATTAATAACAGTCGTGAACAATTGAAAAAGGGCATAAACTTATTTGCAATACCAATTGCGATTTTCATAGGCAAGTTTCAAGGGTTTGATAGGGCACAGTACGAGATTCAAACTATTTTGATATAGCTGCGAATCACGAGTTTCAGTAGAATACACAGTCGTGAAGGTGGACGCAAGGGCCTGAACAGTGGTTGTGAGGGCTGGAAAGACTGAAACGAGATCAATAAACCAACAAACTATCTCGTGAATACTATATTGCTATTGCAAATCCTATATGCTGTCGCAAATCACGAGCTAGGGCGCGCATGGACTGTATATTGCCTGCCTGTCTATAAAGCGTTGAGACTAAATCGTGAACAGAGTTTCGAGGGCATAATTAGCAACTAGTCGCGACTTTCCTAGGGCACATTTTCAGTTGCATTCTTCAAATATCAAGGGCACGTGAATATTTTTCCTGTATTACAGACCTGAACACAGTAAAACAGCTGTATGTGACAAAAGGAAATCATTTAAGAGCATTTCATTCGCCCTGACTGGACTGTGAATCTTGAATTTTGTGACAAGCCAAAGATGTTACTCTTGGAGACAATGATAAAGAATTGTGAAGAAAGTTTACATTATCAAGTTATTGAAAGAAATATTTTTCAAGAGATGGATAAGATCGTGAGGAAAAAGATGAAGGGAAAATTCCAAGACAAACCAAATGAAGCCATTGTTGAAAATCCACCAGATGCTGAAATTGATGAACTCACTGATAGAGAATGTGTATTTTAAAAGAATCCCAACACTTTGAAGACATGAAGGAATCCAATGTAGGTAAAACTCGGCATGGATGGCTGTCCAAATAGTTTGGGAGTCTGTGAATCTTGGGAATTTACCCTTACGAGGGTCATGAGACAACTTGATGGAGCACTGTGGGAGTAGCTCAGTATGGATGGTTATCCAACAATTTGGGAGATTATGTAATTCGGGAGTTTGGGGAGGTGGAATCCGGGAACTCGAGAATTCAGCTCGAGAACTACACCTTTACGAGGGTTAGGGAGGCAGCTTGATGGAGTTCTACTTGGTCAAAGCATTGTTTTCAAAGGGGAAAGCTTTTGAAGAATGTGTGATCTTGTTTGGTTCTGTTATTTTAATCTTCTGCTAGTATGTTCTTAAGTGTAAGCCTTAAGAGGGGGTATTAAAATATAAGGCTTATTTATTAGTGTTATTAAAGGGGCAGGGGGGCAGCTTGATGGAGTTCTACCTGGTCAAAGCATTGTTTTCAATGGGGAAAGCTTCTGAAGAATGTGTGATCTTGTTTGGTTCTCTTATTTTAATCGTCATCGGTATGTTCTTAAGTGTTAGCCTTAAGAGGGGGTATTAAAATATAAGGCTTATTTATTAGTGTTAGTTTAATATTAACTAATAAACGGTTGAAATTACTTCAACCACTTTGTAACCATCTTTCACATAATAAAATGACAGACACACAATGATAATGTGTGCATTCTGGTTTCTCTTCATTCGTTCTCTATACATTCTGATATTTCTTTATTCTCTCTCCGCATATTCTAACCAGACTTTTGTGCCATCCACCAAGCATTCCAAACGCATGTATTGAACTTGTCCATCTCTGAAATGCATCCCAGGGATCAGGAAACACATCTTCGGGTCTCACTGATCCTTGACATTCACATCCCACATACTGTGAGGGCCTTCTATGTACCTTTTCTCTTTGTGCACAAAGTGAACCAAACATCTGTGCACATATACTAGATCTGCCCTAAGAGGCCCCTTATCGCTACTCTTAAAATGAATGTATCTATATGTGCTTCAATTCCCTTGAAAATCTGAAGAAGATGCCACTTGGGATTAAGTTGGGAAAGAATCCAAATGGAAATGGACAGGAGCGTAAGAGTCTCAAAACTATAATAAGAATAACATCTTGAAGATTCATCTTCCTTCCATCACTAAGTGCCATTATCAAATTCCCGGCTTTCTCTAGTGGTCATGGAAAACCACATCAGGATATATATATATTCTTCTTTTCTTAGAGCTTATCTCTTGACTTCAAATTCAACCAAATTAGTTTGTCATAATATTTTGAACTTATTCCATATATAAAAGTATGCAAGTTCTTGAATTTACTCCATCTGCGGATAATGACTTCAACGAATTTTGTTATATTTATTGAAATCTGTCACAATGTCTTGAATCTTTTCAGTATTGCAATCCATACCCTTGGAAACATCTTCTAATTTAGGGAAATCTATGTCACACAATCCAATCATGTCTACAATCAGCTCACAGATGAAAAGAAAAGACTAGAGCTTTTCCCTCAACGACTCATAAAAATAATGGTCCTAATACCAGCTGCATTTATCGTGCATGACTGTCTCCAATGTTGCTGCATGCCAGTATGAAACATGGCACATATTGCCTCTTTGCATCAGCTAAGAGTCTTAATAGATTATACCATTTGGTAAATCTTGTTTCCCCAGACCTTCAAGATTTGCAATTTTGAGAACACCCAGAGATAGCTTGTTTTCGTGGCGATCAATTATCATATGATTTAAACGCGTTTTAATTTCTTTTCCCATGGATATTTAAGTATTGATCTATGCTATCTTATTGAACACTTCCTTCAAAATAAGATATATGACTATATACAATGCATGGACTCGGAGACCAAAATATATTATCACACCTTGCTTCAGTAATCAGGCCAAAAGATTTGTAAGAGTTTCATTGTTGATGATGAATTGCACCATATTGGAAAATTCCAGTCGGCTTATTTGCTTCTATAATGACATCTGCAGTATATTGGCTGTTTTTCTGGTGTCCAATACAGTAAAGGGCTCTGAAAAATTATCCACACCAAGAAAACATTAGAATTAAGTTTATTGACTGCCTATTCTCTACATCTGTTCATCCATTTGATATGTTGGACAGACCAAGTGTGCCCCAAATTGATTGAATGGGTTCTAACATCTTCTCCACAAGTTTTCTTTCATTATACAGTAGTCTGGCACATAATTGCTTGCTTGCGAGGAAGACTTCCATAGCTCTATGCTACTTCACTATTCACTCAGATAGTATCATGAGAATTGGGATAGCACATCAAATTTCTCACCACAAGCACAACGAAACCTATCAACCCTTCTATCCGTTTGTTTTCTTTCCATCTGTTATGGATTATCTCTTCCATGATGCCTGCATGTGGTGATAAAATGCAAATAAGAAAGTGTTCTCCTTGGATTAATAGGAGTTCTCTTTCACAATTGCCACATTGACTCATCCGGCTGGCAGCATTTCTTAGTGGTACAAATTGAGAAATCAAGATGTACCAGTACTAGTGCAGTTTATGACCAACACCAAACATATGTAGAGAGGCATCCATTGACACTTGTTTCCGTTCTTCTGTTAGGAAACAGGCTTGCAAAACTGTGACTCCAACGAATTTGTCACATTCTATTATCCATACTAAATAACAATATTTTGGCCAACAGTAATTTACTTCAGCCAGGAGATACCCTCAGTTTGTGTCTTCTGCTGAGAGTAACCATTCAGAAGGGAGATTTGGCCCCTACGTCAGAAGACAACTTTTTAAATCAGATGGAGCTTAGCACCAATATAAAACAATCAAATTGTGACTTATGAAATTCTTTTATGATGCCCGCAAATGGTCCTTGCATCTCATTGACCAAATAAACAACAAGGCAGAGAATCGTAGAAAACCCCAGAAGCCCCTTGCTGCCATTTTACACATCTAGGAATGCCGGGAATTGTGGATCTCCAATTTTAAGGTTTAAAAAGGATATATTTAGCCAGCAAATACTTATTTTATTTCATGGTGTGCAAATGTATTATTAATACTATAACTGCCTTTTAATGTATAGCCTAACATTGTTTTTTTTTTTGTATTACAAAACTTTAGTGTAATTTAGGTATACAGAGATGTATAGATAAATAGGAAATGCTGTCACTTTGTTTTCTAAAATGGTGAATGCTTATGTTTATGAAACTGCATATTTTGTAAAACTTAGGTGTTTCTATATTTTTAATTTTTGATTTTCTGCAAAGAGAATGACTCGCGTATACATTCTCATTCACGTGGTTCTTTGAACAGAAGAAAGAAAGAAAGAAAGAAATTATATTAATGTTCATGTATGACCAAAAGTAGGTCAATGAGACTTGGGAATACATCCATTTACAATGGAAAAGGTTTTCATCTCTTTATGTTCTTGGAATACTTGCAGCCAATCATTACTCCGCATTGTTCAGCTGTTTGCGCTTCTGTGATGTGACTTAGATTGTTCCTGGCGGGTCCTACTTTAGTAAATGGCATATACACTTCACAATTTTCTGTTAAAAACTGGAATTAAGATTTTTGCTGGTCATTGAATCTGATAAGAAGGAAAATGGTATTTAGATGGTAACGTTTGAAGCTTGGAAGTGCATTGTTCTGTTTCTCTTCTGTAGTCATATGTATGTTTGAAGGAGCAGGCTGTAGACTGCATGATATTTATGACGTGTAGAATGGTCATTGGGTTTAATAATGGCGAGACTTCCAAAGATGCATTTTTCTTTCCCCAAATCATCAGTGACAGATGGTTACAATAATCCTTGTGGCTATTGTAGCGTCTGTTCCTGTATTACAGCTTCTGGATGAATAGCATCAGGATTGATGATGGTGAGATTTTGGTGCCTGCATTTTGATTTTCTCGTGTTTGTAGGGCCTTTCACAGGATTATAGCCCATGTCTACAATATTTTTGGTTTATGCAAATTATGGAGTTACAAGTGATCTAAATCAGCCCTTGCCTCCATCATCTTCAGAGGCTAATGTTGATCCCCATATTGGTAAATCATGGCATATTGTGTTTCACTTGCTTCATAACCAAGAAATGTAACTTGATTCCTCATAGCTTGCATATGACATTTAGTTGTTCAAAGCCTGAACCTTTTTGTATAGATAGATAAGGATGGAATGGACCGTGTACGATTCTATTTGATTTCTTTGTAGAATCAATTGTGGTAGGAGGTTTGTATCATTGTGTACCATGATCCTCAGAAGGTGTAGGAAGGTGAGAAAAGGTATCTAGTGAGGACAAAGGTAGCATAGTTGATTTAGGTAGCAGTAAAACGTGGAGGCCTCTTTAGGCTACTGTCAGTTCAATGAGTAAAGGGCTTGTTCTCGTGGGGTCAAGGAGCAACGCCTCATGGGGTTGAGGGGCAATGCCCCACATCACAAGAGAGTCAACTATACACATTGTCGCCAATGTGAAGATGCATGTAAAGGGAAAATGATAAAATATGGTTTAATTCCAGTGGCGTCCCACTTCACCCACTGTCTGCTCAAAACTAGGTACCTGCTGTCCTGTGGTCCTCACAGCTCTTTGTGGTCAACCCTGGCATAGTGAGGACCTTCGCAAATAAAGCACCCCTCTAGGTAGTCCTGTAAAAGAAAATCCTACAGTGGAAGATGTCCTATTAGCACATGCTTGCTCAGAATGCTGTGTCCGAGAAGGTGTCTGATCAGGTCTTTGCTGCCAGTGTTCCTGTACCTTGGAGTGTTTTCCACTACTCTAGGCCTTGACGTCTTATCCCCGGGTTCTTACAGCATTTGGTATCAAAGCCAGGGAGCTTTTCCTAGGGTTTCCTTTAATGAAGGGCTTAGATTGATTTGATCTAATGGCAGAGGTTTACTCCACTTACGACATGAGATAATGCATTTTAATAAAGTGTGGGGGAATTTATATTAATAGACTAAAGTGGAGTTAACGTGTAGTGTGTGTATGCATAGATTAAATAAATGAATCTAGGCATAGATGGATAATAATTAAATACTATTATTTAAGTGGGATTTAGTGATAATGAGGTTTATTAATGTGCTTGTTTAGAAATATTAAAAAGGGGTTGATATTTCCTAATGAATTGAATTTTAAAATATTGCAAGATTATTATTGATGATTATTTTAAACAAGACAATTTAGCCGACTATAAAACTGATTTCTTTTCCTGCATTTGAATGCACTTAAAAATCTAATCGCCCTAGTGACCAGCCCATACTTTGACCTAAATTCTTTCATTTGTGCTGTGACAGGATGTCCTCCCACTGGATTACATTTTAGGTAATGTTTTCTTCCACCTTATCCCTTTTGTGCTTGCGACCTTGTAGGGACGTAACCCCCAAAAAAATCCACCCTTGTAGCCCTTTCGGGCAGTGCATTTTGTGGGCTACATTTTGTACATAATTTTACGGAAATCAACTGAAAATGAGCCAAAAGGTTTACAACCAACCAAGTTCATCATTTGGTCAAACAAATGACACTAGGCGAAGGCCTGTGAGTACATGCAGACTTGCGAGTCAAGCAATGGTCAGTGATTCTGCCTGTTGGAACATGTGAGTCCTAACATGCAGAGTCATGAATGAATGATTTTAATAATGTCCGCAGACCAAACAGTCCATGGGACCCAAAGCTGCAACTATAGTGTATAAAGCCACTCCAAGAGCTGTCTTAACAGTTCTGTATAGAATTCATTGCCTTTTAAAATTGTCTCTTGCTTTTGTATCATTGAATCTGCCAAAAAGAAAAGAACAAAATATTTAAAAAATCGTGAGCGACTATACATTCAGTTTTTATCCAGGGGTCAATATTCTTTTGTCATAAATTGGAAGCTGAAGCAACTGAAGGCACCAGTTGGCACGTTCCATTGTCCTCCCCATAATAGGGGAAGGTAAAGGTTTATGTAATTAATAGAAATGGTTCAGCTTCCATAAACAAACCAAGGAACTGAAAAAGTGACAATATTAAAATCACCCACAGATTTGTTTTGAGGGCACCATCACAGTAGTCAGAATTAAAGGTTTCTATAATAGCATCTTCTGTAAAGGAGGAATTATAGTGTAGTTGTTCCATAGTGAATATGTCTCTTTGTCTAAGTGTTTGGAATAAAATTATTTTCAGATTTTTCTGTGGGGAATTTTCTACTCCAAAGGGGTGTCTCGACGTAAACTTTTTCTTTTGTGGATGCATGATTTCTTGTAATTGTGTTGAAACTTGAAAGTGTTATGCTGTTGTTTCTCGTACACACAAATTGTTAATTTTTTTAGATTTCTATTTGTTTTAATTTGTGGTTTGTTTTCTTTCGAGAGACGATAATTATGAAGTAATAAATATACGTTAATATTCTTTATTTTTGGGAAGGATCTATTTGCTGAATTTTTCTTATATATATATGGATATGGAAATTAAGATAAGGTTCAAATCATTCAACCCGTAAGGATAAAAACTTGAGTGAATAGAAGGATCGACTACGAGATAAGAAGGTATCATAGCCTCCATAGGCTAAGTAAATCCATTTCTAGAGTACGAGCCAAGTACCATTCCATTAGGTCTTCAATTTAACGTTTATGGAACTGCATAACCAGTATCTGAGTTTTGTAGTTAACCACTTTTGCTTTAGATTTCATTTGAGCCGCATACGGTGCTTGTGGTTTTCTTAAGATAAGTGATTGAGACCATATAGATAGAATACTGTCAAAAAACTCGTGAGTTTAGAAAAACTCGCCAAAAATTATGCTAAATGAGTAACTCGCAGGAAAACTTGCCAAAAATGCAAAAAAAAACTCGCCGAGTATACTTGGAATATTCGCCACAAACTTGCCACAAACTCGCCAAAAACGCGCCAAAGACAACATTTCTTTCCTTTTTGGATTTCCGGTTAAGAAAACACAAGCAAAGAATTTTTTTTGCCATTTTTGGAAAGGGTCCGGGAAGATGTAGCAGCAAAAACTTGCATGTGCCATAACTTTCATTCTGTGGCTCCGTTTTAGGTGCCGTTTTCTCTAAAAGTGCATATTTTCTTGAGCTCTACGTAGTGATGGCAATATTTTTCTTATTTTCATAAAATCCATTTTTGTACCTTTTTGGACCAAGCAACTTCTTGCAATCTTCCAAAGAATCATGAGCTTTGATCCCACAGTAGACAGTTAGTAATTAAAAATATTGGATAGCTTTCCAAAACTTGGTGAGTACTACCAAAACTTGACGAGTATTCTCCCGTGCTTGGACTAATCACGAAGAAGCGCAACAAGTTGACTCAAAAAGGCTCAACGACTTGGTTTTGTGCAATACAATCTTCGGCTTCACACAAAAAAGTTGAGGCCACATCGAGGAGCTCATTGATTTGGATGAGATAGATCCATACGGTGAGTGGGTGGGCAAGAAGAGGAAAACCCTGCGTTCACAGAGGACGAGATTGCTTCTTTTGAGAGGGAGGCTATGGAGGGAGAAGCACTAGTAGGACTCCGAGGAGATATTGGACTGGATGACATCTTTGGAGGTGATCTCCAACATGCGGAGAGGAGCCACCAAAGGCACCACCATCTAGTTCCATGGTCGAGCCGATTCACGACCTTCTAGGAGGAGTGTGGGGACGCAGCCGAGTGTGGGGACTAGTATCAGCCGGTTGTCGTATTTGCACGATGATGCGATTTTGTATTGTATTTGTATTCAAATCTAATAGAAAACACTTCTCCAACATTTTATGGGCTCATTTGATACATTTTGTAGCTATGTGTTGCTTAAAATTTATGTTTTTAAAAGAAATTTGAGTATTTTTAAGTTGCCGAGTATTCCCGAGTATTGGCCGAATATTGGCGAGTTTTTTTTTTGGGGGTATGGCGAGTTTTTTTTTTTGCGAGTTTTCCTACTATGATTGAGACCACCGAAGGTAGATGTTTTGAAGATGAGAAGTAGTCAAACAGTTATATTCGTAAAGACACAAGGTTTTCACATTCCAGCTTTTGGAAAAAATTAAATCTGCTACACGATATTTTCCATAAGCTCATTTCTTAATTTTTTTTTCATGATGGCATCGACTAGGAAGAGTCAACAAAGTTTCTGTTCTAGCAATTGAGTGTACAAGGTGTCAGTTATGGGAATAGTTTACTTAATCTGATATCTTCATTCTTCAGTAAATGTTCTGTGGTCGATCCTCTTTTTTTTGATAGATTTTTTTCAAGTTTACACGGATGTGGGTACTAAGCACGGGGTGTGGACTCTCAAAACTTGGATAGACGGGTGTGTCTCATGCATTATAAATGAAAAATATATGTGAATATCCATCCCTTGCTAAAAAAAAAAGGGAACTATCAAATGTAGTATATTTTGTTTTTAATTTTTGATTTGTAGTTTAGTGGTTGCTTTTTTCCATTTCCTTTGCTTTTAATGTGAAAAACCCATCTGTTGACACATTTAATGTCTTCAAGCTCACTACACTGTTGACCATCCTAATTCCTTCAATTGGTTCCAATCCCTATTTAAACCACAAACATAATCTATTTAAACATTGACATATCAAAGGAAATAACAGGAATGAAAGGAAGCCATTCATACACATAAGTTTTGTACAATCCATGGAGAGGAAATAATAATCATCATATATTAAGATAAATCCAGTCCTGTATACTTGTAATGTCCCTTTTTAAGGGCTTAGACAAAAATATCAGAATTCTGGAAAATATTGCAGCAGGCTGTAATTAAATTACAGCGAACTGAAACCTTCGTAATTCGTGCCAAAAATTACCAATAAATGTTCATGAACCATTATCAAATGATTCCTTAATGTATTGACACTTATTTTGTCCAAATCGAATTGATTTGAGTAAGATTAATCACCGCTGGAATTAATTATTCATCTGGAAATTCGCAGCAGACTGAAATGGCTCGATTGCACCTCTAATAATGCTTCGAAATTCGTGCAAGTGTAGATTTGACCATTAAAATGCAAGTCGACTTGGAATAATGAATTATTATGATGAAATTACCAATCCACAATTCAAAAATAACACCAATACAAGTCGCACTTCTAGGAGTAAATGACATAAATCTGGAAATGCACAATTTTGATATTCAATTCAATAATGATCTGCAATTATAAATTGTTTAAAGTCAATATGAAGGGGTTTCGTCCTTCATATGGACCTCATATGGGGTTTTCGTCCCAAATGGAGAAATAATGAGAGTTCTCTCTCAAAATTCAGATTTACAAATGAATGTTCCTATCCCAAATGCTCACACATGACCCCTATTTATACTTTTCTAAGGGTGATGCCAAAACTGAAAAGACATGACCTTTCCTTTATGTCCATTCATTATGCCTTGGCCGACCCCTCATAATCATTTATTTTGCCTTAATAAACAAGGCCGACCCATATAATCTTCACTAACACACTTTAAAGTATTCATAAAATAATAAAAGACATATTATCTGCTTCCTCTTTATCTTCTTCAATTCGACCAAGGAGAAGAAATAGCTGGGAATCCAATTATGCCTTCGAAATTTGGAAAAAGGGACATTACAATACTTAAGGCTGGTCAGTATAGATGCAGTAGGGTGATTTGCTCGTACACAAAAATTACTAACCAGAAGAGAGCTCTGTCTTCTTTTCTATCCATCTCAGATGTTTGTGCGATGCCAGCATAAGATCAGTTAGTAATATGTCGACAGGCCGTTGGTTCATTGGTGAAGTCGCTTGGCTCCCAAAGAGCCCACAAGGGGTTTTTTCTTGCTGACTGCAAAGGCCTGACACCAAAAAGGGACGAGGCCAGAATGATGCCCTGGGTGAATTTGGCTGAATGGATACCCCTCAATTCCTGTCTCTAACCTAAGAAGGTCAATTATTCTGTGAATCTGATACTATCACAATGTTTATCCGAAGGATCAGGATGTTTATCCTTTGATAAACAAAAAGATCGGTTTGAAATACAAAGAAAGACAGATCGTTTCATATTCCACAATCAGTTACACTTACTCTTCGTCGCGGCCATGTGAAGGACCATGAACAGTTTAATAGGCATTGGAGACTGGAACTATTCATCTTTCTGATAGTTGGCATCGAACATTGACCACTGGCTATCGTCAAAAATTTGTCAAAGATAAGCACAACAAAACTTCCTGTCAATGTCAGCCAATGCTTTTTCCTTGCCAATGTCATCCTTCATTGGCCATATTCCCATACTTTGCCAGATGTTTTAGCCAACACCATCATGGGGACCCACGACGAAGTTGGGGTGCTTATCAGGATTGCCTCCAGCACATTGGCTTCATGGGAACACACTCCAAAACTGGGGTGCATTGCCCAAATGTGCTAGATGTATCTGTAGTGCACCAGGTGAGGGATGCATCTGCAACACTGCGTTTTTCTGTTCTCACATTGTAGCAAAACTCATTTCTTAGTTGCACTTAAGAGGTGGTTGCAGCTTCCCTAGGCATTTTGCTAACGTGTTTTTAGAAGTGACATCGTATGTTAGGCGGGCAAATTTAGATGGGAGAGTCCCTTCCAAAAAGCAATTTAGGAGCAATTGTAGAAAGCTAAAGCAATTAAATTTTTACATATCTTTAAAATTTGTTAAGAGTATTTGTTTAAATGTTTGAGCATAAATTTACAGTAAAACATGATTAAGCAACAAGAATTTTCAATTATTGAACAATTCCTTTCTCATAAGTGGGATGAGTTAATAATCCAGAGGTATGAAATTGGGCATTAAACTGGTTGGAGATTTAGTGTCCCTTTCTTTCTAATAGTACGTCTGTTGTGACTGACATTAGCTACAAGACTCAAGATCATTTCAGTAAAGTATTGTACATTTGAAGAACGACGCTTCTTGTCCTCCTCAAGTCATGGCTATCAAGGGAAAGCAAGAGGAACAATTACAGATTTCTTCCTTTATCACATTATGTAATCTCTCTCTGAAAACTGGACCCAAATATTGCAAAGTTTATGAGATTCTAGATGAAAGTGCTTATCTACAGAGGAAGTGCACTGTTAAGGCTTAGGTGTTTCCTTTTGTTGTCTTAATTTATGCCTTTTTTTTCTTATAATGTTGCAGTCAGTAACGACAGTTGACACCCTTATAATTGGTGGTGAACCTTGACAAAAATCTCTAAATTACATGACTGCCTTGGAACTTCCTAACAACTTGCTCCACATGGCTATTTTGATTCCTAATGTCCTAATTAACAGGTTATTCCTCATAACTATTATCTTATCCTTTCTATTTGAGGTGTTATCGTCTTGAGAATTCATTTGCAAGTTCCCTGGTTTTTGGTTTAAGTAGGTGCTTACCATGTTGGTTTCTAAGGTTCATTTCTCTCTTTTACTGACTATGCAGGTCAACAATGGATTGGAAGAATGTAAACATTGTTGGCAAAATTCAATTGATCAAGTTGATGCCAGTCTATATTTTGTTATATTTTCAAATTAACATTGATAATCATGAAACCAATTTGTTTCTGTAAATCATCTCTCTTTAAGTTTATTTGAGATTTATTTATCAAAATTTTGTTTTGTTAGTTCCTCAAGTAGTTTGCAGGAGAATGGCATTACAGGCCATAATGATGGGTTGAATGTTGATACATCTACTAAGTTGAAGTTATAGTTTTCCTCCTCCCTAATAAATGATTGTTTGGTTGAAAACGTTACAGCAGCTGTCAACATGACCACTTGAAGCTAGTACCACAAGATCCATCACTTGGCATTTGCAAAGGATGTCATGCAAATGCCAAGTGATGCTGTCATGTTATTAGTTTCAACTTATTCTCATTGCCAATATTGAAGTTGTGGCCAAGCTATTGGGCACAACTAAGAAGTCTAGAGACAATTCCTAGATCACACTAGCTACATGCTTAATAACTTTTAGTTCCTTACCTCTTAATTCTAGTACCTCTTAATTCTAGTGGTTAGGATAATTGCTGATCTTAGGACCTAGAACTCTACTAACCTAAATTCCACAAAGTGCCTAGTTGGTAGGGGAAGATGACATGCTTTCCAAGGTTTAAACAACTTAGTTTCTGAAGATGAGTATAGTGAGTCTTATTATGGTGGCCAATGCTCATCTAGGACTAAATCATTTAAAGAGTCTTTTCAACATATACATTTGATGATTTGTGTCATTTTTGAACTTGGAGGACTCATAAAGCTTTGAGTGCTTCTAATCACAGTGGATGAATTTGAAGCTATTTTTTCATAAAAGAATTGGTAATTTGGTATCCACCTACAAAAAAATCCTCTCTAGCCTCTAATGAAGTAGTCAATCTTGCCATTGGGATGTTTGCTACTATCACTTGTGAAATTCTCACATGCAATCAATAAAGTGAATTTGGTGTCACCATGTTGTAACAAACTAATACTAATAAGATGCCCAAGTGGTTTACACTTGTTTGTGAGTCTATTGGATTATTTATTGTGCATCACGATCTTTTATCTATGTTACCTTTAATGAACAAGGGTGCTAATACTAGACAAATCTCGGGAAGGGATCCGAAGCATGCACAAAGGGTGGTGCATCGATACAACTATTCAATTCTCTTGTCGCTCTGTTGAATGAGTGGAGAGGTAAGATTTCATGTCTTGGGATGTTTATTAGTATAGGCATGCAACAACTATGTAGTGGTTCTATTAACAACCTTAGTTTAACAATCAACCATAGGATAGAGTTCTATGTGACACTTTAGAGGAATGGCTATAAGAGTTCATACTATTTCTAGAAGGTACCAAAGAACATGTCATCCTCGTGGGAGCAATCAATTGAGAATGTGTAGTGTAATTCTCTATCTCATTGCCTAGTGATGGTGTGTTGACATGTATACAAAATGATCATTTGATAAATGTGTCCACCATGACCATCACACATTCATGGTTATGCTGAGTTGTAGGTAAATTAAAAAAAAATCCTAGTGAATAACTTGCGCGATTGCAAGAAAGTAGGAAGAGGTTAGTACTTGGCAAGATTTGTGGCCTCGGGATGTTGCAAATGGTACATGCCCAAATGAATTTAAGGACATCTATTGCTACCTTTGACTATAAAAGTAGTTGAGTATATTGCCAATGACCTTTTGTACATTCAAATTGCTAGAAACTATGGAATTATGTGTTTTGCATATGAGTTGTGCAAAGTATGCACATAACACACCGTGAAAATTCCAATTTCAAAGATGATAATTTTGGAAGTTCCATTCCTTGATTGTTTGTAATATAAATGTCCCCAAAATCTCACTCATTACATCGTAGCTATAAAATCTACGAAATTAAATGCAAAAATTAAATCAAAGAACTTAATGCTTGTTATTTTTGCCTCCATTTATAGCCTCCTACTTGATCAATCACCTATCCGACTACTTAGTGTAATAATAAAGTGTAACCATGATGCAAATAGTTTTTATCGTCAAATAGATTAAGATCAAGTGGTAAATCAATGGGATTTCATAGAGATGCAAGGTTTTAAATCCATGAAACATATGTAATACAAAGATACCTCGTTCAATTTTTGGTGCAATGTACCACAACTAACAAGGCTGAGTTCATGTCTTTCATGGATTTGATAGAATATATACCATTAGTTGTCACATCTAAGATGAAGCATGCCTCTATTGTGATTAAAAAACATACTTTTTACCAATAAAACCGTAATGACTTGTTAGTAGTTGCCATCGATACTTAATGACCAATTTGAATTGCCACAAGTAATCTTTCAATGTATCCTTGGTGATCCAAACCCCATGTGTAGTCTAAGGGATAACAAGCTCACTTGTTTTGTTATGAGTGGAAATGGTTTGGGTTATTACTTATGATTAATAATAAGTGTTTATTACGTAATGTCCCTTTTTGGGGGAATCAGGAAATGACCCAAAACTCACAAATCAGATTATAGAGCTGCTGTTATAAACCTGTAAACCTGCAAATTAAACCCTTTTCTAGGGCAACGACCTATTTTGGGGTTTCAACCCCACCTTCGTGCCTTCAAAACCCTTCCAATCAGCTCCACTTAAGTCTCTAAAATTATGATATATCAACAACAATCATATAATGCAAGAAATATGATTTTTAATACCCTAGATATGGAGATATGAATTTCAACAAAACCCTTGTCTGCAACGTTACTTTAAAAATTCACAATTCAACTTAGGAAGCTCCAAAATTCATGAAACTCAAGATATTGGCCTTATAAATTATGAAGAACAAGCTAGTAATTTCAGATTTGCCAAATTAGCATCACACATACCAAATTTCCACTCCAAAGTGGGTTGCTCCACTCTAAACAAATATAATATGGCACCAAAGAGACCAAACATGCAAGAAATAGATACTTTATTGCCTTTCAAACCAGCTTGCACACACAAAACCTCATGAAGGGTTTTTGTCCTTCACAAGTTCCCAACCAAGGGTTTTTCGTCCTTGGATGAGGTCCTCAACCCAAGGGGTTTTATCCTTGAGAGAGAGAGTAAAAGGGCTACACTAGCCAACTTTCACCAAGATATGAATAATCACCAAAAAGAATCATTAATGCCCAAACGACCTCCTTAAATAGCCACAAGGAGTGCTTTTACAATATAAAATGATGGCTGACCCCTTAAGGTAAGTGCTTTTAAATATATAAATGGTATTTGGAGCCTACATGCTCATAATACCTTTATTACCTAACTACTTAAGTTCCTCTATTGGAGTGCTAGGCTTCTTAATAGGATATATGATAATAAATGAAAACAACTACCTAAACAACAATAAAAACATAATTAAGATATTCCCTTTGCTTTTCTCCCTAGACCCACGGGGAGAGAATGGGTTAAGGTCTTCATAAATCAACTTCCAAAAAGGGACATGACAGTCCTCCCCTCTTGAAATTGCTTGTCCCCATGCAATTACAAGTACCCGGATCCTAAATAAATCTCAGCTGCTCCTTTGTACCTCTACAAGAAACAAACTTATTTAAGAAAAAAATGATCTCATGTCCATCTTCCTTCATGCCATATTAGCATGTTAGCTAGTTCCTTCTTACTCCCATTTTCTTTTTTTTGCCCCTTGTTTGGCTGATTTGTGTCCATACCATCAAGATGACAACTGCAACTAGACTTTTCCCTCTTCAAGAAAGGATGAATGATGACTGAAATCCTCCCTATAGGAGTTGAGGGAAATGGACTGAATATCTCTCCACTACACTGTTGGAATGCCACTCCGAGTTAAGTAATCAACAGTTAAACCATCCCAAAAAGTCCCAACAACTGCCTCCGTAGCTTGAGCTTCATTGGTATCAATCATGGTGGTGAGTTGCCTTCTTCCGGAAAGTGTGAGAAAGACTGAAAAAATGCCATGACTATTGGAATTAGAAATAACCTTTTGCTGAGATCCTTTATCTTCTTCCTCTATCCCAAACATCTTCCAACATTTAATTCTCTTGCAGCTGTGTATAAGTGCTAGTAGGTGGACCAACACTTTGAGAAGAACTTGACAAGGACAATTCTGATTTCTTATCATTGATTATCAAGTGGAACCGAACACCACATAATGTCTAGATATGTGCACGATAGTCTTATGGAAGATGAGGACTTTGTGCCAAATCAAGCAAGTGAATTTTCTCTTAATACAAGATGGACCCCAAATGGCCCCAAGGAAAGAGTAGTCTCCTTGTTCAAGAGAGTCAAGCACCACAAATCTTCCCATCCTCATAATTACATCTCCATACCTCCCACTTTGGTGGAGGATTCCAATAATAACCCAAACACAATTGTAGCTATGTATTTCCCCCCTCATAATTGAACCAATGATGACTGAAATAAATTTTAAGAGAGTTGGGCATACCTCTTTAGGAAAGTGGGGCTGAGTGTCTACCATCCTAACCATTGGAATCTCACTTTCAACTGTTGCAAAAATGAGTGGAAGGCTGAAAGAGTAGTATGCAATAGACACATAAATGTTGTAGTTGCTTCCTTTTTGGGAGTTCTTCTTGAGGGACAACCTTCTATTGCTTGTGAGTAAACATATATTAATTGAGAAAACTCCCATAACAACCCTGCATATTTTAATCTTCATTTTATACCTCCTCATGATGTTGTTTGCCAAATTCTTCCTTGCATTCTTAGCTATGATCAGTCCTTTCCCAACTGCTGGTAAGGAAATAAAATCAGTCTTTCCTTGCTCAACATGCCTACCTTTTCCATTCCTGATTTCATGAATTTTGACCTCTTCATTTTGTAAGTGGAACTTCACCCCCTCTTGTGAATTTTGAGGGTAAATTCCCCTAAAGTTTGGAGCCCTTGACCCCCAAGAACAATATGTGCCTCAACTGAACTTAAAACAAAGAAGTCAATACAAAGTTCATACCTTTCCATGGGAATAGTGAGCTGGGGTATCTTTCTTGTGCAAAGGGGAGATGTTCCATAGGTTATGGTGACCGTGTAGCCTTTGAAACCAGCCTTATTTGGCCCCATCCTTCTTGCCAATTCTTCTTCAATAAATTGATGCATATTTCGCCCTTCCACCCCATTCCTTCTAGCTCTTCCATTTTCATGGAACCATGGGTTATCCACATATGAAATGGAAAATTAGAATCACCATCATTTCCCTCCATAATGATTTTGAAATAAAATATTCCTCCTTTTGTAAATCTCAACATAGCACCTATATGCCCATGCGGGAATACCTTTGAAATTGAGCCCAAGTATCTATATGCTCTTTACTACAAAAGCACTTCTTACCTCATCACCCTGTGAGGTTTGATGTACATGATGATATCCAATCAATGGGGACATAGGAGGATAGAATACATATGAAATATGATTACTCTTCCTAACCATTTGTTCATGGTGACAACAAATATGAAATGTGATATTGATAAAAAATTGAGATATCCTTATACCATGGGTGCCCATGACATTGTTATGACTCATAATTTATGAGTTTAAATCAACACTCTTCATTGGCATGCTTTCCTCACCGGATGGGATCTTTTCTTTCTTGTATTTGTTCCACATTTGCCGGTGCTTGTCTTGGATAACCTCCGGCTTCTTATTAAGGCGGAGAACTCCATCAAACGACCTCATTTTGTCTCCTTTTAGGAGCAATCCGATTCTTGAAATCTTGTCCTTTATGGAGAGTTTCTTCCAATCTTATAAGACTTGTTGAGATACCATCAAAACAAATATCATTGTCACCCCAATTTCTTCCCTCAAACAAATGTATATCGATGGATTACAAACCAGACGGAAAGAGGAAGTAGGTACCTTTGCATGTATACCACGAGCCTTGGGAAGAGGGTTACCTCTTATCAATCCAATTTCAGTCCTTGAGCATAAAATGACCTTTGTCTTGATGCATGCATAACTTGGAAGTTTCTTGAAAGGGTGTAAGTACCCTTTTTGTACTACCTCCATACCTTGTTCATATGTGTTTAAAACTTCGTAGCTCTTACCTAAGTCTAATCCATCATCATTTTGCTCTTTAGTGACTCATTATAGACAAACCTACAAGCTCATGTCATCATGCCTATTTGGAAAATGGTTTCCAACCATTCCTTTCTCTTCCCCCTCTTGCTCATCATCCTTCTTTTCAACCATGGATTCATCACATGCTAAAATATCATCAGTATTAACCAAACAATGATCATTAATTACCTCATATTGTTGACTCTTTGGAACAACAATGGGAGTAAGGGCTAAATCTTCATCCTTCATGGCTCCATTTCCTTCAAATGCAGACCTTCAAACCCTTCTTCATGCGTAGTGTCAAAACCCTTGAGTGTGGTGTCCTTATGGAGCGTTGACTCCTTACTTGTAGCTTGGGTTTTTGACCTTGTGCCAATTCCAACTCTTTGTTTCCAACTCGAAAATTTGCAAAAAGAACGGCATCCCATACCTTCTCCTAAGAGCTTTATAGTGAAACATCAAATCCGAGCCTTGGAAGACTTTGGAGTGGCTTCTTCTTTGATTGTTCTAACTTCAATGAGTTTCTCCACAGTTAGGGCGAGGGTTTCTAATGACCTTGCTAACTTCCCTTGCATCTTCTCGAACCTTTCCATGCTTCATAGGTTGGGAGGATGATGCTATGATACCACTATATGTCCCATTTTTGGGAACTCGGAAATGACCCAAAGCTCATAAATTAGATTATAGAGTTGATGTTATAAACGTGCAAATTAAACCCCTTTCTAGGGAAACAACCTATTTTGGGGTTTCAACCCCACCTTTGTGCCTTAAAACCCTTTCAATCAACTCCACTTAAGTCTCTAAAATTATGATATATCAATAACAATCATATAATGCAAGAAATTTGATTTTTAATACCCTAGATATGGAGATATGAATTTCAACGAAACCCTTGTCTGTAGTGTTACTTTAAAAATTCATAATTCAACTTAGGAAGCTCTAAAATTTATGAAACTCAAGATGTTGGCCTTAAAAATTGTGAATAACAAGCTAGTAATTTCAGATTTGTCAAATTAGCATCACACATACCAAATATCCACTCCAAAGTAGGTCACTCCTCTATAAACAAATATAATATGGCACGAAAGAGACCAAACATGCAAGAAATAAATACATTATTTTCTTTCAAACCAACTTGCACACACAATCTCATGAAGGGTTTTCGTTCTTCACAAGTTCCCAACCAAGAGTTTTTCGTCATTGGATGAGGTCCTCAACACAAGGGATTTTGCCCTTGAAAGAGAGTAAATTGGCTACACTATACAACTTTCACCAAGATACGAATAATCACCAAAAACATCCGTCATTAATGCCCAAATGACCTCCTTAAATAAACACAAGGAGTGCTTTTTACAATATAAAATGATGGCCAACCCCTTAAGGTAAGTGCTTTTAAACATATAAATGGTATTTGGAGCCTACATGATCATAATACGTTTATCATTAACTAACGCTTAAGTTCCTCTATTGGAGTGTTAGGCTTCTCAATAAGATACATGATAATAAATGAAAACAAATACACAAACAACAATAAAAACATAATTCAGATCTTCCCCTTGCTTTTCTCCTTAGACCCACGGGAGAGAATGGGTTAAGGTCTTCATAAATCAGCTTCCAAAAAGGGACATGACAATTACAAAAGACAATATGGCCTTAAATGAATTGATAAATACAAGAACATGTCAATCATTGAATTGGATTCATGCTTGTAGGTGACACTTTGGGACATAATGTTCTTAAGACGACCATTTCTCCTTAACAAGCGTACCTCCCCTTAAGATGACCATCTCTCGTGAAGAAACCGAACTCCCCATAATAATGCCATCTTGCTAATGTTGTAAGATTTTCTTTAAGTCCTTTCCCTTTATAGAAGACATTTAATTTCCAAAAGTGTTCAAAAGGGACTCAAAAACACAATGTATCAAAATTCCTCGAAACAACAAATACTCTTCACTTTTTGGTGGTATGCTAGTCATATAACTTTTTGAATTCTTAAGGCGAGTTAGTTCTTATACAAGGACTAGGATTCTACATAAAAATCATTATATATATGCTTTTCTTACACACCTACACATCCATTTGTAATAAATAAAATGCTACTTGAAGCATAAAGGGATGCCCATGATCATCCCTTACTCCCCTTCCACTCCTCGACCCCCTCTATATTTTATATAGATGGGCTGATGGGGTTTGGGCGACCCTCGGCCCTTCGGGCCCCAATCCCACCATAGAGTAGAGGGGCTACCCAACACAAAGGGCCATTTCTCTATCCTAGAGATGGGATTGGGAAAGCAGGGGGTGAGGGTGGCTATATATATAGTTGGCAAAACCATACATAGATGCATTGACTAGACTATATAGGTTGGCCTTTAGGCACTCCACTAAATAGAAATATGAGAACATAGAGCGAAGTGTGGCAGCATTACATCTCTTCTTAGAGACTAGTTTTTTTTTTTGTAATAAGTAGACAACAATAGTTGACATTGCTTAGAGATAGTTGTACATATCTTTCAAAATCAATAAATAGTTATATTTTATTCAAACATTTTCTTTGTCTATTTTTATTGCCATTCATTCATTGTTCATCTAGTTACAATTATAGAATTAACTTTGTGATATCATTGATATAATTAATTGATCACATCTATAAAAATTTGAGTTCCAACAATTTAATGAAATGTCAATCAATTTCCAATCAAATCTAGATCACTAGTATTAAAGTAGGAATTACATACATTGGACAAGGATCTTGTAGTCAACACGGGAAAAGGAAAGCGAAAAGATTCACCAAGAGGGACAAATCCAATAGATATTTACACTTTTATCGATTAGAATGGGCACCAATCACCGCTTCCAGAGAATTGACACCTAAGAGATAACTTCAACCAATGGTTGCAAAACAATCTCAATGTCATCATGGAGCACGTGATATAAATGGAAAATAACCTTTTCCAACCTTGTCTTTGAAGGATTGTATCAAGTAGAGGAAAGATGCAATCAAGTTAAGTACAAGCTTCAACACTGGTTAGTTGAAAAGAGGCATCTTGTGACCAAAGTCAAGCCCTTCGATTTTTTAGCAACAATTATTTATTAAATTCATATGGTAGTATTGAAAAACACAAATACATTTAAGGTATTGTTTTGAAATTGTAAAGAAAATGCAAGACATTGGTCAAGGTATTGACAAAGATGTCCATGAGGAATCCAAGAATTTTTAAATAAGGCCTAAGAACTTTGATCTTGTGTACATAGAAGTATTTACTCAACAAGGATGGGTTTTACCATCATTGAGGTAGACCTATATACGAAGTTATGTGGATTCCCATGTCGAGTTATAGTATAACATGTTCAAAATCGAGTGCAAAAACGTGCTCACACACATAGAAAGTACGTTTTCATCCTGTTATTATAATTGTTGTGGTAGAGTAGATCACAAGCTGAATTAATTTTTGAATCTTCATCCTCGTGAATTTTGTGGCAAGTGTAATTGCAATAGTTCTAAATGTTGGTTTATTATAATTATTCAAAGATCTACACAATTTGTGAAAAATATTTTTAGATAGTTTTCCAAGCAAGTCACACAAAGATGGTTTTATGTACAAAAAATTAGAAATTTATTTGTATGTACATTAGAGGTCAAAAAAACAATCATATCTCACCCTCCAAAATTAATGCAAAAGGGTCTATTGCTTCACAAGAGGGGCAATTGATCTAAATGGAAATTTAGGTCCAAAAGCCCTTATCACTATCATCTTGTCGTGGTAATAATCTTTTTGCCAATGCTCAAAATCCATAACCATAATCAGCATCAAAAGCTTGTATTTTTATTTAAATTAATCCCCTTCCCAAATGACATGAAATTTCACATAGAAAGTATTAAAGGACTAAAAAAATGCAAAATACAAAAAATGTGATTAAAAAAAACTGAAATATTGTAATTTTAATGAGATTCACTTCGCTACATATCCTCTTCTCCTATTGGGGAACATGTATCACATGGCTATTCATGTCAACTCTTGTGATAACATTTGAATGAATTTGAGTAAGGAAAGCGACTCACGGCTAGAAAAGTGCATCTTTGGGTGCTATTGACCATGGTCCACAAACCATTTTACTAGATCAATCACATCTTGAAAAGCAATGATTCCCATTGTAAATGCATAGAAATCAAACAAGATAACTTATTTTGATGTGTGTATTAGTGAACCACTTCCCATGTGCTTCACTAATGTCCATATGTTTTTGAATCCTATTAAAGAGTTTTTGTTTGAAGAGGGCATCCTCCATTGTTAGCAATAATCACACAATTATTCTCTTTAATAATTTTCACAATATTTTTAATAGGCATCATGTTGTCCTCCAAAAATATTTTGAAATATTATCTTATCGACTCTAGTTATGTGTTTTGGATGCAAATAATTAAAAATGTGTTGCTTAGTAAAGGTTTGTGGTGAATTGTCATATATGGTGAACAAGTAGTGTAGGAAGTAGAAAAGACGAATATATGTTTAAATAGATGTGATGAAACACTAAGCTC
This sequence comes from Taxus wallichiana var. yunnanensis, assembly GCA_018340775.1. NCBI lineage: Eukaryota > Viridiplantae > Streptophyta > Pinopsida > Cupressales > Taxaceae > Taxus > Taxus wallichiana. Next base: position 554,497,776 of record CM031244.1, on the reverse strand, counting down.
GATAGTGTTGGTACTTTGTAATGAGTAAGGTCTTACATCAATGTAGAACTTGAACCAAATAAGTCACACAAGATGCTTGAGAAAGAATCAAGGAAAAGCTACTTAAATTATATAATCAACTTGCATATCTCTTAGCTAGCAAGTTTGAATGCATATAGAACTATCTTTCCAAAGAAAAAAATATAAGCTATCAAATTGATGGAGCGTGGAAATACTAAAATTGAAGATAAAATGAAACATATCATTTTCTAGGGAATCTTCAAAGATTTGTAGATGATGTGTATTTGTATCCACTTACCACATTGTGAAATCTTAAGCTTGGTGTAAAATATGTCAATCTTTCTTTAGTTTTTTCACTTTATTAGTTGGAGAAAAAGACTTGTCTATAAGATTGATCAAAAAATCAAATTTATGTTGTAAAAGTAAGCTAAACAAGATAAAGGATCTCAAGTATGATCCTAAGACTCGTCATCTTAACATATGCAACATGAATGGAAAGGAAAGAAGCCCAATAAGTTTGATCCTTGTGGTTACGTTAGAGGAAAATGACATCGTGAAGGTAGCCATTATTAGTTTTTAGATCTATCACATAAGTTACATATAGAAGGAAAACAATGATAAATCATGTCTCAAAGCATTTGTGAGGATCATACATGTGTTGCTTTTGCATCATCCTTCACTACAACTTCATCTCCTAGTATTGAGTCAATTGTTGATTGCAAAACATCATACCACATGGAAAGAGAGGCCTATCTATTTATTTTTCTTGCTAATACTAATTGTGATTGTATGATATATAATGGCAATAATATTGCACATGTTTTTTTGGGTTTTGGGAGTGGTACAATTAAGAATGAGACAATCGATGTTTATTATGTTCCAAAGTGAATGAGAATCTCTTATCTATGCATCAAATAATTCAAACATGAAATAAGCTTAATTTTTTTCTTGAAAAATTGGTAGTCATAGAAATTGATGATGAGCAAAAGATCATAGGATTATGAGAAGCTTTAAATGTTTCAAAAATATAGATAATTTCTCTTATCATGCATATTGATTAAGTGAATAATCTTTGGCATGAACATTTATGATGTAGGAGCATCAACTTGAACAATATAGGATAGCAAAATTTTGGTTTGGACCATCTCAGGAATGTGGTCATAGGGCTTGGGAAGCTTTGTTAGGTTTCTAAGTGTTCTAGATTTTGAATTTTGCTAGGTTCTTCATTTTCCTACCCAAAAGTGAAATTTGAATTTTCAAACTTGTATTGGGCAATTTTGGCTTGCTAGGTAGTGTGTAGAGGGTATAGGTGGTTACGATGAATGCTATATACATCTTGTCATGTCATAAGTGACTCCTAGGGTGCAAATTAGAGAAAATGTTCAAAAATGTGAAAAGACATTTTTCCTATGTTGTGCATAGCATAAAAGTATCCAAAGATAATTGCATTCGAGGAGGAAATGAGAAAAGGGTGGAGGAGCTCGAAGAAGAGTTAGTTACTAGTCTTTCTTCAAGGAGAAAACAATGTGAGTAGAATTTTTGATAGAGGAATCAATGGAAAATAAAAGAAAGGAGCTAATTTTTCTATAAGACTATTTTTGTGGATCGATTTCTTTGGATGAATCATATTAAAATGTACATTTTTGCTTGATACTAAATGCATTCTTTGTTTGGACATCTAATGGAGGTTGTATGGACTCTATTTCAAGAAGTTTATGTATGATTTAAGACGTAACAAGCTTTGTTCCATCTAGTTTGTTTTTAAAGATACAAGAACCATGTTCTTTCGCCTAAGCATGTAAGTTTTAGTAAGGTTTTGAAGTTCCTCACGTTTTCATCAAATACCGACTTCTTAGGAAGGTTCATAGGATAAAAAAGCAGACCCATAGGTCCATTTTGGGAATTTGAAATTAAGTAGCTTTTATTTTGTAAAATTTTTAGCTTTCTTGGGTTCTTTGAAACCCTACCTAGGGTTCAAGAAAAGGTTGAGTTTTGAAGGCCCTAAATGTTATATCAAGCCCTAAAATTTGGTGGACACTTTCTAGAGCTTCCTTCTACCATATTTTCAAGGTCTAGTTGTTTGAAACTTCTCCAAAAGTGTCCAAGTTATGACAGGTTGTGAAACGGGTTTGTAAGAGTGCATGAGAGGCCTAATTGCCAAAATACAAGCGGTGAGTAGGAGGGTCTAAATAGAGACTTAATCCTTGGAATTTTGTGAGGAGAAAGAACTTCCAACAAGGGTATCCATAAATAGTTTTAGTTTCTGTAACTCTTTCTAATTTTTTACGAGGTATAAACTTAGAGCTATTTGAGGGCTACATGCCTAAGCATAGTTTTGCTAGAGCTGGTGTAAAGAAGCAAATTCCTCCTAGTTTCCACTACTCATTGGCATCAATTTTGGCATTAGAGCGAGGTTGATACCAAGAAACAAGAATAAGAAGTGAGGTAAGAGAGAAAAGTGAAAATTCCACCCAAAAGAGTAGTGAGAGGAGGTGGTAGAGGAGACTCAAATTGGAGATGCCATCCTGAAAGAGTTGAGAAACATGAGGGTTAGTTTTGATGCAAGGTTAATAATGGAAGCTAATCAAAGAAGAGGAATCACGATAGGTGATGTGAGTGATAGAGAAGAAGAGCCACAAATAACTCAAACGAAGGAGAGAAAGAAGAGACAAAAGAGAGTGAAATTGACAGTTGCTTAAAGTGATCATAGGACAAGGATCAAAACCAAAGTTATAAATTCCTACATATGTAGGTAGCCTTGATGGAGAAGAACTCATTGATTGGATAACTTCTTTGGACAAGTACTTTGAGTATGAGAATGTGCCAGAGGAACAAAAAGTGAAGTTTGCTTATGTAGACATGATTAATTACGATTAATTTGTCCCACAACATCATCTAAATTCATATAATAATTAATCACAAGATTAATTATTATTAATTTCATCATTAATCCCTTTATTCCAATATTTCATCATTTATCTAAATATTCCATTTTATCATTTATCCCATTAAAAATCCCTTTTATCACATTTAACCTTTCATCATTTATCATTTATCTCATTTTATCATTAATCACTTTAATATCCTAGTATCCTATTTTAAATCCTTCATTAACATTTTATAGGAATTTAATATTCCTACATCTCACCTACCACCTACCCTACACATCCCTACACCTAGCCTTTCCATGTAATCAAATTACTAATCATCATTAATCAACCTAATCTAATCCTAATCTAATTACATCCTCACACCTCTAAATCTAGAAGCCTCTCTAACCTTCTTCTTCCATTGAATTTTTAATTCAATGGAAGCTTCTTCCCTTTATTTAAATCTTCTCTAAATTCTAGAATTCTCCATTCTAGAATCCTCCATCTCTCTCATCAATTCTCGACCATTGATCTAAATCCAATAAGGTTTAATCCCAACCATCCAATCCTCTACCCACAAACTATAAATTCAACTCTCATCCTTAATGAAAGTGAATGGATGAACAAACTAGTAAACAAGTTAGCAAATCTTTGTTATTTATATCACTCACCAATTCATCATCCATCTACAATCTACCATCATCCAATCCTTCATCAATCATCAAGCATTCTTCAAGCAAATTCAAGGGGAGGTCTTGTCCAAGTGCATCCACATCAAATCTCAAGCAAAAATCCAATCCAACAAGCTATCCAAGAGCACATCCAATCATCAAAGAAGGAGAATTCCACTTGTTGGTAAGTACAGATGTATTGCTTTCTCCCTCTTTCCATCTTGCTCAATATGAGGTAGTTGAATTATTGTGTTGGATTTTGTGTTTATTTGGTTTCTTATTCATTGCATATTTGCATGCTTTGACACAATTTTTCATATATATTTTTGTTTTGTAGGGCCTCCTCTTGAAGACCCCATTACATAATTTTTAATCATTTTATCTTGCATCCATTTTCTTTCATTTATCATCATTTTTGTGTGTTTCTTGTTCATCCTGAAGGCAAAATCGTGTATGCTCTCCTCTCGCGTCCTAGGACGATCTTGAGGATCAAAAGTGGCTAGCCTTCCCATTTTTATTTTGTAGGGGCAACATGATGTGGAAGTGATATCCACACACTTTTCATAGTCTTAGGAGTCTCGTGACCATGGGCTTCATCTCCATGCATGTAGACACCCCGTGTTCCAACAGGGTATAAAAATTCAAGGAAAACTGTTGTTATTGGATACGCGCTTGCTTGTTTTAAGAGCGACGTGAAATGAGGGGATTCCACGTCCTAATACCTAGGCCTTAGACAACATCCTTACAACATGGACTTGGGTACCACAAGGTATATTGGGGACGCCCCTAGTGAGCTTGTGCATCCTAGACTAGGCAACCTTTTGGCCGCAATCAAACTATAGTGCAAGGAGGTCGCACTCCCCAAGATCACTCATGAAGCCGACCCCACATTGAAACATAGGTGGAGAGCCAATTGTGGCACCACCGTCGAATGTGTGGTATTAAAAGTGGGCTATAGTTTTGATTGCAATCCCACTTGACTAGTTAGGGTGTGTGTTGCATGTTTGTTGCTTGTTTGTGAACACCCTTAACCATCTTATTACATTAAAATTTTAATCAATCAAAGATCATTATAATCATCATAATTAACCATCCTTAATCACACAATCCCTATCCTAATCCCATCACCATCCTTAATCAACAATCCTAATTCAAATATATAAAACCATGGCTTTTGATCCTAAATCCCCATCCTCTCCAAACCAACATCTAAACCCCTACCTCTTCCTTAAATCCATCAACCAAGCTATCTCACATCCCCCACCCATCAAATTCAACCAATGCACTTTATCCCACACACTATCTAACACCTTACTAAACAAATCTCAAACTTAACATCCTACCTTAACCAATCCTCTCCCCGCCATCCAAACCAACCATCCCATGTCAATCCTAACATCCTAAAAACCATTCAACAACTTAATCAACAAATATCCGATCTTCAATCTTCAATCAACCTATCACCTCCTAACCAAACCCATGCACAATTTCCCCTTCCTAAGATCTCAAATTCTCGACCAATTGATTTCCTCCTTAATAAAATCAAACCATCTCAATCCCCACCTTGACCCAAACAACATAAATCACTATCCCCACAATCCATTACATCAACTTTGATGACCTCCCTAACTTTGACCTAGACCAAGAGGACCTCCTTTATGTCCTTGCTAGTCCACCACCAATCCCAAACCCACTCAACCATCGCAAACCCCAACCCAAATCCCCTACCAACCATCATGACCTACATCTTCCTACCATTATAACTCATATAAATAATCCACCATAATCCAAAACCTCAACTCCTAAATCGATCATCGTAAAACATATCATCGCATCCCATTCACATATCCAATCCTCTCCCAACCATTATCTATCACTCAAATCCCACTCAATAACCAAACATCATCATCCATCCAAATATCATCGTACACCCAAACATCCCTCACCAACCAACAACCAAAACAAAACTCACCTATCATCCTTTGTTAAATCAAGTACATTAGTGGATGATAGAATTACAATCCCCAATCTCATGATGACCACTTGTCATCATCTTCCCCTCCACTTCATATCCTATAGCCAAAAATATGTTCACTAATATGAAACATCAAGGAAAAGGCTTAGGCATCCATGAACAAGGCATTCACGAACCCATCTCCCTTCATCAAAATCCGTGACATTTAGGCTTAGGGTAAAACCTAAAACTAATAATGTCCCTCCTACCACTCCATAATAACCCACTCCTCTTGTTGATCCCACTAGCCCAACCACTCAACCTAATCACAAATCATCTAACCCCCTTACAAATACCAAACACCTAAAAATGGATTGAGCACACAATTCGTCGCTTGTACACGGATTTTATTTCCTTCACATTCATCCTCCTTGCATCCAACATCAAAATCCCTTTGCATTTCATTCACTCTTCTCATCACAACTATTTATACCCTTATAATCCATTTATTTGAGCACTAGATCAGCTTGCTCACACATGTTGTAAGCCAATAGTACTTACTACAACCATGTGACCTTGGTCTATCATTACCTCCATCATTTGAGCACCATTGTTCTCCTAAAGATCCACACACTTTAACACACTTAATCAACTTGTGGTGAAGAACCTTGGGTGCATCTTTTGACACTCTAGCCAATGTCATCACCACACTCATTTCCATCCCCCCATCAAGCCACTAGTGATTCTTAACCCCTTGAGAGTTTTCAAGAGAGTGGAAGCTCTTAATGCCAAAAAATCTAAATATCAAAAAGAAAAAATAAAAAATCATATCAAAATTAAAAAATATCAAATAAAATCCACCTCAAGACTCTCTCTAAGGGTGTTTCCAACAATTCTACCAGTGTGGGAAGCCTTTGGTTGTGATGAGAGCAATGTTGTGACAAGAATAAGATGTATCTCCATCGGGGCTATGGATGCCTGCTGACAAGAGAGAGAAATGTTGTGACAACAATCAGATGTATCTCTGTCAGGGCTATGGATGCCTGGTTGACATCGAAGCAATGCACGACTTAACCTTCCGTTCACCTTCCATCAACCTACTTGACTTAATCACTCCCTATACATTGGCTAGTTTGTCTTCACATACTACCCATTAAGTCTTCACTTCAAGTAGTAATTAACCATCACAATCACACACACTTCGATCTCGAAGAGACATAGGGCTTGCATGTTGCTGGTATTGTTTAGACCTTGGTCACACTTTTGTTTTAGTCAACTCTTGCCTTATAACATGTGTCATTCAACTCATCTTTTGTTCATCACTAATGTCATTTTCCTTCCATCCATCACATCCACATCCTTTTTTTTCGATCAAACATCCATGGGAAGACGATGATCCTTTTCTTTTCATCCAATCCTCCTCATGTCCCTTTTGCACCATCATCATCATGACTTGGGGCATCCTTACTACCATCTGCTAGGGGCATCATCCATTTTATATACCTCTCACTTCCCATCCTACCCTACACTTGGGGAAAATCAAAACCATCTAGCCTTCCACACACGCCACCATACTTTACACTTGGGGGCACACCACATCTATCCCTCAATCCACCCCCCCATAGCTAGGGGCATATCTTATCATCTTCCATATCCCCCATCTTATCCTATACCACATCCCTCATCCTATCAATCTATCTCCCATCCCACATCCCATCTAATCCTAATTGATTAACCGATCCATATCCTATCCAACCTATCCTTCAATCCTATCCACCATCTAACATCAAACAATCCTCGTCCTATCCTCACCCTATCCTCATCCTATCCAACCTATCCAATTTTCCTCATTCTACCCAAACACACTTTGGGACTTATAGGAGAAAGTCACATCCCACCTTACATCACCTATCCCATCCAAAATCTCAAAATCCAACATCCACAATCCAAAATCCAAAAATCTAAAAATCTAACAATCTAAAATCCAAAAATCCAAATATCCAACACCCAAATCCAAAATAAAAAATCCAACTCCAAAATCCAAAATCGAGAAATCAAACATCCAAAAATCTAAACATCCAAAATCCAAAATCTACAATCCAAAACTCTAAAACAAAAAATACAAACATCCAAAATCCACCATCCAAAAATCCAAACATCCAACAATCCAAAATCCAAAAATCTAAGACTCAAAAAATCCTAAAATCCAAACATCCAACATCCAAACAAAACATCCAAAACTCAAAATCAAAAAAATTAAAAAACAATAAAAATACAAAATGCAATGTGTGTGCTTTTGCTTGCATGTTTGCTTGTTTGTATGCATTTTCATTTTGGCCGATGATATGAGGCCCCTTTTGTTTCTTTTACATAGTCCAATGATATGAGGACCATCTTTTTATATTAATCGGTCCAATGATATGAGGACCATCTTTTTATATTAATATGTCCGATGATATGAGGACAAGGGCATTTGGCAATTCAATCATCACGGTCTTTATACCTTGGTGTATTTTTCTCAATGCCACATTCACAATCACACTGCTAATGATGATAATAGTGGGCACTTTATGGTAACACACTCCTTTATATCATCATATTTTATCCCTATCATCATCCACACTTGATCCTCACCATCATCCAACTAATTATTTAGCCTTCTCATCCTCTCATCCAAATCTTCTACATGCTTAAAATATTCTCATCCTCTAATCCTCTCTCATCTACTAATATGGCCTCTCCTCTTTTCGAGCAGTTACCCGACTTGTTCCTCCCTGCCTAACCCCTCGAGAGGCCATCATATCACCATCCACACATCTTCTCTTCTTCTTCTTTGAACTATCATTGCTACACAATAACACTTCAAAGAGGGGCAAAATGTAGACATCTAAAATTTTGACATGATTAATTACAATTAATTTGTCCCACAACATCATCTAAATCCATATAATAATTAATCATAAGATTAATTATTATTAATTTCATCATTAATCCCTTTATTCTAATATTTCATCATTTATCTAAATATTTCATTTTATCATTTATCCTATTAAAAATCCCTTTGATCACATTTAACCTTTCATCATTTATTATTTATCTCATTTTATCATTAATCACTTTAATATCCTGGTATCCCATTTTAAATCCTTCATTGACATTTTATAGGAATTTAATATTCCTACATCTCACCTACTACCTACCCTACACATCCCTACACCTAGCCTTTCCATGTAATCAAATTACTAATCACCATGAATCAACCTAATCTAATCGCATCCTCACACTTCTAAATCTAGAAGCCTCTCTAACCTTCTCCTTCCGCTTCTTCCCTCCATTTAAAAATTCAAATAAACCTTTAAATCTTCTCTAAAATTCTAGAATTCTCCATTCTAGAATCCTCCATCTCTCTCATCAATTCTCAACCATTGATCTAAATCCAACATGGCTTAATCCCAACCATCCAATCCTCCACCCACAAACTATAAATTTAGCTCTCATCCTCCATGAAAGTTAATGAATGAACAAGCTAGTAAACAAGTTAGCAAATCTTTGCTATTTTTATCACTCAATCAATTCATCATCCATCTACAATCTATCATCATCCAATCCTTCATCAATCATCAAGCATTCTTCAAGAAAATTCAAGGGGAGGTGCTGTCCAAGTGCATCCACATCAAATCTAAAGCAAAAATCCAATCCAACAAGCAATCCAAGAGCACATCCAATCATCAAAGAAGGAGAATTCCACTTGTAGGTAAGTACATGTATATTGCTTTCTCCCTCTTTCCATCTTGCTCAATCTGAGGTAGTTGAATTATTGTGTTGGATTTTGCATTGATTCAGTTTCTTAGTCATTGCATATTTGCATGCTAACACAATTTTTCATATACAACTTGTACCATATTGAAAGGACATGCATCTATATGACGAAATTCATATAAGATGATAAAATCAAACAAGGTAAGAAAAGAATTAAGCAATGAGAAAAGATGGTAGCAAATCTTAAGGCTAAGTTCCTACCTAGTGATTATCAAACAAACCTATATAAGAAGCTTCAAAATTTGAAACAAAAGGAAATGAATGTTAAGGACTATATAGAGAAGTTCTATGAATTAACAATCAGATGAGGGCATGTAGAAGAAGATGTGGAGAAGATAGCCATATATTTGAATGGGTTGAGGTATAACATTCAGGATGAACTTAGTTTGGTGAGTCCTAGAACTTTAGAAGAATGTTACCAATATGCATTGAAAGTAAAAGACAAGTTGAATAGGAGAAAACTGCAACATACTAGAGAGTACAATGGTAAAGATTTCAAAGGCAAAGGACAACAAACAAACAAAGAAAAAAAATAAGGACAAATAGAAGAAACAATCAGTTCACAAGTGTAAGGTGCTACAAGAGATGGTTACTCAAGAGGAAGAGGTAACTATGAAAAAGGAAGAGGAGAGTTTCAAGTGCAACAAGTTTTCTGGTCATAGATCATATGAATGTCTAGAGAACTCTCAAGCAAGTGGCAGTAGTGTAAGAGAAGAAAGAAACCAGATTGTGCATGCTGATGAAGAGGAGAGTGTGGGACCATCATCACACATAGAGGAGCCTGAAACATGAGATCCATTTCTATTTAAAATAGTCCTACTCAAACGGACAAAGGAAAAGGAGCTAGCCCAAAGGAGAACATTATTCAGGACCATTTACAAATCTCCAGGTAAGTGTTGTAAAGTTGTTATAGATGGAGGTAGTATAGATAATTTGGTTTCCTTAGATATGGTTGAGAAACTAGGCCTTAAGAGGATTAAACATCCAACACTTTACAAGGTGTTATGGCTTCAAAAAGTCATCATGTTCTTGTGACAGAGAAGAGTATGGTTGAGTTTCAAATAGGAGGATATAAGGATGAAGTAATGATATCATGCCTATGGATGTGTCTCATGTGCTCTTAGGTGGGCCTTTGCAATATGACATGAAGATTATACACAATGCAAGAGATAATACTTACACCTTTGAGAAGGATGGAAAAAGTCATACATTAGTGTCTCTGAAGGATGAAAAAGAGAAGGAAGTCAACCCAAGTGTCTTGATGATAGGTGACAAATAGTTGTTGCAATGAGCAAGAGGATGAAAAGGAGAAGTGTGCATTGGATGTTAAAAAGGTAAACATTTCATCTCCTAAACTAACTTATTTGCTTACTAATATTCATTCTTATTTGGGTGAATTCCTTGAAATTGTGGAGAAAGACTCACCTAGTGAGTGGGAGAAGAAAAAGGAGAATGAGAGAGTCAAAGTTGAGTTGAGTGTTATCACTTCAACCTTAGAACATGAAGAAGAAGAAAGATACAAAGATCAACTTCAAATACAGGTAATGGATGTCCTTTTGCAAGATTTGTTCGAGGTAATGGATCAAAGAGAGATGAGAGAAGGTGTAACTATGAGAACAATACCTTTTTTGGAAAAGAGTGATCTGGATTGTAGAAGATTTTCACAAGAAGGTCTAGGTACTGACCTAGAACAAGTTGCCAAGGTTATGAGAACAAGAAAGCAAGAACATGAAGTCAACCAAAGGGAGATTGATCAAGGACAGTTTGCAGTCCATCTAGGCAAGGATAGTGATGCGAACACCAAGGAAGAGTGTTATAAAAAGAAGGAAACAATAGAGTATCTTGAAGGAGTTTTATTTCTTCTTGTGTTTGTTGTTTGTGTAGGTACAACAACCAAAGAATTGGAAATGAGAAAATAGAAGACTGAAAACAAGGAGAAAAGATGCAACTTTGAAGAAAATATAAGTGTAAACTTGTTGGGTTGATGAAATATAGCCTAAGTATGAAAGGCGGAGAAGGACAGGGCACCCGGGCATAGGGCACATAGACGTGCGCGTGAGAACTATAGTGAAATAAGGCGCGCTCAGAAAACATGAAATCGAGACTTAACTATTTTTAGTTAAGGTTAATTATAGACATGGAGTGCGGAACATGTTTTGTAGGAGGCTTGGAGAGCACGCGAGGGCTATTTTGGACAAGTAGAAGATCAAGCACCATGCATAGTTTTGAGCTATTAATAAGATTAGACTGTTGTTGTATTATTAGATAATCTATTAATAACGCGCTTGCATGCTTTTGTAATGATCTTGTAAAGGTGCATGGTTATTCTTAGCATGTAGCCTATTTTTGAAAGGTGCATGGGCGGTGAAGGGAAAGTCCCCACCCCTATAAATATGTATTGATTTTCATGGTTTAGAGTACCACTTTTGTATCAGAGTTATGTTGTTGATTTATGGGCGTGCATGACTATGGTGACTATATTATGCATGTATGAAGCTTATGTGTTTTACAACAATTAATATAATGGATCTTTGTGGCTGGATATTGGTGTTTGACATAACTGAGCATGGAACTTGCATGGTAAAACTGATTATGGTTCTTGTTTGATTATTCTTACATATGGTAAAGAACTAGATTTAGTTTATATACTGTTATATACTTAATTGTCTGTTATGGATCTGGAGTATTGGTATAATCATGCTAAATTCTTGAGTAAGCTTCCATAAAGAGGGACCTGGTACCCTTGTGTGCTTTAGGTGAGCGCTCAATTTAGGATGAGTGATGTGCTTTAGCGTCTTTGTGGTCATTGGTGGTAAAATCTAGGCTACATTTTGGTTCCGTTGCGAGACCTCTTTTTCAGTTGTTTGTTAGGATGTTGCATGATGAAGATGTACCGGTTGACCTTGGCTAGTATTGAAGAGTGGTTAGATAATTTGGAGGAAGAGTATGCTCACGATTTAACACTTGGACATGATTTTAATGCACGCGCGTGGGTTGAACAAAATTTGTATCACGAGCTATATGAGACATTCTTTGCTATCTTTCCTATAGAGCTATATGAGTGGTTGGTTGCTTATGCATCGAAGAGAAATTAGAGGTTTCACACACTTGTTTGGACATAGGAAGAATTCTAGGCTTTGTATGATGCATATCTAACTTAGACACGTGTTGTAGATCATTGGTGGAGTGGTGTTTTGAATAGCTATATTTTGGAGTACACGGTTTCTACTTATTCTTGTCCATCGGTTATTGAGTTTCGCCTCTGCGTGAACCTAAAGGATCTCATCTGTGTGGTATTCCTTTAGCGGTAAAGATCTAGATCATGACACCGATTTGGAAGAACGTCCTATGGCTAGCTAAACCCCACCATGCGCAGGGGCATGAGCAGGTGTGTGGTGAAAGATGTCGAATCTAGCGACATAAAGACAAAGGGAGGAAAGGTGACTTAAGTTTAATGAAGCGCATGATAGTGATTTGGAGAAGCATAGAGAAATCACGTAAAAGAATGGTGTTGCAGAGAGAGATGACTCGTGAAGGATTTGGGGCTCACGTAGAAGATGTGGAGCCAAAGCATCTAGAACTCCCCCATTTAGAAAAGCATGGTAGAGAAACCTCTTCGGTTTCGATTGAAGGTGGGTATCAAGAAAGATTGAGAACTGCGCAGTGCGCATGTGATCCTACCTAGCAAATTATCCTCTTGTTTGGTATTCTAGGTTCTACGACAACTATCAGTAAGCAAGTTAGTGTGGGTAGTAGAGTAGTAACAGATAGAGTTAGTTTACAGTCAAGTTCAAGAGTTAATCAGGTAGCTTATTCATCTATGGTGGCACAATCGTCATCATCTATGTTATTTGGAGGACTAGTTGGAGGTATGTTTTCGCGCATCATCAACATAAAAACGTGGGCACGCAAACATTGGAATCATGTCCTGGAAGTAACTCAAATTTGTTGATCGTAGGAGTTCGGTTTAGCACAATAGTTGAACACAAGGTAGCATCCTCTCGGTCCGTTGCCTTAAAGGAGGGGATCGGGAGGATCGTGTGGCTCAGGGATCTAGTGGATCTGGTGGTTCTGGAAGCGGAGGAAACACATGAGGAATTATAGGTTCTGGATCTGGTGGGCATGGACCGCACCAATCCTAGCAAATATTTATGGAGACGTCTCATTGTCTCCCAAAATATAGAGGCATATAAGATTCAGCTGAGCACGTGCATATGTGTGAGATACTATGACGCGTGAAGGGGATTACAGCTCCAGAGCGTAAGGCAAGTTAGTTTACAACTACTTTGCAAGGGCACACACATAGTTGGTACAAGAAATATGATCCGAACCAGTTTGTGTGTGGACTATCTTTGCACCGTATGATGCTTTCTGGTAGAGTTCCATACACCCGAGTTTGAGCAGAAGAGCATCAACACATTGAAGGATATCAAACAGGGCATGGCTGAGAGTGTTCGGGAGTATGATGCACGGTTCAAAACCCTTTTTGTCGAAGTTATCTTATGACATACATCCGAGTCAACATGCTCAATGGTTCATTGGAGGCGGATCACGCCTTTTAGAAGGGTGCTCTCATACAAGACTTATACAGATTCATACGAGGCACTTGAAGCAGCTCTTTGCGCTGAGGCATTTGGGAGTGTAGACACAGGAGTGAGCCCATTCTTGGAAGCTCAGATTGTAGTAATGGCGAAATAGTTAGAGAAATTATTAGCTAATTCAGCACATGAGACACGCAATGGAATTTGGTGCATAGATTGTGAAGTAGAAGTACATACTAAGGATAGTTGTCCCCATAAATCGGTGAGCGCCATATTGCTGGATTGCGAGATATGTCACTTGGATCATGATTCAAGTAGGTGCCCACTAGTGCAACGTGCGATAAAAAGAACATGTCTTGTTACTGCAAGTTTTGCAGGTCTACCACTCATGATATAGAGAATTGTAGATTGATTGATCAAATTCATGATGCCATTGATATTGGTGTACGACAGAACAATGTTGCAAATTATTCTAAGGAACAAGGTGAGCATCACAAGTATAGTTACAATGAAGGGTGCTCTAATGGTGACCGAGGTAGAGGTCAAGGATATTGTGTAGGACTCAAAGGCTGAGGTCACGATGGTGGAAGAAGTGAATTTCCACGAGGAACATGCTATACATGTGGATCCCCTGATCATTACATGCACGAATGCCCTCAGAACATTATTTGTTATTTTTACGGAAAGAACCACAACTATGAAGAATTCCCAAATTTGTATGAACACTTGAGTAAGAAGCAAAGCAAAAGAAAAGGGCACGTGAATGGTTAGAGTACAATGCATTGTGGAAGATCAGTGGATGCCGAAGTTAACACCTGAACTTGAGTTGGTACTTGTGAAGATCAATACACGTGCTGAGGTTGCACACACCAGAGAAGTTTCAAAGTAGAAACCTGCCATTACAAAGGAGGATGTACTACATGCAAAGTATCCAGACCCCACACATCAGAAGGAAGTTTATCAAGAAACCATGAAGGTGATTAGGAATTTTTAGGGTGAGATACAATGTTTGAAAGAATAGTCACGAAACTACAACAATATAAAGCAACTAAGCTTCCTTAGAAGATGTTGATGATTTAAAGGAGGTTTGCAAGATGTTGTGACAAGAGAACATAATTCCTTTGTTGGGGAATGGTTAAGGGAAAGACACCATGAATTGGAGTTGAGCGTGAAAGACATATTTTGCATGCTAACTTGCCTCCTCATAGTTTGGATTATGACAAGGAGATCACTTTGAATGCTATTTTTGATGGATGGCTTCTAAGTAATATATTGATTGATACATGTGCAAAAGTGAATGTACTCACTTTGGACACGTGGATTCAGATGGGGAGACCACCATTACAACCATCTTCAAATGTGTTGTTTCTGACAAATAGGACTAAGGCCACGCCTAATGGATTTTTAAAAGATGCTATAATTACTATACAAGGGGCCAAGTTTACTGGGGACTTTGAAATCTTGGCGCTTGCAGAAGAGGAAAATTTTCCACCATTGCTTGGGCACTCTTGGTGTTATGCAAACAACACTGATCTACGATTCAACAAAGGATATATAAGTTTTGAGAACAAGGAAGAGCACGTGATAATTCTTTTGATAGACGGAAAGGTTGCACCCTATATATAACCACTAAGTGAAGAGGATTTGAACAAAATTTATGTGTGCACCATTAGAGATTCGGAAGTCCTTGAGCCATCAAAAGGAGTTCTCCAATGGGATGATGCACAGTCCATGAGTGATACTACAAGTGTTGCATGTGACAACTAGGCACATGACACTTATGAAATGATTGGACACGAGGTGAGAAGTGCAGTTATGCATGTAAAAAGCAAGCCACATTGTGTTAGGGTGGGTAGTAACCAGTACCAATGTACACCTTTGGTGAAGGAAATCTTGATGTGTTCTGCGTGCAAGGGAATTTCAATGGAAAAATCAAGTGGAAAGAAGGAACATGCTAGTTTATACTCTACGCAGGACAACAACATGCTTTGTGGATAATTCATAGGGATAATATTTTAGAGTGGCGAGAAGTGAGAATTGCCTTCTCTGCTATATTTCTCTAGAGCATTATACGTACTTAGATATGTGAATTCCATGGTAAAGACCCTATTCAACACCATGCTCAGCAGTGTGAGAGACTCTGGAAAGAGGGGCAGGATGCCTTACCACCTTCGCTATGGGTGCATTAGTTCTACTATACCTTGTGAGGTTGTTTGCGCGCATGGTATGTCTATGCCGAGTTGAATAGAGAGACAAAAAATTGGTAGGAACTGACTCCAGGTATGATTTAGACCTTTGGCTATTTTCCCACTAAACCTCTAGTGAATGAAGCGTTACATAGTTATGAAGCGCTTGACTATGGGAGATAGTGAAAAGGTTGAGGAACTTATTTAGGAGTTACTAGGTGAGTCAGACACGGAGGTGCGCTTTGAAGAAGAAGAGACAAATGCATAACAATTTGGGCGCGCCTTCCTAGAAAAAGAAAATGTTAAGACGGTCTATGTCATTGATGACGAAGAAGTAGAGAATTTGGATGTTGAGCATATAGAGGGTACGTGCTAGGTCTTACACAATGTAGATGAAAAGGCGCACACCGCCATGAGTTGATGAAAATGAAGAAGGTCAACTTTAGAACATATGATGAATCTAAGGAGACCATCATTGAAGATTATTGGTTTGACTTTGAGGTTGCTAAGATAATTGAGTCTGCTGCACGAATTCCAGTTTTATTTCCTAGAGGCTATCATGAATTGAAAGGGGCACATGAATCTTTGGGAGAGATGAAAATCAAGTTAAAGGAAGGTGCGCGCCCAATTAGGAAGAGGCATTACAAGATGAATCCTAACCTATGCATCAAGGTAAAGGAAGAGATTGATAAGATGCTGAATTCTGAATCATTGAGCCCATTGAGGAGTCAAAGTGGGTTAGCCCTATGGTGATCAGTATCAAGAAAGATGACATAATAAGAATTTGTGTGGATTATAGGGAGTTGAATGTTGCATGTGTAATAGATCCCTTTCTCACACCATTTACAGAGAAAATTATGGAAGGTGTTGCAGGGTGTGAGATTCACTCCTTTATTGATGGATTTTCTAGATATCATCAAGTAAGAATAGCTAAAGAGGATCAAGAGAAGACAACTTTCACCACTAAGTGGGGAAGTTTTGCATACACAGTTATGCCATTTGGATTAAAAAATGCACCTGCAGTCTTTTCGTGCATTGTTGTGCAAGCATTCCAAGACTTTATTCATAAGTTATTGCAAGTTTATCTTGATGATTGAACAGTGTATGGGCTAGTGAAGGATCACTGTGATAACTTAAGACTTATGTTTGAGAGGTCTTTGGCGAGTTGAGAATATCTTTAGACATTAAAAATTGTGTTTTTGCTACACCTTTTGGGACTTTTTGGGGCATATTATTTGTAAAGAAGGCTTGTTAGTGGATCCTGCTAATGTTGTTGTTATTTTGGGCACGGACGAACCTACTAACTAGAGCAGGTGCGCATGGATTCTAGGGCACATATGATATTACAGGAAGTTTATCAAAGGTTATGCTAAGATTTTTGGGACTTTAGCAGAATTATTGAAGAGTAAAGGCAAGTTCCATTGGGGTGAAGTGCAACAATGTGCATTTGAGACATTGAAGGAAAGGTGTACGACACCTATTCTGCGCTTTCCTTCATGGAACAAACCTTTTCATGTACATGTGGACGCCTTTGGCATGACCATTGGTGCAATATTAGCCCAACATGGAGAAGGTATTGTTGATCACCCTATTTTCTTTGCAAGCATGAAGTTGACCCCAATAGAAAAAAAAACTATACAACTACGGAGCGCGAGGCCTTGTCTATGATTTATGCACTGCATAAGTTTAGGCAATACTTGCTGGAAACACCTTTTATTTTCTATATAGATCACATGACATTTAAGTACTTGGTGAACAAGCCCATTTCTGCAGGGGTGCATATGCCATTGGATTCTGTTATTTCAGAATTTGATTTTACAGTGGTGGTTAAGCCAGGCAAGAGCAATTATGGACCAGATCATTTATCAAGGATTAATACGGAGAGGATGCGCAGAGCATTGAGGATACAATTATGGATGCACAACTATTTAGATTGAACCGCACGCCTCTGAATTAGAAGATATTGTTGTCTTTTTGCGAGATAGGTGTGGCGCTTGAAGGAATGAAGAGTTTAGAGAAGAAACAACTTGCTATACACACCACACCTTACATGTTGATCAGTGGAGACTTATAAAAACTAGGTCGGGATGAAGTTTTGTGCTGATGTGTACTTGAGCATGCATGTGAAGCTATTATGGAAGAGGCTCATGGCGGTATTGCATGTGGACACTATGTAGGAGATGCCACGCCGCGCAAGATTTTACTCACTAGTCTATGGTGGGAAACATTATATAAGGATTGTAATGAACATTGTAAGGCCTGTGACCATAGTCAGCGCCTTGAAAAGTCTGGACATAGAGATGAAAGGCCTTTGAGGCTTATTGTTAGTGCAGATCCTTTCGATAAGTGGGCAATTGACTTTGTGGGTCCCATTTCCCCACCCGCACGCAGAACTAGATTGCGCTACATTATAACATGTATAGATTGCCTCACAAGACGGGCGAAGTAGACGCTTACAAAGGATTGCAAGACAACTACAACAAAAAGGTTTCTATGGGAAAATATTATCAATAGGTATGGGTGCCCATAAGTTTGACAAGTGATAGGGGTACTCATTTTATTAATGAGACCATCAAGATACTATTGGCAGAATTTATGGTTGCACACCATAAAACAACACCATATCACCCTCAAGCTAATGGAACTATTGAGGCCTTCAACAAGATATTGAGCCACACATTGACTAAAATTTGTGATGTTGGAAGGAAAGACTGAGATGATAAAGTCTCTGCTTTGTACTTTGGGCATATAGGACAACCTACAAGAGGTTGAATAAGGCCACACCTTTTCAATTGGTGTTTAGCATGGAGGCTATTCTACAAGTGAAATTCATGTTACCTTATCTGTGTATTACGTGCGCAAGAGGTTTGGCTGATGAGCAAGCACTTGAAGAGTGAATTGATAAAATGATGCGATTAGATGAGAGGCGTGCTATAACAACGATGGAGTCGAGAAGATAGAAAAGGCTAGGCGAAGACATGACATGATAGAAATATTAAGGATAAGAAGCTTGAAGTTGGACAAACGGTTCTTCTTTATGAATCAAAGTTTTTGTGTCGCCATGGAAAGCTTAAAGTGCATTGGTTGGGACAATATATTGTGACTTACATACTTGATTCAGGCACTTTCCAGTTAGAGGCGCTGGATGGAACACGGTTGCCTGTTATTTTAATGGGTGTAGGTTGAAACCCTACTATAAATAAGTCTTCTTGGTGTTTGTAATAAGGTAGTATTTCCATTTAGCTTAGGTTTCCTTCAATGCATTTCCTTTATATGTGTTTTCTTCATCGTTGCTATGTTTTGTCAATTTAGTTCAATGTTATGTGAAATAAGTGCGCTTGCGCACTTGCAGAAGTTGATTAATGTTTAGTGGTTTAATGCACGGAGGACCGTGCATACCCTTAGTGTGGGGTGGATCAAGAAGGATTGATGGTGCCTTGGAACATATTCCAGTGCATGAGAAAAGAAAACTTACAGATGCTCGGAGAAAAGATAGAATTGAGAAGACATTTAAAAGAAATTTATTGGATTGAAGACCACGTGAAGGAAGTTGGATGCTCAGTGTAACATGAGGTAGGATGCATCAATGGAAAGTACTTAATGACGAGCACAATGGATATTTACTTTAGCATAAGAATGCGCGTGAAAGGAGATCTGTGGCCAAGAAGTAGTGGGCTTGCCAGTTTATGATTGAGGTGTGGAAAATTTAAGCGTGGAAATATAGGACGCAATGCGCGAGAAAAGGCAGTGCAACGCACAAAAAAATGAAGAGGCGAAATTAATGCCATGTATGGTGGTAGTTGGGGAGAAATTAATGAGGAATTTTGAAATGGGTTATAAAGTCGACAAAGTGTAACATTATTGTTACCTTGCATTATTGAGCTATCGAATTGCAAAGTGTGAAGAAGATATTAGTGTGACGAGCAATCTATAGAGCGATGAACCTAGGAGAGGTTGAGGCACATTGTTGGTGGTATTCCATGTAAAGGTTTTATTGAGGTGGTTGTGCGTGTGCTCAAATCTCAAAGGTGGGTTCGTATGGCTAGGGTTTGAGGAAAATAGGTTCACAGTTAGGGTTTCTGAGTTTGAATTCGAGGCGTGCATGGTAAGAAGTTGAAAAAATTAAGGTTACAGAATGCCCCTGTAAGTGAAAAGGAGAAATGACACCTGGCGAGCCCTAGTTGTGGAAAGGAGGCCGACGAAGCGCGGAGGAATGGTTGGTAGAAATGTATCTAGAGGGGGTGATCAAAGGGAGTCCTTGGGCAACAAAAATAAAGCAAGGTGCAAAATTTCTGATTTTAATCACAAGACCGATAAGACTGTTAAGGATATCGTCACGAAACCGTTCGGAAGATGAACAAGAGGACGAAAAATGATACAAGGGTTTTGGACGACTCGGTGAAGAGATTGTTGTAGAGCGTTGGGGTCATGTAGATCTTTGAGTGTACTTTGGAAAGGCCGACTAGTTGTACCCACATGGCTTATGTCATGCAGTACATGAATACTTCTTTTATTTCATAGGTAGGAGGATGAGGATCATCTCCAAATTAGTCAGCAAATTGACAAGATTGCGCGACTTAGGGTTAGAGATTGTGGAGGATCTAACATATGATGATGGATTCAATGCGACGACCGCTGCGTTCAAGTATAAGAAGGGAGGCCGAGCGTTCAAGGTCATAAACATAGAGGATATGGCCACAAGGGTTGCCACGCGGCTGGTAAGTTACAAGCTAGGTGCTTTGAAAAGGTGGGTAGATGTCAATAAACACTGGCTGCACATAGCGCATAAAATGGTGAGAAAGACCCACTATAACATCACCAATTATATTGTAGAGAGCCTAGTTGCGGAGACACACGTACTGAAGTTGACAAAGGTGAGAAGATAACATGGGGTGCTATTTTACTCTTGATAGTCTTCAAGTGAAATTGGTGTGCCCGATGGGCCAAGGGATAAAGTTTGGGAGTACCCCTTGGAGAATAAGTCACCCACGTAGAAGTTTTCAAAGTATACCTGCCATGGATCCATTTCAAGCACGTAAAAGGAGTGCCAGGAAAATGATTCAAAAGGATGCAACGGGCGTTTGAAGGAGAGTGGTGCATATCGTGCAAGCTTTCGACCGTTGTGTTAGATGGACAAGCTGAGTTCGTGGTGTACCAACACTTTAGTTTGGGGAGGTTCTTTATGAAGATGGGTGAA
Organism: Taxus wallichiana var. yunnanensis; assembly: GCA_018340775.1. Taxonomy (NCBI): domain Eukaryota; kingdom Viridiplantae; phylum Streptophyta; class Pinopsida; order Cupressales; family Taxaceae; genus Taxus; species Taxus wallichiana. The sequence continues at coordinate 554,476,538 of CM031244.1, read as the reverse complement.
AATATCCCTTGGTGTAAGTTACCCTTTGCCTTCACCACACACTATTTTAAGTATTCAGTGAACATATTAGATAACGCACGAAAGCTTCAATTTGATGTTGACAAGGTAGACACGGATATACATATCCTATGTAAGACATATGTATGGCCAAATAGGGAAGCTTATGTAGAAACAATGGAGACAGACAATATTGATATAACTCCGGAGACTCTGACCGTGGGGAAAATTGAGCCTGCACGTGTCTATGTGTATCTAAGGCCATGCTTCAAGGATGGAAAGGTGATTGCAGGAGAGGACTTAGCTTTATCGGGTTCTCGAAGGGAGACAAACAGTGGGAACAAGGAAGCTAGTTGAGAATGCACCCCTCAGAAAGGAAGATCCGGTACTTGAAGGCTTAAAGAATGTTTTGGAGTAGCAAGAGGAATAACAAGCAGACAATACAACGCTGGATCATACTCGAAGGGTGTTGTACAAAAGGTGGACAAGCGCGGATGCTAGCGGCTGGGACGTCACAACTAGTTAGAAGATCACCATGTGTAACACCGGTGAAAAATGTCGAGGGAGAAAGAAAGAAGCACGAAAGTTTATTCCGGTCAAGGATAGTGAGGAGGAGAAGTATTCAAAAAAGAGCGTGCGGAATGATGTTGTCACCCCAAGCATGGAAGTGCAGGAAGACAAAGAGATAAATGGCGAACAACCTATGTATGAGGATAATGCCCCTAGTTTAAGTGTGCAAGGAATTTTAAATGAAAGAAGCGCTAGTGGAGATACATAAATTATAGTATGCCCTATGCACACTAATAAAGAAACTGAGGAAGGAGAGGAAGTAGAGCAGAATGTGGGTGCAGAGGCATAATAGCAAAATGTGGACACCGCTACACGGAGAATGTGGGTGAGCGCACCGTGAACCTAAGGAAGATGAGGTGGTAAGAACATGAAACCTTGAATATGTTTATGACACCACCAAGATAATTCATGCTAGGTTCCGAGTACTATGCCAAGGAACAATTATATGGTTGGGACTTGATGGACCCAGACATGGAGACCATGCGCACTCACAAAAAATTTTCATGGAGTATGCAGACTCACATGGATGAGCTTGAATTTGATGTTTGTGAGGAATCATGTGTGTCACAAAGAATGAAGAAGGTGCCACATACCCACCATATCACCATCAAGCCAACTCAATTCTCGGATGAACAAGTCGAATGCTTTGGTTAAGGCATCTGCAGAAGTTTCGTGATAGAATATTGATAAAGCGGCGACTATTAGGGCCTTATTGGAGGATAAAAAGGATAAGGATACTAAAATCAAGCGCCTGACAGAGGAGAGAGATAAAGCTGAGGTGAAGGTGTAGAAAGTTCTTCAAATGGCGAGAACAAATTGGGGATGAGATCTTAAAAGAGAGACCACAATATGAAGAAAAGGTGGTGAGGAATTCCCTTCTTCCCTACATTATTTGTGCACATTAGTTCATATGATATTAGATGGACTAGTATGCATGTCAAAACCTAAGGACATTGCGAATAAGCACAAAAGGTTAAAGGGACTAGGTCGCATGAAAAATTACAAGCTATGAAGCATTACTGCAGACCTTGAAAGATGAATTGAAGAAAACAAATTTGGCCTTGAATATGTGTGTGGCCCCTGACATAATTATAAAGACAAGGACCATTGAAGAAGATAATGAGGTCCTCAAGGCGGAAAGAATGAAACACTTGGACGTGTGGAGAGGCTGAATTTAATAGCGAGAGAAGTGTGATGCGCTTGAAGAAGCCTAAGAACTGTACAAGGAGAAAATAAAGGACATTGGAAAATTAATAGCGTAGCAAATGGATGTCATGGAAGGGATGGTCTCAAGCTTTGACAATGTTCTCAGAGTATTATAGAATAAAGGTAAGAACATGACACTTGACGAGTTGGAGGCGGTTTGTAGACATTCCAAATAATACAAATATGGTGCTAAGCGATTGGAATGACTTGGAGGTAGAGATTAAGAATGAATATCCAGAGTTGATCCTCCCTATGGAAGAGTAGAGAGCCAACTATTTCCTCATTCTTTTTTTGAAGACATTCTTTTATTCTTTATTCTTTTTCATGAAGAGATAAGGTGTGACTACCCATCACCAGGGGCAGAAATGAAATTAGTGTGGGGTAATGTTGGGCTGATGAAATATAGCCTAAGTATGAAAGACACAAAAGGATAGGGCACGTGGGCATAGGGCCCGTAAATGCATGTGAAACTATAGTGAAACAAGGCGCGCCCAGGACAACATGAAATCAAGACTTAGCCGTTTTCTAGTTGAGGCTAATTATAGACATGGAGTGTGGAGCACGTTTTGTAGGAGGCTTGGAGAGCACACGAGGGCTATTTTGGACAAGAAGAAGATCAAGCGCCATGCATAGTTTTGAGCTATTAATAGGATTATACTATAGTTATATTATTAGACAATTTCTTTTTGCCTTAAAACGTGCCCGATATACCAAGAAACGTGTTTTTCTCATATGGGCGGGATTTTGACCCATAAGTTTATGAGATGGTTTTGGCCCATGGTTTTGATACCCAGCTTTTGTAAAACTGCTTTAGCAATTGTCTACTTATATGGTTTTATGCATATGGTAGGTATGATGTAACATTGCAAATGTGTTTTAAATTCGGGTGTGAATCAGAGAGTTTGTTGAGCATAACTCCAAACAGATCTGGGTATTGTATTAAGAGAGTGGTGGCTTGTAATAAAATCCGAGCAAGTGATTCTTGGTGGACGTAGCCCAAATTGGGTGAACCACGTTAAATACTATCTCTTTGTGTTGTGTTATTTTATTCTACAATTTTATTTGAGATCTGTAATATTTTTTCGCATATTAATTTTTTGCATGCGATTATGTGAGGGATTATTGCACATATTTTATCCCTTATTTCTTAACAATTGGTATCGAGCTCTGTTTGGTTTCTTTGAAGTGTTGAATCACATGGAAAGTTTTAGTTTGAGTGGGAGCTATGGCGAGATGATGGAAGATCAAGGGTTGATAAATGGAACAGCAGAATTTCGAGTCTTTGGAAGATGCGGATGGAAGATTACCTTTATCGGAAGGATTTTTATATTCCGCTATCTCGAGAAAGTGAACAAACCCTCAAGCATGACATATGCGAAATGAGATTTCTTTGGATAGAAAGGCACTTGGGACAATCCGGTTGCATCTTGCATCTTCGCTATTATTTAATGTTTCAAAGGAAAAGACTACAAAAGAACTGATGGATGCATTAGGGAAGTTGTATGAAAAACCCTCTACCTCTAATAAGATATTTGTAATGAAAAATTTGTTTAATATGAAGATGTCTGAGAATGGTTTAGTAGTATATCATTTAAATGATTTTAATATGGTTGTAAATATGATAGCTTGATTCTGATAGAATTTGATGAAGAAGTTAGGGATTTATTAATTCGTGCTCTTTACCTGAGAGTTGGAATAGCTTGGTAATGGCGGTAAGCAACTCGGTTCTAGCTAACTCAAATTTGAAGTTTGAGGATGTTATAGGGGTGATTCTAAGCGAGGAAATGTGAAAAAAAAACTCTGGTGAATCTTCTACTTTAGGGAATGCTTTGAAAGTTGAAGCTAGATGGAGACAAAAGAATAGAGGAAGCTGTGGAAAATCAAAGGATCGGGAAAGGTCACAATGCAAAAGCAAGATACTATGCTGGCACTGTGGAAAGTTTGGGCATGCAAATAAGGACTATTGGGAGCTCGGGACAAGAAGAAACAACAGGAAGAAAATAAGGAGACAAATGTGGCAACGGGTAATGTATGTTAGGATGCTTTGATTCTTTCTTTACACAATATTTTTGAATATTGGGTTTTAGATTCGGGGCTTCTTTCCATGTTAATCCACATAGGCATTATTTTGTTGATTATGTTTAAGGAGATTTTGGGCATGTTTTTTGGTGATGATGAGTCTTGCAATATAGTTGGAAAATTTTCTGTTCGAGTTAAGATACGTAATGAGAATATTTGGCTATTGAAGGATTTCGGACATGTGACTACATTAAGATAAAATTTGATATCGATAGGGCGGTTGGGAAGTGATTGTTGTAGTGTGATATTTATAGTGGACTTTTGGAAGTTTACCAAGGGTTCTCTTGTGCTGGAAAGAGGTAAGAAGGTTGGAACCTTACATTTAACCACTTATAACACTAATGTTTGTAATCTTGTGGCTTCAGAAGTAGATACAACATTATGGCACTATAGGCTTGGTCATATGAGCCATAAGTGCATGAAGATCATAAAGAAGGATTTGCCTGGATATACAAAAACATGTTTGGAGTTCTGCGAGGACTGCATATATGGGAAATAGAAGTGAGTAAGGTTTCTCAAGGTTAGACCTATAAAGAAATAGAGCAAGTTAGAGATGGTACATTTTGATGTGTGGGGGCCGGTTTAGATATTATCTCTTGGGGTTCAAGTTATTATGTTACTTTTATTGATGATGCAACAAGGAAAGTTTGGGTTTATTGTATTAGAAACAAATTTGATGTATTTGACACTTTTGTTAAATTTGATGTATTTGACACTTTTGGGTTATGTAGATTCGTATATGGTTGGAGATGTAGATAGCGGGAGGAGCACAACATGTTATGTTTACATTGTAGGTGGGACAATAGTAAGTGAATTTCACAACTACGAACTTAGTGGCTTTGTCAACCACGGAGAGTGAGTATGTTGCTGCCACATAGGCAAGCAAGGAAATGATTTGGTTATAGAAATTACTTGAGGATTTAGGGCATAGCGGGAGGAAGGAAAGTTGTATAGTGAAATTCGAGTGTTATACACCTAGCTAAGAACTCTGCTTTCCACTCTAGGACGAAGCATATATAGTTAAGGTACCATTTCATTAGGACAACTTTGGAGGAAGAGAAGTTGAAGCTGGAGAAGATTCATACCATCACAATCCTCGAGACATAATGACCAAGGTGGTCACAAGGGAAAAGCGAAGCTATGTTAAGCTTTGGTTGGTCTTCACGGAAACTAGTGAAGGGTTGAGAAGTTTGCTCAGAGGAAAACTAGTCTCTAAGTGGGAGATTGTTAGGTTGTGGAGCATGTTTTCATGTGAGAAAGTGTTGAAGACTGTACATTAAGAGTAATGTACACTTTGCATAGTTATCTTGCCGGGGTTCGAGGACATAGCCCCCGATATTTTTTTTTTGGCCTTAAAACGTGCCCGATATACCGGGAAACGTGATTTTTACATATGAGCAAGATTTTGACCCATAAGTTTATGGAACGGTTTTGGCCCATGGTTTTGATACCAATGGTTTTGTAAAACTGCTTAAACAGTTGTCTACTTATATGGTTTTATGCATATGGTAGATATGATGTAATATTGCAGATGTGTTTTGAATTCGGGTGTGAATTCTGTAGAGTTTGTTGAGCATAGCTCCAAATAGATATGGGTATTGTATTGAGAGAGAACGGTGGCTTGTAATAAAATATGAACAAGTGATTCTTGGTGGATTTATCCCAAATTGGGTGAACCATGTTAAATACCGTAATTTCATTTGAAATCAGTAATATTTTTACATGTTAGTTTCTACTGTATTGCGATTCTATGAGGGATTATTCCGCATATTTTATCCCTTATTTCCTAACACATATCTTGCAAGAGGTCACGGGTTCTAAAATTATCTCATTACTTAACAAATTTTTGGGTATAATCAGTTGAAGTGGTAGAAGAGGATAGAACCAAGACAACCTTCACAACACCTTGGGGTACTTTTGCATACAACAGAATGCCTTTTGGTTTGATCAATGTGGGAGTTAAATTCCAAAGGGTGATGGATCTAGCATTCAAAGACCTCAAGCATTGTATTGTAATTTACCTGGATGATCTCACAGTATTCTCAAAGAAGCGAGGAGACCATATACACCATCTTGAACAAGTGCTCATAAGATGTAGGAAGCATGGAATATCCCTGAATCCCAAGAAGTGCATTTTTGGGGTTACTAAAGGAAAACTCCTTGGGCACATTGTGAACAAGGAGGGAGAAAATATTGATCCAGAAAGAATAAAATCTATTCAAGAATTATCACTACCAACCAACAAAAAGAAGGAAAACTCAACTTCCTTTGGTCTTTTGTCCCAGACTTCACTAAGTTGACCTAGCACATAAATGTCATGATGAAGCCATAAGCTAGCTTCAAATGGAATAAAGAAGGAAAAATGACATTTGAGGTTATCAAAGAAACAATAACAAAGGCTCCCACACTGGTGTGCCTAGATTTTGATAAGGAATTCATCTTGTACTGCTATGCTTCAGAGCACATGATATTGACCATTTTGGTTTAAAAGAATGGATGTTTTGAAGCTCCCATTTCTTTCATGAGCTCACCTTTGAAAAACCATGAGTTGAAGTATAAATAACTGGAAAAACATGCCTATGCCGTGGTCAAAGTGGTAAAGAACTTTAGGTTCTACATTCTCAACTCTCATACCGTGGTAATGATGTTAGGATCTGCCTTCAAATCAATTCTCACTCAACATGATCCATGATCGAAAAGAGGCTATTGGGTGGCAAGAGTTTAAGAGTATGATCTGGAGATTAAACCTTTGAACCTGGTCATAGGAAATGGGTTGTATAGGTTGATAGCAGAAGATGAAACATTGTAAACAAAGATTGATGTAGGAGAACACTTGTGTTGTGAATGTATAGGCAATGGCTTACCTCAAGTTCTTTTTGTGAGTATGACAAGTGAATGGTACACGGAAATCAGCTACTTCCTAATATATGGTGAGTGCACTCCTCACCTTGGTCACAAACAAAAAATAACACTTAAGCTAAGAGAAACCAAGTATGTTATATGGAATCACGTGCTCTATAAGAGAGGATTTGATGGGTGCTTTTTGAAATGCATGGACAAGGAGCAACATGAGCAGTTGTTAAAGGCATACCATGATCAAACATGTGGAGGAATTTTTTTGGAAATGGTGACAACTCACAAAATCCTCTTTGGCAGATATTACTGGCTTACCTTATTTGTGGATGCCTAAGAATGGGTCTCATAATGTGAGGCATGTCGGCATTTTATCGGAGACCACAAATCACCGCACTCTCTCTTTCGGCCGGTGGCAATCAAGAGCCTTTTCAATAGTGGGGTTTGGATTTCATTGGAGTTATAAATCCTCATTCAAGTGCGGGCTATACCTATGTACTCACAAAAACTGACTATTTCATAAAGTGGGTAGAGGCCATCCCAACTAAACAGGTCAATACCGAAACAATGTGCAACTTCATCAAAGAGAACATCATTATTCATTTCAGTATCCCACAAAATATCATGGTAGACAATGCCACATATTTTTCCTCTAGAGAGCTGACCGAGTTTTTCTATGGCTATGGAATTTCTCTATCACACACATCAAACTATTACCCGTAAGGGAATGGTCAAGTGGAATCGAGAAATAAGAACATTGTGACCATAGTCCACAAGACGGTGATTGAAAATCAAAGTTGTGGGGAGAAAAGATAACTCCAAAGAAGGCAATTGGTATGTCTTAGCTCAAGTTGCCCTATGGGATCGAGGAAGAGATTGTAGTCATTGTGGAGATGTCAACACTCAAATTTCTCCAAGAAGTGGAAGATGGGCAATATCGTGATTTTATTGATAAAAGAATTTTGTTTCTTGAAAAGCTTGAAGAAGATAGGTTCAAGGTGGTGGATCGAATTAAAGTTCATCAATCGAAGGTCAAGAAATTGTTTGACAAGAAGGAGAAGGCTTAAGAGTTCAAAGTTGGAGACCTTATTCGCTTTGGGACAAGCGAAGAGAACCAAAGGAAGCCATGGGAAATTTGACTCTTTGTGGCTCAGTCCATTCCAGATTCATGAAACTTGTGGAGAAAATGCCTTCTATCTATCATATTTGGATGGAACACAGTTGGAGTTTCCCGTAGTGGAAATATCTAAAATTATACAAGCGTGGAAAGTGAGTTTTCCCCACGTTGTACCATAGGTGATTTAGGTGTGTTTTCCCTTTAAAATGTGTTTCCTTTCCCTTTCATGTGTTGTGTTTCCTTTTTTGTGTGTGTACTCCTTTCAAGCTATTTGTTCTAATGACTTTGTGAAGCCAAATGGATAAGGCACTGGTCTAATTTGTAAAATGAGATTATGGAGTTCCTTCTCATCCTGTCCTCACTTTGTTCGATCCAAAATGAGTCCCCAAGTGAGAGCCAACTGTTGTCCCTGTGTTTTGCAAGGGAAAAATTCACTTGAAAATAGGACAACTATACCCTAGTGTCAAAAATTTCATTGTAACCCTTCCCCGACACCCCTAGGTTAGTTCATCCCTTGAACTAGGCTTATCCCCCATCCATATAATGTTTATGTCTATGGTATCACCCTTACCCATGTGTGGAAAAGAAGAAAACAAGTTCAAAGGAGTCTTTCAAAACAATGCCTTTCAAGGTGGATCTTTTAGCAGGCTTGGGAATGGCTATTCTTAGCCTTTCTCAAGCAGTGCACATTCTCTGGAGCTGAGTTCAAGTCCTAAATTCACCGAGAAATGTGTTCATGAGCCAAAATCACTATGCAAGTGATTTAGGAAGATTTAGGGAAGATTTAGAGATTTTGGGGAAAGTTCAGCAAAAGCAGGTATTAGAGGTAAGAGGAGCTTACACTACGAAAAGACACCTGAGCTTCAAGAGATGATTTTGGGAGCTCCGAGAATGAGTTGGAGGTCAAACAAAATATCAATGGAAATCTTATTATATGCTCTACATGGTGGTAATCTCAGTTGCTTTCCACAACTCATGCTTTGCAGGCACAACTAGTGGTACCAATCAATGATTGAGAAGGTTTAGAGCTGAATCAGACCTTAAGACCCATCCCATTCTTCTCAAAATACTACTTCTAGTCGAATCATATAAATAAGTGCCAAAAGTTCATTCGGGAGCTTTGAAAATGTCATTTTCAATCTCCTCTCCAAGGTACAAGCTCCGTACTTAGCCAAAATTTTTAGTGACATGTGTGTTGGTCCGAAAATGCATCGCGTGGACGGATCTATGGATAGGCGAGCCAACAAATGTGCGGGCTTAGCCCTCTTTGAGTCAAAGCAAAGCGGCCCGGTTTATTGCTATTTCTACTAGCAGGAACCTATGCAAGTCTCACAGATTCTGCCTTCGGGGGTTGGGATCTCATCCCAGTAGAGTGTTTCAGGCTGAGAAAAGAAAGGAATGAAAGAGGGAGGAGAGAAAGAACAGATCCGAAGGAAGAAAAGAAATGAATTCCAAAGCAGAAGGGTCAGAAGATTTACGTTTTTGGTTTGGTAGTAAACAGAGCCAAACCTACTTGCGTAAATAAACAAAGCAATACTGATGAGCAAATGACAGGAAAGTAGATATGAATCCAACAGATTAAACACATACAGATCTAACGTAAGAAAGACCTAATGCATAACACAGATATTGAGCACAAAGTCTTAATAATTGTATTACTGTTTTCTTCTGTTACAAGAAAGCTCAAAGTCTTTCTCTCTTCACTTCTATTTCTATCTAAAAAATGTTCACCCTGAATACAACAAGTATTCCAGTATTTATAGAAGATGAGGGAGAGAGAAGGCAAAATGGAGCCAACCACTTATTTACAAAGATATTTACAAAATATCTAAAAGTCATGTTGACTTTGACAACTTGGTGGATGACATCATCCCATGATGCAACATGGATGATGTCATCATTTGTGTCAACACATTTTAGACATTTCAAAAAGAAAGTCGGAGAAAAGAGAGAAGAAGAAGAAGAAGAAGAAGAAGAAGTTACTCATCATCATCATCCTGCGGCCGAAAAGGGGTCGCCTGTTTCTGATGCTGCTCAGGTGATGATATGTGGAACTGAGCGCGGTATTCCAAAAACTTGCTAATCATCGGCCCAAATTGATCCTGTGATGGATCCTTGTGCCGTTCACTGATTGCTTCGCAAGTCTCCCGCTCGTCTATGAGCTTTTCCGGGAGTTTGGAATAATCTTTCTCCGCCTCGATAAGGAACCCGATGAAGTCCCTACAGGCCAGTAGGTTGTTGATAGATTCAGTGTCGAATGTGACCTCTGGCCCTGTCCCTTGAGAAGCTATCTCCTTGAAGATCCGGATAGTGTCATCGGCTGATCTCAAGGTAAGGGAAGGAGTGAGCAACCCTGGAGTCATGGCGAGAACAACTTTCTCCATTTGATGCATTGCATCCAGGGCCTCTTCCTTTACCTTGTCTATCTTTTCCAGAACGAATTCCAGCTGATCTATCCGATAGTCCAGAGTGGACATGGTTTTGTTGAGGGCCCTTGGATGGCCGAAGACTCCGAACTTGACCAGATCTTCGACTGAACAGTCGAACATTTGTTGGAAGGTCTCGTGCTGGAGTCTAGCATGTTCTAGCTCTTCTGATATTGGACCTGCTAATGCTTGGAGTTCCTTATTCGCCTTCCCGATGTTCAGATATAGATTGACATATTCGGCGATCACTCTTTCACTGTCCTTGAGGATCTGGCTCCTCCAAGCAGAAACGGCCATACCCTGCTCGCCGATCTTTGAATACTCATTGATCTTCTCCTGACTGAGCAGCTCAGGAGTCTCGGCGGCAGTTGTGGGAGGTGCACTTCCCATCTTCTGTAAGGCTTGAAGCAGGTGTTTGTTCTGCTCCTTCAGTAGCCTTTTCTCTTCTTTCATTTCCCGAAGCTTTTTGCAGAGTGCATCAACTGCGGAAAGAGCTTCCCCCTGGAGACTTTGAGAAGACGTCCCCATCGTGACTTGGGTCACAGTAAAATCTGTTGGAGACAGATCTTCTTTCTCTTTGAGGGGGTCGGGGTAAGCTATTTCCATAACTCTCTCACCTGCAGCACTTTGAGAGAAGCGTGTTACAGGCTTGTGCTTCTTTGCCCCTTTGGCTGGAATTACCGAAAAGTCCATCGGAGCGATGGGAACTTTCCTCTTTTGCTGGCTCAGCTGCTGAGAGATCCAAGCTGGTCCTATAGAAGAAGGACCAGAGACAGAGGGGGAGGCAGCAACGGTAGAGGAGGGGAAAAACGTGGAGACACGCGGCGGCGGCATTGAGAGAATAGCCGAAGAAGTGTCCACGGGAGGAAGGGAAACCGTAACTGCAGAAGACATAGGAAGGGAAGGGAGCTCGGAGATGAGGGAAGAAATAGAGGAAGACAAATCAGCGAGGGAGGAGAAGATAGATGAAGAAGCAGGGGAAAGGGTAGAAGAAGGGGCAGAGGACACGACCAAAGGGGTGGTCGTTTGAGTCACTCGAGGAGGGGAAGGAAGAGAAGAAGAAGGGATAGAAGGGACCTCTGAAGTTGTAGCGACGCCGACATCCTGGGTGGATGGGCGTATAGGACTATCCTCTGTCAATTCTTCCTCCAGAGTTATAACCTGTTCTGGCTCTGAGGGAAGAGGACTTTCAGGGGCTTCTTCCTGAATGGTGCTAGTTTCACCTTCTGCACTTTTGTCCTTCAGCTGCTTCTTGGACCTTGGAGGTGCATTGCCCAACGGGGAAGTTGTGAAATCTACCCCGAGGTAGATCAGCCCGTTCATGCGACACCAGTGCTCTGTTCGCCGCATAGTCTCCTTGACCCTCTCCTCAATTGTTTGAGGAGCCTTGTTCCTGTCAATGGCCGGGAAGGGCCAATTGTCCCCATCTGTGTCATTATACACCTTATCTACTTCATCTTCCGTAGTCTGGAAGCCTTCGGGGACAATGGCCACTCCGTATTGGATGATTTCCGCCAATGCCAAGCGAGAGTGATCCTTTCTTCTGAGTTCCGCCTCATGGAGAACGTCAATGTAAATATCCTCAATTTGAGGGACATGGATCGGATCGAGCTTCGCTTTTGGCAGGCAGCTTCTTGGGTCGAAGGTAGGCCTGGCTGGGAAGTCATGCTTCAAGTTGAGTAGCTCCAGCTCTGCGAACATTTCCTTTGCCTTATGGTGGGTGGAGCATGTGTATCGGCCCACTGTGAGGGGGAAAGGAGTTCCACCCTTCTTTCTTTTGAGGCACTTCTCATGGTATGTGACCAGCTGCCTTGACAGTTCTAGTAGAATCAGCTTAGGCCCGGCATACCTTGGTAGCCTGGTTGGCTCTCCCAAAAAGTTGGCAGCCCTCAGATAGGTGAACGTGGGAAATTGGGTGAACAGGGCCCCCCATTTCTCCGTGACTGCCACTATGTTTTTGGTTGTCCGGCTATGAGTCATGTTTGGCCTCAGCAGGCAGATGACATGATAAAAGAATGCATCGTTAACTTTTGTGAAATGTTGGATGCTATTCTCCAGCCTCAGCTCTGGGTAGTAATCAAATATTTTGGCCTGAGGCCATACTCCACTTCGGTTCAGCCCCGGATAATCCCTTGCCGACGCTGCAGCGTAGACTACATAGGAGTTCATATGGAACACTCCTGTTGTGGCGAACTGTTGTAGCTGCTCAGAGATGGTGCTGCTTATTATTTCACCCCAGCAAAAGCGCTGATCGGGTAAATTTTTATTCATTGTCTCCAAGTACCTCAGCATCCATTTATGGAAGTAGTGGGCGTCGGAAAGCCCGAAGACTCTGCTCAGGAAAGTGATAGTGTCGCTGAGTTCTTCTGAGAAATCACTGCGGTGGATGACCTGGGGCCACCGGGTTACCACCTTCTTGTTCTTCAAGTATACCTCATTCATCAGCTGCATGCATTGGTCTTCGTTGTCTTCCCAGGCCTTGATGCATTCTTTTTGGCTGACGGCCACAAATTGCCGGTGATGAGGGATGCCGAGCATTATTTCAAAATGACGGGCAGTGAGGTTTATGACTACCTCGCCCTTGCTATTTTCGACACATCTTGTGTCTTTGTTGTAACATTGGGCAATCACCATCATGAATTCGTTGTTGACGGCACTGACGGGGATTCCTCCGGCGAAGTGCAGGGCACTGCCTATCAATTTGTCCATCCATGGACTTCTCGTAACCTTCTGAGTTCTAACCCAGAATTCCTCCATGTCAATGTGACCCACCTCCGAGTCTCGACATCCATCTTTGTCACTGTGATTCGGGCATCCTGACCCTCTGATATTTGTATTTCATCTCTTCTTCTGTCAGCTTAGCCTTTCCTCTTGGTTTGGTGGGTTTCTTACTTGACGTAGACATGTGTTCTTTCAAACTCAGTTGCTGATCTGCATGAAGAAGAAGTGAGACCCAATCCAAAAAGGTTGAATTAGTCATTTGATCTTCCATTGGAATGCTAGCAGAAGAAAGAGTTAGAGATTTTAAGGCTCAGGGCGCAGGGCGCATGAAAAATGTAATTTGCAGGCCAAATAGATAAGGCGCACAGAAAAGGAGTGTTACATTGAGATTTGGTGCGCCCTTTGGCGCATGGATGTATCGTGTAGCAAGGACTTTTCGTGCGCCAAAGGGATATGGCGCGGCGCACGAAGGGTTAACACAACATGATGTTGTTGTAGTCGGGGATGCGCCTGCGCCTCTATAGTTTCATACTTGCGCAAATATAACTCGTGTAACATGGGAGCTGGGTGCGCCGATTGGCGCATGAAAAAGGGATGCAACATGGATGAACAGCGCGCCAAAGGGGCGCGGGATTGGCACTTGTAGCACGCGACAGAGGAGCGCCTTGAGGGCGCATGAGTTCATGATGCAGCAGGCAGAAAGGGCGCGCCATTGGCGCGGGTTTTGCTCATGTAACAAGGCGGGTAGATGCGCCGAGGGGCGCAACTGTTTTTAGTGTAACAAGACGCGCCAGTGCGCCAATGTGAAAAACAGAGCCTCTCATTGCTCAACACTTTTTCCTTCTTTCCTCCATTTCAAAGATTGCTTGGAGATATAAGGTTTCAGAAAAGAGATTTTCAGACCAAGTTCTTTCAAAACAACACCCTCTACCAGCAGATCTGGAAAGAGGGAGGGAAAGGAGGAGGAAAAGAAGAAAAAGACAAGGCAGCACAGGGGGGGCTAGCTCAACATATTTCTATTTAATCAAAACACCAACCAGCAAGCTAAAACTAGACCATGAAAGCACTAAAAACCGAAAGCACACAACGCATGAGGGAACAAGAAGATCCTCTTACCTGGATATATAGCAAAAAGTTTCAATGGGTCCACAGGGCGATGAAAACGACGGAGCAGAGGCTGACAAGTTCAGAATGATCACGTGCTCGACAAAAAGAATGAAAATGACATTGGGCGCGCACTGATATATATAGAAAAACTTGTCATCAATGCGCCAACCACTTTTGAAATGGCGCATGAAAGTTTCTGTCGACAGGGGAAAGCGTGCGCCCTTTGGCGCACGAAAGTATTTGACAGCAGAAGATTGAGCGCGCCTTTGGCGCACCAAAAGCATTGTCGACATAAAGTTATGTGCGCCCTTTGGCGCACCAAAACATGGTGTTGCAATGATATTATGTGCGCCCTTTGGCGCACCAAAAGGTGGCGCAACAAGAGTTGTGTCAACACAGGCGCATGCGCCTTGGCGCACGCAAAAGAGTCTCAACATCCTTTGGCGCACTAAAAGATGTGTTAACATAAAAAACCATGCGCCAAAGGCTTTTAAGGGGGCGCACCAAAAGTTAGTGTTGCAAAGCAATTTCATGCGCCCAGCCAAAAAAGGCTCAAAAAGACTAAGTTCAAAAACTAGATTTCCCAGGAAGGGATTTTACAACGTTTCGAACGCGATGGATCCCTAACGAGGGATCGAAACAAAATTTTCGGTATGGTTATCGGTAAAATTGCCCTTGTCAATTTTACGGGATAACACGTGTCACCATGAGGATAATGCACACTTTTGGTGTCTATCTACCTATTTCCAAGTGGACAAGGGGAGAAGAAAAATCTGCCCCCCTTGCCTTGAGCCTCATGGACCCCCAACATGACCCTAGGGAGCTCCGATAAACACCTTTCATCAATTTTCTCGCTCTCGCTCCCACATGCTTGTCAAGTGTCACTACCAGGATAAGGTGAAATTTCGGTGTCCCTCTATCCCATTCCAAGGGAACAAGGGGGCATAAAAATGTTCCCCCACCTTAGATCTTGTGGACTCATCATATGACCCCGAGACCTCCATTAAGCACTTTTTGCTAGTTTTTGAGCCCCCTCTCCTCGCTCCGCATGCATGCCAAGTGTCACCACTAGGATAATGCACACTTTTTATGCCCCTTTGTCCCATTCCAAGAGATAAGGTGGACAGGGAAAATGCGACCCCCACCATGCTCTCGCCAGGACCCTCACATGACCAAAATCTAGCTCTCAAGTTCTCAAACTAAGCCCTTTCCCCAAAATCTATCACCCATGCATGTGTGGCCTTTGTCACCCTAGGGATAAGGCAAAATTTTGGTGTCCCCCTATCCCATTCTCAAGGGGGCATAAAAATGTACCGCCTTCCTCTCTTTCCCTCATGCCTATAAAAGCCAATACTTAGTCATTTTCCTCATTCCTCCCACACTACTCCGTTTCTACCTCAAACTCGTGAAATATTTCCAGAATTCCTCCACCCTAATTCTACATTTGCATTCATTCCTACATGATTCCATGATCACGGCGAGATAAGTTTCATAAAAAACTACAATTTTTAAAGGCTTTGGGCACATTTTTCACCAGATTGACTCCGTAGCTCGCAAAGTGAAAATCTTTATAACTTGAAAACCAATGCACGAGATCGACGCAATATGTTTTTCTTTATTCCAAATTTATAGGTTCCTTGAAGACCCAGTTGAAAGAAACTGCATGCACGGCCCAAATTTTTTATAGCGAGAAAACCTCCGTTTTACTCTCACAAATTTTAGAATTTTGTTTTCTACTATTTCAAAGATCGGGTTGAGCTAAAAATTCATATGTGAGATAAACAAGAAAAACCCATATCAAAATCAAAGGTTGGGAAAGCCACTTTCAAAAAATAGTAAGTCTCTACACAAAAGCTTACTATAAATAGCAAGTCTTCACGGATGCGATTTTTCAAAGACAAAGTTTACATTGAACATTCAGAGGAA
Organism: Taxus wallichiana var. yunnanensis; assembly: GCA_018340775.1. Classification (NCBI taxonomy): domain Eukaryota; kingdom Viridiplantae; phylum Streptophyta; class Pinopsida; order Cupressales; family Taxaceae; genus Taxus; species Taxus wallichiana. The sequence continues at coordinate 554,460,536 of CM031244.1, read as the reverse complement.
CGAGAAAGGTGATCAAAGGTGTTCCAAGGTCAAAAGGTGAAAATCTAAATTTACTAAAAATAGTAAATCCCCATTCTAGACATAAATAAGTGCTAGTGTTGACCATGAAGTTTAAATTTGCAGGCCTTGAACCAGTCTCAACTCTCTTTTGAGTACTCAGTTGTTGGGGATAGTAATGTCACCCACATGGACCTCAAAGATCTCAAAGAAGGAATGTTCATAGGAGAGAGAGAGCCAATGAAGGGTAAAGTTTTTATGAGAAGACTATATGCGGCAGTGGACATCCACTTTCGGTGCGGGGTATAGAGTTGGTTTTGGCATGTTCCCAACATTATGAACTTGGGACGAGAACCATTCGAGAAGATGATGGCTCAACCCTGGAAGTACTTGCTCCCAAATCCATTTCCCATTCAATGCATATCCCAATTTGGAGCAATATGGCCATCATTTCAAAAGAGGTTGTAGTGAAAGAGTGGACCAAAATGGACTCATACCTTCAGGGCCTCACTCTTGGTTCATGGTTAAAACAAGTAAGAAAACCTTCACAAGTGTCCAAATCCTTCTTGAGAGGTGAATTTCATGAAGGCTATTCAGATGTAATCATCCTCCTCAGTCGGGTGATGGGAAAATAAAACTTGCAGGAATTTCAAGACTGGATGGCTCTGTTCATATTCACGATCATGGAAGACAAACAAAATATTAATTGGGGCCAAATCATCAATGACAACCTACACCACCATTTGTTTTAGGTACCAGTCTAAGAAGTTCACAATGAATTTATAATCGGTGTACGCTCTGGGAACTCGAGACCTTTAAAATGGTTGAAACTTTCTCAAAACATCTCTCCCAAGGCCCCAACATCCAAGAGATATTATCGGTTAGTTTTGAAGGAGAGAAATCAACACCTCATGAGGATAAATGATGCATTCACCATGTTCGTCATCAGGAGACTGGAGGGGAACCTTCACTCAAGGTTTTCACCACAATCGGATTCTTTGATCAAGACGTACGGGTCATACCTCACACAATTTACCACTTTCTCATACATTCATGTTTCCAGTTATGATCTTTCTTTAATCAGACTACCTCGGTATCTCAGCAACAAGATCATGTTGTTCAAGATTTGCCAACAATTGGCACATGTTCGCAGTAAGCTCAAGAATGAGAAAAGAAAGAATGTCTCCTTTCCCATCTCACTTGGAATCTTCACCTGCAAGAGTGTCAATGATGCATCTCACTTGGAAGTTGCTTTCGCACCCCTGAGCTTGTACTCATATACATCGAGGAAGAATTTGACATTAGAGGTTATTTAGAAACTTTCTATCTCCTAGAGTCATATCATGTACCGTAGGTCGAAGATTATTGGATAAATTACATAGATGAATTTTACGTCAGGGAAAGAAACTATATGCGAGATGACCATTGGAAAGATGAGGAGATTCAAGTTTGATTGGTATGAAGAGGGAATTCAAGATGATGGCACAAAATTATATGATCCAAAATATAAAGCAATGAAGGATTCACCTCCATAGGTAACATGGAGTGTTTGCGAGATGGGAGATACAAGTGAGCGACCGAGGTTGTAATCAGAAGATCAAAATAATGGTTTAAGAAGAAGAATGCCTCCTCCATCGCATTGGTAAGTTTCCTCTTCCACAAGTAACATGGAGTGTCTGCGAGATGGGAGATACAAGTGAGGAACCGAGGTTGTAATCATAAGATCAAAATAAAGGTTCAAGAAGAAGAAGGCCTCCTCCATCGCATCGGTAAGTTTCCCCACCCTTTAGAGACATGCATCGTATCACTCTTCATCGAAGGTCATGGAGAAGAATTCAGGCTCAGTCCATTCTAGAGAGAGTTTGAAGTGCAAAGTAGTGGATTCGAGAGGCATCCTACAACAAGATATTACATAAGAAGGTCATATCGATAGAGGATCATGTAGTAGAAGAAGAACATGAAGAGAATGAGCCACTTCACCTCCCTACTTCTTAATAGCACTATAGTTACCCACCTTCCACCATCACTCTTGCTCCTCCTATGCAATATGTATCATCTCACCCGAGGAGGAGACAATAGTCACGTTAGTTCACGAGCCTGAGAAAAATGAGATGTTTCCCTAGATGAAGAAAATGATCACAAAATAAGCTCGTAAATTGAGTAGGTAATATCCTTAATTTTTCAGCGATATCAAAAGCGACCAAGGGGAAGAAGAAAAAGTTTTCTCAAGTAGATTTGTGCTTTTTAGTGGTGCCATGATCAAACAAAAATAGATGAGCATGATCATAGGAAAATTAAAATTATTGCTTCCAAAGTTGATCTCATTATACAAGTACATGTGCACCACTGCGACAAAGTCCTGGATGACAAGGGAAGGATTGGAAAAGGAAAAGGAACGTTGGGACGAAATTCATCCATTGGTGATGGAGATGGGAGATGTTCACTCCCAAGTGTTGGTGATTAGAAAAATATCCAATTCTTCATCCAAGTACTTCTCGCATATGTGGGCGAGACCCCTTGCCTCTCGATAGAAATATTGAATTGGGCCATTGATGAACTGGACTCAAATGAGGAACGTTCCTTCAAGTCAGTAAGACAATTTCAACAGTAGAACACAAAAATGTGGAGTGCCCTAATAAATTTGGTCTAGATTATTAGAAATAATCTAACACAATAATAAAAACACAGAATATAAAATTCATCCGGGACAATAATATTCATTAAGAGAGAGTTACATATATAGATCAATTAACCCCTACAATGGTGGAGTCAAACATGATCTTCAATCCCTACATAATCTCAACCCCATCTCCTAATATCTCTCTAACATCCCTTTATTATCTCACACAACTTTAGCTACGTGAGTTGTTCTCACAACACACTCAGACTAACTATATTATTAATATGAGTTAAATACTCATTATTAATAATATTACAATATATAAATAATGTTACACAATATATTTGTAACATTCACTCCCCTATTGTTAACATTATTAATTCCCAATATACACTCCCCTAATGTTGACATGGTGGAAAAACATTCACACACTTATTTGCAGTATGCTCACCCATGTGGCATGCCCAACTTGGCTCATGACCTTGATCAAAAGAAAGGCTATCTCCTTCCATGGTTTTAACCAGGTTTACCACAAACCTTGACGTGACAGGAACCATCAATTGTCCACCTCATGTGGTTTTTTGGATCTTCCAAAAACCTTTTCAAGATCCACGAACTGACTTACATTAGTGCTTTTGATCTTCTGCAATGTTTTGACATCAAGAGAAAATATAGGAAATATCGCTCACGCAGGAGCTCACTTATTACAATAGTTGAACATGTATGATTCATCTGTTCTTATTTGCAAAAAGTAAACACACAACTGAAATAAAATGCCACAACAACATTGTGTGGCCCCATCACTTGCGGCTAACGAGAGGTCACTGATTGACCTCCTTCCTCCATTGCCTCCTTCCTCCATGTAGATGATACTTATTTAGTAAAGAAAATCTTCAGAATTATAACCGTTGTCATCATTCATTGGTTCTTCTTTATCATAATCTTTTTCTTCATCAGCAGCCATGGCATTCTCTTGTAGTTTCTCATCAAGTAGGTCTTGAGCTCTCAGTTTACAGTTTACAACCATATGACCAGGTTGTTTACAATAGTAGCATATAAATCGCTTCTTTGAATCCTTGGAAGTTGATCCTTGCTTGGAAGAATATTTAAATCTTCTTTTAACAAATGATTTGTCTTCTTTATTTTTTCCATACAACACACTTTCTTCTTGATCAATATTCTTATTTTCTTCATCTATCAATGAAGAAATTAGATCTTCTAGGCTAGGATTTATTTTTCTTAGTGTAAAAACCATGTTGGAATAATTGGCAGGCATGCTATTTAGTAATACAAATTTTGCATCATCATCAGGCACATCTACTTTTATCCCTGCTAATTGATTTAAAATGGAGCGAAACTTACTTATGTGCTGCACCATGTTATCACTTTCCTCCATCTTGAGTCCAAACAATTTCTGTTTGAGAGATACTGTTGCGCTTCCTGTTTGAGATCCAAAAATCTTGTTCAATGTAGTCCATATGACATTTGAAGTTTTTGATAAATCTATATGATGCAAATAAGCATCAGATAATCCTAGGCCAATAATTGTTGTAGCTTTTCGATCCTTGCTTTCCCATTTTGTGCTTCATCTGCATCATGCGGTTTACTGATTTTTCCTTCCACAATCTCCCATAGATCTTTGTTAATCAGAAACAATTGAGTTCTAACCTGCCATGTATGGAAATCTTTGCCTTCAATTTTTTAATTCGATTCAAATTGTCCATGTTGATTTTAAAAATTAGACGTCGGATTCCACCGAAAATGCGTCCGTAAAGCAATTTTTTTTTTTTTTTCGTTTACAATTTTTGATATGATCAATGTAAAGAGCTAAAAAAACACATATTTAAAAAAACATCATCTCAATCTGAGTTACCAGCTGAAGTTATGGCAACTACAATTTTTAAATCCACTATCTTTTCGGACCCCTTTCCAAAAATGGATTTTTGTTTTATTTGTGTTTTTTCACTATGTACAAAATGGAAAAAAAGGCAAAAATAATTCTAACTCACGATTTCGGAGAAGATCACGATGGATGACACAGGAGTAGATCACGTGGAAGATCACGCAGACAAAAGACACAAAGGCGGGCCATGCAGAATGGATCACATTTAAAAGACCACACAGAGAATGCAGATCACGCAGTGTGACCACACAGAAAACAGATCCAGGCACGTCCATGTGAAAATGCATGACTCCTTCACAAATACGTATGGAATGCTTGACTCTCATTGCTGGTCACAAGAACCCTGGTGCTCTGATACCAAATAATAAATTTGGTCTAGATTATTAGAAATAATCTAACACAATAATAAAAACACATAATATAAAATTCATCCGGAAAATAATATTCATTAAGAGAGAGTTACATATATAGATCAATTAACCCCTACAATGGTGGAGTCAAACATGATCTTCAATCCCTACATAATCTCAACCCCATCTCCTAATATCTCTCTAACATCCCTTTATTATCTCACACAACTTTAGCTACGTGAGTTGTTCTCACAACACACTCAGACTAACTATATTATTAATATGAGTTAAATACTCATTATTAATAATATTACAATATATAAATAATGTTACACAATATATTTGTAACATGCCCGCCATTGCATGCAAGAGCACTACCGCAGATGAGTTGTTGAGGCCATTTGAGGAATATGTCTAGAAAAAGGCCAGGGACCCCTTTTCCTTCAACAAAATTACACTGCAGTCTCTATCCGAGATCAAAGCCACAATTTCAAACCTTACAGAGAAACATCCATCATGGTTCACAAAGAGAAAAAAACATCAATGATATCTCAGATGGTTGGCTTGAGTCCCTGAGCTATGTACGCATTCCTCAAGTGAATAAAGTAGCACTTGCGGTGGCCTATTACAACAAAGAGTTCAAGGGAGTGGAAATATTTCTAGTGGAGCTCAGAAAGGATCGATCAAGTGACGAGGAAAAATCAGAAGAAGTGAAATCTTCATCGGTATACTTCTCTCTCCTTCTCTATCTATCTCTCTTCTCTTCCCCTTTCCCTCCTCCATGTTCTATTCCTTCATTATTGTAAATTTTCATTCTTTTCTATTCCTATTTATTCTTTTTCATTTAAATACGAATTTAGTTTGCAATGTAATAAGTCACCCTTAATTAATAAAAGGATACTTAATTATATTCCTAGGAATATGAAAAGTCACATGTTGTAAGGGGACATATGAAAATGCATGCGGGGTAGGTGAAGAGTTGTTCTCAAATCTATAAATTGTGAAGACACCCTTATTCTTAAGGGTTGTCAATTTTGTATGCTCATGAGAGATTACTACTTGTGAAGAAAAAAAGAGAGATGTTTCCTCTTTTCTCCTCTTTATGTTCTTCTATTTCCCAAAATGTACAACTTTGCAATAACATCAATGAAGAAGAAATGAGTTTCTTGCTCTTTTTGATGAGAGAATTATAGACACTTTTGTTGTTAATTCTATCTTGTTTTGTTTCTAGAACAAAGTTTTTTTCCTTCTATATACGTGTGTGGAAGTACTCCGATTAATGGTCAGTAGGCATATGATTTTCTACCTACAATATTATTCTCCCTTCCTTTTTCCCTATTTCCTTTCCTACCCTCTCAACAAATTCCTCCCCTATAAGCAATTTGCAAGCTTTTGCCGCAGTTCAAGTGGAGTTTTCTGTTAGATCCTCGACTGTTAGGTCACTCACAGATTCCAATTTTAGTCACGCAAAATAAATGGAGCTACACCATTCAAACAGAGGGACCTAGAGTCTCATATCGTTGGCGGATACCCACCAAATTGTCCACTTGAAAACTTTTCTCGCCAATAAGTAGGTAATCTTGTGGTCCCCAGATGAGTGGTATTAAATATGTTTCTCTTGCATATAAAATTAAACATGGTCAAAAATATTGATCCTTAGTGCTAATTCAAGAGAACCATCATATTACCTTATATTTTACTTCAATAAAGTTCTAATAGTCAAGGATAATCCTATGCAAGATGTGAATCATGTAATAATCACGTGATGAAATCAAAGAAGATCTTATGGAATAATAATTTTTAAAATAAAATTTATAGACACCCTTAAAATATCCATCAAATTCATCATTAGGTAACACTTTGGTGGTCAAGTCCCTCTTATGTTTCAAAAAAATCTAGACGTTCATGTGTTTGATGAAAATATTAATGCATACACAATAGATAATTGGTCGATCAATTATATTATTAATTTTATATAAATGAATTTTGTGATGAAGATAAGATCAAGATGACACTTCAAGGCTTATTTCTCATTAATAAGTGGTGGTAAACATACACCCTAGGGGAAAAAGACTTGACAATAAAGAAATTTGATCCAACGTGGGATTCATTCGTAGAAGCCTTAAAAAATGAATATTATCATGAATATTTATACAATGATTGATACATTTAGTGGAAAACATATTGAAAATGACATGACATGTCATTCCAAGCCTACACACATCCCTTCCACGACCTCTATGCAAGCCTAGACTCATCCTAAACAGAGGAGCAAAAATTTCTCAAGTATTGCAATAACCTATAACCATCTATCTTATCTCAATTGATGCTTTGGCTAAGGTTAAGATTGGGAGAATCCTTTCAACATGTGACATTCATCGAGGAGAAGTCCAAATGTAAGGAAAAGTGAGAAACAATATTTGCACTTAAGATCACCGTACGATGAAAAAGCGACAAGTGAGGATGATAATCGACAAGTGACCTTCCCCGCACTGCGACCTCCCGAGGTCATGCCGAGACAAATGTACCTTGGTTTGAAATGCGGGTGACTTAGATGAAGTCACAGCCGAGATTATGGCCAATTTTCTAGATAGACAAAGCTGCAGGCAAGGATGAGAATTGGCAAGCAACTTTCCTATGGCTAACCATGGGAGAATCAGTGACTAAGATCTGGTAGTGTGATCTCCTGGTAGCTAAAATGACAAAGGGGAGATTTAGAGGCTATGAGCGGGTAGCATAAATTCCCTAGTGATTTATCCTCCTAACTAGAAGTTAAGCGTTTAATCTAGTTATGAAGTCTCCAAGTTAACTTAAACTGAAAATAACAATTTATACTACTATTGAAAGGGAAACTAATCTAAACAAAATATATGATTGAAACATTATAATTACAAGCAACAATTAAACTACTTTTATACTCGAAACTAAACAAGCGAGATAACCCGGTGTGGTTATTCACCCGTGTAGATGTGTGAATCTAAATAAAAGACAAAAATTAACTTAATTGAAAACCTTCAATCCTACCTCAGAAGTGAGGAACAAATCATAGTTTCTCAGAAACTATCATTCCCCACAGCTTCCCTGGCAATATTGAAAGCGAGCTTAACTGAAATAAAATGATTCACTACTCTATTTGATATGATTCTGTCTAGAACTTTGAAATTTAAAACCTGGACTCTGCAGAACAGTGGCGAATCCAATGGTGTATGTGATCTCGTCCCCTTAGTATGATCTCCTCGTTCTTTCGTGTTCACGTGGATCCAGAAAAGCGTGTAATGCTAGCACCGATAGGAGTAGATTTTGGGACAAGGACAACTCAGAATGCAGACCGAGAATGTGAGTAGGAGAGGGATAGCGCAAGAGTACAGAGCTTGGCTTATGCGATTCCTAGCGGGATTTTACTACGAGTCATGCAACACGGCGTAAACTCAGTAACTATCCTATACGAAGAGCAAAACCCGTAACTTTAATGGCTTCCTAAGCTATTCTCGCTCCAAAACAAAGACACCGCTTGCACAAGTTGGATATGTGGCTTACCAACAAATGAATAAAGCTAACCAGCATATAATGGATTGAACTAAGAATTCCAAGACACAATAAAAACAAACCTACAAAGAAAGAGAAATTCAGAGGCAAGCTTCTAACCTGGATTGGGATGAGATAACAACACTAAAGTTTCGCACAAGATGGGTCATGGCTTACCAACAAATTGAGCAATCTAACTAGAGATGCAAGTGAATTCAAGCTATGGCTTCTAAACAAGCTAACCAATTAAAACACTAAAATGAGGGAATGAGAGCAAAGATCAAACTTCAAAATCCACCAAGCTTCGCACCAAAACCCAGACCATGGGTGAAACAACAGCATTTCCTGCACAAGATGGGTCTGTGGCTTACCAACAGCTGAACAATACTAACCAAGTATGAAATGAACTATACTATCAATCCTAAGCAAGCTAACAGACCAAACCACTGAAAAATGAGAAGACTCTAGCAAGGAAAATGGTGGCCATTTGCCTCAGCACAAGCTATGCATTTATAGGAATTCAATCACCCAAAAACCAAAACCAAATTGAACTCTTAAACAATAAACAAAGGAAAAACACTATTCCAGGGGACCAAAAACATAAATGCATGCTCAAGTCGGTAAAGAAAAGCTGGTGAATCGTGATATTTCACGCGAGTCGCGTCAAAAGAACATTCTGAAAACGCCAAGCACAGAGTGACCGCCGCTGCCGAGCAGGCGGCGGTTACAGACCGCCTCCCACGATCAGGGGCAGCGGTCACAGATCCGCCTTGAAGGGCGGCGGTTTGCCACCAAGGTCAAGAGGCCAAGGAAAGAAGGAAAAAAAGGGAAACAAAGGGCGCGGGCAAAATGAGCAGGGCATGCGGGATGTTAACGCATACTCGAGGGCTTTTTCGGATCCCGAACACCTTGCGAGGAGACTCAGTATCATCATCGGGGCACTTGTTACATTGTTCGTAAGATACCTTACAATTTTGGGTACGTACAATCACCTTGCCTTTAAACAAGACCAAACCACATAAGAGTGGTAAATAGTGTAACATACACAAAAGAAAAAATCAATCCAATAATGAGTGCCTTGCTTTCAAAAGACTATTTTGATAGACAAAAATAAAAGATGAGGAGTTAAGGCCTTATACAAAATCATTAATACATATCCCAATGTTCTAATCGGCCCGCACAAACAACCCAATAATGCCACATGTTAAAACAAAACAATGCTATTGCACTAAAAATATCAAAGTGTAAGGATGGCGACTAGGTTTTTGGATCAATGGAGGCGATAAAGAACTTGATTTTTGAAGTAACAAATCACATGATTGTATTTTCCAACCATACCTCATCCACAACCTTATTAATTCAAATAGTTTAGTTCTTGAAACTATTAAGGGATAACTATTACAAAAAAATGCCGCTTCAAATACATTATTAATCCATTGAAAGAGGAGATAATTTGTGATGTAGCATTTATTGATGTATGTAATGTACTCCTTATGCACCCTTAAGTGCATAGTAAGCACTTTGTATGTATAATGCCAATCTGTCACAATATAGTTGGATTAATGAGTGTGAGAGATGCTAGATTCTTGAAGTGATTTCATGCTCAACCCCCGCCACATAAATTCCCAAGAATATAGTACCATACACCAACGTGTACTCAACATTCGAAACAATGGATCTTATTGACACACACGAATAGTTAGTAAATTCATATTACATTCTCGAAATCATGTTTGCATAGAATTATTCGATTCTTTTGAATAAAGTCACCGAATAGGTCAACTACCATAATAATCCAAAATATTAACTCATTAACAACTACAAGCCAAGGTTACGACTTGCTTCTTAGACTTAACACAATGGGGACTAGGATGATTGATCTAAGAGGATTTTTCATCAATAAAACTCTAGGTAGTGAAAATCCTATTTGTATAGATCATGTTGATGAGGTCCCACTTTAATGCACTACAACGAACCAAAAATTGTTTTAGAGCTTCATAAGATCTCCATGACCATAAATTCAACTTCCATGAATGCCTAACAAATTCCTATATTGGTGTGATGGAATTTGTGTAAGTTGAAATTCATGCCACCCGTGCATGTACCTAACTTTCTATAGAATTTTCCACATGGTTTAACAAAGCATGATACATTTCCAGACACAATTCAAAGGATACTTGACACTTTGCATAAAAATAACCTATTGTTGAACATATAATCTATTTGGGGTACACACCTATTGTGGCCCCACATATTAAACAGACATGAATCCACATTATTAACTTATTCAACAAAAGTTATAACAAAATTTTATATTAATGTAAAAATATACATGAATAATAACTAATTAAATTGATTGTAAGTTCAAATGGTATAACCATTTGATGCAGGGAGCATCATTGACTTGTAAATAACAATATTTTTGGTTTTCATGGAAAATTTGGAGTGAGATAGGTTTGAGGGTTTTTTTATAGTGTTTAGCATGGATCCCAACTCATTTGGGTCCTTCCTTGTTTTTAATAAGGTAATTTTGGAGTTTCCTCCAAAATGAGTCATTTAAATATTTGAATTTCCTAAGTTGTATTTAAAGGTCTAAGTGTTAGGTTAGGAAGCATGAAAAGGTGTAAATGGTTATCAAGAGCCTTATATGATGTCATCACATGTTTTCCATCCTTCTAGTAAGGTTTCACAAACCATGGTCACTTCTCACTATGGTTAGGTTAGTCTAACTAGTCATAACTACCTCTTTTAGGTCACTCTATGACATGTATTCAAATAGGGGAAGGAATTATATTGTAGTGACGAAAAAAATCTTGGAGGAAGGTGTTAGAGAGCCATGAAGTCTTAAAATGATTTGTATGAGATCGTAACTATTTTGTAAGGCAAATCGTGTAGTAATAAAGCTCGAGAACTTTGAATATGTGTGTGAATGGTGAATAAGAATTGAGTTTTTTTGTATTCCTTTTGAGATGCATGTTTTAAAGTGATAAGGTTTGTAATACTCTGTGATAACGTTATTGATGTGACAGGCCAATCCTTTCTTAGTGAGATTAGGTGTTTGAAATATGTTTTCATATTCATAAAAACACTATATTTTGGTGTATGTCTTCTTTTTATAGGTTATGGAGATTGTACAATGGTTTTATCTACGGAAAAGCATGCTACGAAGTTAGAGAAGCTTTGAGAAAAGATAAATTCGTTCATTCTAGTAGTGGCGAGTAATTGAGTTAGTGTTTTTGGATGTTTCTTGTGATTTGAGAGTTAACGAAGCTTTATGTGGAGTTGTTGAAAAGTAAGCACTTTATAATCATTTTTATACCCCGCTCTAGGATATTATAGAGGGGTTTGTATGCATGTAGAATATTCAATTAAGACAAGTTAATACCGACAAGGCCGCTTTAACATAATCCATACTAGACTGGTAAATTAATATTTAGAGGTCATAAACACCGTCACATTGATTAAATATGTTTGTAAGGACATTGGAGGATTATGAGGTTGGGTATAAGAATATTGAGCCTTAACAAATCTTATATAAACTAGAAGACAAAAATAACTTACATTTGAAGCTCTTGGTCCGTCAGTATAACCCAATCGAGGATTTAGAAATGTGAAAATAATCATTAATTGCATTTTAACTAGTGGAAAGAACTAAAAATTGGCATAAATGTGGAGTGAGGCATAAACAAGGGTTTCAAGGTGAATAAAGAAGTTCTTATAGGTCAAACATTATAAACTCGGTCGAGTGTAACCACAATGCCTAGTTTTGAGGGTTCAAACAAAGTAAATGATCGAACATCAAATGCTTTCTATAATTGATCAGGGATCATTTTCAAAAGTTCCCTAAACATCCCTAAATGGTGTCAGTGCAGAAAGATCATCTCGAGAGCTTTCCAACGACTGTAAGAACGCGACAAACGGACATCGGGAGCTCTAGATATGTTCGGTCAAAGTTCATCAACAGAAAGTCAACTCTGGTCAACTGGTCAATATTGGACCAATGGCACTGCGACACGTGGCAAAAAGGCAAAAGGGAGTTGTTTGTTGGTTTTGATCACCGGTCTTCGACGAGCATAAAAATGGTGCACGGGAACAAGAGGCTCAACTTTTATTACGGAGGGGAGCCCGACCGCCGTGTGGACTATGGTATTATCGCCGATGTGGTGGGTCCACAAGCCACCACGTGGCTTGCCACCACTCGTCAAATTCACTCGATTTGCCTATCGGGAGACGACAAGTGGGCTATATGCTATTTACCGAGTTAATTATTTCCATACCACATTACAGGGGTCGAAATTATATTTACTTGGTAAGTCCACTTTCCAAATGCCACACATGTATATGCCAAACCGCTATATATTAATGTTTATACATTAGTATTAAAGCTCACATAAACCAACCGACCACACATAACAACCAACATGCTAGGTTATGTCCACGTGGTAAAGGCATGCAATGTCATGCATGGAAGATTCCACGTGAGGAGAGGGAGGTGAAGCGGTGGAGATGGGGGCGGATAAGTCTAACGTGGTCCTTTGACCACTCCACATATGCGTGGGAAGGCTATTTAAAGCCTTAAACATTATTCAGCCGCCTAATGTGGGATATACCCACTTAACTTAACCAATGCCGCGCCAAACTTGGGTTTTAATCCCATTAAAAATGCAACCCGAATATTATCCAAATTGTTATGCTAAGATTTAATCCCATGTATCTTGCTACGGGTTAGGTTAAAAATAGCATAAGGATGATTTGTAATTGCATATTTTTGGGCCCTAATTTTGTATAAATAGGGAACCCGTTCATTGTAAAAAACACATTACACACAACTCAAGCTTATTATTTGTTAAGCTTGTTGTGGGGACACACAACCCGAGCTTATTATTTGTTAAGCTTATTTGTGGGATGTGTCAACAGGTATTGTCTATTGGCCTATTATTTTAGGCAATATTAGATGAAATATTTGTGATTGGGAGTAAATTATAAACTACCCAATAGGCCCATTGAGCCACACCAATTACTTGCAAATCCTGGATTGTCGACCGGAGTGCTAGCTTCGCATTGATTGCGTCGGGAAGGCCGATCACAGCCAAAGGAGATTGTACGCCAGGAAGGTGGAAGTCGGGTGCTATTTTTCACCCTTGTCGTCCGAAGAACTGGTGTACTGATAGGCAAGTAAAATTCCATTAGGTTTTCTTGTGAAAGTACTATTGTAACTTACAAGTTTTGACTAGTGGAACGGTTCGACCACGAACCCGGAGACATAGGCAATTGCTGAACTCCGTAATCAATCTATGTGCAATTGTCATTATTGTCTTGCATTATTTTAAATTGATTACTTAAAAGGAGTAAATTATCGGCAAATAATTAAAGCCTATAAGGGTCCGAGATCAGGTAGTAATAATCTAATTATTTTCGGATCAATAATGCGTGGTGAAATTTTTATAGGAGGTAGAAGAAGGCTTCAATAAGAGTTATACATGATTTAAATAAGATACACAGGTGCCTAGAGTAGAAAACTTGGAAAATCAGTCATATGCTCTATTTTAAGCACAATCAATAACTAGTTTTGAGGGGTAGAAATCATAAGTGGCTTAAAAGAATTTTGTGAAACTTGGTCATGAGGTGAACATATAACTAAAGAAATGTGAGGAAAATGTTTTATAAGGAAGCTCTATGTTTTATAACCAAAAATATGAAAATATAGTCTAAACTCTCGTTAAGAAATTGGAAAAAATCAATGTTGAAGATCCATTGAACCTATATTGCCATTCTCTAGAAGAAGACACATTATTTATGATACTCATGATGGAACTTAAGTGTTGAAAATTAGTGGAAACTTAGTAGAGTAATCAATGAGTTGTGAACAATGTTATTCATGACAAGTTTTAAGAATGAATAATGACACAGAGATGACACAAATGTAAAATGTTATGATTGGGGTAAGTACAAAGTTCGAGACTTGAAAAGGATTGGTTTGAAGTTTTTATAAGTGGTTTAATGTGGTTATAGAAGTATTTGACCCAAGTGAAGACATTATCATCTAGAAAACCCAATCTTGAAGACCTATTAAATACCTAATTGTGAAAGATGACAGCTTGGTTGAAAAAATTCTCTTAAGATTTGGAACTTGAAACTTTGGGGAAAGCAAGAAGTCCATAAAGGGTGTCAGAATATGTGATTAGTTTCTCATGAAGTTTTTTGAGTTGTCCAAAACAATAAGGTTTACATGAAAATAGGGCTATAAGAAATAAGCCGATTGAGGCAAGTAACAATTTAGTTGAAGGATTTCCCTTGTGAGTTATAGTTTGAAACTTTGGGTGTAGTAGTAAGTCCATAATGGGTATTCAATTTTTTTAATATTATTCCAAGTCCTTGGTCTTGAATTTATTGTCGTTGATGTAACAGATTGGGTCCAATTTCTTTCATCCAGAGCTAAGCTTGTTGTAATGCCTATTGTCCGAGCTCAAAGTGTACTAGTTTGAAGCTCACTTGGAAAATTGGTTACAATGTTTGTCATCTGGATCTAAGAGTAGCAATGGTCTAGAGCTCGAAGTGTAAATGGTTCATAACTCATAGTGCAGCTTGTCCGAGCTTGCCTATAGTGTTAGTCATCTAGAGCTAGGAGTATAAACGGTCCAAGCTAGTAATATGTATGGATCGAGCTTGTTCGTTACAAATATCGACTGGAGCTCGTTTACAATGTAGATCGCTCGAGCTAATAGTCTTAGTACATCTTGTAATGAATTGGTTTGAAGTTCATGGTCTATTTGATTTGGAGCTAGTTGTATAAATCCGATTCATGCTAAATCTTGACAATTAGCTTTGTGTTCGGTAGAACCATGTTTAGTGAAAAATAAGATATACAAGTTAAAGTGAGGTATAAAATGATATGTAGTTATAATGAAAGTAGAGTGTAGGAGAGGAATGAATAATGGAGATATTTATTTTAGTCTCAAATAATTTTTCAAGGGGAGACAATAGATTGCACCACTCCAAAGATGTCAAATAAATAAAGCTTATGACCTTGAAGGATGTTGGTCAACCTCCCTATTTTGGAATTGATATATTTCTTACTTTGATGATTACATAACCACCGAATCTGCTTTTGCATTTAAAAGAATCTCTTTCACCGACCCTCATCCAAATTTCTTGGTGCCAATGTTTAAAAGGAAAAATCGTGTATAATAGAAGATGAAGATGAAATAAGAGGTGCACGATTGAATGGAGGATATAACAAGTTGTTGAGAGGAGGAGAAAAACACAACATATAGAATATGGAGATTTGAAAAGGAAGAAGGAAGAGGGAAGAAGCAAATGGAATAAATCAAAAAAGGAGAAAACAATGAGAACAATTCTTGAGTGTCGACAAACATATAATCATTTGGAGTGGTATTGCAAAACTAGAAGTGTGATCATAAAGCGAGCAAGTATGCTTATCATAAATCATTAGAAAAGCAAGAGTGCAACAATGTGAGTGATGGAAAACTAGGAATGGAAGATCTTTGAGAATAGGAGAAAACATTAACAAGTGTAAGTAAAATAAATAAGCTTGTATATCTGGATAGTAGAAAGATATCAACAAACGAAACATGAATTTTCCACAAAACAGAGTGATTAAATGCACATGTATAAAGTGAGGTTTGAGAAAGTTATTTTTTGAGAAAAAGTGAAGCAACACTATAATGAAGAAATCATTGAGAGCAAGATTCGTAGTGGGATCACATGAGAAAGTGGAGACAGATATGTAGTGTCTTTGACAAACAAGTGAAGAGTGAATGGGTGCGAGTGGAGCAAGTGGTTAAGAGTGGAAGATTTGCTGGAAAGAGAACATCAAAGAAGAGATTTATGGAGCATACATAGTAATAATTTATAATGTTATCCATGATAGAAGAATAATTTAATTTCCAGCATTAGGTTGAAGAAAAAACTACAAAAGCTAGAACTGTATATTTGACATTGGTGCCTCACAAAATTAGGGATTAGTGTCTCTAGTGAGTTGGTGCTCACAAATTGGCTGAGTTGGTGCTCAACATTAGGGATTGGTGTCTCCAATGAGTTAGTGCTCATGAACTAGCCGAGTTGGTGCTCGAAATTGGGGATTGGTGTCTCGGTGAGTTGGTGCTCATGAACTAGCCGAGTTAGTGCTCGACATTGGGTATTGGTGTCTCTAATAGGTTGGTGCCTACGAATTTATATTGAGATATTTTGGGGATGGAATCGACACAATATATCGAAGCAATATTTTCTCTATGGTTTTTCTCTCGAAAGGGTTTCCACATAAATTATGTGTTTCATAAGTGTTTAAACTTGTGTGAATGTTTTTGTTATGAATATTAAAGTTTTAAATAAGTAAAAGATTGTATAATACTGATTAACGCTCGTCTCAATAGAGCGGGTTTATTTAAAATAGTTTGATCACTGGAAGGTAGATCTCCGTAGCACACATGGTAGGTCAATAAGAATCATTGTTCATGGTAATAGAAGAAAGCAAAGGAGAGATGTTTTTAGAAGATGCTAAGTGTATCTTGAAGGAGAGCTTATTTGTGCCCCGTGATGAGATCAAGATTCTATAGAAGAATAATTTGAAACAAAAACAACAGCTTCAAAAAATTGAAGAAGAATATGGTGCTTCAAAATCAAACTTATCACAAGATCTTGAAGAATATACTAAGATCATCATTTTCCCAAGATTCAACTTGAAGAGATGGATGAGGATGTGAGAACCCAACTGAATCAAAAGGAAGAAAAGTGTGAGAAGCTTGAATCTAAAATTGTTTCCTCAAGAAATGAACTTGAGAAAACAACTAGTAAGCTGAATAGATTCCTAAAATTTGAGAAGATAGTTGAAGTATTAGATTATATTATTAGGAACCAAAGATCTCCATTTATCAAGACTGGTCTTGGGTACAAAGAGGATCAGGGGACCACCAAAGAAGATATCAACATGCTTTGCCAAAAAAGGAAAACAAAGAAAAAATAAAAAGCTATGCAAATTCTCTTAAAGGTTCTATCGAAATGAAATAAACAAGAAGAAGGAGACTCATATTCCTCAAAATATCAAAGGTACCAAAGATTCCTCCAAAAGAGAGCTCAGACAAACGAAGAAGCCTTTTCCCCAAGGTAGCATGACATAAGCGAGCTTTTCAAAATTCTTTTTAAGCTTATTGTTTTTCATGAAATCAGTTTGGGAATAGAGTGATATATTATATAAATCATGTAAAAAGTTTTGGTAGGAAGAATAATGCAAATGCAAGTTCTTATGTGTCCTCAAATAGAAACTATAACTCATTTTCTCCTTTGATGGATTTTAACGTTGAATGTTATAAGTGCCACAAATATGGACATATTGCACATTTTTGTAGTAGTGTTTTTGTGGAATATCCTAGCGTAATGAGAATGAGGAAACCATGAAAAATCAAAAGGATGAACCAAAAAAAGTGTGGAAGAAGAAGAAAGAGCAAGAAAAGAATAAAGAAAAATCTAAGTTTGTTCAAACAACATTTCATGCACAAAATGAAGGAAATCGGTTGTATATTGATAATGGTTTCTCAAGCCACATGAATGAAGACAAAAGTAAGTTTCTTACCTTTAAAGAAGTGAATGGAGGTACTCTGAAGTTTGGAGACAATGCTACAACAATGATATCGGGTAAAGGAACTATTAGCCTTAACAATGGTATATTAAAAACTGAAAATGTCTTGTATGTTGAAGGACTAAAGAATATTCTTTTGAGAGTGAATAAAATGAGTGATAAAGGGTATATTGTCACATTTCATTTCAAGGATGCGAGATCGAAAAGGAAAAGATAGGAAGGTAGTTGCGGATGTGTGCATAACAACTAACAATCTTTATATTCTCAATGAGATTAAAGGAGAAAAATGTTGCATGAGGCAAGTAGATGAATGTTGGTTGTGGAATAGAAGAATGGGTCATATAATTTTTGATAATTTAGTAAAAACTAGTTCCAAGAAATATGTTAGTGTTAGGAATAAAACTTAGCTTAATTCATCATTAGTTGTTATTTGAATAAATGTAATAAGTTAAAAGTATTTAATTTAAATGCATTAAACTTATGTCAATTGGTATTAGTTATCCTTAGTTAGTTAACTAAGTGATAATGTTCTCATCCCAATGTTTGTGGGATCATGTTCTATCTTGCATATTTTGTTCTCGGATGATTTCCATGAGGGGCAATAGGGGCAGTTAAGGGCAATATGCTATTTTTGCATATTTGCTCAGATTAGGTGATTTGTTTCCATATATTGTGGATGAGATAGAAGTTGTCGAATATCTATAAATATTGCAGCTCTCTCATTTGTTTTGTAATGCTTGATTTTGATATTAATAAAATAGACAATCGCCATCTTATTTCTTTGTCAAATATTGTTTTCAAGTATTCATTATCAATATTTAGTATCGAGCAAAGATTCTAATCCAGAGAGGAGTGTAGGAAGTTTTAGGGAAGTTTAGGGAGATATGGAGAAATTACAGAGCTAGGAGGAGCCATAGATTCCCCTAGCCATTTCACAACCCCTACCCAAATCCACACCCCGGTTCACAAATTGATTTGTAGTTGAAGAACACATGGAGTGCAATCACAAGCCCTTGCAGACTTGGATGCAACTCATTACAAAAGGTGACATTGTTTCATTCTCTGGTATTTTAAAAAAAAAAACACCTGTACCTACAATTTTTTTAAAAATTGGAAGCATTTTTTTAAAAATATATACAATATTTTTGTATTGTGGGAACCCAAGCTTTTCAAGCTACCCACATAACTTCTCCTTCATGTTCTCTGTGCTTTGTTTTTTCATATAAATGGTAAGAGAACTGTACATGTCTATGAGAAGATCTCTGTCCAAAGCGTCTAAGCCTGTAAGAATTGAGGAGGAGCAACAAGATTAGAGATCACCCTGCAAGAAGAAAATATTTCACGACGACTAAGGTTATTTTGAGAGAACCTGCAAAATAGAAAGGTGAGCAGCGAAGCCTCCAAACATTTGAAACACTAATCCATAGAGAAGATAGTAAAATCGGCCAAAAACGTGAAAGAATGCTCGAGAATGTAAGAAAAGAAAGGAAAATGACGGATATATTGAAGGTGGCGGAGAAAAAAATGGTCAACGTGGATAGGCAATCCTAATCCATGTTTAGTTTGCAAAAAATATGCTTTAAAAAAACCATTTCTAGATTTCGAAAAAAATTAGGACAGAAAAATTTCCACTTTTGGAAAGGGCCACGAAAGATATTGAAATCATAACTTAAAAGAGTCATAACTTTCAACTGGTACCTCGGATTGAGGTGCCATTTTTTTTTAAAGTGTGTTTTTGTGAGCTCTACGTCTTGGTCTAGCTTTTAATAAGATTTGTTTTGTAAAAATTGAAAAAATTAGAGATTGTTTGTATTTCAAAAGAGGCCAAAGATTCCAAAATTTATTTTTTCAAATCGGCCAAGACAGCCATTTTTTTGCAAATTGGCCACAGAGCCAAATTTTTAATAGAGCCACTAGTGCCAAAAATTCATTGTACACGGCCGAAAAGGATCCCAAAATAAATAAAATAATATTTTGGGGGTGTGCATGCTTTAAGGGGGAAAAGTGTTCATTTTTTTCTTCTACTGTTTATCAATTTTCACAATGGCCGCAATTATGACACCAAAATTTTTTTCTAGATTCTCAACTTTTGCGTTCTGATAATTATCCAGCATGGAAAAAAAAATTGTGCACAACTTGATTTTCAAAATCTATGGTCTATTGTTTCTGGTACATTAACAAGATCTACAACAGATGTTACACAACAAGCTACATTTGATCGTGCAAATAAAAAAAAAGTTAATAATCTTGTTTAGTGTTTCAGATGAGGTACAACCTCATATTCGTGAGACCACAAAAGAAAAAGAATCTTGGGACAAGTTGAAAATAGTATATGAGTCAAAAGATAAGAACACAATACTTCATCCCCAGAGACAACTATTAAACTTGAAAATGCAACTAACTAAGAAATTTGAAATGTTTTTGAGAAGAGTAGCAACTTTGCGTGCATCACTTCAAGCTTTGGAAGAATAATTTACTGAAAAATCACTCGTGCCTATATTATTGAGATCTCTTCCTCCTTATAGGATTTTTGTGACCACGTTAAACATAACTGTTCAAACAATTTTTTTGAAGAGTTAGTGAATATGCTACAACAAGAGGAAGTTATTCACTCAACTACTGAAACTAAAGAGCAGACACTTTCTTCTAATCAAAAAGGAAAAAACAACCTAAGTCTAGTAAACAACCTCTAGAAGCAAGGTAATACTCAACAAGGCCAAAAGGACCAACAAAAATGTCTTATTTGTGGTCAAAAAGGACATGAGTTAAAGAATTTTTGGTACAACACATTCCAACAAGGATCATCAAGTGGTAAAAATATTGATTACCAACAAACAAAATCAGGCCAACAACAGAGTAAATAGGGACAAAATTATCAAAAGTGGAAGAAGAAACCAACTCAACAAGGAAATGTAGCCGAACAAGAAGATAAATTTGATGATGATGGCTTCTTATTTTCTGAACAGTGAAATGTAGTATCCAATTCTACAAATCAAATTTGGTATGTCGACTGTGGTGTAACTCAACACATGATAGGAAATAAAGACTAGTTGTTCACAATGAGTAAAAACCCACCAAAAATCATGTCTCTTTGGGTGATAATACATCATACATTGTTGAAGGCATTGGTTCCATTTCACTACCACTTGGGCATCATAATTGTAAAATTATAGATGTTCTTTATGTCCCCGGTTTAACAAAAAATATGTTATCCATGAGTCAATTATTAGATCACAATCTCAAAATTGACTTTGATTGTAAAAAGGCAAGAAAAGATGTGCCTAATTCGAGATAAGTCACGAAGCTCCAAAATTGTTGCAAAACCTTTGAATGTGGGAAGAATGTTTTAGTTGGATTTTGTTCAACAAAATTATCAAGCACTTGTAGCCAACGATACATTATCAACTCAACTATGGCATCAAAGACTTGGACATGTGAGTTTTGGCTATCTTGACACACTTCATCGATATGACATGGTTAGGGGTTTACCACCTGTAAAAAGGGCACAAATAAATGTCAACATTGTTTAGCAAGAAAATAACACAGAGTACCATTCAAACATAGTACATTTCGAGCTAAGTCAAAACTTGACTTGGTACATACCGTCTGTGCGGACCAATGAGACCTAAATACTATGGGTTTCAATATTTCATGCTCTTTGTTGATGATTTTTCAAGACAAATTTGGATATAATGTCTTTCTAAAAAGACCAAGATTTTGAAACTTTCAAGAAGTTTAAAGCCCTTGTTGAAACAAATTCTGGTAGGAAAATAAAAAGCACTCTACTTAGATCGAGGGGAGAATACACCAACAATGAGTTCAACAATTTTTTGGAAACACATGGCATTCATCATCAAATGGCTCCTCCTCACACACCGCAACAAATGGTGTTGTTGAAAGGTGAAATCGTAATATCATGGATATGGTGTGATGCATGATTGATGATGCAGGTTTATAAAATTTTTTTGGGTCGAAGCAACTAAAATGGCAGTCTATTTACTAAATAAAGTTCCCACTGCAACTCTTGATGGAGTAACGCCTTAGGAAGCATGGTTAGGGTATAAGCAATCTATTTCACACCTTAGAGTTTTTGGATGTAAAGTAAGTATGCACATTCCTAAGAAACAAATAACTAAGCTTGATATGAAATCAGAAAAACTTATCTTCTTGGGATATAGTGATGAAGCACTTGGCTATAAACTTATGGATCCAAAAATAAGGAGGGTATACACTAGTCGGGATGTTGAGTTCTTTGATAAGAAAGAAGATGATGCTCCTTCCATACACTCACATGATGAAAAAATCATCCCTACAGTGAAAATAGAGGATGGTAATCACTTTGATGATGGGGAAGATGGTGAAATTCAACCTCCCATAGGAACCACAAAAAGTATGCCTAAATGGTATACAAGTATGATTAGAGATGAAAAATTGGATAGTGTCCCCAACACATCTACCACTGGAATGAGGACTTGTAGTATGGATTGAAATGAGGTCAATTTGGCCTTAATGGGTAAAGTTGTTGAAACTAGTGAGACATCCACAGTTTCAGAAGCTCTACTCTGATCCTAAACCTTCGAAAGATGCTATGAATATAGAATATAAGTCATTTATGAAAAATAATACATGGAAACTTACAGATCTTCCACCAGGAAAAATCTGATTGGATGCAAGATGGATCTTCAAAATGAAGTACAAAGCAGATGAAAAAATTGATAAACATAAGGCTAGACTAGTTGCTAATGGATATGCTCAAAAGAAGGCATTGATTATGAGGATACTTTTTCTCCCATAACTAAGATAAAAACTTTCAGGTTAATATTTTCTCTAGCTGCACAATTTGGTTGGAAAATACACCAAATGGATGTGAAAAGTGCCTTTCTTAATGGTGATTTATAGGAAGAATTTTACATGAATAAACCGAAATGTTTTGTCATACCGTAAAGAGGAAAAGGTATGTAAACTCATAAAATCACTATATTATCTAAAGCAATCTCCCAGTACATAAAAATCAACGAGCATCTCATTCGACATGGACTCAACAGGAGTCCATACGATCCTAATCTCTATCTCAAAAAGAAAGGGGGAGATAGTGATGGTTGTAGTATATGTTAATGATCTAGTCATCACTGGAGGATCAATGAGGATGATTGAGTCAACAAAGAAAGATCTAACATGATCATTTGACATGACCGATATTGGGCTTATGCATTATTGTCTTGGACTTGAAGTTTAGCAAAGAGAAAATCATGTCTTTGTGTCACAATTGAAACACGCCAAGAAAACGCTTGAGAAATTCAATATGATGGATTGTAAGCAATTTTCCACACCTATGGAGACAAGACTTCAACTGTCTCGAACAGATCCATCATCACAAGTAAATGCAACTCTCTATTGGCAGTTGATCGGAAGTCTCATCTACTTGACTTACACTAGGTTGGATATCAACTATGCAATTAACTATCTTTCACGGTTCATGCAAGAACCAAAGGTTTCTCACTGGAAAGCAACAAAGCAAATACTAAGGTACATTAGAGGAACTATGGACTATGGCCTAGAATACAAGAAGAATAATAACTTCTTCTTGATAGGATATTCAGATTCAGATCATGCAGGAAACATAGATGATAGGAAATCCACTTCAGGATTTGCATTCTTTTTGGGATTTGGATCAATATCATGGGGGAGTAAGAAACAGACTTGTTTTTCAAGATTCTCCACAAAATCGAAATATCGAGCATCGTGTGGAGTCATCAGAAGCGATATGGCTTTGACATATACTTGAAGGATTGGGAATACCACAGAAAGATCCAACTATCCTACATGTTGATAACGAAGGAGTAGTAAAACTTGGTCAGAATCCAATTTTGCATGAGCACACCAAAAACATTGTGGTGCAGGTACATTTCATTCGTGAACATGTTCAGAACAACAACATCCAACTCCAATATTTCCCAACAGATATGCAATGTGTAAATGTCTTCACAAAGTCACTTGCTTGAGGTAAATGTGAGGGTTTTAGAGAATTTCTCTCCTATTCACTTGAGACCATGCTGAATTAAGGGGGTGAATGTTAGGAATAAAACTTAGCTTAATTCAAAGATTAGTTAATATTTGAATAAATGTAATAAGTTAAAGTATTTAATTTAAATACTTTAAACTTATGTCAATTGGTATTAGTTATCTTTAGTTTTTAGTTAACTAAGTGATATTTTTCTCATCCCAATGTTTGTGGGATCATGTTCTATTTTGCATATTTTTTTCCTGGATGATTTCCATGAAGGAAATAGGGGTAGTTAGGGGCAATATGCTATTTCTGCATATTTTCTTAGATTAGGTGATTTGTTTCCATATATTGTGGATTAGATAGAAGTTGTCTAATATCTATAAATATTGCATCTCTCTCATTTTTTTTTGCAATGCTTGATTTTGATATTAATAAAATACACGAGCACCTTTGTCTTGATTCTCGTGTAAAGTCACCGTGTCAAATATTGTTTTCAAGAATTCATTGCCAATAGTTAGAGACATGCCAAAGATCACTAAACCAACAAACACACTTTGCAAGCAATGTCAGCATGGGAAGCAGACAAGAGTTACATTTAAGAGAAAGGAGTACTCAACTACAAGGTTATTTGAACATGTTCCTATTGATTTGTGTGGGTTTACAATGAATAAAAACATGTAAGGTGAGAGATATTTCATGTTATTTATTGATGATTATTCTAGAATGACATGAATTACATTTTTAAAAGAGAAATCTGAAGCATTTGAGAGGTTTAAGGCATTTAAAGCCTTAGTTGAAAATGAAATTGGTAAGAGAATCAAGTGCCTAAGATCTGACCATGGAGGAGAATTTACTTCAAATGAGTTTGAAGAATTTTGTGAGAATCATGGAATAAAGATACATTATCTAGTCAGTAAGAACTCCTTAGTAAAATGGCATTGTAGAGAGAAAGAATAGAATGATTTAGGAAATGAAAAGAATAATGTTAAATGATTCCAAGTGGTCTAATATATTTTGGAGATAAGCGGTCTACATAGAAGTTTACATTTTGAATAGAGGAAAAATTAGGAAAACAACAAGAAGACACATTATGAATTATGCAAGGGTAGACAGAAACAGTCAAATATTTCGAGAGGTTTTGGAGAAAATGTTATATCAAAAGAGATGATGAAGACTTGGGTAAGTTTGATTCCATATTTGATGAAGGTATTTTTCTTAGTTACTCTTTAAGAAGCAAGGTGTATAAGTGCTATAGTATGAGAAAATACACGATTAATGAAAGTGCAAATGTGAAACTGGATGATATCAATATAAAAGGAATAAAACACAAACAACTACTTATTCAAAGGAAGCAAGCAACGAAGATGCAAAGGAAGAAGTTGAAAGAAAGACGCCATCCAAATCAGTCCAAAGGAACCATTCGAGAAAATCATACCATAGGTGATAAAAGCATTGGAGTACAAACTAAAAGAAGATTGACAAATGTAGCTAAACATGTGAATCTATGTTTACTATCCAAGATAGAACTTAAGAATTTTATTGATGCAAGTGAAGATGAGCATTGGATTGGATAAATGGAAGAAGAGCTAGATTAGATTGAGAAAAATGAAATGTCGAAACTTGTCCCAGCACCAAACGGTAAAAATGTGATTGACACCAAGTAGGTTTTCAGGAATAAGTTGAATGAAGATGGACAAGTTGTGAGAAATAAGACAAGGTTAGTCTATAAGGGGTAAGCATAAGTTGAAGGTATTGACTTTCAAGAAAATTTTTCTCTTGCTTTGCACGTTTAGAAGCCATTAGGATGTTTTTGGAATTTTCATGTTTTAATTTTTTTAAAGTATATCAGATGGACGTTAAATCAACATTTCTAAATGGGAATTTGGAAGAAGAAGTTTATATTGAACAACCAAAAGGATTCATTTTATCAGATGATAAGGATTATGTATGCAAGCTAAAGAAATCTCTTTATGGATTGAAAAAGCCCCCAAATCCTAGTATTCAAGAATGGACATGTATCTACAACAACAAGGTTTTAAGAAGGGAATTGATGATAGCAATCTTTACATCAAAACTAAAGGTGAGAATCAATTGATTGTTGTTGTGTATGTTGATGATATCATTTTTAGAGGAAGTAGTGACAAGATGTGTTAATAGTTTTTTGTTGAAATGAAAAATGATTTTGAAATTTCCATGCTTGGTGAGTTATCTTTATTTCTTGGTTTACAAATTTCTCAATTAGATAAAGGTATATTTATTTCACAAACTAAGTATGTTAAATAGATGTTGAAGAAGTTTAGAATGGAAGATTGCAAACCAATTAATACTCCTATGGTCACATGTTATAAGTTGAGAAAGGATGATGAGTCTCTTGAAGCAAATCAGACTCTTTATAGATCAATGATTGGAAGTTTATTGTATGTGATGGCGTCAATATTACATGTGATGCAAGCAAGAGGTTCGAGACTAGGTTTTCAATGTGATCTAAGAGAAAATCATATATAGGCTGTCAAAAGAATATTCAAATATCTAAAAGGAACGTTATATTATGGCTTGTGGTATTCCAGGGATGAAGATTTCACTCTAAAAGTGTATACAGATGCAAATTGGGTTGATTGTATTGATGATAAAAAGAGTACAAGTGGAGGAGCATTATTTTTGGGAAATATCTTGGTATCCTGGTTAAGCAAGAAGAAAGCTTCCATTTGTTTATCTACAGTTGAGGCAAAGTACATTATAGTGGTGTCATGTTGCACACAAGTTTTATGGATGAAGAAAACTTTAAAGGACATCAAGGTAGAGTTTGATTTTCCAATTTCCATACTTTGTGATAACACTAGTGCAATAAACATATCAAATAATCTAGTTATGCACTCTAGAACAAATCATATTCCCATCAAGTATCATTTTTTGAGAGAGCAAGTTGCAAAACAACAAGTTGGAATATATTGCCACAAAAGAACAAATTGTTGATATTTTTACAAAGCCTCTTCCAAAAGAAACATTTGAATATCTTAGACAAAATCTAGGAGTGATATCATTTTCATCCAGTCACTAAAGGGAAGCATAAAATTAGGGGAGATAATAATTTCATTATCATTGTAGCTCCATAGTAAAGAAAATTCAGAAAGAGATCAACTGTGACATACTTCAAGAGGGAGATTTTAAAGGGTTTTCCTTTTCCATTGATGTCAAAGGGGGAGAGTTTTGTAGAAAAGGGGAGCAATTTACATTCACATATTATTTCTATGCAAAATGGTAGGTTTTCATCAATGAAAAAGGGGGAGATTGCTAGATTTATCATCATTGATGTCAAATGATTTGGTCCAATGTCCATTGTTCGGAGATAAACTTGTTGTAATTCATATCATAGATAGCTCAAAGTGAAATAGTTTGAAGCTTACTTGGAAACTCGATTCAATGTATATTGTTTGGAGCTTGGAGTAGCAATGGTTTAGAGCTCAAAGTATAAATGGTCCGTAGCTCATCTAGAGCTCTTCTATAGTGTTGGTCATCGGGAGCTAGGAGTATAAATGGTCCGAAGTTAGTAATATGCATGGATCAATCTCGCTCATAATGCATCTCGACCGGAGCTCATTTGCAATGTAGCTCATTTGGAGCTAATATTATTGGTCTAAATATCAAAATGAATTGGTTTGGAGTTCATGGTCTACTTGATTTGGAGCTAGTTGTATTAAGTCGATTCATCCTTAGTCTTGGAAATTAGCTTTATATTATGGAAAAACCATGCTTAGTGAAAAAGATGATATACAAAGTTAAAGTGAGGTATAAACGGAGATGTAGTTGTAATGAAAGCAGAGTGTAGGAGAGGAATGAATAATGAATATATTTCTTTTAGTCTCAAATAATATTTTGAAGGATATACAATATATTACACCACTCCAAGACGTCGAAGAAATCAAGCTTATGACCTTGAAGGTTGTTGGCCAACCTCCCTATTTTGTAATTGATATATTTCTTAATTTGATGATTATATAACCACCGACTTTGTTTTACATTTGAAAGAATCTCTTTCATCCGATCGTCATCCAAAGTCTTGATGTCAATGTTTAAAAGGAAAAATACGTATAATAGAAGATGAAGATGAAATAAGAGGTGCACACTTGAATGGAGGATATAATAAGCTACCGAGAGGAGAAGAAAAAGAATAAAATATAAAAGATGAATATTTGATAAGGAAGAAGGAACAGGAGTAAACAAAAGGAAGAAATCGAAAAGGAGAACAATGAGAACAATTCCTAAGTGTGAGATAGATGTATAAAATTTGGACTAGTATTGCAAAACTATAAGTGCGGTCATGAGTGAGTAGGTATGGTTAGCATGAATAATAACCAAAGCAAGAGTGCAATAATGTGAGTGATGGAAAACTACGAATATAACAGATCTCGAGAAAAGGAGAAAACATTAACAAGTTTAAGATAAGAAAATAATGTTGTAGAGTTGGATAGTAGAAAGATATCAAAAATGAATCATGAATCTATCAAAAATAGAGTGATTAAATGCAGTATATATAGTGAGGTCGAGCAAGTCATTGCGAGTCTCAAAGAAAGTGAAGCAATGCTATAATGAATAAATCATCAAGAGAAATATTCTGAGTGGAAACATAGGAGAAATTGGATAAATTATGTAGTGTCTGTGAGAAGTAAATGAAGTGTGAATGGGTGCGAGTGGAGGAAGTGGTTAAGAGTGGAAGATTTCTAGAAAGATAGCAAAGAAGAGATTTTTGGATCATATAGAGTAATCAAATCTGAACAACATCCATGATAGAATAATGATTTAATTTCCATCATCAGGTTCAAGAAGCAATTATAAAAGGTGGAACTATGTATTGTTGAGGTCGGTGCCTCACACAATTGGGGATTGGTGTCTCCAGTGAGTTGGTGCTCACGAATTAGCTGAATTGGTGCTCGACATTGGGGATTGGTGTTTTTAGTGAGTTGGTGCTCAACATTGGGGATTGATGTCTCCAGTAGGTTGGTTCCTAAGAATTCTTATTGAAATATGTTGGGGTTGGATTTGGACAATAGATCCAAGCATACTTTTCTCTATGGTTTTTCTCCGAAATGGTTTCCACATAATATTTGTGTTTCATAAGTGTTTAATCTTGTTTGAATGTTGTTTTTATGTGTATTAAAGTTTTAAATAAGTAAAAATTGTATTATAATGATTCACCCTTCTCTTAGTACAAGTGTGTGCTCTTCACTTGGGAGTTGATTCAAACAATAAGGTTTTCTTAAAGGAAGGTCTAGTAGATATATTCTTAGGTATGAAGGTAAAATTGAGAAAATGGAGTCTTGATTGATTCATGAAAGTTTTTGTGTGAATTTGATATACATAAAAGGAGTGTGTAAAAACTAAAAAAATCCTTAATCAATTTTACAAGAGTTTGGCCTTGTATGTATAGTGAAGTTTAAGAAGACTTGTATGTTTGATTATTTTTGAACTAAATTTTGGTAGGTTGATGTAACTTTGTTCATCCTCTGCATCACCATTCATGGTTATAACCGATCACCAAATACATATTTTCCTTTTCTAATGCGTAGAAAGACATAATGTGAAATTATAAAGTATATTCATGTATGAATATTTTTATGTTGAAAGAGGTGTGAGGACCAGTAAAAATATATTGGAGAAGTGAGAAGAAAGGTTATGTATCCGAGTTACGCAAAAAAATTTTCCTTATGAAACCAAATGGTTGTAAGTTCCTCTAATCTTAAAATATTGGATAATGAATTTCTCAATAGTTTTTTTCACCTATACATGTTTTTCCCACATTAAATCTTCTCTCGTGTTGTGTTATATTTCTTTCTATCATGCTTTCTATTACAATTATGCATCTCTCTTCTAATTCACATATGATTTCAACCGTACATTTTAAGTACTTATCAAGATTATTAAATACAAATTATTCTAGGGCAAGTGCATGGAGATGGGGGACTAAAAAGTGGCCAAATTTTTGTTTTGAAGCGAAACGTGAGCACATTTTGGGAAAGCGTGACCGTGTTATGAATTATTAGGATTGGTAATTACCAAGCCTAAAACGTGCTCTGTTATAACATGATCTTGCTATAACGCGCTCATGTTCCTATTTGCTATGTGGTATATGTGCTTTTGGGAGGGATATATTTACTAAAATAAATCGTTAAAGTATAAGTTTTTCATTTATTAATATTTATACTTTAGATATAATAAAGTATAAAGATTAATAAATGAAAAACTTCTACTTTATATTTATTTTAGTAAATATAAGAAACTAGGGTCACTTTGCACCTTATGGAACTAGTCTCACAACTATATCAGTCACAATTTAGAAGATAGTTTTCCATATTCTAATCTAGTCAGTACATAGGTATTTTTTCAGATTTCAACATTCAACCTAAAGCTTTTAGGGTTTAAATTCTATAATCAATATCTGTTTTGTGAAATATTATAGTTTTTGTTTAGGTTTTGGGGTCTTCTTGACTAGTTATTGACATTTGTAGAAGTTTTAGATGTGTCAAAACTTTATTTTATAAACCTCACAACTCCCAAAGGTAGCAAAAATTGCTCAAATATATGGAATCATGCAATTCCTTATAACACATAATAAATCAAAACACATATTTAAGTTTTTATCAATTCAAATAATCAAGGGAATGGTCATCATGAGGTCTCGTGAAGGATCTGAAATATCATGAGGACAATGGGTGTAATCAAAAAATCACAAGGTTTGTGAAAGATCTGAAACATCAAGAGCTTCATCGAGATTCAAATCATCAAGGGAATGGTCATTAGGAGCATGATAAGAGAATCTCACCATGAGTGATGGTGGAAATCATCTCAGGCTCACAAACAATGCATATTTTATGAGAGTGTTTCTAAACAATTAATCAATGCTTGTAATGAACTCACATCTTACAAGTCAGGGAGGTGGAATTTGTAGTGTTTTAGTGCAATGTGGAGGTCAAGAACATGGAATTCATTCTCGAGACATTCCTCCAAGTTTCATTTAGGGTTCAATCCTTTTATTAGAAGGAGGAAGCCTATCTCCGTGACATAGGTTTCGAGGGTGTCTAGACATCATAAGCATGCTTCCACTCAGGTGACATCTTGGGAAGGGAGGTGAATTATGAGATTAAGAAGAGATCATCATGTTCAAAGGTGAAAAGTGAGGCTCAAGGAGTGAATTGATGATCATCATATCCTAACTCTACTATTGTGTCCAAATATCTTTGAGAAACAAATCATCAAATCCTAACTCTACCAAAAATGCAAAACTTAAACCATGAAAACCAAACCACAATGTGAAATATTGCTCCCAAATCTTCTTGAATCCCTCTTCGGGCCAACCTTCCTCATGTGTCATGATCAAATTGTCCTTGAAGGTATTCCTAATGTATTGGGTGAACATGTATAAGTTTGCAAAAATGTTTAACAAGGTCCATTATTCCATTCATTGAAGTGCAATAAAAGAATAATTCTATAGAAGCCTAAAAAGGCCAATTTTGGCCATTTCAGAGCATGTGTGCATCCTATAGGAAGGTTATGAAAAGGTATTACGTATCCAAAGGTGGTATTTGAAATCATTAAAGGTGTTGGAAGAAGTTTAGGAAAGTTTTGATCATTCAGGGATAGTCTGTTCAAAATGCGGGTTTTCAGGTGTAAGAAATGAGAAGTCAAATTGTGAACCTTGACTTATTTCGCTGATTCTAGGAGCTTCGTAAGGAGTTATGAGGAAAATAAGTAGGCACCAGAAATCTTGAATAATCCTGTACATTGTGGAAGGATCCATTTTTATCCACCGAAGGTGATGCTAGAAATCATCTCATACTCTCAAGAAATACATACTTCCTAAGAGTGTTTCTAAACACTTAATTAGTGCTTGGTAATGAGATCAATACATTGTGGAGGTTGGGAACATGTGATTCAAATTCAAGTTATAATTCCATGTGGATAAAATTGATCAAAAGGGTGTTCTCCACAATGGTATTAAAGTCTTCTCCATAATGGTGTGACTCAAGAAGACTCCTAAATTTTATAGCCCAATTCTAGGTAGATTTATCTTCTAAGAATGCTTATCAGCTGAGATATTAATATTATCTTGTTGAAACCCCAAAATAGGGTTTTAGATAACCTAATAGGGAGAAAATTCAGATTTTTTTTTTATCATAAACACCCTTGTTGACTCATTTACCTATTGAATAATATTTAGGAGGGTTAAATTTAAGTTTATTTTTTTATAACCCAGATATGTGGATGCCTGATATGCTCCCAAAATTAAGCTTTAGGTGAGAAAAAATGTGAGAGTTAATAAAACATAGTCAAGGTTGGAAGTAAATGCTAGATTTCATGAACTACCACTAGTATATTTGTAATGAAATTACTTAGATAGATTTGAATATCAACAACAATAAAACACCAACAACACAAAATGTAGATAAATTATCTCACAATATGCAAGTAAGAGTTATAAGACTAAGGGCATAGAAATATTCAATCCCCTTCCTCTTGATAGACATCAATATGTACATCTTTCTAGTCACTGTGCATCCTTCTTTGACTAGCCTTCCTTTAGTTCAACCTTCACCATGGCTCGAGGAAATATGTAATAGACAATTACTTGGACAACGGGTGTAATCAGGAGAATCATGAGGTCTATGAAGGATATGAAAAATCAAG
Source organism: Taxus wallichiana var. yunnanensis (assembly GCA_018340775.1). NCBI lineage: Eukaryota > Viridiplantae > Streptophyta > Pinopsida > Cupressales > Taxaceae > Taxus > Taxus wallichiana. The sequence goes on along the minus strand of CM031244.1, from coordinate 554,427,860 downwards.
AACTTCATTGAAATTCAAGTCATTAAGGGAATTATCATCATGAGCATGATGAGAAAAGTCACCACGAGTGGTGATGGTAGTAATCTTGAGTGCACAAAAGGTGCATATCTCTTGAGATTGTTTCTAAACACTTAATCAATACTTAACGATGTGCTCACATATTGCAATTTAGGGAGTGGATTTCACAATGCTTCAATGCAATTGGAGTTCAAGAAGATGGAGCTCACCCTCAAACATTCCTTCAAGTATCATTCAGGATCAATCCTTCCATATAGAGGAGGAAACTTATTTCCATGAGGAGCAATCAAGTGAAGATGTGTCCATATACTATAAGCATGTTTCCACTCATGTGACATCTTGGTTAGGGAAGTGAATTGTGAAGTTAAAATGATGTCATCATGTTCAAAGGTGAAATGGGAAGCTCATGGATTAAGTTGAGGATCATCATATCTTGACTCTACCATCATGTTCAAACCTATTCAAGGAACAATCCAAGATGAGCTAGTCAAACTATCAAGGCATTTAGGACCATCATGTGTGAAGGATCAAGGAATCATCTATCTCCATGAGAGACATATGAGCAAAATTTTTATGAGTATCCTAAATTTGATTCCATCCGAGGAGAATTCTAGAGCTAGGAGGGGTAAGAGGATGATCTTCATATAGAGCACCATGTATGTAAGAATGAGAAATTGTCTCGAGTTTCACTTGATGTCATTCACTTGGTAGTGTTATTAAATACTCATTTGAACCTTGTAGTGTGATCAAACTTCAAAGGAGGGAGGACATTACAACCACCTCATTTGAGTCCAATGGGTAGCCACATGACAAGAATATCATTTAGTGAGAAATCCTTCCATCTACATGGTGAATACCTATTTAAGTAAGTGATAGATAATCATAAAATGGTTTGAGAATCATGGAGTTGATTTGTGATCACTAGGGTTAATTGTGGAGGCCTTGAAAAGTAAGCGAGGGATCCTTGCTCTTGCCTTATAATTATAAGAGAGCATCTTGTCCCATCACAATGTAAATATCATAACATTGTTTCTAAAAAGTTAAGTCATCACTTGAGGTTTTAGAAACATTCTTTCAACTTATGGTAACTCATTTTTACCACTTTTTCATGTTAGAAGTTTTTTCACTCAAAAACAAAACCTAGGGTGTTAGGAAGGTGTTTTCAACTCAAAAAATTTGGCCCCATCCTCATGAGATCCTCACCCATGGTAAAAATAGTCTATTTATGACAATACCCATTCGATAGGTACTTATCAACATTTATAAATATTCTCCTATCACCATGTGGTGATCATCTCTCTAGAGCTTACAAATTTAGGGCCATTTTTATCTGGAACTAAAAGGGGAAACTGCACTATTTTTAAATTCTTCATAAAAACTTCAAATAATAGAGAAAATGAATGTTACCAACATGTATAGATTTTACATATCTTTCAGTGCCTATTTGTTTTCCTTCTAACCGAGCTCCCAAAATAATCCGGAGAAGTCATATTTCACCATTAGAGTGTTTGTTCCTTGCATCTAGAAAACCCGTTGTTGAGAAGATTGTCCTTGAATGAGAAAACCTTTCCTAAATCTTCCTAAATTTCCTCCAACACTTCCAATATTCCTTGATATCACCTCTGAATGCTTAATAAATATCTTAAACTCTCCTAGAGGGTGTTTGATTAGCTCAGGATGGCTTTTTTAGGCCTCTGGAGGAAGTTATCTTCCATCGAGTCACTTTGAACTCATCAATCATTGTATTCAATAATCCCCGCACATTAAAATAAACTTAAAAACATTGTTAATATTTTCTTTTGAGCCAAAGTTGAGAGTGGTACTGAGGCGGGATGGTAAGAGGAAAGACGCACAAAGGAACTGGGAAGCAAAAGATGCATTCCCTAAGCTTGTAAAGTAGGTACTCATCCATAGTATGATTCTACCATATTCTAAGATGAAATTAGGGATTCAACTCCATGTTCATGGGAAAATTCACGAGTCCATATATTCGATCAATTGTCGCTACATTTGGGAGTTGTGAGGTTTGTAAATTATAATTTTGACACATCTAAAACTCCTACAAATGTCAAGAAAACAATCTAAAAGGCCCCAAAACCTAAACAATGACTATATTCTTTCCCAAAATAGACATTGATTGTAGAATTTAAACCTTAAGATTTAGGTCAATGCTGAAATTCTAAAAACACCTATGTTTTGACCATATTAGGAAATGAAAAACTATCATCTAAACCGTGACTAATGGAGCTATGAGACTAGCTCAATAAGGTGCAGAGTGACCCTAATTTCTTATATTTACTAAAATAAATTTAAAGATACTTTATTATTAAATGAAAAACTTAAACCATTTATTTTAGTAAATATATCCCTCCCATAAGCACGTATACCTCATCAAAACAGAACGTGCTCACGTTATAACACAAGCATGTTTCCCCTTCTTTGGATTTGAAATTCCTAATCCATAGGCTTGGATTTTCCTTGGATATCCAAACCTAAAGTTTGGACTATGTAATCCATGAATAAATCCGTGTTTGACCAAAAAAATCAAAATCTCACGTGTACACCCCAATATCTCATGCATTATAACATAATATTAAAAAAAATTATACTACGATGTCAAGCTTGGTTTTACCTTGGTGACGATATAATTCTTTCTAAAATCTAATTAGTTTAAGGCTTTCATCCATAATTTCTTTTACTAGTGCCTTCTTTTCTTGCCAAAACCTATGCATACGTTTTGGTACACAATTTATGATTTTTTCATCCAAATTTAAAAAAAAATTGGTTTCATCTAAATTCCATTCTACAAACATAAAAAAACAAAAACAAAAAATCAACTATTTTTCTCAAAGTTACAGGGGTGTACACACAAATATTTCATTTTCGGGATGTGTGTACTTTGAAAATTAGTAAAAATTATATATTCATCCAAAAATTATGAAAAATTAGTGGGACCTCGTACATGGTATTAGCTAACTTTATATCAAAGGGATTTGAAAAATAATTTACATAACTCAAAAAATGGGGCAGGGGTTGGGGGAGGGCGTACACACAATAGGTTCTTATCTTTTTGACACAAAAATAGACATAATTTGTATGCGCACCACATTTGACCCTCTTAATCTCCACCATTTAATTTTTTTTAGTATTTTAGAAACTAGATTATGAGATTTATGATACTTATCACTTTGTCAAAATTTGAGAATATGCATGTCAAATTACTAGATAAAGTTCAAGTTTCACTAATTTCAGGAAAAAGGTGTCCACTTTTGACCCCCTTTTGGTCCCCCATTTCTATGCACTTTCCCTTTGTTGATCCTACTAATCCTTGACATGGTATCATAGCCAAGTTTTATCATCTAATCAATTTTATAGGATACCACAAAGTAGAATAATATGGTATTTGCTTACAAAGAGTTACAATTCAGCTTAGGGAGGTTTGGAAGATTTAGAGAGACATGCTCCAGTGTTGTAGTCCCTAACTATCTACCCAGTTGATTATCTTTGTTGAACACTTGAATTTTTTTGAAATTATTTAAAATTTCTTTGCAAGTGGGTCTCATAGGCCTTGGTGGTAATAAAAACAAAACATTGTGTTGTAGAATAGTTTGCAAAAATTGTTAGAGTTGTGTTCACACTAGGCGAGTTAGAAACCAATTTGAATTATTTTCTAGCTAACTAGTTATTTTTCATGTTTATACCAATAAACTTGTTATAAGGAGATGATTAGTTTATTTGTTTGGTGTAACCAAGTTTTTAATTGATTACACAAACTTAGTGCCCATATAATTATAATACAAATTAAATTTGTTTTTCAAGTTGTTAAATATAACAACTTGCAAGCCTATTTAATTGGAATTCATGTATTGATCGGATACAGTGTAAATAATACGAGTGTGCAATAGTTTGCTGAAAGCTTTATTGTCTAGTTTTTGGAATGTTTGGAGTTTCTGATGATACTGAAGGTTTAAGGCCATTACTAGTTTCCTACTAAACCCTTTTTTAAATCCTCATAAAATTTATATTACAGACTTTTTTCACATTAAAGGTACTTATGCATTGGCCTAGTTTGGCCTTCTCCCTCCCTAGACGAGTCCTTACACACCCAACTCAAATGTTATTTCTTTTTTGAACCGAACAACTCTCAAGTCCCCTCACTTGGAAGACATGGTAGACACTACTTGGCATGGAATTAAGCTCATAACTCTGGGAGACATAGATCTCTCCTCTCAACTAGTTGCTTGAGACATTGCTCACATGGCTCAGATCTACCGATATCTAAGCATTGTATCGATTTTTTTATCCAATCGAACACATATTCAGATTGGTATTAATACCAACAGACACTGATCACCTACTATCTCCTCTATTCAACATTCCATATCTCATCTCAATGACATCAACCACCTGTGTCCTTCGGATCAATGAAATGTATGCTTTGCATTACATCTCAGTCTAGTTTCTACACCATTCGTGTCCAAATTAAAATCCTCATATGGATGCAAGGCAATAAAGAGTGACTCAACGGAATCAATACAAAATACATTTGGCTCTCCCTTTAATAGAACCCTTAAATCAAATCGTACCTTTTTCAACTGATACATGTTTCAATCTCCAACTCGCTTGCTGACTTGCCTAGCTAGCTCGGTAAGAATTCACTAGGGAATGTCATTTTAATTCAATTTTTAACATATGGATTGTTACAACATTTAGTAGAGCACTTGGCTATACATAATTCTTAAAAAATTCACCATTTTGAGATATATATATATTATATATATATATCAAGCGTTTTAAAATTATTTTGAAAAAGATTTTTTAGAGGTTTATTATTGTTTTTTAAAATCTTGAGATTTTTTTATAAATATCTTAAAAAATTATTTTAAGTTATATTTTTTTAATAATTACGAAATTATTTTTAGTCTTAATCTTTTTAGTCACCAAAAAAATATTTCAAGTATAGAATAATTTTTAAGGTCTCAATTTTTGTTAAATTCATAAAAAAAATTTCAACCTCGAGAAAAATATTTTTAGATGTTAAAAAATTATTTAAGGCCATAAAATTGTTTTTGAATATCATAATTTTGTTTAGAGTCCAAAAAAATTATTTTTAGGTCCTAATTTTTTTAAATTTTAACTTTTTAAGGTCTAGAAGAAATTATCTTGAGTTAAGAAAAATGTCTTCTTAAGAATCTAATATATATAAAATACATATGCTTAGTGGCATAAATTACATTTGGCATAACTTGAGTGGACTGACTAGTCAACTTGAGTGAGTTGGTAAGTGAAGTAGAGATGAGTAGATCATTGATTTTTATTTATTTAAATCGTTAATTTAATCATCTAAAGGGATGTATAGTGTATAGTGAGTGTAATAGTATTAATTAAATTAATTTTAAAAGTGGGATATGGGTGAATAATAGATTTAATATTATTTTTGGATGTTATAATGTGTAATGAGTATTTTTAGGGTGTCTACATGCCTCATTGTTTTCTAAGAAATTCCTCTATAATTTACCCGATTCCTCGGAATCAAGTGCCTCCCAAAAATTCTAAGATCAACATCCGTGAGTATTGCTCATAATTTTACAGTTAGAGTGATGAAAGCAAGACATACAAGTTTTATAATCCTATTAGTAAATCCACAATTGTTTCTAGGGATTGTCTTTTTTTAAAACGAGATGTATACAAATCATGATCGGATTTTTAAAATAGTAATGAGTGAGGTGGGAAAGATCTTGAAGAAAATTATAAGGGCTTACAAAATCCTACACATGTTTCTAGTTTAACAAAAAACAATGCTAGCTCTTCCTGAGAGACTTGTCATCCATCTACATCGATATGAAGAAAGCACAATTTTTTAATCCACATATAGAAAACCAAATGTTGGGTCAAAATTATGAGAGGAGGATCATAATTTCAATATCAATAGAGTAATGAATCGATTTGATACAAGTGACTTGAGCCCGATTACAATCCTTTCTATTTTTAGCAAGTCCTAACTAGGATGGCTATTTTTAGTAAGTTTTCACAATTTTCACTTTTTGATGATTTTTACTTGCAAGGAGTAACACAGATGCTTGAATGTTTACAGTTTTAGAAACTTACTATATTTAGTCATGTTTTTGGTGTTAGATTGGAACAAACTAGTCCCAAAAGATTATGTTTTGTCTCAAGATCTTCTACTCTAGTTTTCAAGGATTTTTATTTGCTAGAACTTCGTAGATTTGAAAAGGAAACTCTAGGGGCTGAAAAATTCTACTAGATGCTGAAAATTGTATACGTAATCGGTGGAAGTGTTCTTATAGTCAAACCGAAGGTGTTTAAGTAGGAGTACACTGGTAAAATTTGATGGAAATCGAGTTCATGGATTGTGAGATATGAACAATTTTCAGTTTTAGAGCATGAGGGTTCTAAAAATTTCAATAGCATCACTAGTAAAAATGGACTTTTTGGGGAAACCACAATACCTTGAAGTTCAAAAATGATTAAGTGTTTATGAGTTGGGAGTTAATCATATTCACTTTGCAAATTTTAACTTGAATCTGACCTAACAAGCTAAACCATGGTTGGAGGAGGGTTGACATGTGGTTACACCCTAAAAAATAGGGGACAAGAGGTGCAAGGGGGAAAAGAAGAAAATAATTGCACTTTGCACGAGATGATGACAAGTGACATGCTATGATACAATGTGAGGAAGATGCAAGGGGGCTGAAAATGACTTCTTGGGGTTGTAAGATGGTTCTTCATGTGTCTCGGAGCTAAGTGGAAGGATGTGGAGCATACTTTGGTATACCCCATGCCCCTTTTTATATTGGTGCAATCCAAGGGACACCATAAAATTATAAATGCACCATGAAGGGTCTATTCATGAGGAGGGGACAAGGGGTTAAGTGATTTTGTAAGTTTGTGGCTCCCTAGGTGCAAAAGTGGTGTTGACAAGTTGTGAAAAGTGAAACCTCATAGGGGAGCATACTATTCTACCCCCATGTCCCGTTACACCTTTGGAAAAATTTCAAGGGGACACTCAACCTCGAAAAATATGCCATGGGGATTGGGAGAATGAGAAAGGGGATGAGGTTGAGTAAGTATAATTTAGAGGCCACCTAGGTTCGAAAGATGAAAGTTATAAGCTGCGAAGAGGGAGCCAACATGAGGGAGAGAACTTTGGTGTCCCTCATTTACCCTCACCTTGGGGAAATTACAAGGGTACATCACATGCTTCCAAGTGTTACATGGGATTTTCTCATCATGGGAAGGGAACCTAGGCACTTAAACACCTCATACGCTTTGCCTAACCCCAAAAGTTATATTTCAAGTGATGAAACAATATGAATAGATGGGGAGCACACTTTGGTGTCCCCAATGTAACCTTTACACCATGGGGAAAATCCAAGGGGACATGACATGCTCCAAAGTGTGCCAAGGCTATTTTGAAATGTTGATGTCATCCCACCAACTCCATTTTAGAACAAGAGGAGGAGGAATAGGAGGAGGAGGAGGAGGAGGAGGAGGAGGAAACCTCTATCAAGGTGCTAACATGACAAGATGGCATGCCGTAGATCGAGTTACTACTTGAGGAAGAATTGAATAGTGCGAGCTCAAGGAGTGAAATGACCTAGCCTAAGTCTTTCGAAAAGATTAAGGAACAATTGGTTGCATGTGAATAAACCTTAGTGGAGATGAAAAGTAAGATTCCACAATAGTAAAAACAGTCAAGGAAGCTCGGGATCTTGATGAGATGATCAAGGAGATATCGAGTAAGGAATTCCATAGAAAGAAGGCCTTGAGAAACAAAAATAGGGATTTAGGATAAGGGTGAGTGTAAAAAGAAAAGAAATGATATTAGGGCGATCGAATTCAAAATTAAGGCTAAAGAGATGGCATATAATGACACCCTAAGGGTTATCCTCTTGAAATCGATAGAGGCTCTAGAAGATTTAAAGGAGGTAATAGCCTCATTTTCCACTAAGGTGAATTCAACACGCAAGGTTGCGAGATAAAGTTAAAGAGAGTGAAACCATGTGGGATATTCTACCTCGAGACTATCAAGGTATAAAGGGTGTGATAATTAAATGGAGCACATTTAAAGCGCACATAAAGACGAGACCACCGTCTTAATTTCCCCAGAAACAAGCGCCCAAGTGGGACAAAAGTGCCCAACGTTCTTGGCCGATACTAGGAGCTAATGTCCGATCTGTGTTTGTGATCCAAGTTTGATTCTAGACCACTCTATAACTATGTGATTTTTCTAGTTTTGTATTGCATTTTTTTTTTTGGAGCTCTGTGATGCTAAAAATGTGATTTGTTCACCCAATACTTTCTCATCATGGGAAGGGAACCTAGGCACTTAAACACCTCATATGCTCTCGCCTAACCCCAAAATTTGTATTTCAAGTGATGAAACAATATGAATAGATGGGAACACACTTTGGTGTCCCCAATGTAATCTTTACACCATGGGCAAAATCCAAGAGGACATGACATGCTCCAAAGTGTGCCAAGGGTATTTTGAAATGTTGGTGTCATCCCACCAACTCCATTGTAGAACAGAGGAGGAGGAGTAGGAGGAGAAGGACACCTCCAACAAGGTGCTAACATGACAAGATGGCATGCCGTATATCGAGTTACTACTTGAGGAAGAATTGACTAGTGCAGAGCTCAAGGAGTGGGATGACCTAGCCTAAGTCTTGTGGAAAAAATTAAGGAAAAATTGGTTGCATGTGAATAAACCTTAGTGGAGATGAAAAGTAAAGATTCCACAACAAGAAAAAAGCAGCTTAAGGAAGCTTATGATCTTGATGAGATGATCAAGGAGATAGTGAGTAAGGAAGTCCATGAAAGAAGGCCTTGGAGAAACAAAAGATAGGGATTTAGGATAAGGGTGAGTGTAAAAGAAAATAAAGGATATTAGGGTGATTGAATTCAAAATTAAGGCTAAAGAGATTGCATATAATGACACCCTAAGGGTTATCCTCTTGAAATCGATAGAGGCTCTAGAAGATTTAAAGGAGGTAATAGCCTCATTTTCCACTAAGGTGAATTCAACACGCAAGGTCACAGATAAAGTTAAAGAGAGTGAAACCATGTGGGATATTCTACCTCGAGACCATTAAAGGTATAAAGGGTGCGATAATTAAATGGAGCACATTTGAAGCACATGTAAAGACGAGACCACTATCTTAATTTTCCCCAGAAACAAGCGCCCAAGTGGGACAAAAGTGCCCACTGCTCCCGATCGATACTAGGAGCTAATTTCTGATCTATGTTTGTGATCCAAGTTTGATTCTAGACCACTCTGTAACTATGTGGTTTTTCCAGCTTTGTCTTGTGTTGTTTTGTTCGAGCTTTGTGATGCTAAAAATGTGATTTGTTCACCCAATAGTTTCCCCCCTCATTTGGGTTGCTTGTGATGAATGTAGGAGAAAGTGGTACAAATGAGAGGTCTTGGAACTAATATGCATATCGTGTAGTGGATACCTACATGGGGTAATGGATATGCATGGTATAAAAAAGGCACATGCAAACAAGAGATGCTAGAAAACAAGTGTTAGTATAAAGATCTAGGATGAAGTAGCATACAATGTAGAAAGAAACTATAAAGACAAGAGGTACTACAAAAATTGGGTTGCATCCATGGGACATTGCTCATAGTGTCACAAGACTATCATGGCCGAAGTGAACATAAGCACACAATGATAAAGCAAGGCATAGGACATAACCCACAAACATCGGCAAACAATAGCAAACAAGAAGTAAAAAATAAAAATGGTTATATAGAATCCCGCAAGGTAAATGCTACACATGAAGCACCTGTTATCATGTTAGAAATATAAGTAGTATGTCAAGGCATGTATAGATCAGAAAAAGAAATAGTGATAGTAAGAAGAAGTAGGAAATATTGTAACAATAGAGCCTATGAGTGTGGATTATGAGAGTAGCAAAGGTAGATGCCCCAAGAGCCTCAGTGGGACTAGTAAAGAATGGTGTGTCAAGAATTATACATCATGTAAGAACCTCGTAGAAGTATTGTATTCACCTCAAGATAACATGTGAATGCGTATGTGTGTACAGATAAATATAATGACATACTAAGTATCCAAATAGCATAGGAAACAAAGTGTAACATGTAAATAGTGTAAGCTAACAAGAGTAAATACAACCAAGATTTGTAGATGTTGTGTGAAAGTGATAGTGTGTTGCAATATGCTAGATGTGCAGATGGGAGGGGCTGTGTTTCCCCAAATAGATGTATGTTACGTGAGGTTCATTTAGGAATTGTGCCCTCAATAGTCAAGTATGAATTGTAGAACAAGAGTGTGTCATTGGGTGACAAAGGTATTGTATGTGATTGAGATTAAATGCTAGGAAATATTTATCATGAAGCACAAAGCATGAAGTGTAGTAGATAATATATGAGTAGATGATAGAGACAACCAATAGTGATGGGGGAGAGTACAATGACCCCATGTGTGTGAGTGATGGAGATCTATTCGATGATGTGAGAGATACCATGCCATGGTGACAGATGTTGAAATGTGTCCTAATCATCGACATAGACATTATCTGGATTGAAAGGAGGAATTATAAGTGGAATATTATGAATTTGGTGAGGGATCTCAACTTGTGGTAAAGGAATTGGTTGTTCTTCCTTTGAAGATTTTGCCTTAGTTGGGACTTATGGTGGCTCTTGCAATAATGGATAAGAAACAAGAACAACTATTATGTGATGCTTGCATGTAGACATAGAAAGATCATATTTGTGAACCCATTGGGGTTTGGTAATTGGAGATGAGCGTGTAGCACAATGATGTGTAGAAAATAAAATAAAGCTTTTTTGCTCAAGTTTCTTGATTCTTCGTTCTAAAGCATAAAAATCATTTTCATAATGTCCATTAATTTTATGATAATTGCAAAATGAGTGACCTTTGTATTTTGTAAGCCAATAAGGAGGGTAGTAATGAGTAGGTGGCAAGGTGATTAACTGGTGATTGAGGAGCTTAGAGAGAATATCATGTTGCCTAGCATTTCGATCAAACTTGAGAGGTGCTTGTTGTGGTAAGACCTTGACCTTGCTTGTATGAGCACATGTAGTAGACATGGGATCAAGATGAGGTGTAGAATAAGAACTAACATGGGCATGAGAAGCATCCTTGAGATGTTGGATTTCAGCTGTGAGGGATGTAATCATAGTTTCGATAGCTTGAAATTTATCACAAAAAAGTGTAAATATTGAATTGACTCGAAGATGTATTGATTAGTTGTGTTATCATTACTAATATGAGGGTCGGAGAGATGATTGAAAATTGCACTTACTTATGAAGGTGGTGTATCATGAGGAGATATATCAGTATGTATGGCGTTTGTGAGAGCATCTTTGAAAAATAAATTATTTTAAATTAATTGATACAAGGAGACTTGAGGAACTTTAGGAGCATGATATGAAAGAAAATGTAATTTGTGAAATAAGAGCCCTAGAAAGTGACCTAGAGGATATGACCAAGGATGAAACCCTAGGAAGAACTATGCATATCAGATGTATGATAGAAAATAAATGGAAATATGAACCCTGATGTAACTAGATTTTGGGGTTAGGGAAAGAAAAATCTGATAGAATAGGAAAAATAAGGATCCAAGTGGTTGATCACAAGTTGGGGTTCACCAAATGATTTAATCTAATTTAAATTAAATGTTTATTTCAAAGCAGTAACTACCGTAAAAAATGATATTATGATAATTATGTACAATATGTACAAGCAAAAAGAACAATAAATGTAAATCCCTAAGCAAATGAAAGAGGGATGATGACTTAGTTAATTTTCTACAACCCGAGTGTGATCGGGATTGTATGAGTGCCACATCCGGATGGAAATAATGTCAACAGTGGCTTCGAGGGTTTGAGAATTTGGAACTATGCCGGGCAGGAGCACTGCAGGAGGACATGAGCAACCCGGTGCTAATGATTGGTTTGGGAACTTGTCTTTGCTCGATGCTTAGAATCTAGCCTTTCTAGGTCGAAGATATTCATTATTAGTTACTCTTTATCACTCTGGTTTCGGTGTTAGGTTGTTGGTCGTACTTGTAACTCCGCAAAGCATATATCTTGTTATACATGCCCAAAAACCACATCAAATATAATAAAAATATGTAGAATGTGGAGTCATACTAACCCTACTTGACACTCGAAGAGTGAACTTACAATCGATCACCGCACTACATCTCAAATTCCATGTAGTTCTTGGTGTGTGTATGTATACATGTCTCATGCTCTAGGTTTCTCATTGTGCGCTTACACAATAATAGTAGGATATATCTAGATTGTCCTAAGTATGAAAAATGTGTGTAATTGAATTGAATGAATTCTCCTCCTATGTAGATAAATTTAACCTTTGTCCCTTGTGTGGATATGCTAGATGTATGCTTTGTAGTTGTCTTGTTCCTTTGTGGCAAGCTTAGGTGGTGATAAATAATGCTTATGATGCTTGGCCCCTTATTTTAAAGAAATAACTAAGTATATATAATTTTCTTGTTTGAATTTTATAATTTTCAACCGAAAGGCCGACCCAAAGTACTAAGAGGTCACCAAGAAGTGAAAAATACCCAAAAGAGTAAAAAGAAGAAATAAAGGGACATGAGTGCATGGGGCTTTTGTCCTAATCGGCGCTAGTATCCAAGGCCATCAAAAGGTAAATTAGTCAAGTGTTGGAAGAGTGTAAGATGTATAAAGCTAGTAAAGTGTTCGAGGAGAATGATTCTTGTAGAGGATGAATAAATGTGTGTGTCCCTATTCATTCCTTGATTAGTGGTCAACCTGTGAAAACCATTTGTGAAGGTAAAAATAAATGTAGAATTCCTATTGTGGTTCCCACTTTAGTCTAGTCACATGAGTTCCCAAAAGTGCATGGTTGATGAGAGGTTGATGAGTTCCTTCTCTTCCTTTAGTTCAAGTGGTGGACCAAGATCATGAAGAAGCGGGTGACTCATTACAAAATAAGTGTAATGGTTTTTCTATGATGTTCACACTAAGGGGAGAATGTTAGGAAACCACTTTATTACTCATGTGGTTTATTATTATGGGTGTGAATAACTAGTGTATGTAAAATAATATAAGTGAGTTATAATATAAAACTCATGTGATAATATAAGATTTATGTGAGTAAGAATAGTGGTGGTTGAAACCACTCATGTGAATAGTTGTTAGAGATCATTAGTTGTTACATAGGTTGTTTAAACAATCCACTTGAAATGGTGGAGTTGTTATATGAGACAAATGTGATTTTATAGGTGACTATCTCCCAATATATTTGTAATCCTGTATGAATTGAATTAACGAGAGTTTATACAATTTATGTGTGATAAATTATAAACCAAATTTACAGTAGCTAGATAATAAATGTTGTTAGAAAACTTATATATATATATATAGGAGTCTTTCAATTTGAAATTTGAATCTAGTGTCGTGCAATACCGACCCAAAACATAAGAAGGGAAAAAAATAGAAACAAAGAAGACTAATAGTTAGAAATGACCCAAAATCAAAAGAGGATGAAAATGTTAATCACAGAGACAAAATTGTTGGATTATTTTGTTTGAAACTAATAGCTCCATACATCGGGACCTCAAATAGTCGAGATAAAGAAGATGAAATAGCTAGAGATCTATGTGAAAGGACACAAAAAGGTGTGAAAGACTATATCAAGGCAATATAAAATAGTCAAATAAGTTAAATGAACAAATACCACACAAGGATTTGTGCCACTAAAATCTTGTTTATTTTCCAAGACTCATATATGTATAATTTGTCAAAAGTGTTATGTAATAATGCTTTGTTCCAAATTTAGATGTATACAAAGGTATACAACCAATTTAAGGATAATATACACACAAATTATTGGTTCACAAGATAAGCTAGGGCTATTAGACAAGGGTCATGTACACAAGAGGTTTTAAGGCATCTAAAAGGAAACCTAAACGCAATCCTATATGAGGTGTAGGACCTTACTAGAATCAAGAATTAGCATTAGGTGAAAATAATAATTATAGGGTGAGAGGGTCATGAGGCACTTAGTTAGAGCTATCTAATATAAGGTTACAAGGGGTGCTACTAGGAAAAATAAAGTGTTGTAATTTAAGTGATTATAATGTTAAGATAAGGAAATTTTACATTATTTCTCCCGTCTACTAAATGATACAAAGAACAATCAACTAAAGCAAAATATACAGATTAAGGTTAGGGATATTTACATAAGGTACACTTTTTGATATATTAATATCCCTTCTTCATGTATTAATAATGTTTCTTGGCTTGTAGTACTTTATAAGATATTTTTATGGGATAAGCCATGATGAATAGATAGGATAACTAAGTAAAATATCAATTACATACTCCAAAAGACAAAGGTAGATCTTTTTCTTTCAACTCCTATTACTTGGTATCTTAAGTGGCTCAATGCTTTAACTTATAAAGTTGTCAATGTAAGCTCCATTAGACCTTAATTCTTGTTCTCCTTCCCAAGGTAGATTTATGAGCACAAGCATACATGATTGTCCGATGATATATTGAGAAATAAATAATGGGAACCCTATATATAAAGGCTTACAACATAGAAGATGAACCAATTTTTCCCGAGATAAACAACTTGGTCGACGATATCAACCTGAATAACTTGGATTTGTTGGATGTCATTGACAAGGTTGATGACGTCGGCTATATGCAATGTATTGAAGGAAGAGAGAAGGGGATAAATAAAAGGGACTAGGTCCTAGGAGGCAAATTGAAGCTAATGAAAATGTGATGTAAAGTTATCTAAGGTGGTGGTAAGAGTGGAAATGCTATAATAATATCTTAGTACATGCTACCAATTAGCCCATCTTAATCCAAAATATGCTCCTTAATAGCTATATTCAAAATATGCTCCTTAATAGCTATATTCAAAAATATTAATGCACCAATGATTCATACAAAATAAATCATTAATAACAAAAATAAAGTTTATACACTTATACCATGACATGGTTAATTCTTACTCATTTAAGACCCATCTCATGGAAGAGTTGATCCTATCCTCAAAATTGTGTTCATGTACAACATGTATATCCTTACATAGACATTTTATCTTATTTGCATTATCTCAAATGCCATTGGTATATAACCTAAGCATATCTGACATAGGAAGCCCCTCCCACTTCAACCATAGAGTTAGTAGTCTATAGTCCCATAAGACAAATTGATCTCTAATTAAGTCTATTTTGGCTGACTAAAGATAAAACAAATTTAATAAATACATGACCATGTCCAAAGTCGTTTTAAAACTTTGGCACTTGATGAAAAGCAAAATGATAATTACTCTCTTGAAAAAGTCTCTCAACTCTACATGATAATCTATTACTAAAGTAAAGATTGCTTATCATTGTTGACATTCATGCATGCTTTTAAAGGGAAAACAAAGAGAGAGATTGCTTTTCCTTTTGATGGAATCTTGCCTTAAGGAGTGGTCAAGACTCCATAAAACATCAACATACGGAAGGCAATGAGTGATGAGTATACCAATCCTCATGATTTGCACTACATTTAAAGTAAACAAAAATAGGCAATACAAGGTGGCCCACGGCTCATGACAAAGTATTTAATTATAACATTTTGGATATGCATTTAAAAAAAAGGGCCACTGTTGGTGTCCTCAAAACCAGGGTGATATATGCTTTGACCCAAATAAAAGTAGACAAATCAAAGAGCATTATACCAAATGTGTTTGATAATGAATTCCATCTTAAACAATGCAGTATATTTGCACCTTTTGTCATAAATAAAAATTATTTGAACTACGCATGAAGCTCAAAAGAAAATATCTACGTACCATCATGGAAGTTTATACAAAATTGTTTAATTTTATAATATGTTTTTCTTTTATAAACGAATTAAGTTTGGGGCTCGAGGCATACAAAAGCAAACTTTTGGTTTTGTTTTTGTCTTCAATATCATTATCATGGACAACACATTAAGATAGGCTAATGACACTATGTCTACTAAAGTTTTAATATTAGAAAAAAATCTTTCATTTTAAAAGCTATAATATAGAATAATAAATGGGGAGTGTAAATTTAACTCTAATAAATCTATAAATATATATAAAATAATGGGTTTATACCTAAAAACAAAATAGGTAAAAAAATCATATATTTTATTATATTTTCAAATTTTATTTTAAATTTATTTTATTAAAGTTGAAATTCAATGCAACTCCTTAGATTTTGGTATAAAGTTGAAGAGGGTCGATTATTTGTGTCATAGTAAAAATGTCTATGACAGATTGGAATGTTTATCCTTCACACCCAAAGACTAACATAATCAAAAGCATCTCATACATCCATGGTTTCGATATATTTGGATAAATGTTTTTATAATTATTTGGTGTCAAATAAATGTATTGAGAAAGTTATGTCAATGCAATATTATGGCGTTAATTAGTCTAATAAAAAGAAAGACATTTTGTTTTAATTGGAAGTGACAAAGTGATTTCAGTTATATAGCCCAGTTGGTGAAATCAAATATAAAGTGATAGAGAAAAACATTGAGATATGGGAAATGGTGTTACATCAACAATGAATTCATACTAATCGCATTGATTGAAATATATATCTAAGAAAATGTAATTAGTAATTTTAGATATAATTGAATTCTAAAAAGGAATATTCTCTAGGAATTTAAGAATATTGTAAATAATTGATAAAAATAGGTGATCTAGGAGCATATGCCAAGAATGATTGTCGTGGTATCGCCAAACCTATCTTCATATCTTTTGGTTCATGTGGTTCCTTCTCAATGAACTATGATACTCTATAACCTCACACTTGAGTTTGTAATATCTTCAAGACTATTCCTCTACCTCATAAAAATATACCATAAGCTCCTATAGTGATGTGAGGCTTGTGTTATGCCAACATGCCTAGAATCGTACATTAGAATTATCAACCACATTACACAAGGCTCAAACAATGAGTGTCACCTCTAACTCATTTCGACTTTTGTACCTTCTTGGGTCGTAATCTACATATGCAAATCTATAAAAAAATAGATAGTTAGAAATTAGAGTAGAAAATAGAAGGGTAAGTGCACCAAGTTGGGGGGCCAAAAGGGGGTCTTAAGTGGACGCATTTTTCTGAAAAATAAAAACTTCAACTTGTACAAGTTTTTCGAAATAGTTACACTCAAAATTGGAAGATGTTGTAGAAATATGAATCGTAACATTTTGAGTCTAGTTTCTAAGCTACTAAATTTTATTGAAAACGGATAAGTTTAAGTGGGTCAAACAACTAAAATACCAACAAGTGCTCTTGTTTTTGTTAAAAACATAATAGAGTGACTTTCGTGCCCCCCACCATTTTTGAGCACCATTGAGTATTTTTGAAAACCCTTTAGTAGAAAGATAGCTAGGAGCATCTAGTTTGTGTTAGATTTTTTTAATTTTTTTAACGAGTATTTTTTTATTTATGATTTTTCTAGTACATAAATTTTATGTTTTGAAAAATAACGAGACTCCGACCACCCCTAACTTCCTCAAAAAATCGAAAATTAGATTTTTTGTTTTTGAATATGTATAGAATTATGCCTAGTTTGTGCTAGTATATTTTTTTTTCAATTTCGATGACCCAAACAAAAGATACATGATGAAAGATAAACATATTTAAACTTCAAAAATAGCTATAAAAAGGCATAGTTAGAAAATAAATAATATGGAAACCTTATATTAGTCAGAAAATTTGAAAAATTATATTTTTAGAAAGAAGAAACTCTGCTCTACGTCATGGTATAATTTTTTTAAATGGATCATATTTTTAATTTTGATTTATCATAGAGGAAGTGACATTTTTACATTTTCCCCGCAAAACACATTGTTTGTTGTGTTTGTGCAGGTCCATGCCTCAGTGCTCATGGGATCCAAACCAGATCCCAAGCCTTGAGGCATGTGCTAAAAAAGGTAAAAACATAATGCATACGTGTTATGCTTTTATATATATATTGTCGCCTTTTTTAATTTATAGCAGACATAACACGTACACGTTATGCTTTGGTAAATCCCAAACCTAAGAATTTAAAACGCGATCGCATTATAATAGAACGCATACGTGTTTTACTTTTTCAGTTTTGTCCACTTTTTGGCCCCCCAACTTGGTGCACTTACCCAAAAATTCATACATATTTCTCAAGAGTATGTCATGTACATTACAAAAATAAATAAACACATTTATTGTTTTAGAAATATATTCCTCTCTCAATTTCTCAACATGATTATAGAAAGTTTCAAGATATGCACATAACACACCTTAAATCCTCATTTAGTGTGTTACTCAATGGGTCACCTCATGGGCCTCAAATCAATGATATCATAGTGATTCATCATCTTTGTATGACCCATCAAACAAGGTTAGAGTATCCGAGCTTTGTTTTCAAACCACAGGATTCATTAAAATAAGGGAGAGGAGCCAATCGTGGAGCATGGACCAATAATTGTGAGGGTAGATGTAAAGTTAGGGACTAGTACATGTCACTTTCTCATTTAAAATTTGAAAAAAGTAGTCAATAAAATGTGTCACATCAAATCACATCAAACAATCACCCAATCAAATGATGCCACATAAGTGGAAAAAATGCATGACATAATGCCCAACAAATGGTCCACCCCTAAATTTATTTGTATGGAAAACTACTTGATTTAAATACCTTAAAAAACCACTTTCCATATAATATAAATGCTCCAAAGAAAATATTTAGATAAAAAATAACAAAATCTATTAAAGGGTATTTTTTTTTCAAATTTTATGGTATTTATATGGCTATTGTAAAACCCCTCAACTTAGGGTGCACAACCATTGGCTCCTCTCCCTTATTTCTTGTTTCGTTTTAACAAATTTCAAATGGGAAATGATAATCAAGTGAAAGATGAGCTACATGCAATGATTAAGAATACAATTTCATAGAATGTGTAGGTTGCTTAGAATATGAATTTAGCCTATAGTTTATATTTTATGATATATATGTTACCCACTTGTAAAAGTGTACAAATGACTATTACACATAGTCAATAAGTGGATAATTATAGATAGGTGGGTAGATAATCTCATGGAATTTAACTATTCACTAGAAATCGCATGTGAGGTGTGTGATGTAAATGCTTTGAAACAAAAATATTGGTGAGTGGAAAAGGAAATTGAAACAAAGAACAAAGCACCGCACTTTGATTGAATTTAACGATGAGAAATAAAGGAAAACCTAACGAGAAAATGAATTGTCATAAACAGTGTGGACGATAAACCCAATAGCATCATTTACATGACACGTTTGAACCCATAAATTTAAGGAAAGCATGAATTTCTAGCTGATCCAGAGAAAAATGTAATGTTGCAATTAATCAATAATCAACCTATCATGAGCCAATATGGTCGGTTGCTCTGAAAAGAACTCATTTTTCTATTTGCTTAATGCACAATCTCTTGAGTTCGTTCTTAGAGTGCAACCACCATGACCCATTCAAATGAATACACCCACCTACAAGACTCAAGCTTGTGGACTTCACGCCGCCACCACCGTAACTTCGCTTGCCATTGCCACCCCCATCGTTCAAACTCAAACATCTTCTTCTTCGTTTCTCTTTCCACAATATGTGCATGTTCGCATTTGAGGAGGTATTGGGATATTTATAAATCGATGCCTAGAGATTTCCATTAAACATGCATCGGATGTGATAGCGCTTAGGTAATTTTATTTGTTTCTCTCTCTTCATTCTATTTCCCTATGTTTAGAGTAAATTTTACCTCTTCAACTTAACCTAATAAGTAAGATAATAAAACTTACCAAACCTCGAAATGGAGGGGTTTAGAGGTACTGTAGATGTGGATGGACAATGGTTGATAGTTGTGCTCCATGTATCAAATAAATTAGTTGTTGTTCTGCAAATGACATTGCACTCACAAAAACTACACAAAACAAGATTAAACAAATATATGGTGGATTTCTTGAGAAAGGCCAGTCCCCAAAAGTCAAAGGAATTCCTTGTAAGAATGTCAATCCACTTTTAAGAAATTAATGTGATAATGATACAATAAATTGATAACTGATAATAAAATAAAAGTAGACAATATAACCATTCAATGCAAAGGCAAAGGGAATGACGTGGTCTAGGGTTATATGTTGGTCTGATGGTGATTCTTGGTCCAAAGGGAGTCTAGGAATCATAGTATGGCTCAAAGGAGCAATGATACAGACTTGTATATGATTTGCAAAGGCAAGTATGAATCTAATTTGGATAAGTGATAAAATGTGATAGATGACTCAAAGGAGCTAAAAAGGTTTGATAAGCACCTGTAAAGGTAGAATGATGGCAAAGGCTAGTGTCTGGATATGTGTATATGCTCACAAAGGCAAGCGAGATGATGTGTTTAATTGAGATAATGCGAAGGATGGCTTAAAGGAGATGGATATGGATAAGAGGAGCATGATTCGACTGAAAGAGACTCATAGAGACAGAGTGTTAGTCAAGATTGGGGTCTGAATGTCAAAAAGTCAAGATACCATGATAAAGGGATCCAATAGACAAGAATTTCTGACAATTGGGAAAATCATTGGCGATTGGGGTCAAATATACATAGGTTGACAAAGGCCGAGACATAATTGATCAAACATTTTAAACGATGAATGATTAAAGTAATGATGTGTGAATAAGGTGCATACCTAGTTCAAATGATAGATAAGGCTAGAGTAGATGTTACTCGAGTCAGATCATCCAAAGGGATCACTGATTTGAGCTTCAGAATGTGTTGATGAAGTCTGCAGATTGAGTGATACGGAGTTGGCTACAAGTGATCTAGAATGGCTCCAAGATACTCAATAGAGATAAATGATAACACTTGATGTTGATTTTATTGTCTCAGTGTTCAATGACGATGTACAAAAGGCTTGATGGAATACTGAGGCTTGAAAGTGTGAGAAGATCCTCCCGTAAAGAGGTTGCAATTTGGGCTTAAATAATTGCTGGCGATTTAACAAATCGTCGATGATTTTAGCCATTTGGAGTTTTTTTAGTAAATTGTTGAAACAATTTACTAATTCAAGTTTTCTTGTTCATGTTTTTGAGGGATAGGATATGAGGTGGTTTTTGAAAATGTCGTGTTGTCTCATGAGGTGTCAAGGAAAGGATTTTATTAGTTAGATATGTTCTAATTTAGCCTAAGTTTGTTTAGGATATGTATTAGGTTGTTTGATTAAGATATATGAAATGTACAAATATATGGTTGTTTGTGATAATATAAGATTTTGATAAGATAATGGGGATTTATAAAAATACCCATGATTGATGTGTTGGGATAAGGAATTAGGGGTGATTTTAAATAATATTTAGAGAACTAACTTAGGTGGATTAATAAATATCATGGAATATGATATTTGTGTATATGAAGAAATATTTAATTAATTAAAAATGGGGGAATATGGGGTGTTGATATAATTAATCTAATGTAGTAATATATTATGAATGTGAATGAGATAATTAAATGAAGACGGGGGAGTGCATTTTTAGTGTCTACATTTGCCCCTTTTTGTTGAGTGGTTTTGAGACAAGCCACGAGACAAAAATGAGATGTGATGGGAGTGAGGGATGTAGTTTTATGTGATGAGGTGTTCTTCCTCAAATTAGAGGTTGATGACCTAAAAGGGAATCGATCACTAGTTTGGAAGAGAAATATGAAAAGATACAAAAATGAGGAGGGATGATGGAATAATGCCCCAAGATGAGGTTGATAAATGTTGTCATAAAATCAAGTGATAGGGGAACCAAAGGGTTCATGTCCTATAGACATATGATCTAACGAAAAAATGAATGTTTTAATGAGGTCAAAGGACCAATGATAGATTTTGCCACAAAAGTGGGCTTACGAGGCCATGAAGTCAAGTGATAGGGGAACCAAAGGGTTCGTGTCCTATAGACATATGAATTAATGACAGAAAGGATGATAATTTAACGAGGTCAAAGGACCAAAAATTGATGTTTCCATAAAGGTGGGCTTACAAGGCCAAGAAGTCAAGTGATATGGGAAACAAAGGGTTCATGTCCTATAGACATATGAATTCAAAGATGATAGGATGATGGTTTGATGAGGTCAAGGGACAAAAAATTGATGTTGCCACAAAGGTGGGCTTACAGGGACGTAATGGGGGTCCCGATGATGGCAGAGGTGTAGTACCTAAGGAGGTATCCATTTGACAAATGTCGATTTGATTGAACAAATGTGACGTTTTAGACACAATAAAGTCATGTTAAGATGTATTGAGGATTGTGTTGATGTTAAGAGATTTTATTTCTTTGTGATGATGTTGATGTTGATATTAATGATGTTTTAGATGTTGTTGGTATTTGTTTAGGTGATGATGTTTGATGTTGATGTTAAGATTCATTGATTTGATGTTTGTCACAACCATGGTCAAGAATGAAATGTGGATTGATTGCTTTGTACTAAATTTGATACATATGTGATGGGAAGCAAATGGAATGAAGGTGCTTGCACTTTTGGCCTTTACAATAGTTGTTAACAGATGACTAACAATGGGTAGTCACACGTAGGATCTTAAATACAAAGATATGAAGTGAAAATATGTACCTTCCTAGAACATGAGAAGGGATGACATATGTAGGTTATGTGGGAAAAAGGGTTCTCCTTTCAATGGTTTCATAGGAAATGCCCCAGCTTTACATTATTTGATTTTGAAGCAAATTGATCAATGCGGGAAGTTTGCTATAAGGGGAAAGCTGATCAATGTGGGAATCTTTCCTTGGATGCTTTTGATATTGATGTATTTTTGGCTGACCAAAGCATGAAGCCTTTTACATAGGTAGCCATCCTTCAAGGGTATGGTCTACAATTTTGAATTTTGACTTTTTGATTTTACGGATAGTCATCCTTCAAGGGATCGGTCTATGATTTTGATGGATAAATCTGTCCTTCAAGGATCAATCTACCATTTATTTTTACTTTTGAGAAATGCATCCAAATGATTTTAATACATATATTTTTAGCTGAGGGAAAATCCCTAATAGACCGTTTTGAGGAGGGGAAGAAAGATATGTGCATGACCTACACATGTGTGCCCCAAGTCATGTCTTTAGTTGATACACAAGGTAGATGGAAGTAATGATTGTGGGGTTCCTGCTAAGGAGGAACTTATCCATGTGAAATATGCGATGAATAGAGCGTGGTGCTCATCTTTAAGGTTTGTGAGGATAGTGACGGAAGACCACATGCTTTCAAATCATTACAATGATAAGATGGCTGGTGGATAATGAAATAAGATCTTCAATGTGACTATTGTCTTGACGGTTGATGTGTTAATAGTAAAAAGGATGGAAGTGTAAGATATTTCAAAGGTTGACCCATGTTATGTGGACCGATTCCATCGTGAAAAATTTCCACGTTTACTCCATTCTAATGTATTATTATTTTGATTGGATTGATAGGTTTGGTGAAGATGTGTTAGAGGAATGTGCAAAGTAAGACTTTCAAAGTATCGGAAAGAGAAGTCCCTCTAAATGATACCATGGATAGAAACAATGTTCACTGAAAGGAACAATACCTCTCAGGTTAGGATGATGAAAGTTTTGATCTTGATTGATTGAGTATATGGTAAAAAAAGGGAGATGTGGAGCTTTTAACAAAGGATTCGTTGAAAATGTGGGTTGGTAAAGAGGGGTTAACGACGAAGCTTTGGTTTTACCTTTTCTTCATGTATGTTGATTTTGGATTCATATAAGTGGGTGAACCACATTGATTTGAGACAAAGGACCTTCAATGGAAGGTGATGAGAAGCTGGATGAAAAAGGTTTGTCGATATTTGGTTGAGTACGACATCCTAGTCCTGTTGATGTTAGTAAGAACATTGTTAATGACTTGGATGTAGATGTTGGCAAGGTTGAAGGACCTTCAATGAAGGTGCTGATAAGATTGAGGGACCTTCAAAGGAAGGTGTTGATGAGATTGAGAGACCTTCAATGGAAGGTGTTAACTGAGATTTATGGACCTTTAATGGAAGGTGCTAACAAGATGAAGGGACCTCTAATGGAAGGTGTTAATGAGTTTGTTGGACCTTCAAAGGAAGGTGCTTGACAAAATGATGGACCTTCAATGGAAAGTGCTAAAGAGATGTTTGACAAAGGTCTGCTAATGACAGAATTAGGATGCCCCCTTGACTTACAGATGTCCTTGAGGACATTGATGAGGATGGAGATGTTGGTAATGTTGATGATGGGTTAGGATGGTCCTCTTCTAGGAGAAGATCATTGATGAGGAAGAGTCATTGGATTATGGATTTCAATGCTTTACAAATTTTCATATTATGACTTAGGATTCTATGATAGGCACAGGTTTTGTTTTGATTGTACCATGCGGGTTTTCAAGTTTGTGGGTTAGGTGTTTTAATTGGTGGTAATGTGATGAGATAATACTTTGCATGAGCCTCTTGAGGATGTCGATATAAGTCCCTTTTGGAGGGTTTGGATTAATGGATTTTTATTTTGATTTTGTTTTATGAGGATGCTTAGTATGATGTGTCTTGTTTTTGGATGGGGGTAGATTTGTAGACGTTGTATGGTATTGAGACATCGTAGGGACATTGTGAGGTTGGTAAGATATAGGATTGATAGAATTGGATGATGGATCAAATCCCAAAATAGAAGAGGAGGGATTGATAGTATATGATTGTGTGACTAGAATGTTGAGATAAAGGATGAGGTCCTAGGATCGATGGTAAAGGTGAAATTGTAGAATTGAAAGATTTGGATTGTGAGAGAGGATGGGGTCCCAAAATGGATGGAAAGTTTGAGACATTAGATGATGTGTAATTTGGCTTTGTAATTTTGATTTTAGGAAAAGGAGGGGGTTTTACGATAGATGATGAGGATGAGACGGTGGATGTGATAGGTTTTGATTCTATAACGTTTGTGTTAGATAGAGGAGAGGGATTCACATCAAATGATGAGGGTGAGGCCGTAAGTGTGATGGTATTTGATTCAAGGAAAGTTTCCAAGGTTAGATGGCAAGTGAGGAAATACAGATATAGGATTGGGTCTAATTCGGATGAGGGAGGTGTCATTTCTAGACATGATTTCGGTGGATTATGTAAGCTTTCTAATTCTTCGATCGGTTTACAGGATAATTGGATGTCGTGATATTCGATTATAGGTTCCTCCTCAGTAACGACTTCCAACGTGGAATCTAAAGGTTGTGAGGAGGTAATAGATGATTAGATAGTGGACACAGGTAATGCCGATGTGTGAGGATCATCAAAAAGAGGATCCAAGGGTTCTAAGCCTTCAAGTGGAGGCACTAGTGATGAAGGGGTCTCCTCATGGGGAAAAACCTGTGTAATAGTGTTGATGGTATGACTTAAAGGATATACAATATCTATATGGACTGATTCTATCGAGGGGTTGGATCGGGAAGACCAGTAAAGTCATCATATGTGGTAGTTTCATCTAAATTGTAGGAATACCTAGGAGAATCAGATGAAATGGTTTCATCTGAATCATAGGAAGACCTAAGAGAATCAGATGAAACATTTGTAGGTTGAGGATCGAGATGGGATTCTTCGAGGGCTTGGTTTTCTAATTTCTTGGCCATGGAAAAGGATTCATCAAAGGTCTAGAATGTGTGGATTTGAACATTGGATGATATTTGATGAAAAATGATTGAGAAAACAACTTGATTAGTTTTGATTGCGGAAGTGGGAAGGACAATTGATTAATGGTATTTTTCCATCTAGTGAAAAAATCTCCAAGGGATTCATTTTCAGATTGTTTGATGGTAGAAAGGTCATAAATGGTGATTTTACGAGTAACATTTATAGAAAGTGATTGAGGAATAACATGGCTAGTTATGTGAAGAGACCAAAGAATGTTGAGGAAGGGAATTATACCAATCCAAGGCAAGTCCTACCAGTGACATGGGAAAGGTTTTGAGAAGAAGATATTGATCATGGATAATGAGATAACACGAGTTTTTAAAGGATAGTATGTGCTGTTGAGGATCCTCCTGGCCATAGAACAAAGTAAATTCAGGTGATTCCCAATGCGGAGGATAAGACTTATATAATATTGATGGATGAATGGGTTCATTACAAACCTAATCATAAGTGAGGATGTGTTTGGATCCCTTGGTAGTGGATTCTAAATTATCTAATCTATTTGAAAAGTATTGTAAAGGATCATTTGTGGGAGTAGATGTGAAGGAAGTATTAACAAGAGGATGTGATTGATTTGGCTGATGAGGATTGAAAGTAGGATGATTTTGTTGTGGATCAGTTTGATGTGGAGTTTGGTAAGGGGTAGCTTGAGAAGATATTATTTGTAAAGTGGGTTGTGATAAAGGGATGTGGGGAGATGTGGAAAAATATTGAGTATGTTGTTGTTGGATGAGAGGGATTGATTGAGATTGAGTAGGGATATTTGTATGGGTTTGGGATGTCTAGGATACCGAAAAATAGGATTGAAGTAGAGATGGATTGATTAGATGAAGGATAGGGAATATTAAGATTCTAATGTAATTGTGATGAAGGAGAGGTTGTGGAAAAGACTATTTGATTGGACAGGGGCTGAGAAGCGATAGTTTGGAAATAGCTTGGTTGTAAATAATAATCATAAGTTTGTTGAAAGGGGTTATTATATGATTGTTGGATGGGATGAAGGGTAGAAGTTCCATAAGGGACATAGGATGGTCTAGATGACTCTGGAAACATGCCAGAGCTAAATGAAGTTAAATAAGATGTAGTGGGTTGATAAGACTGATAAGGACTAGATTCTGTATAGGGAATGTTTTGATATTGATAAAAATGATGCATAATGATTATAAGGATATATAGATACAAAGGATTGATCCATTTTAAATAATAATCAACTGAAAATGATACAAAAAAATCTAAAAGAGCTTTAAATATAACAAACAAGTCAAGCAGAAGAATTTTAATTAATTTAGAATTTAGTAATCATAGTGTGAACATATGGTTTGAATATTAGTATTATTTAATGTTTAAATAATATGTGAGTGTTCACAATTAGTTGTCATACACAACTCATAGAGATAGGAGTGTGTGAGATTATCTTGGGATTAAGAGTAAGACTAGGGATTAGAAAAGAAGTATGGGGATAAGATGATGAGACTTGACTCCATGAGTATAGGAGCAAGAAATTGTATAAAATGCTCTCTCATATTCACCCATTCTATTTACATTTGGTTTCTATCTTATGTAGTTTTCATTTCATGTGTTGATTCTAATTAATTATTGCTTACTTTATTTATGCAAATCTAGAGATTTATCATAAAAAAGAATGAAATGTGTAAAAATGGTCCCAGAAATGAGAAGCTATGGATGGTTTCAGGTATGTTTAAGGGCAGTTCCTAGATATACCTAAAGGTACGTGAGGCCGAACTCAATCTGCCGCTGCCAATACATGCATGGTATTGGGGCCTACCCCCTCACTTCATGGTCCCACAATGATAAGGGTGTTAGGTGCTTAGCCGATATATATTGACATACAAATGATTATACTCGGCCAGAACACCGAGTCAGATTCTCCTCTTGGTGATAAAATCCAAGTAGGTATCCACATGGGTAGGAATTGTTTTAAATGTGTTTTGTGTTTAAGTGGTTTGGTTGTGTGTGGGGGAAAGAAAAGTGAATGCAACGAAATATCCTCCTAATTAATTCTATGTGAAACAGGAAGGATGAAAATTTCATTTTAGATCCCAAAATGAAGTGTTGATTTAGATGAAGAAAATAAGATAATATGTAAATACCGAAAACAAAAATAAAGTTTTAGGGCTCATCGTTAAATGAACAATTTTTATTTTAAGTAAGCAATCCAAGAATCCAACAAATGAGCTTTCCATAAACAAAATCCTACAGACAACGAGGTTAGGAAAACATAAAGCAAAAGTAGAAAGCAACAAAGAAAAAGGAAGAAGTAAATTGTTAGGATTGAAAAACACCTAAAGAAATCATTGCGATTTAGCCAATCAGGAATTATTACAGAGAACCAAATTTTTAAAAATGCCATTTTAATGAAATCGAAGATAAAGAAAATGAGGGACTAAGGGTCCCACCTTTGGGTGTGCTAAAATTTTTAGAGTAAATTTTACCTCTTCAACTTAACCTAATAAGCAAGATAATAAAACTTACCAAACCTCGAAATGGCGGGGTTAGAGGTACCTGAGATGTGGATGGACAATGGTTGATAGTTGCGCTCTTCATGTATCAAATGAATTAGATCTTGTTCTACAAATGACGTTGCACTAAAAAAACACTACACAAAAAAATATTAAACAAATATATGGCAGATTTCCTAGAAAAGGCCAGTCCTCGGAAGTCAAAGGAATTCCTTGCAAGGATGTCAATCTACTTTTGAGAAATTAATGTGATAATGATACGATAAATTGATAACTGATAATAAAATAAAAGCAGATGATATAACCATTCAATGAAAAGGCAAAGGGAATGATGTGGTCTAGGGTTATATGTTGTCGATGGTGATTCCTTGTCCAAAGGAGTTTTGGAATCATAAGTATGGCTCGAAGGAGAAATGATACAACTTGTTTATGATTTGCAAAGGAAAGTATGAATCTAATTTGCATAAGTGATAAAATGTGATAGATGACTCAAAGGAGCTAAAAAGGTTCGATAAGCACTTACAAAGGTAGAATGATGGCAAAGGCTAGTGTTTAGATATGTGTATACACTCACAAAGGCAAGCGAGATGATGTGTTTAATTGAGATAATGTGAAGGATGGCTCAAAGGAGATGGATATGGCTTAGAGGAGCATGATTGGACTGAAAGAGACTCATAGAGATAGAGTGTTGGTCAAGATTGGGGTCTGAATGTCAAAAAGTCAAGCTTCCATGGTAAAGGGATCTAATAAACAAGAATCACCGGTGATTGGGAAAATCATTGGCGATTGGGGCTAAATATACAAAGGTTGACAAAGGTCGAGACATAATTGATCAAAAATTTTAAACGATGAATGATTAAAGTAATGATGTGCGAATAAGGTGCATACCTAGTTCAAATGATAGATAAGGCTGAGAGTAGATGTTACCTAGAGTTGTAGACGTCCAAAGGGATCACTAATTTGAGCTTCGAATGTGTTGATGAAGTCTGCAGATTGAGTGATACGGAGGTGGCTACAAGTGATCTAGAATGGTTCCAAGATATTCAATAGAGATAATTGATAACACTTGATGTTGATTTTATTGTCTTAGTTTTTAATGACGATGTACATAATGCTTTATGGAAGATCAAGGCTTGAATGTGTGAGAAGATCCTCTTATAAAGAGGTCATGAATTCGGGTTTAAATAATCCTGGCAATTTAAAAAATCGTCAACGATTTCGACCATTTGGAGTTTTTAGTAAATTGTTGAAACAACTTACTTATTCGAGTTTTCTTGTTCATGTTTTTGAGGGATAGGATACGAGGTGGTTTTTGAAAATGTCGTGTTGTCTCATGAGGTGTTAAGGAAAGGATTTTATTAGTTAGATATGTTTTATTCTAGCCTAAGTTTCTTTAGGATATGTATTAGGTTATTTGATTAAGATATATGAAATGTACAAATATATGGTTATTTGTTATAATATAAGATTTTGATAAGATAATGAGGACTTATAAAAATTCCCATGATTGATGTGTCGGGATAAGGAATTAGGGGTGATTTTAAATAATATTTAGAGAAATAACTTAGGTGGATTAACGAATATTATGGAATATGATATTCATGTATATGAAGAAATATTTAAAATTAATTAAAAATGGGGGTGGGGGAATATGGGGTGTTGATGCAATTAATCTAATGTAGCAATAAATTACGAATGTGAATAGGATAATTGAATGAAGATGGGGGAGTGCAGATTTTTAGTGTCTACACCATAAACTAATGTGTTTTTGCAAGTTTATCACTCATTTTTCCTTCGGATAAGCATGAGATTTAAGGGCATGTGGACCAAGGGGAACCCTAAAGCATCCACGCAAACCATCAATGCATTTACAACACAAACAGATGATGTAATCATTTCCCCTGAGGAAATCCATGGAGAATTTTTTCAGACAAAACACTAAATGAGGAAAACGATGCCATGTTGAAAATCTTCAAAAATTTAAATCCTAACCCGAAGAGGCATTGTCTTCGTCGGTTGCTCTTGAAAATAACTTGTCATTCAACTAGCCTAATGCACAAGCTCCTGATTTTGTTCCTAGAGTGCAATTGCTAAGACCCATTCAAATGATTACACCCACTCGCAGTACTATGTGTGGACTTCACGGTGCCGCCATTCTTCTTCGTTTCTCTTTCCATAATATGTGCATGCTTGGGTTTGAGGCTGTTGTACAACATTATCAATATTTTCTTAATACAACAAGTTTAATGTAGGAAAATCAGAGTTTTGAGAGTTCGGACACATTTTAGATTTGTTTTTAAGGGATTTCGATATACATATTCCTTAGATTGATAACATTGTAGTTGAAAAGATGTGGTATAAATCACATATCTTCAAAAGTATTTTATCTACTATTTGTTTCTCCATATTTTAAAAAGCAAAATACAAGTTGAATGGGAAAAACAAACCCATGTTAAACAAACCCACAACCTCCCTCCCCACCAAGAGCAAGAAGTTCCACCTCCCTCCCCACCACAAACAATTGCAAAGCTGGTTGAACCCCAACCTACCACTCCTCTTGCTTTCCCAAGTCCATGTTGGGAAGAGACTCAAGAATCCAGTCAAGGAAAACAACAAGAAGAGGAGCCCAACAAAGAAGAAATGACAGACAATCTGAAGAGTTGGGCTGCCAAATTTGGGTTTACAAAGATCCCCTAGATGGTCAAGCCAATAGAGGAGGTCAAGGTTGAAGAGCTAGTGGTGGCTGAGGTTGAATTTGCGAAGAGGAGGAGGACCATATAGTTTCAAGAGGCCCCAAGTGTGGAGCAGGCTATAGAAGAACCTTCAGTTCTTCCTCCCACTTCATCCCCTTCAAGCTCTGATGTTGAAGAAGAGTTTGATCTTTCAAACTTCATGTTTGAGGAAGAGGGAAACCATGGTGAGCAAGTTTCAGATCAGGAGGACACCATGGAGGAGGTTGAGCACATGCAATAGGACAACAACGAGGCAAATTATCTGTCTGACTTGGAGGATTGCTTTGATGGAGAAAAGCCCATGGAGATCACATCATTTTCTCTTCCATATTCTAAGCATATGAGCCTCTTTGCCATGAAGGAGGGAATTCAAGAGCAATAGCCTATGTCTCACAACGTATCTCTGAACCAAGGTTGGAAGATATGAGTCTTCCATGTTCTTCACAAGAGAAGGAAGAAGAACAACTAGCTCCAAGCCTAGTTAAAAAGGAGCATATGGAGGTGACCAAGACAAATTCAGAGGCATTGAATCATGAGCCGGTTGCATAAGAAAATAAAGCCCCTCTCTCATTCAACCTCTCCAAAAGTATGATCTTTTAGAGGATCCTAAACTCATTAGCTTCATGTTTGAAGATGAAGCTTCATATGGTGAAGATAACGAAGATTTTAAGATCACCATGCAAAAGGGAGATCTTATTCTGATGGGAATGAAGAAAGAGTTTGATTTCCTACCAGACTCAAAAGAATGTTTTGATAAGAGGGATCTAATTGAAATTGTAATCTTTTCTCCCCCATCATTCATTCTTCAATCACAAGAGCCTGCTACCATGGAAGAGAGTGTGCAAGCACAACCTGCAGTTTGTAACATGCCTCTTGAATCAAAGTTGGAAGATTTTGATCTTCCAAAAGTCACACCTACTGTAGAGGAAGAGAAAGAGTATGAGGTTATCATTCCTCCCACACCATCCATCCATGAGGGTCAACAAGAAGGCTCCATTCTTGGAGTTAGAGTTCAAAACCATGGGCAGATTCAAAGGACCATACCTTGCCCAATTAGATATTTGGCTTCATTGGAGCCAAGGGAGAAGCCAAAACCAGTCATGCCTACTTCGGGCATGAGGATGAGTATCAAAGCACCAAGGGTCACCATCAACACCTCTAGGATTCCAATGCAAATCAGCTTGAGGAGGTATTTTCCATTAATGTTGATACCTTGCTGATATGGGTGGAGGATCGGCTTAAATTTAGTTTTTCACTCATATAGGCAACCATATTTAGTGTCAAATCATTTGCATGGTTGCCTCTCTTGAGAAAGGGAAGCTACTTCTCCCTACCTATAGCAGGATTTGTTTAGCCCCTTTTCTCTTTGGTTAGTTTAAGAGTAGGAGAATACTTTGTTTGCAATATAAGAAGTTCTTGTGCACACTCTGCATGTCTCATTTGAGGCATGTATGATTTTTTCTTTGTACATAAGTTTTGTTCGTATTGCTCTAGAGCTACTGAGGCCAGGCCCTTCACTATTCATGGCAGAAGACTCATAGTTGCCTGTAACAGTTGCAAATTTCAAAATAAAACAAATGCAAAGAAACTAAAGAACGTTTTCAAGACAACCCATTCAGGGATAGATGAAAGCCCTGGGTCAAAACAATTTTCTACTCTCAGAAGCCTTGTTTCAAGATTTCTTATGAAAATTGAGAGTGTAGACGTGCGGGTAGGCTTAGGGTCAAGCAAAAGTGAAAAGTGGGTAATCGAGATTCCATTTTGAAAGAAAGGTCAATACCAGGCCATTAATTGTGACTCCATGCCCAATAGATGCTTCAAGGCAACTGGTCTTTTCATCTAGACAGATACCCCTACGAGTTGCCAAATTGTTATCCATATTTTTCCCCGGAAAAATATTGGATCAACCACGACCCCGCACAGAAGGAACCAAAGGAACCACATTCAAACCTTGCAAACAAGTTCTAAGAGGGACTCTACAATGGAGTGGCGGGGCCTGCGAAAGATCAAACGACCATGTGCAAGAAGAAATTCAAGAAACAGCTCTGTCGAGCGAATCCATGCCTTAAATCCATTAAATAGATTACAAGCGGGCTCGAAATGGAATAGCAGGGTTGGGAAGGAGAAAACAATGTCGAAAGAGGCCAGAGGCTCAAAGAGAAGAAACGAAAAGGTTCAAGTCTTCGGGCTCTGAATAGTTCAGAACGAGCTCAAAATCGACTAAGTATGGAGGAGACAGTGGACGCTGCCAAGTGTCCAAATGACGCATCTTCAAAGTTGAATCCAAAAAGGGAGGCTCGAACAAGCACCAGGCCTCCACATGTCCTAGGCCCAAAACGGAGGCAAATTCAAAGCTAAAATTCAAAAGGTGGGCAAGGTGGGCCTAAAAAGGCTAAGTATAGAAGTGCTAGCGGAAGCCGCCACGCGTTAGCTTGGCACATCTCCAAAAGTTAATCCAAAAGTGGAGACTCAAATGAGTGCCAGCTCGCCACGTAGTCCAAGGTCCGAAGAGGTAAGAGGGGCCATTGAAAAGTCCAAGAGCCTGCGGAGGCTCCCACATGTCAACTCGACACTCTTTCAAAAGAAAATCTTGAGCGGATTTCTAAGTAAGCGCAGGGCCTCCATGCGTCCAGTTTCATAAAGGGACAGGTCGGGTTGAATAGTCAATGCATTGAGATAGGCCAGTGGAGGGTGCCAAGTGTCGCATGACGCTAATTCAAGAGCATAATTAAGGGAGGGTTTTTCAGACAAGTGTCAGGCTGCCACGTGTCCCCGGTCAGATATATGACCTTGCCAAGCAAAGGACTTAGCCAAAAACATAAGGAAATCAAGTAGGTCGTGGAAGAAGCCACGTGTCAACCTGCGCCACTCAAAATCAAAATACAGAGGCTACCCTCAGACATGCGCCAACCCTCCACGTGTCCAGTTTCAAAAGGGGGCCCGTTTTCAAACTAGTTTTCCCGCTATTTTTATACGGACTTGATCCAAATTTCAAATGGGCATATCTTTCGACTCGGGGCTCGAAATCCAAGAAATTTTCCATTGTTAGAAATATCTCGGCCTCGTCTACGCCATAAAGGTATGAAACTTTAAGTTTAGAGAGGTTAGGTGGGAGAAAAATGCATGATCTATTTTTACCCCAATAACCAAATTAGATTCGATCTGATCCACCATTTCCCCCTCCTTTGAGGTGCCGAACTAGTAATTGATGCAGTCAAGACAGATTTGGGGTGGATATTTTGTAGGAGGCATTGATGATAGTGGTTGAACTTCAAACCGGTTTTTCCGCTTCTCTCTCTTTCTTCTCTCGTGTAGAATCTATAAAAGCAGGGTCGGGACTCATTATAAAGGGTTAGACATTCTTCTATTTTACAGGCTCCCCTTTTCCTCTAGAAAATGAATTCGTGGAGTTTTAGACCTTCCATTAGATTGCAACACGTTTTCTGCCTTTTGGCCATTTTGTAAATGTATCGTATCAAATCTGCAGAGCAATAGTACATGTTCATGGCTGATTTTCGTCCCTTTCTTGTCTCATTGCTCTCATCTGGTCTTTCATTGCAAAACTGGTTATTTGTGCTTGATTATTATATGCATTTTTATTTGGTTTGTGCCTATCAAAAAAACAAATGTTCATCATTCCTTTGGTGTATCACCTGGTTAGCTTAGTTTTAATTTCTTGCATTCCTTTCATCCTTGTCTCCTTGGCAATATTAGATTAGGTTTAAGAATCAATCCTTTGCAAATTTCACATATGCACCTAGAAAAAGGAATAGAAACCAACCTTAATCTTAAGATTTTTCCCATTTGCAAAGTCCCACACTTTTGGGGATGACTCAATATTATGCAAATCACATCAAATGACAAGTTTGAAACGCCAAATCTGAGAGGTCATTTGGGGGTGCTGTGATTTTGCACTAACAATTATCTAATGTAAATCCTATTTAAAGAACCCCTTTATTAATACAATTTGGTCAAAATGTGCAACTTATTTTGGAACTTGTAGTTCAATTCCAATTATTTACATTTGCACTTATTATAACCATTTTTATAGTTTTTATGGAAAGGAAAACATTTTCACTATGTGTTTAAATGAATTGATGCCATGTTATTGGTTTTATGAGGCTCTATAAGCCACATTATTAGCATCAAGTATTCTTTGCTCCATGAAAATTATTAAATTTTAGGTTCTCTCATTTGGAGAGTTGTAGCTTCACTTCCAAGACGCTTGAATTTCCACATTCCTATGTGCCCTACACATTCTAGATTTTAGATTTTAAGGGTTACTTTTTCATCTTTTTCTTATACATTTTTGTGTTAATTCTCATGCCACCATCATGTCCGAGTTACCATACACGTAGACATTTGTTTTATGAAAAAGTAAGTCCTGATGTATATTTTTTCATTTTTTTAATTTTTCTAATTTTACATACTTGTTGTACAATTGATTTTGATGCAATAAGAAATTTGAGAAATATTTATAAGCTAAAACTAGTACCACATCGAAGCAATATCACTTTCTTCATTAATACCAATTCAACACAACATCAACTACCAAGTTAGTCTAGCACCACAACATTACATCATGTCATTTTTCCATATTATCATTCTCATTATTATGTCATGTCATCATATTTTCTCCCACATATATGACATCATTACATAATTCGCTTATTCCACATTTGCAAGGTTTTATTTTTGGATTTAACCATTGAAATTTAACAAGGTCATTCTCATTCATTTAGAGTCTAATTGAAGTTAATTTGGATTTTTTTCAATGGTATATTTTGATTTTGGTATTTTTCCTTCCAATTTTCTCTACAACTAGCTACTATGTTTCTATTTTTGGAACTTCTTAAGCACTTTTCTCACTCGTTTTAAATCTTTATTTGGTGCCATTTTTAAAATGTGCATATTTTTAATTAAATTACTAATATGTATTAAGATTTATTTATATTTTTAGTCGATGTCACTACATTTAAAACAAACAAGTGAAAAGGGTTTTTAATCTCATTTCTAATGTTACAAGATTGACCCCCTTCACAATATCACAACCAAAACTAGCATTTTCTTTCCTTTACCTTCCATGTAAAAATTCAATATTTTCTTTTCCATTTCAAACCAATTTGGCATTTCGTTTTCCTTTCCTAATAGTCAATCAAACACTAACATATACATTCTATAGAAGAAAACATTTCATGATCCTTTCAAAGTCCTCTCGCTTATCATATTCTCCTTATATAGTAATCGTCTAGTATTTTTGGGACTTCCATGTTAGCACACCCAATTCTCCCATTCTATAAATTGATATTACTTTGTTGTTAATTATTTTACCAATCATTTGGTCCAAATAATTAGCTTTGATACCCAGTTAAATTATCCCATCTTTGTACACTAATTTTTTTCATGAGAATTATTACTTTCTCAATGAGATTTATGGTGATTTAATAGGGTTAATCAAGGAACATAAAACTATCATGGAGATAGCTCAAAACTATATGAGTGTCTTTCTTGCAAGCTAGAAAAAATGAAATTAGTTCTATACATCTAATTTTAATCATGGAATGATTCATGTTTTCTCCTTTCAATCCATTTATTGAGAGTCAAGATTCAAATTCGTCATCACCATTATAGTAGCTTCCATATTTGTGTGATCAAAAACCAAAAATTTTGAATCGATATATTTTTGTGTGTCCTCACACGACATTACTTGAAACAAGATTCCTCAAAATGCTTCCTTAGGTTTTAGGAGGTATGATTAATTTTTTTCTTTTGATATTTAGGTTTCCTAATATTTAAATAAGCTACAATGTATGTAACCTTAATTTTCATCTCTTCCTTACTCTACTTTTTTCCTCATTACCTAGCTCCTCAACATTCATTTCTTGCTACCCTATAAAATTCTCTTCTTCACTCTAATTCTTGTTTCTCACTCTTTAGTTTTGTGAATTGAAATTCAATGCCCTTATTTCTTACTATATTTTATCCTTCCTTTCTTTCCATTAAATATAATAATATTTATTTCATATTTATTACATACTTTAGTGTTTTTCCTTTTTTTTTTCCCTCCTCCTCTACGCCACCTTTCCTTACCTTTTTACTCATTTTATCCTTCAAACTAGATAACTTTGCCTCCCAATTTGATGTTTGATATATTTGTACTTATTTTTTAACTTCCACTTGATATCCAAGCGTGTTTGTTCCTATTAAGAAAAGGTTATATCGAGTTTTCACATTCCCACCTCACCAAACCACTTTAATGCTAGTTTTTAATAGGGTGGTACTCTAAACTATGTTTTTTTAATTTTTCTAGTTGCATTTCCCCCTCAACCTGAACTCCTTCGTGTTATTCATTTGTTAATATTATTTTTCTTGTTTTTTCATTTTTTCCTAATTTTGTTTCTTTTTTCCTTCATTTTTTCATTTATCAATATATTTTTCCAAGGTTGCATTTTTGTGTCTCTCTCTTTTTCCCCAAAATTTTCATATATATATATATATATATATATATATATATATATATATATATATACTGGAGAAACTAATCCAATTCGAAGTTGTTGATGTTTATCCTGTTCACTCATAAAAAAAAATTTTGATTGATTTTGATCAAACTTCCTTCCTATCTATCTCGAAAATATCAATCGAGTGGTTCATCGTTGGGTGCTAACCCCCATATACATAGAGGGGGCCGAATCTATATAGTTATAGCCTAAGCCTAGGGGTGGGGCCATACAAATAGTTTAGGGCCCTTAACTTAATATTAATAGCGTACTTCGCTCTATCTCCCATATATATAGAGTCAGACGGGGCCCCTATCTATATAGAGAGAGGGGTACTAAATAACTACTAACTACCGTCCATAGGCCCCATCTATAGAAAATGGAATAGAATAGACAATGCCCATCCCATTGGTTCTCGGAGGGGGAACACTTGATTCTATACGTGAAGTTCAATTCATTTATATATATATATATATATATATATATATATATATATATATATATATATATATATATATATATATAGAGAGAGAGAGAGAGAGAGAGAGCACTTCGATTCTATACGTGAAGTTCAATTTAGTTATATATATATAATATATCAAGTTACACCAAATGCATAAAATAATTAATCACAAACAAATTTAAACCACATTAAATGGACATATAAGGACAACCTAGATATATTAATAACTACAAGGAAATGTAGAATATAATAATTTGACCAATTTCTACAATACACGAGAGAGAGAGAGAGAGAGAGAGAGGGGGGAACACTTCAGATTCTATACGTGAAGTTCAATTTAGTTATATATATATATATATATATATATATATATAATATATCAAGTTACACCAAATGCATAAAATAATTAATCACAAACAAATTTAAACCACATTAAATGGACATATAAGGACAACCTAGATATATTAATAACTACAAGGAAATGTAGAATATAATAATTTGACCAATTTATACAATTTGATCATGTGTAAGAGAGTAAAAAGGGATGAAAATAGGTTGAGACACTCATAATTTTTTTATCAAAAGTGGGTGCTTTGAAAC
This sequence comes from Taxus wallichiana var. yunnanensis, assembly GCA_018340775.1. Lineage (NCBI taxonomy): Eukaryota > Viridiplantae > Streptophyta > Pinopsida > Cupressales > Taxaceae > Taxus > Taxus wallichiana. The sequence goes on along the minus strand of CM031244.1, from coordinate 554,389,344 downwards.
TACACCTAGGTAGAAATTATGTAGGGTCTTAATCATTCACAATAGTATTTTTGGGCACGAGAATATTGACACAAGAGAGCTGAATGCTTTGATGGTTTTTTTCGAGAGGCTCACCACTAACTTTGCTTTCATATATTTGGAGTTGTGTCACTGGACTGTGATATGGTGATATAAAGTTGGACTCCTCTTTTTGCAAACCCTAATAATGAGTTATTGATTACAAAACACCTTTAAAAGGGCTAGATATTTGGATTGAATTGACCTCAAAACCCCCAAGATGGATGAGTGTATCATATGTATCACTATTCTAAAGAGGAATAAAAGTGAACATACTTCTTGTGTAATCCTATATGAAATTGTAATTAGAAAATTCCACAATGCAACATGTATAATGATCCATCACTGGCACACAAAAATTGAGATTCTTTTAAGACATTGCATTGAGTCTGGAGCTCCTTATGGTAAGAAAGGCTGGAATGGAATTGGTTTACATTTTCTTATAATAAATTTTGTCCTGTCAAGATTTCTAGAACTTTCGTCGTGAAGAGTATTTGGAAAGATTTTGAGCAGGTGAAGCCTCTTATGAGGTGGGTTGGCAATGGTTTTTACACTGGCCTCTCTTTTAATTCACATAAGATTTTGTGGTCTGCCATCCTTATGGATAACACTCTTTTGTTAGCAAAAATCCCGACATTAAATCCATTTGGCTCTATCACAAGGGAATTCATACCATACAGGATTTGGTGCATCACAGAGATTGGATTCCTTGGCCCGAGCTCAAAGTTAAATTCAAGTTGATAATTTCGAACCTTCCATCTATTTGTAGAATTCAGAGCTCCTTCCATATATTATGCTTCATAAACTTGGCCTCTAGCCTCTGTCATGCATGGTGGCAAGACTGCAATAAAATTAGGACATTGCTTTTATGCGTTACAACACTCGGGTGATTTATAAGCTTATTTTTCCTTTTTCTCTAGCCATTGATAAGCTCAATGAGTGTTGGGGATTACATTCTTCTCAGTCTACCTAGCTTCATCAGCTTTCCCGTACTTGGAATCCTCTTCTGGAACCCAAAGTTAATCATTTTCTTTGGAGTCTTGTCTATCAGGGTTTGCCTCTAGGTGAAAGACTTAGAAACATTGGCATTACTCCTCTGGCTTTCCCTTTCTGTTCCTGCCCCGAGTCTTTTCTTCATCTTTTTTGGTATCATCAGCGGGATCAAGCTATTTGGCGATGGATTCACTCCTTGTTCCAGCCTTATCATCCTGAGTTTTTCCCTTAGTGTCTAGCCTTATTTAGAGACTTTAGCCCATGGCCTTGCTATATTGCTAATCTGTGGCATTTATTTCGTGCTTGTATTTTGTTTCATATTTGGAAAGCTTGAAATGCCTTTATTTTCAAGAATGATCAATTTGTTATAAGTTTTTCTACTAATGACAAGGTGATTATTTTGTCTATTGTTTGCTACGATACAAACTCAAGCTACCAAGGTTGCTCTCAAATTCGTGCATCTCCAAGAGCCGCTCGATCACCGGGAGTGCGTCATGCATAATGAGTAGGGTCTCGCTAGATCTCCACTGACCACCACCTCGATTTGACCTCCATGACGGCCACCTTATTCAGTGCATGTAGGGTAGTCATTCGAGAAGCCAATGCTTTGCCTCCCTGCAAGGTTGTCCTTCGCCCCATCCTTCTCTAGACTTGGCTGGAACCCACCTCCGTAGGGGAAGGGTGGTGTTAACACTCCTCGGTGGGGATCTCTGCCCAACCATGCAGACTTTCGTTAGATCTCCACCCCTTATATGGGGAATTATGGTCCCTCTTCAGATGCGGTATCCCGATTAGGATGGTTGGTAGGTGGAACGCCATCCGCCGAACTAGACAGTGGAGTTTTCATCCCACCCCCTGGATGGTCCTCCCCCTCCTCCTAATGCAATGGCAGCGTGTGGCTAATGCTTCTTTTGGTCTATTCTTTGGTTGCCCTTTGGGCATGTTGATGTAAGCCCTCATGTCATTCTCTTGGTGCCTCTGTGGAGTTTTTGTTTCCTTTGTGGCTTTTTCTGTTTCCTTCGTGGAATTTTGTGGGAACGTGAGTTATTTCATTTCCCTCTTACTATGTAACTCGCTTATATTTTATTAATATAATGTGCAGTTCTAATAGTAAAAATTGACATTGATACTTCATATTAGGAACATGAACTATTCTATGTCTACTTTTTGAGATATTTATGATGAATGTAAATCCTTTATAATTATCTCTAAGGATATGCATTTAGCTTGGTGTATATAGGTATATAATAATTATATCCTTTAGGGAATCTACTTCTATATAGTCCTCTCAGGTTAATTTCCACCTAATGAGGCCTTTAAATTCATCCTTAAGACAACCTATGAAGGGCCCTAATTTTTGAAATTAGCCATTAGTAGGCTAGAGGTTGATATTGTGAATAAGTAGACAATATTAAGAATGATATTGTCTAAAGATACAATATCATATGTATGAAACCATTTTATGAAATGCAAATGCAAAAATAGAGAATGAAGAGATGTCCACTATGTAGTTTTGACATTCTAAGAGAATTTCACTATTGAAAAATAGCGAGTTAGTGCTCACATTAGTTGGTCAACAATTCAACTTGCAAACTCATGTGATTTTTCCATTCAAATTATTCCACTTTATAGCTTGTTCATTTTCAAAGTCTCATTAATTCTTCATTGCATGCACTCTCTACCGAGGTTTATCTCGGGATGTTACGAGGAAGGTTTTTGCATTCAACCAACAGCTTTTCCATGTCTTATGCATTGCCAACTACAAGCGATAAGATTTAGTCGAGTTATTTGTCATCTTAGTCTCGGTGTAATTAAAAAATAATAATATTTCTAATAACTTATCTATGAGCTCATGTCCGGCCATGTCTCATATTATTGTTGTTTTGTACTTCTTCTATTCACATTGGTGTCATGCGTGATGTTTTGTGATTATCAAACATATATGTCCATTACATCTAACAATTAATATCTATATATATTTAGTGTAATATCCAATTGAAATCATTATCCTTTTGGGACATAATCCCAAGCTTCTGCCTATGTTCACCCAAATTTGGCATGTTTTTAGAGGGGAGATTCTGTTTTGGATATGGAAGGAAAAAAATTCTTTTTCTTTTCTAATTTTGCAATTGATCATTATTTCTCCGTTTATAATAAATCTATGGTGATCTCAAATGTGCTTTTGCAGATACAAATTCAGGCCAACAAGGTTGCGTTGGAGGTGAACCACCTCCAGACCCTATTGTGCCACTGGGGGGAAGCCCCATGTAATGTTGCTTGAGTGCCTCTATCTCCTACTAGGCACCCCTCACCTTCTACGTGGTGGCAGCACATGCCAGTCTCGGATCATGATTTCGATCCGCTCACCACTCCCTGGGATCGTTACGTCAACACAGTTACTCACCAGCTTGACGCCATGGTAAGGGCTCACCACCACCTTCATCAGCTTGCTAGCAGGGTTAGGGATCACCACCTCATCAACATGGGTGGGAATCTTTTCTTAACGCTACTACACATCATGATGCTTGGAACTCGTCACCTCAACTGCCACCACCAGACAAATTCCCTTCTTCAACCTCGCCATTCCTACTCATAGGGAAGCGGACTCGAGAGGAAGAAGTTGTTGCTGGTTGGGAACTTCCAGATGCTGGCAAGGACTTACCTGGTTTGGGGTGGCCGGATGATCATGATCCGCCCACCTCGAGCATGTTTTTTTGTTTCGCTTGATTGTGTTTTTGTCTTCTTTTAGGCTATGCCTATATTTTGTACTCTCCTAGGCTCGACCTAGTTTGACTCTCGTTGCTCTAGGCTCGACCTAGCTTTGTTTGTGGTTTTGGGGCGTGCTCTCATACCACCTGATTTTTTGTTGAAAGTTATCTTGTATCATATTGAATTAATATAATATAAGATCCTTTTCATCAAAAAAATCCGTAATATGAAATCCATATGCATTAGTAAATAATGTTTTTGTCTAATTGAGATTATAATTTTGCAAAAGACATGTGGTGAGAAAGTGGAAAGGAAAAACCTTTTTTTTATGAAAAGATCTTATAGAAAGGCCAAACTGTACAAAGTGGGTTTGTATTTAATTTTGTTGTTTTAATAAGGGGAGGTAGTCTCCTTTAGAATTTTGTGAATGGTCTATTAGTGTCTTTTTAAATATTTTTTTATCTAGATTTGAAATTATGAGATGAAAATCACGATAAGCGTTGAGTACACAACACTTTTACATGAATTTGTCAACATTTTTCTTGGTTTGATATCATTGTCCATAACCTTATTCTCAAATCAAATGCTAATCCCATAAAGTAAAAGATGTGTAAAATGCGCTCACGTGTTGTGTTACTCATTTAGGATGAATTGCAAAACTTATTAATGTGGGCTTTATTCAACCCATCGATTCTTCCGTGGGTTTCCAACGTAGTCTTGGTAGGAAATAAAAATAGCAACATATGTATCTCGCACCGACTTTCGGGGTGTTAACAAGGCTTTCCCCAAAGACAACTTCCCTCTATTTAACATTGACGCAATCATACGCAATAATGCAAGCCAACAAATGTTTTCATTTATGGATAGTTTTATGGCTACAACCAAATCAAAATCATACCAAAATACCAACATAAGATTGCATTCACTACGCCTTGGGTGACCTTTTTTAAGGTCATTCCCTTCAGCTTAAAAATATGGGTGCTACCAACCAACGCTCCATGACCTACGTATTGCATGACTACATATTCCTTGATATCATAGAAAAATGCATTGATGATCTTCTCACCAAGTCCAAACTTTGCAACAATCACATAAATGTCCTTTGCAAAATCTTTGTGCACTTTCTTCAATATAAATTATGCTTAAACCATGAGTAATGTGTCTTTGGGGTCACCTCGGGAAAATTGTTTGGCTTCATTTTATCACTCCACGGTATCGACGTGGATCTAATAAAGGTTAAGGCCATTTTCAATATGCCTCCTCCCAAAACCATCAAATAATTTTGTGGCCTTCAAGGAAAAAGTGAATCCATTAAACATTTTATTGCACAACTCTTAAATATCGTTGTTGACCATTTAATCAACTTCTTAAGAAAGGTGTTAATTCAACTATGGGTAAGAGTATTGTATCACATTTGAACAACTTAAAGGCTATCTCGTTACGCCTCCTATGCTTTCATCACCACAACTATATTTTTCATTCTATTTATACATCACCGCTCTTGAATTTGGTCATGGGAGCATG